>CM026399.1:17043254-17130878 GCA_014843695.1 Archivesica marissinica | reverse complement strand
AGTTCTAAGTTATATATGTCTGCCGAGTTCTAAGTTATATATGTCTGCCGAGTTCTAAGTTATATATTTCTGCCGAGTTCTAAGTTATATATGTCTGCCGAGTTCTAAGTTATATATGTCTGCCGAGTTCTAAGTTATATATGTCTGCCGAGTTCTAAGTTATATATGTCTGCCGAGTTCTAAGTTATATATGTCTGCCGAGTTCTAAGTTATATATGTCTGCCGAGCTCTAAGTTATATATGTCTGCCGAGCTCTAAGTTATATATGTCTGCCGAGCTCTAAGTTATATATGTCTGCCCGCCAGAAGGCTGTTGAAGATTATATAAAAAAATTGAGAGAAAAAATTCAACATTAACATTATTAACGTTTTTTTAAGAAGGCAAGAGGGCGGGGCTGAAAAGGGCATGGCGGCGTGCCTTGCCATTCCGCCTTAGAAAAAACCATAGATATGAACTTTATTTGTTCTGATAGTGCAGATCAGCATTAAATGAAGTATTGTCGAAGCTTGACAAAGATGTTTTACTTAGTTAAAATGGTTGTCGGCTTTCAAAGTTACAGCCATTCTTTGTGTACATAATTACATGTAGCTTGACAAAGATGTTTTACTTAGTTAAAATGGTTGTCGGCTTTCAAAGTTACAGCCATTCTTTGTGTACATTATTACATGTAGCTTTTCTGAACTCTGCTCAGATGGAGCTAGTGGTATAGGTCTGTTGTCTGGCATCTGTCAACATATTACTTCAATTGACTTCTGTTCTGAATTCGCTTAGTTTTATTGTAACTTGGTGTAGCGCTCTGGTGCAATTAGTAGATCAAAAATAGCTAAAATCTTTCCGATTTGAAATCCAAGATAGCCGATGGTGCGGCCATCTTGAAAATCTAATTTTGACTTCTCCTGATGAAACTCGGCGTGGAGCGTCTGTGCAACAAATATTTCAAAATTAGCTCAAGTAATACCATCTCCTGGAACGCTTTGTGTGGAGGAGCTAAATTTGTTCCGATCAGAAATCCACAGTTGCTAGAAAATCGATTTAGACATCTCGTGAACCATGTTTTACAAATTAGCTAAAATTATTCCTGCATGTATCTTATATTCAAAATGGCCGCCACGACGGCCATCTTGAAAATATATTTCCTGAACTGCAATGTCATTTCTGGTGAAACTCTGCATGAAGTAAAAGCCCCTAAAAAGGTAATTGCTATAAAATGTAACATGATACATTATCTGGACAGCTGATAGAGTAACATGTATTTAAAAACAATGACGCTTAATTCTCTTTGATCGACTTCTAAATATGTGATATTTTCTCAAATTTGATCAAATTGCCACAACAAATTCATAATTTCACTGTTTAGTTCCCTAAATGGTGGGGACAATCCCTGTGAAACATGTAATCGATATACTGGTATTTTGATTGTGATATATCGACACACACATCCCCATCATTGACACCTACTGTTGAGTCGTGTATAACCTGAATTATATTTAGTGCTTCATGGCCTTTGAACCAATTAGCAAAAACTCCAAATAAAGCTGCAATGAAGGAAAATAGTGCATTCACATACAGTCAAACCTGTGTTAGTGGTCACCTCCATTAAGCAACCAACCTGTATTAAGCATCCAGTTGCAAGATTCCCAATTAGTTGATGGTCACAAATCTAGTTCTGCATATCTTCAAATATCCCTATGTCCATCCTGTTTACCTGTATTACAGTTACGTTAGAGAAGATACCATCAAATATCCCTATGTCCATCCTGTTTACCTGTATTACAGTTACGTTAGAGAAGATACCATCAAATATCCCTATGTCCATCCTGTTTACCTGTATTACAGTTACGTTAGAGAAGATACCATCAAATATCCCTATGTCCATCCTGTTTACCTGTATTACAGTTACGTTAGAGAAGATACCATCAAATATCCCTATGTCCATCCTGTTTACCTGTATTACAGTTACGTTAGAGAAGATACCATCAAGTTCAGGAGATAATGAAGAGAATCATCGGAGAAATAATACAAAAGTATGTGCTTTTGTTTTTTAATTAAGTTTATTTAACGTCGCTACCAGTTGCCCATTTGAGCGACGGGCAGTTTACCTAACAACATCTTTCCTGGGCAGACTCCAGCGGTTAACCAGTACTTGTTACACCAACCTCCGTAAGAAATTGCCAACTTTTACATTTAAATGAAACACGGTCTAAGCGGGGCTCGAACGGGTGACCATCAGTGATGATAGGTTACAGTGGTATACAAGTCAGCGACCATAACCACTCGACCACGGAGGTGGTCAATACAAAAGTATGTTCTTTGAAAATGCTTTTATAGCGCTCGCCCACTTGGTTTGCCAGAGGCGAAGGTAAATAAGCTCAATCATCATCATGCTTTTATAGTGTATTGTGCTGACAGCTATTGTATTCAACTGTCACTGTTGTCATATATAACTCGCCTGAACAACATTTAGCCAACCAACTATATAAGAATATTAATTCTTTGCACGCTAGCGGTGAAAATAGCGGTCACATATGTCAAGGAATTTTATCAGAAATGTGTCGTATCGACACAACAGTTACGACACAACTTCCATCCATATTTCCATATCGACACAACAGTTACGACATAACTTCCATGCCATATTTCCATATCGACACAACAGTTACGACACCACTTCCATGCCATATTTCCATATCGACACAACAGTTACGACACCACTTCCATGCCATATTTCCATATCGACACAACAGTTACGACACAACTTCCATGCCATATTTCCATATCAACACAACAGTTAACGACACCACTTCCATGCCATATTTCCATATCGACACAACAGTTACGACACAACTTCCATGCCATACAACTTCCATGCCATATTTCCATATCGACACAACAGTTACGACATAACTTCCCTGCCATATTTCCATATCGACACAACAGTTACGACACAACTTCCATGTCATACAACTTCCATGCCATTCAACTTCCATGCCATACAACTTCCATGCCATACAACTTCCATGCCATATTTCCATATCGACACAACAGTTACGACACAACGTCCATGCCATACAACTCCCATGCCATTCAACTTCCATGCCATACAACTTCCATGCCATACAACTTCCATGCCATACAACTTCCATGCCATATTTCCAGAGTTTTCAGTTATACATATGAAAAACACATTAGAGAATTGTCGTCTGCTACAACTATTTGCACTATATATAGCATTTATTTTACCCAGCATGCAAAGAGCTAACAGTCTTTCACATAGGACTACAAACCGATGTCTCCTGCATCGGTGCTATTCACCGGGCATGCCAAAGACCAGGGATGCTTCTGGAATTGGAGCGTCGTCTGTACACTATCCTCCATTAATAAAATGACTAATACACTTCTGGAGACACTGCCCCAATTAACCAGGATGCAACGGTAAATTGCTGTTCGTGTGACGAGCAAACTTACCAATATAAATCACACAAAATCTTTGTGTTTTTACGTTTATTTATCGTCGCTACCGGTTGCCCAAATGAGCGACACCTGAAAAGATTAGTCATTTTAGATTTTTGGAGGATAGTGCAATGATACAGACAGAGACCCATTCCAGAATCTCCTCTGGGTTTTTTACGTGCACGGTGTAAAGCACCGACACGAGACCTCGGTTTAACGTCCCATCTGAAAGACTGTTAATTTTAAACACAAGAGCTGCATGGATTATACATGTTTTACAGGTTAAAGTTACAATACTTCACGAGAAGTTACAGCTGTTGAATTCTCAGGCATTGGCTTGTATGACGGGTTTAAAGGTGAGTGTAAATTCTCAGGCGTTGGCTTGTATGACGGGTTTAAAGGTGAGTGTGAATTCTCAGGTGTTGGCTTGTATGACAAGTTTAAAGGTGAGTGTGAATTCTCAGGCGTTGGCTTGTATGACGGGTTTAAAGGTGAGTGTAAATTCTCAGGCGTTGGCTTGTATGACGGGTTTAAAGGTGAGTGTAAATTCTCAGGTGTTGGCTTGTATGACGGGTTTAAAGGTGAGTGTAAATTCTCAGGCGTTGGCTTGTATGACGGGTTTAAAGGTGAGTGTAAATTCTCAGGCGTTGGCTTGTATGACGGGTTAAAGGTGAGTGTAAATCTCAGGTGTTGGCTTGTATGACAGGTTTAAAGGTGAGTGTAAATTCTCAGGCGTTGGCTTGTATGACGGGTTTAAAGGTGAGTGTAAATTCTCAGGCGTTGGCTTGTATGACGGGTTTTATGGTGAGTGTAAATTCTCAGGCGTTGGCTTGTATGACGGGTTTAAAGGTGAGTGTGAATTCTCAGGCGTTGGCTTGTATGACAAGTTTTAAAGGTGAGTGTAAATTTCAGGTGTTGGCTTGTATGACGGTTAAAGGTGAGTGTAAATTCTCAGGCGTTGGCTTGTATGACGGGTTTAAAGGTGAGTGTAAATTCTCAGGCGTTGGCTTGTATGACGGGTTTAAAGGTGAGTGTAAATTCTCAGGCGTTGGCTTGTATGACGGGTTTAAAGGTGAGTGTGAATTCTCAGGCGTTGGCTTGTATGACAAGTTTATAAAGGTGAGTGTAAATTCTCAGGCGTTGTCTTGTATGACAGGTTTAAAGGTGAGTGTGAATTCTCAGGCATTGGCTTGTATGACGGATTTAAAGGTGAGTGTGAATTCTCAGGCGTTGGCTTGTATGACGGATTTAAAGGTGAGTGTGAATTCTCAAGCGTTGACTTGTATGGCGGATTTAAAGGTGAGTGTGAATTCTCAGGCGTTGGCTTGTATGACGGGTTTAAAGGCGGGTGTGAATTCTCAGGCGTTGGCTTGTATGACTGGTTTAAAGGTGAGTGTAAATTCTCAGGCATTGGCTTGTATGACAGGTTTAAAGGTGAGTGTGAATTCTCAGGCGTTGGCTTGTATGACAGGTTTAAAGGTGAGTGTGAATTCTCAGGCGTTGGCTTGTATGACAGGTTTAAAGGTGAGTGAATTCTCAGGCGTTGGCTTGTATGACAGGTTTAAAGGTGAGTGTGAATTCTCAGGCTTTGGCTTGTATGACGGGTTTAAAGGTGAGTGTGAATTCTCAGGCTTTGGCTTGTATGACAGATTTAAAGGTGAGTGTGAATTCTCAGGCTTTGGCTTGTATGATGGGTTTAAAGGTGAGTGTGAATTCTCAGGCTTTGGCTTGTATGACAGGTTTAAAGGTGAGTGTGAATTCTCAGGCTTTGGCTTGTGTGACGGGTTTAAAGGTGAGTGAAGCTGTCTGTTTATTTCTCTGATTCAGTTACATTAGCCTTTTTGTGCTAACATACATATAACTTTAGTATGTGAGATGGTACGGTGGTCGCCAGATCGAACAGGTGGTTTTCTCTGGGTACTCTGATTTCCTCCCACACGAATGACCACGTTTACGCTTTCATCCGCGCCAACGAGAGTGATTAATATAAGTTATTAAAACTTGCTTCGCAATCGTTGTAAAATAAATAAATATTTAAACATTACTTGATTAATTAAGATACCCAACAATGAATTTCGCTATTGTTTGTATAGAATAATTTTATATTACAGTAATATTCCTGTTCAAAATGACTCCCAATTTCACAAGATGTTGTTATCATGCACTTTTATGCTTTCCAATGAATGATTGAGTTTTCTCAGTGAAAGAAAATGCTATATTTCACTGTTTTCAAAAATGGTATTTTCTATGTCACTTCTATATACTTATATCGTATACTGTATGTAATTTGTGTATTTCTGAAATAAATATTGTTATATTGATATAAAATAAACGAAGCCGCTGAGCTTCACACAAAAAATAAATATTGTTTAGACCAAAGGATTATTTTTAGGCATACATGTAAACATTTTCACATTTTTTCCAGGACATTTCCTCAGAACTTGATCATATTCCGGAATCCACAGTCTCGGCTTCACCTACAGATTCTGGAAACCTGGTGGTGTGAGGAGTGATAAGAATTCCTTGTTTCGTCAAAACTTGGATAATAACTTTCTGGCATTTCTCACACTTGTCAAACGTGTTTGTAGAAACGTGAAACGTGTTGGTATGAGAATAAATGGCAAATTTCTTGTTTGTCAAAGACGCTCATATACCAGAATCCACTGTCTGAACTTACCGGTAATTAACCGAAACTGTGTGACAAGAAACAATGGATTTCTTATTCTGTACGGTCAGACATACCGGTACCCAGGCTCTGCTTTAACATTTCTTATTCTGTACGGTCAGACATACCAGTACTCGGTACACAGGCTCTGCTTTAACATTGTCTTACCTCAAAGGGCAGAGAGGATATCGGTACCCATTACACAGGCTCTGCTTTAACATTGTCTTACCTCAAAGGGCAGAGAGGATATCGGTACCCATTACACAGGCTCTGCTTTAACATTGTCTTACCTCAAAGGGCAGAGAGGATATCGGTACCCATTACACAGGCTCTGCTTTAACATTGTCTTACCTCAAAGGGCAGAGAGGATATCGGTACCCATTACACAGGCTCTGCTTTAACATTGTCTTACCTCAAAGGGCAGAGAGGATATCGGTACCCATTACACAGGCTCTGCTTTAACATTGTCTTACCTCAAAGGGCAGAGAGGATATCGGTACCCATTACACAGGCTCTGCTTTAACATTGTCTTACCTCAAAGGGCAGAGAGGATATCGGTACCCATTACACAGGCTCTGCTTTAACATTGTCTTACCTCAAAGGGCAGAGAGGATATCGGTACCCATTACACAGGCTCTGCTTTAACATTGTCTTACCTCAAAGGGCAGAGAGGATATCGGTACCCATTACACAGGCTCTGCTTTAACATTGTCTTACCTCAAAGGGCAGAGAGGATATCGGTACCCATTACACAGGCTCTGCTTTAACATTGTCTTACCTCAAAGGGCAGAGAGGATATCGGTACCCATTACACAGGCTCTGCTTTAACATTGTCTTACCTCAAAGGGCAGAGAGGATATCGGTACCCATTACACAGGCTCTGCTTTAACATTGTCTTACCTCAAAGGGCAGAGAGGATATCGGTACCCATTACACAGGCTCTGCTTTAACATTGTCTTACCTCAAAGGGCAGAGAGGATATCGGTACCCATTACACAGGCTCTGCTTTAACATTGTCTTACCTCAAAGGGCAGAGAGGATATCGGTACCCATTACACAGGCTCTGCTTTAACATTGTCTTACCTCAAAGGGCAGAGAGGATATCGGTACCCATTACACAGGCTCTGCTTTAACATTGTCTTACCTCAAAGGGCAGAGAGGATATCGGTACCCATTACACAGGCTCTGCTTTAACATTGTCTTACCTCAAAGGGCAGAGAGGATATCGGTACCCATTACACAGGCTCTGCTTTAACATTGTCTTACCTCAAAGGACGGAGAGGATACCGGTATTACAAGAATTTAAAGTATTTAAAAAATATAATCTGAATCCTACAAACAGTATTAATGCAACATCAACCACAGTTCCAACTGTACATAGAGAAGTATTTACCATCAGCCATGCTGGTATGACAAGACTAGAACTGAACACTGATAATTCCCAAGTATGTTTCTTATGAATTTCATCATACAGAGTGAGACCAAAAGTAAATGTAAAGTGTTTGTTTATTACAGTGTCGCCCCTATTGAAAGGGCCAGCCATTACTGACTTATGAGACACCTCTTATGAACATCAGTACTTCCCAAATCCTATCCTTGAAGGCCAGGCACCTGGCTGATAGGCAATCAGTAACCATTATTTAACTAGCTGGGGGCTCACCAACCGGCCATATCAGAATGAACCTGTACAAGAATGACGCCTTAAACACTAGACCACGGAGACCATGTGATGTGGAAATTCTCAGACTTTAGCTGCAGTATAGCTTGCTAGTACCTGCTATCCACTATCCAATAAGTACTGAATCAGAGTGGTTGGAATAGATGGGTCCGAGAAACTAAGATTTCTCTGTATGGGAAAGTTTGAAGAAATAAACAGATTCAAAATTTCAATAATTTTAATTCGACAATGCAATCATTTTATTGGCTTCCTATGGAACCGGCATTGCCAGAACTTTCCTTTTGACCTGTGCCACTTTCAGATATGTATGTTATTTTTGACACTGCCATTCTAAAGGTTTACAGTGTGTGTTCATTTTTCCCACAAGCATGAGTTCCTTTCCTCCATTTTTTCTTTCTCACGCTTTTCATAAACTAAGATATTTAATTTCAAAGTACATGACCTTCTCAGTGAAATCAATTTTCACCCAAATACATTTATGCGGTGGCAACTTTAAATAAATATAAATCGATCACTATATTAACACCTGCAATTATGAACAACGTGTCATCACTTGCCTTTGCTAATTGCAGTCAAATTTACGCACCTCCAGTCCTGCCTGGGGCCACTCCGGTCCTGCCTGGGGCCACTCTCTTGAGTTTGAATATTTTTTTATTGAAAATATGATTTAACTGAAATTTATCAAAATTTGAAATCAATTATTAAAAATGTAATTTTTTATATTCGAAATTTGGACATTCGAATGAAAATTCATTGCCATCCCTAATAATATGAGATATGATATCTGTGCAACATGTATGCAGTCAGATATTATCAGAATTTTTAGTTCCATATACCCAGTATCCATAGTTCGATATATTTGTACAAAATCTGTAATGATATTATCATTTTGATCATGAATTTTCAAATCCTAGTATTGAATATGGTATAGACCGTCTCCGTGGCCTAGTGGTTAAGGTGTCAAATGGAGCGGGAGGTCGAAGGTTCGAATGTCGTCAGGGGTTTGTTCTGACATGGCCGGTTGGTGAGCCGCCAGGTAGTTAAATAATGCATACCGATTGCCTACTAGCCTGGTGCCTGGCATACAAGAATAGGATTCGGGAAGTACTGATGTTCATATAAAGAGATGTCTCATAAGTCAGAAATGACTGGCCCTTTAAATAGGGGTGACACTATAATAAACAAACACTTAACTTTACATTAGTGTTTTGTTATATCCAGGTTTACTGCAGGGATCATTCTAGAGGGTGAAATAGTCGCCCTAGGGACCCTGACTTTGCCCTCTGGGGGCACTTCTCCCTAAAAAACAAAAATTTTTGTCTAGTAAGATACACTGGCCCATTATAAAGCACTCCTATTCAAATGTTGTATTTAATGGTTGTACTGTGCATTTTAACCCTATTTTGCAGAAGTATATTAAAGAACACCATTTAAGGAAGCGATCATGCGCTTTATCACTTCTCCCAAAAATTCTGACCTAGAATGAACCCTTGTTACTGTATATCCACACTTACAGGAGGCATGCAGTTATGGTTGAAATAGTTTATCTGACCAACTAAAGGTGATTAGATGAGGATATCTGTTTTATCAATTACAATATCATGTATATATTTTCACGACATTGTATATAGTTGCTTGCTGTGTTTATATGTTATCAATATGTTATAATGTGGCATAATATTGTATTGCATAATTTATTTTTCTTGAGACAATATTTTAACTGAAATCATGATAGTGCAGTGGTAGCGCGTTCGCTTCAGGTGCGAAAGGCCCAGAGTTTGAGGTCTCGACAGTGATTAATATAAATTGTAAGAACTTGATTTCAATCAAGCTAGACTAAATTTGTATAAACTAACCGTGACTGAAATGTGGCCAAATGAGCAAAATTCATGACTGGCAATTTTAATGTTTTCTAAACGTGCGACTTGTGTGACAATTTCACGAATTTGCCTTCGTTAGTTTTTCAGTTGCAGCAGTCAGAAGATTGAAGCCTGTTATTAGTCAAGCGTGGAACATTTGTAATGTCACGACAGACATCAGAAAAACATCGATTCAAAATTCATCATTTGTCTTGGAATCAATTATTTTTCAATAAACCTTTATCCAAGAGTAATTACATGTAACAAGTTACATACATGTAGAGATAGTGCTGCACTTTTTTGCTAGTACAATTTATTTACAGCTTGTATGAAAACCGTATTGTAAATGTTTAAGATTAAGGCTGTCCAATTAGTGCAGTGATTAGCGCGCTCGCTTCTCACCAATGCAACTCGGGTTCGATCCTCGGACCGGGAAGTATGTGAGATGGTATGGTGGTCGCCAGATCGGACAGGTGGGTTTTCTCTGTGTACTCTGGTTTCTTCCCACACATTTACGCTTTCATCCGTGCCAAAGAGTATTATAAATAAAGTTTAAATTTTTATATTTCATAAGTTATACTGATTGCTAGTAGGTTTGTCGCAGTATTCCTGAAGCATACCATGATATTTTTCTTGTGTGAACACTTTAGCTGAAAACTACATAAAATAAACTAAAACAAAATAAAACAGTTATCAAGCTCATTTCAGATTTTGACTAGTAATATCAATTCAATCTTTATTAGCAAATGACATAAGTATGCCTTTGGGCATTTACAAATGATAGTTATGTGAAATGTGGCCAAAGTCCAATTATGACATAAACAATATTTATTTATAGTATACATACATAGTTTATATGATTACCGGTAGTCAGATATTGTACACATAAAACACATTAATTCAAACATTTTCTTAACTTCATACCTTTAATATATTTTGCTACTTTTATTTGTTTTTGTTTTTTCCAGCCCATAATGTTAGTACACGTATTTAAATTAGGCCATGCAATAGATGCTGGTCGTACATGTATTAATTATCTAATGTTTCTAAATCTCGGACATGCTAAACAAAAATGGAATTCTGACTCGATTTTTAATTCATTACAAAACAGTCTTTGCTCTGTACATGTACGTACATTATCATATTTACCACCTCTATAATATCACTAGAAATACCGGTATTACTAATATGACAAATGTGTGGTCCTGGTGCTTTATTTGATTAAAGTTTAAATCTAAATTCTTTTAATTCAACAAACCAAATTCTTTCAGGTGTTGGAACCATAAAAATACTGACAACTTATGCTTTAAAAGTAAAAATACGAAATACATGGTAACCAATATGTTAATTTCATATTGCGATATGATACAGTTTGGCACCATATTGCAATACAGAGTATACTAGTATATTGAGGCACCCCTAATTGCTATGGTAACACATTTTACTTTATTTTGTGTGAAACATTTATTCTTATGAAGTTCAATAAATTTGTGGTAAGATACACATCAACTACAACCTTTTTTAAAGCAGCACTATAAAGGATGTTTTTTGGTAAAATATAAATACTAATGTATGTGTGTTTACAAAAATCGAAATAGCAGCTCATAATCAATAAAAATCCAATAAATATACACCGTTATATACGTGAATTGTTTATCAACAAACGAAATGTAAACACGCACAGCGCGTATGCGTGAAACAACAGCGGTTGTAGAAACGCACGTTGGAATGTCAATATAGTTTGATGTAGACATGTCCCTAAAAGACTTAGATAACAGAGGTATGAATCGACATCTCAAGTAATTCAATTAAAAAAGACAACGTCGGACAAATGGGGACGATGCATTCCGAATGTAAACAATTGCGGACGATGCGTTCCGATTGTAAACCAGTCCTACTTTTGCTTTCGATTTTTTTTTTACTGCAAAAAACACTGTTTACTGAACATAATTATGCAAATTATAATGTAAGAATATGTATTAGCATTGCTATATACGTAAAATTTGAATTTTTAAATATCTTTTATTTCATGTGATATAGGGCTGCTTTAAGAGTACCGGTAACTTTATTTTATCAAGCACTATACCTCAACCTTTATTTGATCACATTTGTCGGTGATTTGACTGCATTTTTGACCCACAAAGTATATACATGTAATTGTCTTACAAATAGTAAAAGTATAAACTTGTTTATATATCATTGTACTTGTGATACAATATATGTATCTTGTTATCAATTATAGCATTTTTCAACATTGACTTTATAAATTATAAAAGTATGAAATCTTGTTAGTCCTGCTTGATCTACCCAGAGGCACGCCCGATTATGTCACCTAGGGACATGTTCAATTATGTCACCTAGAGGCATGTTCGATTATGTCACCTAGAGGCATGCCCGATTATGTCACCCAGGCACATGCCCGATTATGTCACCCAGAGGCATGCCCGATTATGTCACACAGAGACATGCCCGATTATGTCACCTAGGGGCATGCCCGATTATGTCACCCAGGGACATGCCCGATTATGTCACCCAGGGACATGCCCGATTATGTCACATAGGGGCATGCCCGATTATGTCACCTAGGGACATGTTCAATTATGTCACCTAGAGGCATGTTCGATTATGTCACCTAGAGGCATGCCCGATTATGTCACACAGATGCATGCCCGATTATGTCACCCAGAGGCATGTCCGATTATGTCACACAGAGGCATGTCCGATTATGTCACACAGCATGCCCGATTATGTCACCAAGGGACATGTCCGATTATGTCACACAGAGGCATGTCCGATTATGTCACACAGAGGCATGTCCGATTATGTCACACAGAGGCATGCCCGATTATGTCACACAGATGCATGCCCGATTATGTCACCCAGAGGCATGCCCGATTATGTCACCCAGGGACATGCCCGATTATGTCACCCAGAGACATGCCCGATTATGTCACCTAGAGGCATGCCCGATTATGTCACCTAGAGACATGCCCGATTATGTCACCCAGGGACATGCCCGATTATGTCACCTAGGGGCATGCCCGATTATGTCACCTAGGGACATGCCCGATTATGTCACCTAGAGGCATGCCCGATTATGTCACCTAGAGGCATGCCCGATTATGTCACACAGAGGCATGCCCGATTATGTCACCCAGAGGCATGTCCGATTATGTCACACAGAGGCATGCCCGATTATGTCACACAGCATGCCCGATTATGTCACCCAGGGGCATGCCCGATTATGTCACCCAGAGGCATGCCCGATTATGTCACCCAGAGGCATGCCCGATTATGTCACCCAGAGGCATGCCCGATTATGTCACACAGAGGCATGCCCGATTATGTCACCCAGAGGCATGCCCGATTATGTCACGCAGGGACATGCCCGATTATGTCACCCAGGGACATGCCCGATTATGTCACCCAGGGACATGCCCGATTATGTCACCTAGAGGCATGCCTGATTATGTCACCTAGAGGCATTCCCGATTATGTCACCCAGAGGCATGCCCGATTATGTCACGCAGGGACATTCCCGATTATGTCACCCAGGAACATGCCCGATTATGTCACCCAGGGCCATGCCCGATTATGTCACCCAGGGGCATGTCCGATTATGTCACGCAGGGACATGCCCGATTATGTCACGCAGGGACATGCCCGATTATGTCACCCAGAGGCATGCCCGATTATGTCACGCAGGGACATTACCGATTATGTCACGCAGGGACATGCCCGATTATGTCACCCAGGGGCATGCCCGATTATGTCACGCAGGGACATGACCGATTATGTCACCCAGGGGCATGCCCGATTATGTCACATAGGGGCATGCCCGATTATGTCACCCAGAGGCATGCCCGATTATGTCACACAGGTGCATGCCCGATTATGTCACCCAGAGGCATGCCCGATTATGTCACCCAGGGACATGCCCGATTATGTCACCCAGGGCATTCCCGATTATGTCACCCAGAGGCATGCCCGATTATGTCACCTAGAGACATGCCCGATTATGTCACCTAGAGGCATGCTCGATTATGTCACATAGAGACATGCCCGATTATGTCACCTAGGGACATGCCTGATTATGTCACCTAGGGACATGCCTGATTATGTCACCCAGGGACATGCCTGATTATGTCACCTAGAGGCATGCCCGATTATGTCACCCAGAGGCATGCCCGATTATGTCACCTAGGGACATGCCCGATTACGTCACCTAGAGGCATCCCCGATTATGTCACCCAGAGGCATGCCCGATTATGTCACCCAGAGGCATGTCCGATTATGTCACACAGCATGCCCGATTATGTCACCAAGGGACATGTCCGATTATGTCACACAGAGGCATGTCCGATTATGTCACACAGCATGCCCGATTATGTCACCAAGGGACATGTCCGATTATGTCACACAGAGGCATGTCCGATTATGTCACACAGAGGCATGCCCGATTATGTCACACAGATGCATGCCCGATTATGTCACCCAGAGGCATGTCCGATTATGTCACACAGAGGCATGTCCGATTATGTCACACAGCATGCCCGATTATGTCACCAAGGGACATGTCCGATTATGTCACACAGAGGCATGTCCGATTATGTCACACAGAGGCATGTCCGATTATGTCACACAGAGGCATGCCCGATTATGTCACACAGATGCATGCCCGATTATGTCACCCAGAGGCATGCCCGATTATGTCACCCAGGGACATGCCCGATTATGTCACCCAGGGACATGCCCGATTATGTCACCAGAGGCATGCCCGATTATGTCACCTAGAGGCATGCTCGATTATGTCACCTAGAGACATGCCCGATTATGTCACCTAGGGACATGCCTGATTATGTCACCCAGGGACATGCCTGATTATGTCACCTAGAGGCATTCCCGATTATGTCACCCAGAGGCATGCCCGATTATGTCACCCAGGGACATGCCCGATTATGTCACACAGAGGCATGCCCGATTATGTCACACAGAGGCATGCCCGATTATGTCACCTAGAGACATGCCCGATTATGTCACACAGAGGCATGCCCGATTATGTCACCCAGAGGCATTCCTGATTATGTCACCCAGGGGCATGCCCGATTATGTCACCTAGAGGCATTCCCGATTATGTCACCCAGAGGCATTCCCGATTATGTCACCCAGGGGCATGCCCGATTATGTCACTTAGAGGCATTCCCGATTATGTCACCCAGAGGCATTCCCGATTATGTCACGCAGGGACATGCCCGATTATGTCACACAGGGACATGCCCGATTATGTCACCCAGGGACATGCCCGATTATGTCACCTAGAGGCATGCCTGATTATGTCACCTAGAGGCATTCCCGATTATGTCACCCAGAGGCATGCCCGATTATGTCACCCAGGGCCATGCCCGATTATGTCACCCAGGGACATGCCCGATTATGTCACCCAGGGGCATGTCCGATTATGTCACGCAGGGACATGCCCGATTATGTCACGCAGGGACATGCCCGATTATGTCACCCAGAGGCATGCCCGATTATGTCACGCAGGGACATTACCGATTATGTCACGCAGGGACATGCCCGATTATGTCACCCAGGGGCATGCCCGATTATGTCACGCAGGGACATTACCGATTATGTCACCCAGGGGCATGCCCGATTATGTCACATAGGGGCATGCCCGATTATGTCACCCAGAGGCATGCCCGATTATGTCACACAGGCATGCCCGATTATGTCACCTAGGGACATGCCAGATTATGTCACCTAGAGGCATGCCCGATTATGTCACCCAGAGGCATGCCCGATTATGTCACCTAGGGATATGCCCGATTATGTCACCTAGAGGCATGCCCGATTATGTCACCCAGAAGCATGCCCGATTATGTCACCCAGGGACATGTCCGATTATGTCACCTAGAGACATGCCCGATTATGTCACCTAGGGACATGCCCGATTATGTCACCCAGAGGCATGCCCGATTATGTCACCTAGAGGCATGCCCGATTATGTCACCCAGGGACATGCCCGATTATGTCACCTAGAGGAATGCCCGATTATGTCACCCAGAGGCATGTCCGATTATGTCACACAGAGGCATGCCCGATTATGTCACACAGAGGCATGCCCGATTATGTCACCAAGGGACATGTCCGATTATGTCACACAGAGGCATGTCCGATTATGTCACACAGAGGCATGCCCGATTATGTCACACAGGTGCATGCCCGATTATGTCACCCAGAGGCATGCCCGATTATGTCACCCAGGGACATGCCCGATTATGTCACCCAGGGCATTCCCGATTATGTCACCCAGAGGCATGCCCGATTATGTCACCTAGAGACATGCCCGATTATGTCACCTAGAGGCATGCTCGATTATGTCACATAGAGACATGCCCGATTATGTCACCTAGGGACATGCCTGATTATGTCACCCAGGGACATGCCTGATTATGTCACCTAGAGGCATGCCTGATTATGTCACCCAGATGCATGCCCGATTATGTCACCCAGGGACATGCCCGATTATGTCACCCAAGGACATGCCCGATTATGTCACACAGAGGCATGCCCGATTATGTCACACAGAGGCATGCCCGATTATGTCACCTAGAGACATGCCCGATTATGTCACACAGAGGCATGCCCGATTATGTCACCCAGAGGCATTCCCGATTATGTCACCCAGGGGCATGCCCGATTATGTCACCTAGAGGCATTCCCGATTATGTCACCCAGGGACATGACCGATTATGTCACCCAGGGACATTCCCGATTATGTCACCTAGAGGCATGCCCGATTATGTCACCCAGATGCATGCCCGATTATGTCACCCAGGGACATGCCCGATTATGTCACCTAGGGACATGCCCGATTATGTCACCCAGAGGCATGCCCGATTATGTCACCTAGAGGCATTCCCGATTATGTCACCCAGGGACATGCCCGATTATGTCACCTAGAGGCATGCCCGATTATGTCACCAAGGGACATGTCCGATTATGTCACACAGAGGCATGTCCGATTATGTCACACAGAGGCATGCCCGATTAAGTCACACAGATGCATGCCAGATTATGTCACCCAGAGGCATGCCCGATTATGTCACCCAGGGACATGCCCGATTATGTCACCCAGGGACATGCCCGATTATGTCACCCAGCGGCATTCCCGATTATGTCACCTAGAGACATGCCCGATTATGTCACCTAGAGGCATGCTCGATTATGTCACCTAGAGACATGCCCGATTATGTCACCTAGGGACATGCCTGATTATGTCACCCAGGGACATGCCTGATTATGTCACCTAGAGGCATTCCCGATTATGTCACCCAGAGGCATGCCCGATTATGTCACCCAGGGACATTCCCGATTATGTCACCCAGGGACATGCCCGATTATGTCACCCAGAGGCATGCCCGATTATGTCACACAGAGGCATGCCCGATTATGTCACCTAGAGACATGCCCGATTATTTCACACAGAGGCATGCCCGATTATGTCACCCAGAGACATTCCCGATTATGTCACCCAGGGGCATGCCCGATTATGTCACCTAGAGGCATTCCCGATTATGTCACCCAGGGACATGCCCGATTATGTCACCCAGGGACATGCCCGATTATGTCACCTAGAGGCATTCCCGATTATGTCACCCAGAGGCATGCCCGATTATGTCACGCAGGGACATGCCCGATTATGTCACCCAGGGACATGCCCGATTATGTCACCCAGGGACATGCCCGATTATGTCACCTAGAGGCATGCCTGATTATGTCACCTAGAGGCATTCCCGATTATGTCACCCAGAGGCATGCCCGATTATGTCACGCAGGGACATGCCCGATTATGTCACCCAGGAACATGCCCGATTATGTCACCCAGGGACATGCCCGATTATGTCACCTAGAGGCATGCCTGATTATGTCACCTAGAGGCATTCCCGATTATGTCACCCAGAGGCATTCCCGATTATGTCACCCAGGGGCATGCCCGATTATGTCACCTAGAGGCATTCCCGATTATGTCACCCAGAGACATTCACGATTATGTCACCCAGGGGCATGCCCGATTATGTCACCTAGAGGCATTCCCGATTATGTCACCCAGAGGCATTCCCGATTATGTCACCCAGGGGCATGCCCGATTATGTCACCTAGAGGCATTCCCGATTATGTCACCCAGGGACATGCCCGATTATGTCACCCAGGGACATGCCCGATTATGTCACCTAGAGGCATTCCCGATTATGTCACCCAGAGGCATGCCCGATTATGTCACGCAGGTACATGCCCGATTATGTCACCCAGGGACATGCCCGATTATATCACCCAGGGACATGCCCGATTATGTCACCTAGAGGCATGCCTGATTATGTCACCTAGAGGCATTCCCGATTATGTCACCCAGAGGCATTCCCGATTATGTCACGCAGGGACATGCCCGATTATGTCACCCAGGAACATGCCCGATTATGTCACCCAGAGGCATGCCCGATTATGTCACCCAGGGCCATGCCCGATTATGTCACCCAGGGGCATGTCCGATTATGTCACGCAGGGACATGCCCGATTATGTCACGCAGGGACATGCCCGATTATGTCACGCAGGGGCATTCCCGATTATGTCACGCAGGGACATTACCGATTATGTCACGCAAGGGCATGCCCGATTATGTCACCCAGAGGCATGCCCGATTATGTCACGCAAGGGCATGCCCGATTATGTCACCCAGAGGCATGCCCGATTATGTCACGCAGGGACATTACCGATTATGTCACGCAGGGACATGCCCGATTATGTCACCCAGGGGCATGCCCGATTATGTCACGCAGGGACATTACCGATTATGTCACCCAGGGGCATGCCCGATTATGTCACGCAGGGACATTACTGATTATGTCACCCAGGGGCATGCCCGATTATGTCACGCAGGGACATGCCCGATTATGTCACGCAGGGACATGCCTGATTATGTCACCCAGGGGCATGCCCGATTATGTCACGCAGGGACATTACCGATTATGTCACGCAGGGACATGCCCGATTATGTCACGCAGGGGCATGCCCGATTATGTCACGCAGGGATATGCCCGATTATGTCACGCAGGGACATGCCCGATTATGTCACCGACGGACATGCCCGATTATGTCATCAATATGAACTAGTTGATACCTCACACACTTGAATAGAAAACAATGAGTAAACTTGGAATGAAAACAAAATTTGACATATTCTTAATGGAATTTTTGTGGGCTTTGGAATTCCTATGCAGGGAATAGAATGTGTTTATCTATTTTATCCAAACAGCAATTTGTATGGAACTTTTGTGGTTAGAGCATGAGAGCTGTTTAAAATTGTAAAAGTGTGGGTGTTTATTACTTTATAACAACTTTCTGACAGTTACTACTTAAAGCAGCATTACATCGTAATAAAGGATGTTTTGGGTAAAACAATAGTCGCTCAGAAACGATAAAATTCCAATAAATTTAAACCGTCGTATACGCGAATTTGTTTATCAACACACGAACTGTAAACACGCACAGCGCGCATGCGTGAAACAACAGAGGATGTAGAAAACAAAGTATATATTTTGAACATGAAATACTATCTATCTATCTTCCTCTAATTTCGAACCCCTCGCAGGGATGTAGAAATATCCATAAAAGACGCTAACAGAGGTATGAATCAACATATCAAGTAATTTAATTAAAAAAGACAACGTGGGACAAATGGGGACGATGCATTCCGAATGTAAACAAGTACGGACGATGCGTTCCGATTGTAAACAAGTGCGTGACCGATCGACTCGGAAAGTCCTACTTTCGGTATTCGAGTTTGTTTTATCGCAAAAAACACTTTACCAAATGAACATAAGCATACAAAGAATAATGTTAGAATGTGTAGCAGCATTGCTACCCATACGTAAAAATTGAATTTTTCAAATATATTTTATTTCATACGATGTAATTCTGCTTTAAGGATCCATATAAAACGTTTTTATGGCAACTCCACACAAAGGCCATTCTATAAACTGATTCGGAAATTCAAAGAAAATGAATTTCTATAAGAAAATGTGAATTTTATCTTGGTTTTATCTTAACTGTTAACCCTTGGCCTGCGAATCACGACTAAAGTTGCTTTTGCAACCAGCATAGAGCAAGATTAGACGACACCCTCTGATCAAGCCCTGTGGTGTTTGCTATTCGGTTAGTGGAGCTAAAACACTTGGTTGAATAGCAAGCAACTTAGATCCTGGATCTATTTTGTTTTTCACATTCCTTCCAATTTATTCAGCATTTTTAGGGTTAATAGTGTCAGTGTGCATGTTATCAAAAAGCATGTACTGGTGACAATATATCCCTTGTCTACTATGCGTCATTCGCACATCTGAAATAGAACTCTTTTCTTGTTTGGGACCATCTTCGTGGTCGGGTGGTAAAGGTCGCTGACTTGTATTCCACTGTAACTTATCATCACTGATGGTTACGGGCTCAAGCCCCACTCAGGCCGTGTCTCATTTATATGAAAATGTTGGCAGCTTCTTACGGATGTTGATGCACCAAGTAGTGGTTAACCGCTGGACCCTGTCCAGGAAAGGTGTTGTTAAGTAAACTGCCGCTGGCAATATAGTCCAAAAAGGTGCTGATGCAGTCGTAAAACCCGAATAAATAAAGAAACAAAACAAACCTCTCCTGTGTGGATATGTGGTTATTGAATTTTTCTGAGCCAGTGGTGCTCAATGTGAACTATTATGATCCGCCTTCGTCTGAATGATTCTGTGTGATGTGGATACCTTCCGTCCATTTTTACTACACTATATGAATCAAAGGATGATACTAGGTCGTTGTATTGCTTAAATAAATAGGAGTCTTGTAGAATTCCTAGCAGGAACTTGAAAAATCCTCTTCGCTGAAACTATTAATTATTGCAACATTGTTTCGCCAAATCTTGCCCACCAGAGTGTGGGGCTTATTAAGCATACTGGTACATAGTGTAAATTAAAAAATATATTTGTTTCCGAATTCCAAACAATAAATCAATAGCAATGTTCGCTGAGTCACTGTCTACCAAGAACATCGGCATCACAAGGTTATAAATAGTGGGCCTGCAATGGGAGGTGTGGGTGCGCTGGAGAAGGTGTGTACTCCGTTATAAAGGGTACTTATTCCCCACGACATGCAGTAGTTAGAATATTGAGGGTTTGTATGAAGAATTTAACACAGAGTGTCACTGCAAGGTATGCTTCTGCCACAGCTCGCCAATACAACATTTAGTATAAACTATTCTTTTAAACTTTATTTATTTTACAACGATTGCGAAGCAAGTTTTAACAACTTATATTGATCACTCTCGTTGGTGCAGATGAAAGCGTAAATGTGGTCATTCGTGTGGGAGGAAACCGGAGTACCCGGAGAAAACCCACCTGTCCGATCTGGCGACCACCGTACCATCTCACATACTTCCAATCCGAGGATCGAACCCGGGTTACATTGGTAAGAAGTGAGCGCGCTAATCGAACAGCCATAAAACTATTCTTTGATCTTACTATGAACTTCATAATACATGTATTTAGTTTTTATCCCCCGCAATTTTGGCGATGGATATTGATTTGGTGTTTCCAAATCATTCATCAGTCTGGAGCCAGTAACCAATGGAATATTATACCACTTGAATGTTGCAAATGGCCAATTTCATATTGTAACATCAATTACAAATTCACTTATTCGACCAGGTTACAGGTTACAAATATTTTATGGATAATGAGATACCTTTCTCAAGCAGAGATATTCGGGTCATGCTCAAACTTGTGCTAAGAGACCAACACACGGACGTGCAACAAACAGTCTCTAAGGAAGAATTAATACACAGTCTAAGCAAGACTGCTCTGTTAATGCACATTATAAGCAAGAATTGTATGTTAATACACATTCTGATGATATTTAGTCTAATGTGGAAGTCGTAATAGCGCAGAGGTAGTGCGTTCTCTTCAGGCGCGAAAGGTCCGGAGTTCGAGCCCCGGTGGAGCCGTTACGATTGTGCCCTTAGGCAAGGCATTTAAATTCCACATTGCCTCTTCTCTCTCCCTCGTGGCGATGGATTCTATCTGGAATGAGGTATCGAGAACGATTTGTATAAGTTGCAAGAACTTGTTTCGCAATCAAGCTAAAATAAATTTGTATAATATATGTAGTCTAAGCAAGAATTGTCTGATAATACGCAGTATAAGCAAGAATTGTCTGTAATTACACAGTCGAAGCAAGAGTTGTCTTAATATGCAGTGTAAGCAAGAATTGTGTGTCAATATGCAGTCTAAGCAAGAGTTGTCTGTTTATACACAGTCTAAGCAAGAGTTGTCTGTTTATACACAGTCTAAGCAAGAGTTGTCTGTTTATACACAGTCTAAGCAAGAAATGAAGTGTCTGTTAATACAGTCTAAGAAGGATGTGTCTGTTTATACAGTCTAAGCAAGAATTGTCTGTTAATGTGTAGCTTAAGCAAGAATTGTTTGTAAATACCGATAGATATATAGTTCAAGCATTCATTTTATGTGAAAACACTCATAGATTGGAACCACATGGAGGATTGTAATAGTGCATGCAAAGGCAGTACTTACTAACTTAGTGAGCTTCTGGTCAGCGATTAAGACGCTCACTCCCATAGCATCTATACTGTTACCTATTTCAATAGATACCTTAATGCATTGTGCAGCCAGCCGGTCTTCACTCCGAGCTAGGCCCTTATCGTTGAAATGCCGATACACTGTATATTACCAAGTCCCTGTGACAGCTCCTGTGAGGGGGGGAAGTTTCTAGATTATACAGTTGTCTACCTTTACTAAACGCACCTTGTGCGCATGCTTATAGCAACAAACAAGTACAAACAAACAAGCATGGCGTCCACTAAAACATTTGAAGATTTGGATCTTTCTCGAGAAGAAATTAAGCGAATAGAAACAGCGTTGAAAGATGAAAAGTTTCGCAAAATGTTCGTTGAATATGCGGAAGAGATTTCCAACCCGGAGAACCGCAAGCGTTACGAGGAAGAGATCGCAATGATGGAAAATGAACGTGGAATGGACGTTCAGTTTGTCAACCCAGAACCAGGCCATGTCTTAAAAACGTCTGTCACCGGCGGAAAAAAGGCGTTTATCAATATATGCAAAAATGACAAGATTGACAAACCCACGTCCAAGTCGGCCACAGATGGAGGTAGGAGGGGCTTGCACTGGCAAATCCCGCATTCGTTTTCACAACCCAGGGAAGATTTTGACAAGTCGAAAAAGACGTGCATGGTTTATGATGTAACCTTTCATCCAGATACATATCGCATGACCAGTAACCCACATTTCCTCAAGCTGGTAGAGGATACCGCAATTGAAGGTATAGAACGTCAGTTTAATGTAAAACTTGATCGAAACAACATTCACCGACCAAAAATAAACTGCAAAGGAAGTCCAGTAGCTACAGTTATCAGAACTAAGAAAGAAGATGGAGCAAATGTATCTCATAGTAAAGATCAAAATGATCCTTTGTCATCAATGCCGTATCCATATGGAGACAAGACGAGTGCAGAGCTAGCCCAGGAAACAGAGAAACGTGCAGAGGAGTGGGATAAGGCAAAGACTACGAAAGACAGTAAAACGAAATCTAACATCTTGAAAAAGGAAGAAATCGGTTTCACGGCTCCCAATTACACAATAACGCATCGTTCAAACCTTGATTTACAAGAGTATAGGAATGCCCCAGATGCACGACCAACTACCAGACCAAAAGATCTCGTCATTAACATTGAATTACCATTGTGTAAATCGGCCGCAGGTGTCGATTTGGACATTTTTGAAGATAAACTTATTCTCAAGTGTGAGAAACCAGCATATAAACTTGATTTGAAGCTACCATATGCTGTTGATGATGAAAATGGTTCAGCCAGATTTGACAAAGGCAAGAAGGCCTTGGTTGTGACTTTACCAGTGTTACCTGGTGAAATTCCGAAGCTTCCGTCCTTTATTGATGACAATGTCGGCGTGGATGAGAATGTGCCATCCCTCATAGAAGAGCTGCCCCCATTGGAAGATGTGAATAATGTAGCCGAAGTTATGCCAGATGACTTGCCACTTCTAGAAGAAATTGAGAATTTGAATGAACAAGTTGTAGACCAAGATAATTCAATTTCTCTGAAAGATTCAGAACCTGTGAACAATACCTGTGGGATATCATATAGTATGCCGGAGTATGATTTTCATCAGGATTCTGAGACTGTGACATTCGTATTTCATGTAAGAAACGTGAGTGAGGAGTCGGTATGCAAGTCGTATCCATCACCCGGGGACTGCGAAATAAAGTTTGTGTCAATAGGATCTGGTGGATTTCCAATACACTACAGCTTCTTGGGACGATTTGGCGAAGAAAGTAAATTTGTTGCGGAGCATTCTGCTGTAGATATATCCGACCGGAATATGACCTTGACCCTTCTGAAGCAGAGGGACAACAGAATGTTGTGGAACAAGTTCTTGGCTGGTATTGACGAAAATAGCCTAGAGGTAAGTGTGCATGCATTTGAATGATTTACCCTAAAGTTTATCTTGCACAGCAGGAAAATATACTTGCCCAATGAAAAGGCACAACTTGTCCATAAATATGCGATCTCCCAAGTATAAGTGCTGTCGGGCAAGGGATTTATCTACCCCTGATGGGTTGGCTTTTGAGAAATATATCCCTTAACCCTTTCCCTCATAATAAAAAGTCATAAAATCAGGTTCTCCAGCCCAATACAGTAACTATGTAATAGCTTATCAGCTACCAATAGATAAGAGACCAATAACTGTACCCTGTCCCCATAAGGTATTTCAGGAAAAACTGATAAAATGACCCCTATCATGTTTAACCCTGTTTTCCGTGATAAAAACTTACTTTAATATATTTATGGTAAGAATAAAAAATTTAGAAAAATAAATGATGTTTTCAACGATATAATTTTTAAAAGAAACTTTTTAGTATTTACTTAGATATGGAGGTGTAAATATTGGACATGCAGGTTTTGGAGAATAATTATTATATTCGACTATATTTGTTTATTTAATAGTTAATAGTGCACGGAAAAGGGCGTGGCAACCTAAGTTGATTAAATCAATTTCCTAAATCAATTGGACTTTCTGATTAAAGACTCCACCCACATGGGTTTATTACCCTCTGTTTAGCTGGCAACATTAGCCATTCCATGAGGCTACAACACACATCCTTTGATATCAACAAGTTCCTAAGACACCGCCCTGTGTATTTCGAACTGGATGCTTCCTGTCCAACTGTTGTCATGCCGACATTAGTCGGTAATTAGCATTAAAACCTTTGAACCCAAATGTTATTACCCTACGGCCATGTATACTGTATAGCAAAAAACATCATGCTTGCATAACATTATGACTTACATGCACTTTGATCTATAGCCGTGGTTATACAACAGAAACTTCAAACACATTTCAAACACCTGCAATCCCCCCCCACCAGGGAACCCATTTAATGCATCATAATGTCACGTGATAAATGTTCTAATTTCAATCCAATTCTAATTTTAGACCATACGCATGAATATTGGCTTGTGAATTAGCACTGTGGAAATTTACCAAATACCTAGATATTTTTATGCAAGCTAATGAATGGGTTTGCCCTGAGTAATTGCTATTTTTAGATTTATTTTCATTTTAACTGCAGACATTTATAGATATGTTCTTGTTTATTGAAACATATTTTGACCGCTTTTCTGCCGTATTTAAGTAGCGAAAATGATGGATTTAAAACGGACACGTAAAAACACGTATATATCAGGTGACTGGTATGGTCGTATATATACGTATATATCAGGTGCCCGATAACACGTAGAAATACGTATATATCAGGTGGCCAATAACACGTAGAAATACGTATATATCACAGGGTATGGGTTAACTAGTCCTATAAATAAGACCTCTACATAAACCAAATTCTGTTATTTCGAGGTTAAAGCTCATAGCACTTTCCGCCTGATCCGATGGCGGGATTTATGACCAATATTTTGAAGCTTTTCGGACATGAACGGTTATATATGTGTGCATTGGTGTTAAGAATAATCCTAAATATAGATAAAAACGTTGTTGTATGCATATTGTAAACATATTGTATTACCGTTGTGCATGTCATTTAGCTGATTGAAGTAGACCGGTGAAATTCTCCCATTTTTTCTGTGCTGTCTTCACAAAAGAAATCCGAATTATTTATTATTTTAGTACATTTCATGCATATGAACAATTGGATATATATACAAAATCTTATTGGTTCACCGTAATGGCACGGAGATAAACTTGTAAACATTTTCATCTATTTCGATTTTTGTTTTTCGCAATAATCAAATATTCAAAATGGCCGATTTGGAATGGCGAAACTCTGCCATGAAATTCAAACGTTGATTTCATGTATAATATTGTGTCAAGAGACGTTATAGACTGCGCAGAATTCAAACAACGGTATGTCACTATGTGTGTTCATCTTGTTAACAATTTTATTTTATAAAAACAACTTTTTAGAATATAAAATATGCTACGCGTAATTGAGGTTTAGCTTTTAGACTTTGAAAAATGCCTGGATAGTAAAATGTCACATTTTTCAAGTCTAAATATTTGGACTAATCCCGTAACCTGCTAATTGCGACTAAACATAGATTGCAAACGGCATAGAGATAAATCAGTTGAGTAGAGGTTAAAATTCCATCCATTGGTCATTTTTTGTCTTGGCCATAATTTTGTAATACATCATGTCTGATCATACATGTAGGTTTTGGAGTTAACCAGGGCGTTCACTAGACTTTGAAAGTCAATGACCCTTGAGGTCAAAATCTCAAGAGTCAAGCTGGAATTTTCAAGAGTCAAACTGGATTTTTCAAGAGTCAATATGCATGTTGGTACTTTCCGTACAGATAACATTTTCCCGACCATATAATAACCTCTGGACCAATCTGGACTTATCATAATTAGAGAAAACATTGACTAGTTTGCTGAGCTTTGCATCTGGATTTAGAACGGTTCAACCTTACAAGTATTTAAGTTACTTTGTGGTACATGTAGAGCATAGGATTTGGAATAGAACAGTCCGGATTTGATACCTCACACAAAATCCTTAGTACTGGTTAACCACTCGGGTCGACTAATTCTGCCCAGGAAAGCAAGTGGTTTGACATAAATGTAGTCATACATACATACATACATACATACATACATACAACTTGCATAGTTCTACATTGTATTCCATTTGCAAAGGTCACCAAATGATCAAGAGTAGTTGGTTTCAACATGAGCCTTGAGGGGTCCTGCATCCAGATTAGCCTTGACAAACCAATAGAAATGACGGATTATACAAAATACATTTTTAGATCAGATCTGCATATATATATATTTCATGAAATTTGTACGAAATGGATCGAGTACGAAACGGATCGAGTACGGTTCCATGCCATTGTAAAACATGAATTTCTTATATAAAGGGGACATATTCATTTAAATATCTATGCATTTTTGAATTTTAGCACATTTTTATGCATATATTATATGTATAATTATTTTTTATCATTTGCAAAATCACCTAAAATTCTGAGTTATTGATCAGCTGTTCCCAAACTGGGACGAATCTGAAAATGTTCATTCATAATGCAGTCTTCACGAAAAATTTACTTGCCCGAATGAACTTCTAGGTGCCCATATATTTGCAGAATTTTACCCGCTTATTGGCGGTTATATGTATAGTAGTATATGTAACATAATGTGGCATATCATGCATTTATTAGTAATACTTATAATATGGCCATATGAGTAAACAATGTATAAAGACAAACTAATGTTTTATTATTATTAATATTTTACGATTGTTCAATCATTGCGGCTGGAAGCTACGTTTTCTTTTTGCTTCATACTCTGTTTTTGATGACGCCTGTCATTCAGATGGCCGTGTCTTCCCCGGCTTTGCGCCCTCGACATATCGCAAGAAACCCGATATGTTTCCATGCAGTTGTTTTCATTTGTTAACAGGAAATGACCTAAGCGGTATCGGATCGTTTCTCCCTAATTCCCATTCGCACCGGGTTGTTTCGTCATAAACATAGATATCGGGCAGAATGTGTGAAAATAGTCTGGAGGTGGGTCGTTTCACCCCAGAATTATAGATTTCGTACTGAGCGACACGACACGTGATTTTTTTTACTAAATTTGATATAATGCATCGATCGGCCGATTCGTCATAGGGCCGAGATGTCAGTAAGCGAAAATGCGAATTTACACCTGTCCGCTTCTAGACGACTTTCAATTCCCGTGTAAACAATTCGTAATTGTAAAGAATTTAGAAAAACATTTCTACTGTCCAGTTTATTACAGGGGCCTCCGTGGTCTAAAGCGCTGGCTGCGCTAACCTCTCACCGCGGTGGTTCGAGTCCCGGGTAAAACCCCAATAAATAAAAAATAAAAAAACAAATTTAAAAAAAAACAAAAAAAAAACAGGTGCCCGTCTGGCATGTGAGATTGCAAAATTTACACGTCCGTCCAGATTTCTACACGTCTGGGGCATCGGGCACCCGGCTAATTTCACAGACTGATAATGTAAAATAACGACGTGAATACTCAGAATTACTATGAAAAGAAGTGATTTTCATAAAATATATTTAGTTACGAATTGCAATAAATCATATAAACTCGTAAATTAAATTGTTTATTGGCTACAAAGAAGTTTATCATTCACTGGCGTCCTATAATATATGGACGCGCTTAGATTTACGGCTAGAGTCACCGATTTCAAAACAAAATGCGGGTAGCTTATTGATTGTTCCGGAACATGATTTTGGTATCGACAATAAGATAAAAGCATGACCTTTTAATAAAATTCATTAAATCAGCAGAAAAGTCGTATTTTCATGTAAATTTGGCTCCAATTTTACGAGAATATATCTAGGCTTATGGTTGTTGGCAAATTTTACAGACAGCTTCGATCATTGGCCGAAGCCGGAATTACGGCGTTTATTCCACCCTCTCCGATCGCATTTGACAGGCAGGTTGATAAAATTAATGTTCGATGACGCTTGACCGCTCATTGCCCCGGGTCAAAGTTGGCCCACTACGCATTTTCACCATGAGTCAAACAAGCGTCTTTACCTATTTTCATGCGTCAAAACCCGGGAGCTCGGGTCAAATGAACGCCCTGAGTTAACTGTGCACAAATGTTCACAATGTGCAAGTCCCAGGTCTATTATTATTCAAAATTGAAATGACAAGGTCACACTTACATACATGTAGCTGGCAGACTCAAAAGGGTTCAAAATATCTTGTCCAGAGTATAAGTAAATGTACTCGAGTCGACTGTTAAATGGATATTTACTGACTTCACAGTCACACAAATGTCCACCATTTTGAGAGTGTCATGCGCAAAACCCAGGTTGACTGCTCAATGGTCAAGGTCACATTCAAGGTATATGGTTCAACATCTGTTCTTCATAGTATAAGTCATAAACCCTTTGATGGATATTCAAATAACTGTTCACCATAATGAGACGAAGTGTCATGTGCAAGACCCAGGTTCATTGCACAGAGCGTTGTGGTTGCACTTATATATCTAAAGTAGTCACTGAATGATCAGGGTACCTAATAGCGGCTACTTTTACTGGATAATAATGCGTGTTGCTTGCTTTGCCGTCTTGAGCGTGTGTGTCGATTATGCTTGGTAGCACCTTTTCCCAGAATGCCTCACTTCCGTTCCAGACGGTGTCTCAATTTTCCGCGTCAGACTGTGTCTCTTAATGAACCCAATTGCCATTTAAAGTTTATGCAAATTTATTTTAGCTCGATTGCGAAACAAGTTCTTACAACTTATATTAATCACTCTTGAGACCTCATTCCTGGCGGAATCCATCGCCACGAGAGAGAGAAGGGGCAATGTGGAAATTAAATGCCTTGCCTAAGGGCACAATCGAGTGGAGCTCGAACTCCGGACCGTTCGCACCTGAAGCGACGCGCATCCACTGCACTATCACGACTTCCACATGTACATGTAAGTCCTAAACCCAAATAATCTCATACGCATGTTCACCCGTGTCGTGCACTTGGGTCACTGCTCAAAGATGAAAGTCACACTTAATGGTCATAGAGTTTATAATGCCTTGTCCGGAGCACAACTCCTAAACCCGTTGATGGATTTTCAAATAACGGTACACAAATGTTCACCATAATAAGACTGACCTTCGTGCACAAGACCCAACTCAAAGGTGAAGATCACACTTACTGTAGTGGTTAAAGGGTTCATATTGTCATATTTACATCACTATTGCACTTCCTTAGATAAACGTATGTGCCCTAATTGTATATAGAGTGGTGGAACCTATGCTCGGCGTATGGTCCATTTTCATCCGTATTTAAAATATTTATATAGTTCTAGGCTAATTTCGCTGACAGAGCTGAAGCATGGTTCAATAGCATTCCGTTGAGTGTATCGGTAGGCTGATGCAACTGTCACGTGACTGGTCCAGCAGACGAATATAAACAAGCAAATCATTGGGAGAATATTTCCACCGAAACTGTTACGGTGTATGAGCAATTCGGGTAGCTATCCAAATTTAAAAAATCTACACCTAAACCGAAAAATGGTTTCTATACCATTTCTGATTAAGACCAATGAAAGGTTTTTACTCAATGATGTACTATATCAAACTAAGATATTCAACAAGTTATGGTGGATAAATAAAAAATAACAAGTACGCTGTGCATAGGTGCCCTGAAGTCTTCAGTTCCCCATATAAACGGGTGCCGACCGACATCATTGCAGTAGCTGAGCAAGGTCACGCGATGAAGCTAAAACTGTCAACAAGAGTGTTTTGAAAGTTGTTTTCACAACTTAAAAAAAAATATATACGGCAAGTACAATTAACATTTTATACTGGTCATTATATGTGGGATGTACGCCGAGCATAGGTTCACCACTCTACATTTTCGTACGAGTGTCGGTGGGGAACTTTGATCTTGGGCACAGAAAAATGTGAAAAAACGAAATTTCAAAATTTCATTTAAAAAATCGGGAGTCGGGAGGATAAAAAAACGTGTCTATCGAGAAACCGTAAAGACATGTATTTTTGTTTGGTCTATGATATGCAGCTGACATACGTGTTCTAATGTTACGGGCATGCGCATTTGCAGTGTTAGGCAGCATTAGTGTCGCGAGAAAAGGCGTGTCTTCACAGTTTTACGATGTTCCAAGGATGATCTAGTTACCTGTCCCGGCGCACGGGAAGTTGCAAATCTGGACTAAAAACAAGTTAAATGCCAGTGTGCTATATTTCCTTTGTATAATTGAAAACAATAATTAATGTAAATATAAATGAATCGCTGGTTAATAGTTTCCATCTGGGTATGAACTACATTGGGCAGCTAGCGTGGATGCCAATGGAAACTATTAATTCCTTTAATGGTCACATAGAATGTGAAATATCCGGCAAGAGACTGCTAGCTTATCAATTCTGATTCCTTCGATTCTGAAGTAAACAATCAGGCAATGTAGCCTTCATGCTGGTATTGGCAATTTCTGTAGCTGTACAGGCAGGTTGAAGATTAATTGATCGTTGGTACAGGGCCAAACTTCAGATTGATTTCTTTGGTTTGGAAGTTCAACTAAGCTGCTACAGATCGAGCGAAGTCCGCCTCAAAGCAATCTTGCATATATATCGTCGACAAACTATGATGCAATATGTTTGCCTTGAATGTTTCAACATGATTTCAATACAGATTTGCCATTTTTAAGATTGGTTTAAACATATTTATTCCACTATATACATTCACAAAACAATACATGCACACAAAATCAAAGAATAGGAAAGGATCGAAACGGAAGCAGAGCTTATATAGTTTCTCTCCTTGAATCCTTAGGAATTTGAATGAAACTTGTATTTCATCTTCCATTGTTGTTGGTACAACTTCAACAAAAATGATCTGAAAATATACCAGAATCTAAAACACACCCCACAGCTAGTAAGTAATACATGTCCATTATTTGAAAACAAAATATATACACACACGCGTAACAACACCTGGAAGGATTCTGATTGGTTGAGAGAATAATCCTTATAATTTGTAAATTAAACTTTAAAATACCGGGGTATGTATATTACATTTTAATTGGTACGTATAAATATTTATAATTGTAAGACAAACTTTGATTAAAATGAAGTCTCGACGCAATTATAACGCTGCTTAAAACATAAATGAACGCTGCTTTGCGTAGTGACGTCATGACAATTTGCGCTGACACTGCGCACAAATGAAAGTAGCAGCGGTATTTTGTGCAAGGATATTATTAAAACCCAACATGGTAATGTGATAACAAGGATCTTACACCCGTGATTTCGTGCCATATGAAACTTGTTTCGGAATTTTGCTGTTAATCTCACCAAAAGGCTCGCTTAACCCTTTCAACACCAAGTAACTCACATGGACTGGTCCATGATATTCATAAACCAATAAATGAATCAGAAAATCACATTTGGACAAGTTCATTTATCAAAATGGGTAATTATGTCTAAAAATAGTCATATCACTGGCAAAAAGTGCAGATCCTGATGAGACGGCTCATCATGAGCCGGCTCATCTGGATCTACACTTTTTGTAAGCCTATTTAGAGGTCTGTGGTTTTTGAAAGGGTTAATACCAAAATTCCAAAACTTGTTTCATAGATTATGGCATGAAATCACTGGTCACTCATGTAAGATCCTATATTTATAGTATGGAATCATAATATTCTAAAAGTGGAAAGTTTGCATACAATTAGGGATCATTCTAGAGGGCGATGTGGGCGAAATTGTCGCCCCTATGGGACCCTGACTTTGTCCTAAAAAAAAAAAATTGTCTAGTAAGATACACTGGCCCATTATAAAGCACTCCTTCTATTCAAATGTTGTATTTAATGGTTGTACTGTGCATTTTAACCCTATTTAGCAGAAGTATATTAAAGACAGGGCCTCCACTGGCTTTTTTTAAGGTGGAGCAATCTCTGTTGCCACTTTCAAAAAGTTGGAGCCACTTTGGAGCCATATAAGCTAAAATTGGAGCCAATATAAAATAAACTACAACTACAACAACAAACGAAAGGCTCAATTTCTTTGTATTACAACATTCTTTATTGTGTTCTCATACATTCTTTATTCTTTACATTCATACAAATAAAAATCTCTCATAAAGGTGTTAAAAGAGGATTCTTCTGGATTTCATGGACTTCCACTTAAAAAATGCTCCCCCAAAGTCATTGCCACTATTGTCCGATAATCCGAAGCCATAAATTAATCTGTGACAGATGTTTTCCCCGAGGCATTAAATTGTAACTTCAAACGTAATAGTCAATTGACTGGTACACTAATTACAGCATAGTACTACATTGATCATTATTGCGGAGAGCAAGCCCGTCTATAAGGCAAATAACCACTACGAGTTTCATTTAACAGGTGCGTGTCTAAAAATAGATGTGGAATTTCCGAATTTTCCAGAAAATTGACTTTACTACCGATTCAGTGCACTCTGTCTCTTACGAGAACATAGATTATCTTTATAGTCGAGCACGTTTAAATATAATTCATTGTGCTATAAAACCCAATGACACAAGTCCGTAATATAATAATAAAACGTGTTCACGGCTTTCGAATCACAGACACAAAATGTCAATTTCAAGAAGCGTTTCACCGGGCACGTTGAGTTTCCTGCTGGGCAAGCAGAAATTATTGATAAACAATCAATTTCCTCACCTTTGTTGGGATCACCGTAATTAAGAGATCATCACAAAAAACGTTTGCAAAACAGCAAACTAGCGTAATTAACAGCTGATCAAAATCAAAACGGCCGAATTTGTCGAGTGCTGTAAACATTCAGGTCGGTGTCTTTATCATCAAAATCGTGCCATAATTGTTGTTAATTTGTTGTATCCACGGCACACTTCAAATATACATGATGCCAGATGTTTTCTTAACTAATTTATCGAGCATACTTGCCCAATTATCTTCTCACATCGTGTCATTCATATCCCACTAACGAGCAATAAACAATCTTGACCGTGTATTGATTGGGCTGGTTATCAACATTTCTGTGCCCTACGACTCATGGTACGCGCGACTCGAGAACGAATTTTCGGGTCACTTAAATCATGGCGCCATACATATTCGCCACTTTCGAATATTTGGAGCCACTTTTGCCAAAATTGGCACCAGTGGCGATAGACAGCGGAGGCCCTGAAAGAACACCATTTAAGGAAGCAATCACGCGCTTTCTCACTTCTCCCAAACATTCTGGCCTAGAATGAACCCTGATACAAGTAGCAATGCTACTACACTTTCTTACATTATAATTTGAATAATTATTTTCAGTTAGTAAACATTGTATTTTGCAATATACAATGTATAACAAACTTAACAGTTACGTCCTTCCTGGATTAAATTGGTTAACCACATCCTACATGTACGTACATTCGGAACACATCGCCTGAAATTGGCTATCATAACACATATCTAACTAAGACAACTGTTTCAACATCCGTTATTGTGTCACGCATGCTCATATTGTTTGCATAAGTTTGTTGATTTGTAAAAATTTCGTTTCTGTGTGAATATTTGGATGTTGTTAAACACATTGGAAATTGTATCCTTTCAATATCTGGTACTTTTTACCAGAAAACATACTTTATTCCGATATATAAATAACATAGTGTATCTTTAAAGGGTGTGGTCGCTAATGCTTATATTGTATAATTATATTCTTATAAATACATGACCAATGACCTATATGCTATACATGTAGAAGTTAATATCCTGTTCATTAATTTCAATCTTTTTCGTACCGGTAATTCAATACCATGGTGTAAATTGTGTTTGAATTTATATTTGTACATCTAGTCAACTTTTACCACATTTACATACAACAACTGTACATTTTTGCCCTACGGTCATTATATAGTAAGTAATATTTACTAAAAAAACTACTTAACCCTTTCAACCCCAAGTAACTGACATGGACTAGTCCATGATATTTTTAGACCAATAAATTAATAACAAAATTACATTTGGATCAGTTCATTTATCAAAATGGGTAATTTTATCTAAAAAGTAATAATTATTACTGGCAAAAAAGTGCAGATCCTGATGAGACGGCTCGTTACGAGCCGGCTCATCTGGATCTACACTTTTCATAAGCCTATTTAGAGGCCTGTGGGGTTGAAAGGGTTAATATATGACCATAGGCCAAAAAAAATAATTGTGATTTGTGCATGTGATGTACCAGTAGAGCTACCCACCAATAATGCCTCCAGTGTATTCAATATCATAACAAAATCAATGAACCTATACAATTTGCTTTAAGTTGAAGCATTTACATGTACACAGCTTTATGTTCATATTATAAGCCATGTGTGAAATATAACTGCGTACCATTAATTATAAAATAATTATTCTCTGTGTTTTGGTGTGATATTAATAGATGTCTCAATTAGGCTTTTCTCGATATCACCAGTCGCTATGGACGTGATTTGTTTATGGATATACGTGTGTTATTGTACATGTAGATATGTAACTTGATACATTACAGCAAACTTCCTCATTTTGAATGTGTAATTTGACTGTGCAATTATTTTGAAAATGGTTTAAAGCAAGTATTTATTTATAGCGATGTCTTAAATTCTTTACACAGTGTTTGTGGGTAGTGTGTACATGTATCTACATGTACGTGATTGTACCAGACAAATTATACTTCTTGAACAGAAATGGTTGTCTGCAGACTAGCTGGTTATATTGAAATAATCTTCTGTTATTTCTCAGCGTAAGCTAATACATGTATGTATATATGGGGATTTCTTCTGTGAAATATGAAATAAAATGAGTAACGTGCTTTGAAACTTGAGTATGGATGCTGCTCAGGTGTGTTTACTTGGATGACAGAAATATATTCTAAGGAAAATAATGATGTGCTATTTCTACATGACAGTGCAGGTTATACGTGGACTATAAGCCTTGGAATTTGAGCTACAAGATTTACCCCCCGTCCCTCACCCCCCCCTAAAAAAATGTATAGACTTGTATTGTATTCTATCTGAATATACAATGCCTCTTGAAATCTCTTTGATTTGGGTTGGTTTGGTTTTTGATTTTCAAGATAATTCAGCTATTGATCCAAACTGAAACACATTTAACAGTATGGTATAAAATAAGTGTTGTAGAGAATATAGCCGGGTTTATGGATTGGAGTACTTCAGTAACAAGAGATAATCTTGATTATATAACAGAGCCATAGCGCATGATATGCACATTTAATTTAGCTTTGATTGCGAAACAAAGTTCTTCAAACTATTCTTTCTCGAGACTTTATACCCGATAGAATCCACTGCGTTGTGAGTGAGAGATGGAATAGTCGCTGTGGATTTAAGTATCATGATGCCTAAGGACACTGTCTCTGTGATTCTAGTGAGACTCAAACTAAGAACCCCTCCGCTTTGGGGCGAACATCATAGCCATTGCACCGTGGAGGTTTTGGTTTTGTAGCTATTCGGAAAAACAATGATCAGGTTGTGTATCGTATTTAATAAAATGTCTGCAAACTAAATTGACTTGTTCCACTTGTTGACAATACAAAACATGTACACGATATTAATGAAAATATGCTATGTGAATTGTGTAGATGCTGTTCAGTACAATTTTAGCCAGTAATATTGATAGAGGATATTACTTGGGTATTCAGTGCTCTTCCAACGAATTTTGTCTTGTAGGACATTTTGTTTAGGATTTGTGTGACATTGCAAATGTATTGACTTTTCTACAAGAGAGTGTGATAGCACAAGGTTAGCAGATAGATGTGTGTGTATGACGCAGGTAGCAGAAGTGCTGTAAATAGCTATACTTACCTACTTGGTTTTCCACCCCAGTGATTTAGCTGTGGCAGTGTTTAGCACATCAATGTGGAATTGTTTATTATTATGAGGAGATGTTTCGGCAGGTTATATGTATAGTCTGTGCTGAGATACATGGTTGACTGTTTACAAGCAGAACAAGTTGAACATGTGATTGCTCTTATGCACAATAAAGTAATGATAGTCACCTGCGGAATTGGAATGGAATAATGCATTGGTTGACGCATATTTAAATGTGATGTACATAATAGACGGAAGACGAACCTTTCATTATTCGAAGATGTTTACTGTTTTGAATTCATTGAGATTATTAAAAGTGACGTAATTAATCTGATCTGTTCTGGATGAGGACTTTGAATTGAAACACTTCGGATATACACGTCAGCTACAGGGCTGAAGAGTTTGTGTTTGTACGTGTTAATTAAGAAGGAAATTGACATGACGGGCACAGAAGCTGCAAAGGCAGTGTGTAAGTCACAGAGGGCTGTTGACAGGATTAAGTCGTTATTTTCTCTTGGTACATTGATCTGGATCAGCTGGAATGCCTGGATTCTGCTTTTTAATATCTGGGTAAGTTTGGAAACGTACGTGGGAAGCAGGGGCTCGTCCAATGGGGGCGTTGATTTAATTTTAGGAAGACACAGAAGACCATATGCAACTGTAACAATTGGTGGGTGGTGTGTGTTTATATTTATTTATTGTCTCTCCCAGTTGCCCATATCTCGGCGATGCCTCCTGAAGAGATTAGTTATTTTACATTTTGGAGGATAGTGCATTGCTACAGACAGAGACCCATTCCAGAGTCTCCTGTGGTTTCTTTACATGCACGGTGTAAAGCACTGATATGAGACCTTGGTTTAAAGTCCCATCTGAAAGACTGTTTTAATATTATTATGGTCAGACTGGGATCGAACCTGCGAACCACGCTATATCTGCTGAGCCAGCAATACCCAGTAGGTACTAAACCACACTATATCTACTGAGCCAGCAATACCAAGTAGGTACTAAACCACACTATATCTGCTGAGCCAGCAATACCCAGTAGGTACTAAACCACACTATATCTGCTGAGCCAGCAATACCCAGTAGGTACTAAATCACACTATATCTGCTGAGCCAGCAATACCCAGTAGGTACTAAGCCACACTATATCTGCTGAGCCAGCAATAACCAGTAGGTACTAAACCACACTATATCTGCTGAGCCAGTAATACCCAGTAGGTACTAAACCACACTATATATGCTGAGCCAGCAATAACGAGTAGGTACTAAACCACACTATATCTGCTGAGCCAGCAATACCCAGTAGGTACTAAACCACACTATATCTGCTGAGCCAGTAATACCCAGTAGGTACTAAGCCACACTATATCTGCTGAGCCAGCAATACCCAGTAGGTACTAAACCACACCATATCTGCTGAGCCAGCAATACCCAGACAGTATTATATATCTGCTGAGCCAGCAATACCCAGTAGGTACTAAACCACACTATATCTGCTGAGCCAGCAATACCCAGACAGTATTATATATCTGCTGAGCCAGCAGTACCCAGTAGGTACTAAACCACACTATATCTGCTGAGCCAGCAATACCCAGTAGGTACTAAACCACACTATATCTGCTGAGCCAGCAATAACCAGTAGGTACTAAACCACTATATCTGTTGAGCCAGCAATACCCAATAGGTACTAAACCACACTATATCTGCTGAGCCAGCAATAACCAGTAGGTACTAAACACACTATATCTGCTGAGCCAGCAATACCCAGGCAGTATTATATATCTGCTGAGCCAGCAATACCCAGTAGGTACTAAACCACACCATATCTGCTGAGCCAGTAATACCCAGGCAGTATTATATATCTGCTGAGCCAGCAATACCCAGTAGGTACTAAACCACACCATATCTGCTGAGCCAGTAATACCCAGGCAGTATTATATATCTGCTGAGCCAGTAATACCCAGGCAGTATTATATATCTGCTGAGCCAGCAATACCCAGACAGTATATATATCTGCTGAGCCAGTAATACCCAGGCAGTATTATATATCTGCTGAGCCAGCAATACCCAGTAGGTACTAAACCACTATATCTGCTGAGCCAGCAATACCCAGTAGGTACTAAACCACACTATATCTGCTGAGCCAGTAATACCCAGTCCAGTAGGTACTAATCCACACTATATCTGCTGAGCCAGCAATACCCAGTAGGTACTAAACCACACTATATCTGCTGAGCCAGCAATACCCAGTAATTCCCAGTAGGTACTAAACCACACTATATCTGCTGAGCCAGCAATACCCAGTAGGTACTAAACCACACTATATCTGCTGAGCCAGCAATAGCCAGTAGGTACTAAACCACACTATATCTGCTGAGCCAGCAATACCCAGTAGGTACTAAACCACACTATATCTGCTGAGCCAGCAATACCAGTAGGTACTAAACCACACTATATATGCTGAGCCAGCAATAACCAGTAGGTACTAAACCACACTATATCTGCTGAGCCAGCAATACCCAGTAGGTACTAAACCACACTATATCTGCTGAGCCAGCAATACCCAGTAGGTACTAAACCACACTATATCTGCTGAGCCAGCAATACCCAGTAGGTACTAAACCACACTATATCTGCTGAGCCAGTAATACCCAGTAGGTACTAAGCCACACTATATCTGCTGAGCCAGCAATACCCAGTATTCCTGTATTAACATGATGACATAAATAACAAAATCAATACAGCACAGAATGGCAGTTCTGATAATGACCTCCTTCTGTCCATTTTATTGTCCGGAATTTTCCCCTGAACAGGAAACTAGTATATGTCCTCGTTGAATCTAATTGGGTATTGCTTCAATTAGGATTAAATGGGTAGAATCAATAAACGGATGTGTGATGAAGACATCTACCTGTGGAGAGAGGGGGAGGGGAGAGGAGGGGAGAGGAGGGGAGAGGAGAGATATCATGCAGCATTTTTTGTTCAATTTTGAAGAGGAGAGAGAGAGGAAGGAGGGATTTTGTTCAATTTTAAGGAATTGATAGATAATAAGGGAGGCCAAAAAAATACATATATACGTGTATATATTTATTTTCTTAAATCTTTTTAAAAGGGTGGACATGATTGACCTCTCTGGCTTGTTCATGCGGCATCTGTTATAGAACAAAATAAACACCCGTGTGTTGTTTGATTTGAACAATCCTTGTGTCGAAACACCTTGTGAACGAACACCTTGGCAAGTTCGTTTTTAACCCACTTGAATATGTCATTATAGAGGTACAATGTCAGGGGCGTAGCATGGCTGGAATCGATGTGTAGGCCAACTTAAAACTTAAGACCGGAGGGCGGTCCGGGGGTCGTCTCCAGGAAAACTATTTATGGTATATATAATTTAATCCTGGCCTCCTGATTTTTGTTGCAGATTTGGCATTTTTATTTTTTCGATTTTTCGGGGAAAAGTGTAGGCCACGGCCTATAGGAAGCTACGCCAATGAATGTAGTCATCCGGAATATGAATTTTGCCATAGGTAATTGAATTTCCCACATTATTTATGGCCTTTACGTTACATAGGTACAATGTACATAATAATCCTGTTTCAAAATTGAACTGATGCAATACTCTACATTATCTCACCATTCGAGTTGCATTACGTGTCACCATATTCAGCCAACCACACAATACATTCTAGAACATCCCAGATAGATTATTGATATCACTGTATGTATATATAATACATTATAATACAGCATTAATGATTTGCTATAACGGAATTGATCTTCCAGTGTGTTGCATGCGATTTGCAATCAGCTAGGTGAGGTGTTTGTATTAACGTAGATTAGGTTGTTTACAAACCTTACAAGAAGTCAAGGGACAATTATGGCCTTGATCTTGCGGATGGCCTTGACTCGGCAGTACTCTTGTGTATAATCTTTGCATGGTTGGAAGATCATTTTACTATGTGTATATAGTTTATTTGATGGTTTGTAAACCTGAATAACACATGTACTAAGGTAAAAATGTGTAGAAGTTTGTAAATTATATTAACATCCTTTGTACAGGTGTGTGTATAATATATATAGTGTTTATGCATTATTATTATTCACTACAGTGGCTTTATTTTTTTATATCTATTTAGAGATTATTTGCATTTTGAATGGATTGGGTTATGCATGATAAGTTGTTTGCATCCTGAGACATTTATCAGCAGATTATCTCTGTTGGTAAACTGATGGTTAATCTTGATATAAGTGCAACATGCAACTTGTGGTTTTCAATGTTTTCGTTTCATTTATTTCCTTAAGTTTTAAGCTTCCTGTTTGAATAGGAAGTGCATGTAAGTTTACTACAGTTTTTTTGTTAACCTATTTCATTCTGGATACATTTAAAGGCTTTTGCAAACAACATAGACACTGCATGCTGATCAGGATCTATGTTGTTTGCTACACAGCCAAGTGTCTTAGCAAGATCATCGGAATAGCAAACGGCATAGAGCCTGATCAGACGGCTCTTTCCGCGGCGTCTCTGATCTGGCTCTATGTTGTTTGCAAATACTGTTTGAATGGTATCTAGAATCAAATGGGTTAAGTTGTACATGTATTCCTGTTCAGAAAGAGAAACTTGCACGGGATGCGAGTATCCAGATTTTATGCCGGAAATTTTAATAGCATAATTACCGATATATGGTAAAACTTGTATAATAATTGCTTCGCTATAATGATAGATCTATGGGGAGAGCAGAACAGGGAGAAATAAGATCTATGGGGAGAGCAGAACAGGGAGAAATAGACTAGCCTAATCAAAATAAGATTATAATTATATTGTTCAAGTACAGACACATTTCTTGGTTGGATTTCCTGACTGAAACACTTGGGTATAAACTATAAATGCAACGCGATATTGAGGACGATACCATTACACTAAGATATAGTGAAACACGCTTTATTTTGACTAAGTGATTGTATCTCATTATACCTGGTCGATACCAACTACCTGGATCACCTATATCGTGTTTATTTTATTGGTTTTCTGTTTATATACATATTTCACATATCGCGTTGGACCAGTACCTGGATCACCTATATCGTGTTTATTTTATTGGTTTTCTGTTTATATACATATTTCACATATCGCGTTGGACCAGTACCTGGATCACCTATATCGTGTTTATTTTATTGGTTTTCTGTTTATATACATATTTCACATATCGCGTTGGACCAGTACCTGGATCACCTATATCGTGTTTATTTTATTGGTTTTCTGTTTATATACATATTTCACATATCGCGTTGGACCAGTACCTGGATCACCTATATCGTGTTTATTTTATTGGTTTTCTGTTTATATACATATTTCACATATCGCGTTGGACCGGTACCTGGATCACCTATATCATGTTTATTTTATTGGTTTTCTGTTTATATACATATTTCACATATCGCGTAATACTGGTTAAATTTGTTATGAATACAGTTACATGAAAACAACCGTAACCATTTGCCTGCTGAGTAAATAAAATCACATTTGCAAATAACATAGATCCAGATCAGCTGCGGCGTTGCGCTGTCATGTCTGAACTGGATCTATATCGTTTGCTGTTCCGCCAAGTGTTTTAGATCCACTATCAGAATAGCATAGAGCCTGATCAGATGGCACGTTATGTTCCGTCTGATCTGCTTCTATGCTGTTGTTTACAAAAGGGATTGTATCTGCCGCTAGCGTGTAGAGTTAATAGAAATTGAGGATTCTTAAACAGGAATATGTAGATCTATGCTGAATTTAAATTTATGCAGTTGTTCAGTAAGTAACCAAATACCTATTTATTTTCTTCAATATTTATTTTATTGGATTTTGTGACTAATTTTCTAGCCCGTGTCCAGTGTTACATCTCGGAATTTTGTACAATTACATTATCCATAACTGCCCAATATTTTTCTAGTTCCTTTCAGAATATATTAGCAATTGTGGTAAGCAACGGTTCGTGCTGAAAAGGAGCTTAAATTTTCATAAAATTTTACATCATGTATACATTGAGTACATTTAGGCTCCACTATCCGAGTTGCACATGCGCATTCTGTCTGCCACTCTGTAGGCGGAGCTTCCAATATAGACATGCAGGTTCATAAAAAAGGGCAAACTGTAATATATTTTTAGTTTGATGACATGTAAAAGCTCACATTGCTCTGTTGTATTATTAACCCATTCAACCCCAAGTAACTGACATGGACTGGTCCATGATATTTTCAGACAAATAAATTAATAAGAAAATTACCTTTGTCAAAATGGGTAATTGTATCTAAAAATAGTAATAATTATTACTGGCAAAAAAGTGCAGATCCTGATGAGACGGCTCATCATGAGCCGGCTCATCTGGATCTACACTTTTCATAAGCCTATTTAGAGGCCTGTGGGGTTGAAAGGGTTAAATTAATTGACATTTCATAAAATTATTATTATAGAATATAGACGCAAGAACTATAGTATGTGACCAGTGAAATTAGGAAGTCGTCGCTGGTCATCCATACAAAATGGTTTTATTTTACCCATTTGATTTACTTCAGTCATTACTACATCATAAATTACTTTAAATATTGACATCCAGACAATGTTACTTTTCTGCTTGACAGCAACTGTTTTTTTTTCTCTCAGCAGACGTCAATTTGCAGTATTGGGTAAGAGATATTGATGAATACAAATGAAATATTGTTGTCATCTCTATTCTCAGGAGAAGCTGTTTATGACATCTGCCAACCTACAGGAGGAACTAGACAAATTACAGATTGAAGGAGAGAAAATGGGACAGACGGACGAGCATGCACCGGAGCCACACCCAGCAAACATCAAGGTCATTGAGATGAGTGAGAAAAAACTGACTCTGAAGATAAGGGTAAAATTGCTTGTTCAGTTTCTAACGCCATTTCATATTCAAGAAATAGTAGTATTTGTCTTTCCGTTGTTTATTGGCGAATGAAACATAGTTTGGAGTTCTGACGCACAGGAATTAACCATACAGGTTGTAGGCCTACGCAGGCGGTAGGCCTATGTGGTTAATTACGATGCTCGGAACGACAAACCATGTTTAATCGACATAAAGAATTTTTAAAAAATACAAATATGGTTTCGATTCTAACCTGACCAATCTATCTAAGCTGTGCACAAATAGTTGGTTTTGCCCTTTTAAAACGCCACAAATGACATTAATTTTTAAACGTCTTGTTTGACATCACTGCTAAGTCATGTTTTGTTGCATATTTAACAACGGTAAATTCCTTCTTTGATTGAAGACACTAGTATGGATGGAGGTACCACTGATGGGGGTAATTAAATGGATGGAGGTACCACTGATGGGGTAATTAAATGAATTGAGGTACCGTTGATGGGGTAATTAAATGGATGGCGGTACCACTGATGGGGTAATTAAATGAATTGAGGTACCGTTGATGGGGTAATTAAATGGATGGAGGTACCACTGATGAGGTAATTAAATGGATGGAGGTACCACTGATGGGAGTAATTAAATGGATGGAGGTACCACTGATGGGGGTAATTAAATGGATGGAGGTACTACTGATGGGGGTAATTAAATGGATGGAGGTACCACTGATGGGGGTAATTAAATGGATGGATGTACCACTGATGGGGGTAATTAAATGGATTGAGGTACCACTGATGGGGTAATTAAATGGATTGAGGTACCACTGATGGGGGCAATTAAATGGATTGAGGTACCACTGATGGGGGTAATTAAATGGATTGAGGTACCACTGATGGGGGTAATTAAATGGATGATCGTATATAATTTTTAGTATGTAGCTGGGATAAAAATGAGACACTCGCACACATTAAGATTTCATCTTTCTGAGCATGACTTTAAAACGTAAAATGGTGAATAAAGTGGAAGGAATGTGCAAACAACTTAGATCCAGATCCTGCGTAGCATCACGTCTGATAACGATTCATTTCTACACCAATACACTTACTGGCCATTTCCTCTCCTTGACATGTCTATTTGAATTCTTTATCATTTGCATGAAAACAGCTGGTTGATAAGTAGCGAATTTTGCATATATCGTCGAAAATCAAAACTATTTAGCCAAGTGTTTTATCACCACTCTCCGAATAGCAAGCAGCATAGAGTCTGATCCGAAAGTACGTTCTGTGCGCTGTCTGATCTGGTTCTATGCGGTTTGCAAAAGCAACTTTAGTTTTGATCAGCAGGTTAAGGGTTAAAATTTTGAAACTTGCAGAAGCACACGACCAGCTTCAGTGAGGAGGAAGAAGATGTTTACAATGAAGAAGAATGTCCATCCTCCGCCGATATCGAGGTAGTCCATTCCCGCGTCGCACCAAGTCTACACGGCATCTTGAAACAACGCTCCATATCAGAATCTAGCGAGGACCATTTGAGTGTATCTAGGTATGATTGGCATTGCATATCAGAATCTAGCGAGGACCATTTGAGTGTATCTAGGTATGATTGGCATTGTTTTTGATTATACAGTGGAACAGTAGTTGTGTATTTCATGGCTTAAAATGGTTGTGGAGTTCATGGTACCAATGATTATGTGTCTTGTTCTGAACCATGTCGGGAGTTCCTCAGCATATTGTAGGGTGTTGATTGGTTTAGGCAGTGGTTGACCAGGATGCTCGACATAGTGTAGGTGGTTGATTGGTCTAGGCAGTGGTTGACCAGGATGCTCGACATACTGTAGGTGGTTGCTTGGTCTAGGCAGTGGTTGACCAGGATGGTTGATTGGTCTAGGCAGTGGTTGACCAGGGTGGTTGATTGGTCTAGGCAGTGGTTGACCAGGGTGGTTGATTGGTCTAGGCAGTGGTTGACCAGGGTGGTTGATTGGTCTAGGCAGTGGTTGACCAGGATGCACGGTATACTGTAGGTGGTTGATTGGTCTAGGCAGTGGTTGACCAGGATGCACGGTATACTGTAGGTGGTTGATTGGTCTAGGCAGTGGTTGACCAGGATGCTCGGCATACTGTAGGTGGTTGATTGGTCGAGGCAGTGGTTGACCAGGATGCACGGCATACTGTAGGTGGTTGATTGGTCGAGGCAGTGGTTGACCAGGATGCTCGGCATACTGTAGGTGGTTGATTGGTCTAGGCAGTGGTTGACCAGGATGCTCGACATACTGTAGGTGGAGGTATATCTGATCACTGACATCGTCTTATGAGTATCTGCTTATCTGCTCCCCAGCTTGTTCCTGGTAGTTTATGTATAATCACTTCTTGCCTTTCCATAGATCTGTATTAGCCATATTTATTTTCACGCCTAACTATGTAGCTCCATCATCATACTTGAGGGGGACCAGACCAGCTAACTAAGCTATCCAGCTAACTTGAGTTGGCTTGGTTGAATGGGTGAATAGTGTAGTGGATAATTTTTCATTGTTGATGGCATCACACCAGTCGTCTTAGATCTTCTTATGTAGCTGTGCCCTCATAGTCTTCCTTTCATCATAGCACCAATAGCTCCAAGAAATCAGCATAGAGCATAGTATTCATCGAGTCTTATCAGTTTTATGCCTCCGAATGGAGGTATATAGTCTTCGCACTGTCCGTCCGAGTCTATACTTCCAGTCCGGGCTGTAACTTCTTCGGCTATGGCTGGGCATTCATCACCTACTGTGATATTTCTTGTTGAAATAAATCTTCACTTGAATGCTTGTAATCATTTTTGCTTATTGTAGCATTCTTTGTTTTCTATCGCAAAGTGCATTTCCTAGAATAATATGAAAAGACAATTTTTGAGTGTTTATATATATATATATTTATTTTATGCTAATTGATGAAATACAGTGTTCTATCAGTGAGATATAATCCATATCACTCACTGCATATCACTCACTGTATTTTGCCGGACTACTTTTTTATTATCTCCCTTCCCAATACACTATTCTTCACCGTGTCACAAGTGTCATTTAATTTTCACCGTTTACCGTACCTGGCTTCAACCACAGGGATTCGGCACGTTTGGGGGTACTACTACTACTAGTATATATATTTAAGTACAGGGATTCTACTCTGTGGGCCGTCAGATTTCGCATCGATCAGTAAAATGGCCCTATCTTAGACAATTTTGTACAAAGCTGTCCAAATATAACGCCTATCCCGAGTATTTATATTGTTTTTCAAATAAAACACAACTTTAAACTGCATGCATGTATACTTTGCAAACAATTGCCACAAACATTTCCGTACTAGGACACGGGTTCTGTCAGCAACAACAAAAAATCTTCGTCGGGAGAGTTTTAACTGTGAATAACATTATCAATAAAATGTGTTTTCACTAACGTGTGTGTAGGTTTATTCGGCACAAATGTACGTCAAAAAGAGATTTCGTAGCATTTTCAATTTGTTTTGAAAAATTCTAAAGCGGCGCAATTCGCGTTGAAACGAGCGTTCTGATTGGATTATTAGAATGTAACAAGATGTTTTTTTATATATGAAGAATAATCATAATCCAATCAGAACGCTCGTTTCAACGCGAATTGCGCCGCTTTAGAATTTTTCAAAACAAATTGAAAATGCTACGAAATCTCTTTTTGACGTACATTTTTGCCGAATAAACCTACACGTTAGTGGAAACACATTTTATTGATAATGTTATTCACAGTTAAAACTCTCCCGACGAAGATTTTTTTTTGTTGCTGACAGAACCCGTGTCCTAGTACGGAAATGTGACCTGCTATGGCCAATGTTTGTGGCAATTGTTTGCAAAGTATACATGCATGCAGCTTAAAGTTGTATTTTATTTGAAGAACAATATAAAGACTCGGGATAGGCGTTATATTTGGACAGCTTTGTACAAAATTGTCTCAGATGGGGCCATTTTACTGATCGATGCGAAATCTGACAGCCCACAGAGTAGAATCCCTGTACTTAAATATATATACTAATACCCCCAAACGTGCCGAATCCCTGTGGCTTCAACGACACTATTTACCTGTATTATTGTTTTTGTTATGAAACAAATCAAAAGCGAAATACAACTGACAAAAAAAAAGGTGACAATGTCTCGAATTTTGTCACTGCAAATTGTAATAATAAATCCAATAAATATTTCATGTATATTTCCTCGATTCAACTTTAAATTCAAGATGGCGGCAGATTTGTGTATCGACTCAGTCGTCAATGTATTCATCCGCGCAAAAACACGGCGGCCAGCTATTTTAATTTCTTCATTTTGTGTTTGTTTTTCACCAATTAGCATAAAATAAAAAGAAAATTTGTTTGTTTTGAGTGAATATGGAATTCAAAAATATTTGAAATTTGCTCACTTCTCAGTGAGATATATTCCATATTCACTCAAAAACAAATAAATATCCTCTATATATTGAGTGTTTGAATATTTCAGTGGTGAGAGCCCTACAGGTTGCAGCCCACGGGACAGTGATAGCAGTGGTGGCAAGAGATTCGTGACCTTCAACAACCATATTGACAAGACTACATACAAGTCAAACGGCACGGTGAGCAGCATGAAGCAGGCATTGAAGAGTAAAAGAAAGAGGAACAGAAAGCGGGAAGATAAGAGACGAGAGAGGGATGGAAGGCGGCGGCATAACAGCAACGGGTCTGAGTGCAGTAGCTGTGACGATGATGTCGATATGAGACAGAGCTCCGAGTCTCAGAGCGAAGATGATCCCAAGCCTGCAGAACTTGCCCTGCAGTTTGAAGAAACTGGTTTGTGCATTTATTGTCCATGTTTCATCCGCTATGTCCCAAGCCTGCAGAACTTGCCCTGCAGTTAGAAGAAACTGGTTTGTGCATTTATTGTCCATGTTTCATCCGCTATGTCCCAAGCCTGCAGAACTTGCCCTGCAGTTAGAAGAAACTGGTTTGTGCATTTATTGTCCATGTTTCAGCCGCTATGTCCCAAGCCTGCAGAACTTGCCCTGCAGTTAGAAGAAACTGGTTTGTGCATTTATTGTCCATGTTTCATCCGCTATGTCCCCCAAGCCTGCAGAACTTGCCCTGCAGTTAGAAGAAACTGGTTTGTACATTTATTGTCCATGTTTCATCCGCTATGTCCCAAGCCTGCAGAACTTGCCCTGCAGTTAGAAGAAACTGGTTTGTGCATTTATTGTCCATGTTTCATCCGCTATGTCCCCCAAGCCTGCAGAACTTGCCCTGCAGTTAGAAGAAACTGGTTTGTGCATTTATTGTCCATGTTTCATCCGCTATGAGAATGGCTCTCTCGCATATTGTTTATGGTTGCAGTCGTTGTCATGACATGTCTACCACTGTTCGAATCTCCTATTATTTCAGTATGTTCCTGATTTCAGAGTATTAGTGCAGTTACACCAGACTTGGTAAATAACTTCTGGAATGCTTCTGGGATTGAGACATCTTCTGTATTTAGCACTGTCTTTCAAAATATAAAATGACTACCATGCTAGTGGTGGGATCGCCACGAAGTTGCAGCATCAATGATAAATGAACGCTTATACAAACAAGATACTTTAGATAGATACTGATGTATCATAGCTGTCCACATTACAATAAAGAAGCAATGTGGTATTTAAATGCCTTGCCTAAGGGCACAATTGTAACGGCTCCAGCGGGGCACAAACTGCAGGCCTTTCGTACCTGCAGCGAACGCGCTATCACGACTTAGTAATCAAGGATAGCAATGACATTCAATCAATTGATGTCACCCGTGTGGTTAACTGCTGGAGCCTGCCCAGGAAAGGTGATGTTACAGGGTTTGACATTAGGGCACGTCCGATGGATATGTCTAGTAAGAAGTGTCGATTGGAAAATTTGCCAGATGGTTGCCTGATCAGTCGTGCTGATATTTTGATAAAATTGTAGAATTAAATTCCAATAATTACCTAGATCTAATTTGAATTAATTCGGAAGTTTAAACGTTTTCGTCTCAGCAAACAAGTTGTCCGTACACAGCCATTTTCTAAATGTTAGAAATCTATTATTGGACACAACCTAAATAAATTATGTAAATTTCTGAAATGTCTTTTAAACTGCTGTGCATTTTATTAAAATGTCGTAATATTTGAAACAGAAATATTTTATTTCAACAGGGCGTTTAGACAGACCCAATTCTTTTTAGAATATCTATAATGCTAATGTTATTTGTTTGTAAAATCTTCGACAATAAATCGAGTTTGAATTGAATTAGTGATTAGTAAATCATTAACATCAACCCAAGATAATGTATTCCTGCCTTACTAAGCTAAATACCATTTCCTTGCCTATGTCCTTCAAAAAATTGAAAGGGATAATACAATCAGAATAGAAAATAGATTTGTTTTGAAAAAGTAACATTTATGTGTCCACATGGACACATAGTTGCTAACATTGTATGTACATATTTAAGATTTATTTTCAGGAGTCAAGGTTGATGACTATGGAGTAATTGAAGAAGATCAAGAGGAATCCGACGGAATTGTTGAGGCAGTAGAGACAAAGGCAGTAGAGACAACGGTAGTAGAGACTGAGGAAAATAAACACAGTGAATGTGATATTAGTGAACAACCTGGATATCAGATACATTCTGAATTGGAGAAGAATTCTAGTAAGTTGGCAGCACAAGTGAAAAGTAAAATGGCAGAGAAGAGGTCAAAGACCGTAGATGATGATAGTGATGATGATGTTTGTGATGAAGGTGATGAGAGAACTAGTGAATGTGGTGAAAAGAAAAGTGTGATAATGACTAGTGACGAAAATGAACAGAAAGAAGTGAATGTGACTAAAAGTGCTGGAAGTGAAAGTCAGGGAAATAATGATCTCAATGTGACAGGAAATGGCAACGATCCAATCATGGCAGCTAACAGGGAGTTGGGAGAGGTACTTCTAAATGGTGATACAACACGTGCAATCAAGGGAAACAATCCAGGGAAAGGAAATGAGAAGAAAGGAGCAAAAGTCAAAAAGAATGTGAAAGAAGCTTGGAATGAAAATGAGAAAGGAGATGGTGATAAAACTGGGGACCAGAAGGCAGAGCCATTGAAGAATGATGTGGAAACAGACCTGAGCTTTAGAGATGTGAACGACAAAAACAATCCATTTAATGAGCACAGAACAGAGTGTGCCTTTACTTTCTCAAATGATGTTATGTATGATCTCGATATTGATTAAATATCTCTCTGTTTGACCCAATCAACCGATAGTATGCTTATGTTTTCAGAATTTTTTTACACATTTCTGTATCAAGGGATCAGCATTTTACATGCTCGAAAATGTAAATATTGACGTGGTTTTGAAATGAATTTGTAGTTTGAGGCAATGACTTACCGCTGAAGTTTGCTCATTGTTAGTGTATAAGATTTATATTATCCACATATCAAGTCAACACGGCGGTACTGGGAAGTGTAGTACCACATATACAATTATAGTATATATTAGGGATGGCAACGAATATTTGCTCCAACATCCAAATATCCGAATACTATTCCAGTATTCGAATATTGGGGGGGGGATATTATATTGTCCTCAAAAATGCCACCAGCTCAGTCACATGTTTGGAAATGCTTGAATCGCTCTGAGAATAAGAAAACTGCTAGGTGTAATCTATGCAAATTGGATTTAACATATTCGGGTACAATATCAATCTGAATAATCATTTGAAGAAGATGACGTTTACGTGTAAAACATAACTTCGGTTAGTTTGGCAATTTGTATAAGAGTTTGAGTGATTTTGAGTTTTTGATAGAATTCTATCGAATACCCGACCGAATACTCGAATAGTATAATCACTATTCGGTGCCATCACTAGTATATATTCTTGTGCATAGAAACTGTAATGGGTGTTGTTTAGGAATGAAAATGTGTGGCAAATATGTTGGTTGGGTCAAACATTCGCTGAACTAAAATACATATTTGAGCAATGTTTTATGAGTGAAGCGGAATATTTTGACTGGAGTTTTAATTACAAATAGTATTGTAACGTTTAGCATGCTGTAGGCGAAATGAGCAGAGCAAAAGATAACAAAATGTGTAACATTTTTCCCTAGAAAGTAGGGCTTGTGACATTTCATTCGATGGGACACTTTAAATAAAATGTCACAAGCCCTACCAGTGTTAAATTGTTGTCAAATTTCCTTTATGACTAGCCTAAAATATTGCAAACAAAAGTTTGATCATTAGAAATCTCACAATATTGTTTAGGTACCCAAATTGATTTAAATCGCAACAATAACGAAGTATTTTCGGTAGTTAAATTATTATCGGTCTAAAACAGATTCGTCAAATTTGATGTAATTCGTATTTCGTATACCACCGCTATGCGTTAAGAAAGATAACTGCATCGATTTTATTTCAAAACACAGTGACCTCCCCTGAAAGCAAGTGCGCTGTAAACAAACATGGCGGATAGCGAACGTCGGTTGATTCGGTTTCAGATATGTTTTATTTTATTCCGCATTTGTCATGAACTTGATGAAGCCCATCATTGAAAAATATGCGCGACTGTCGCGAGTCCTTGTAAAAAACATGCAGGACCTTTGGAAAATGTGCGCGAATCCCGCAATCGCGCATCCTAGATTGGGCACTGCCCTACTTTCTAGTAAAACATGAGAAAAATATTACACATTTACTATCTGCTCATTTCGCCTACAGCATGCTTAACGTTAAAAAGTGCATACAAATACAAAACAATAATTACAAAAAAGCACAATTTGTAAATATAATTTTTGTACATTGTATGTATTGTATCAAATCATATCGAAGTATACATCTAACATTTCCATGATTGCTTCCTATTGCAAGCTTCTTTACTTCTATATAGGTAATCCTCAAAAGTATGTTTTGACAACATGGTTTATAAAAATATGCACAAAAAACATCAAATATAGTGAATTTATATGTCCAGTTAAATGGAATACATGTCCGTCCGTGTCTGAAAAGCTGCTTGGAGGGGCATCCGGGGTCTTCCTCCACCAATTCTAGCTGGAGAATCACTGTATAACCTACGTTAACTTTAAACACCAAAAACAAGCAGTGATTCTCCATACAGCAGCCAAGTATGCTTACAGATTCACAGAATCTCGTATAGCGCAGCAAACAAGCAGTTTAATAAAGTGGCCGAGTTTGAACAGTATTTTTCTAGTCATAAAATGACACAATTCTGTGATTCTATCATTTTTCATCCAAAGTTTAATCATATGTACGTACCATGTAAAGTTGTAGGCTGAAAGAAGTGAATGAATCCTGCTCATTTTACTCTAAGTATATTTTAGAAGGGAAGGTATCAACTTGAAGACATTTATCAGATAATCTCTTCTCTTTTATAGATTCTACTTGCGTCAGTTATGTCAAGTTGTTTCAATATTCCAACATCGTGAAGACCATATTAATTAATAGAGATCATATTAAATTGTATTAGCTGTCCGATTAGAGCAGTGGTTAGCTCGCTCGCTTCTCACCAATGCAACCCGGGTTCGATCCTCGGGACTGGGAAGTATGTGAGATGGTACGGTGGTCGCCAGATCAGACAGGTGGGTTTTCTCCGGGTACTCTGGTTTCCTCCCACACGAATGACCACATATATGTTTTCATCTGAGCCAACGAGAGTGATTAATATAAGTTGATAAAACTTGCTTCTCAATCGTTGTAAAATAAATAAAGTTTTTAAAAAAGCCATTCAGCTGGAACAGAATCTGTCTAAAAATTACTATTTGGCTTGAGAGGGTAAAGTTGGAGATTTAATGATGATCTCCAGTTTTGAATTCGAACATTTAAACTTTAAATTAAATTGTTCTCGCTTAAACGGAATACTGAGTAAATATAAATGATACTCTATTGTCCCCCTTACATGATATAGAGGCATATTTAAAAATTAAGTATTCTATTTATTAGAAATTGGTTCAAGTTTGAAAGATAAATATTATATTGGAAATAAGTGTGACTGACTGAATTCTTTTTTGTAAGTTTGACAAATTATTGTTGTGATATTTCTGAACTCCTCTAGACTGTGATTGTTTTCTTACAAGAAATAATTAAGAAGTGTGTATTGAATATATTTACAGTGTTTGCGCATTTAGCCTTTTCAACACTACAAACCTCTAAATAGGCTTACAAAAAGTGTAGATCCAGATGAGCCGGCTGAAGACAAGCCATCTCATCAGGATCTGCACATTTTGCCAGTAATACTACTATTTTTAGACAAAATTTTGATAAATGAACTTGTCCAAATGTGTAATTTTCTTATTCATTTATTGGTCTAAGCATATCATGCACCAGTCCATGTCAGTTACATGGTGTTGAATGCACCAGTCCATGTCAGTTACTTGGTGTTGAATGGGTTAAAACATGACTTCTGAAAGTCACTGTGGTGCTTTCTTAGAAGAAACGGTTGTAATTGAGAATGTGTGTGTGTTTGTTGGGAATTTACTACGGTTATGTAGACATTTCTGGTAGTCTTGATTAGACCGTTGTACGAACTGCTACACTATGCTCTAAGGAAAGCTACACTATGCTCCAAGGGAAACTACACTATGCTCTAAGGGAAACTACACTCTGCTCTAAGGGAAACTACACTATGCTCTAAGGGAAACTACACTATGCTATAAGGGAAACTACACTATGCTCTAAGGGAAACTACACTATGCTCTAAGGGAAACTACACTATGCTCTAAGGGAAACTACACTATGCTCTAAGGGAAGCTACACTATGCTCTAAGGGAAACTACACTATGCTCTAAGGGAAGCTACACTATGCTCTAAGGGAAACTACACTATGCTCTAAGGGAAGCTACACTATGCTCTAAGGGAAACTACACTATGCTCTAAGGGAAGCTACACTATGCTCTAAGGGAAACTACACTATGCTCTAAGGGAAGCTACACTATGCTCTAAGGAAAGCTACACTATGCTCTAAGGAACGGAAGCTACACTATGCTCTAAGGGAAGCTACACTATGCTCTAAGGGAAGCTACACTATGCTCTAAGGGAACTACACTATGCTCTAAGGGAAACTACACTATGCTCTAAGGGAAGCTACACTATGCTCTAAGGGAAACTACACTATACTCTAAGGGAAGCTACACTATGCTCTAAGGGAAACTACACTGCTCTAAGGGAAGCTACACTATGCTCTAAGGGAAACTACACTATGCTCTAAGGGAAGCTACACTATGCTCTAAGGGAAGCTACACTATGCTCTAAGGGAAGCTACACTATGCTCTAAGGGAAGCTACACTATGCTCCAAGGGAAGCTACACTATGCTCTAAGGGACACTACACTATGCTCTAAGGGAAGCTACACTATGCTCTAAGGGAAGCTACACTATGCTCTAAGGGAAGCTACACTATGCTCTAAGGGAAGCTACACTATGCTCTAAGGGAAGCTACACTACTCTAAGGGAAGCTACACTATGCTCTAAGGGAAGCTACACTATGCTCTAAGGGAAGCTACACTATGCTCCAAGGGAAGCTACACTATGCTCCAAGGGAAGCTATACTATGCTCCAAGGGAAGCTACACTATGCTCCAAGGGAAGCTACACTATGCTCTAAGGGAAGCTACACTATGCTCCAAGGGAAGCTACACTATGCTCCAAGGGAAGCTACACTATGCTCCAAGGGAAGCTACACTATGCTCCAAGGGAAGCTACACTATGCTCAAGGGAAGCTACACTATGCTCTAAGGGAAGCTACACTATGCTCCAAGGGAAGCTACACTATGCTCTAAGGGAAGCTACACTATGCTCCAAGGGAAGCTACACTATGCTCCAAGGGAAACTACACTATGCTCCAAGGGAAGCTACACTATGCTCCAAGGGAAACTACACTACTACAATTGTTAGCGAAGCTACACTATGCTCTAAGGGACACCATTGTTTAGACAAACGCTACACTATGCTCTAAGGGACACTACAATTGTTAGACGAAGCTACACTATGCTCTAAGGGACACTACACTATGCTCCAAGGGAAACTACACTATGCTCCAAGGGAAGCTACACTATGCTCCAAGGGAAACTACACTACTACAATTGTTTAGACGAACTGCTACACTATGCTCTAAGGGACACTACAATTGTTTAGACGAACTGCTACACTATGCTCTAAGGGACACTACAATTGTTTAGACGAACTGCTACACTATGCTCTAAGGGACACTACAATTGTTTAGACGAATTGCTACACTATGCTCTAACTGACACTACAATTGTTTAGACGAATTGCTACACTATGCTCTAAGGGACACTACAATTGTTTAGACGAACTGCTACACTATGCTCTAACTGACACTACAATTGTTTAGACGAACTGCTACACTATGCTCTAAGGGACACTACAATTGTTTTCTGTTAGTGAAATCTATTTTTGTTTATTTGAATTGAAATAGAGAGACTGTACCACCTATTACGAGTCCAAATGAACCGCCGGTTGATTGGTTATGGTCGCTGACTTGTATACCACTGTAAGTCTGTAACATATCATCATTGATTGTCAACACTGTAACATATCATCATTGATTGTCAACGGTTCGAGCCCCTCTCCGACTGTCGTATCTCTCTATGAACATGTTGGCAGTTTCTTAGGGAGGTCGGTTCACCAAGTACTGGTTAACTGCTGGAGTCTGCCCAGGAAAGGTGTTAGGTAAAAACTGCCCGTCGCTCAAATGGGAAACCGGTAGCGACGTTAAATAAACTTAAATTAAAAAATATATATATAAGTGCAATAATGCATTCCAAAAAGAAGTGTCTAGTACTGATTTATAGGGCAGATAGTTGGTGCAGTTTGGCAAATATTACTACGAATATCCAAATGAAATGGGTCGTCATCTGGTAATATTTCAAAACTCTAGAAAGTTAGCATATCGCCATTTATACATTTAAATTGGTAACTGTTGTTTGTAACTGCTATAATATCATAAGCATGCCAAATATTGCATATTGATCGATGAAATTTAGAGTATGTATTTTACTGTACAGAGTGTTTGTTGTGATTTCAACATAACTTGTATAACTTCAACTGTTTGTACTATTTTGTATGCATGTTTTCTTTTGACAATTGCCTTTTTTTATCTTATCATTCGACATCAAGAAGGTAATTGAGTTGGGTTTTCCAAAGTTACTTCTATTGTAATAATATACCGTCACGCTTGCATTTATTCTTGTTAAGTTTAACATTCGTATTTGGTTGTTTTAGATTTGGTTTATATCATTTTTTATGTTAGTTAAAAATCCAGTTTCTCAATTCTCATAAATGTACAGTAGCATTAACTAATGCCCGTTGCTGACTATAGCATAAATGTACAGTAGCATTAATTAATGCATGTTTATGACTATAGCATAAATGTACAGTAGCATTAAATAATGCACATTGCTGACTATAGCATAAATGTACAGTAGCATTAACTAATGCACGTTGCTGACCATAGCATAAATGTACAGTAGCATTAAATAATGCACGTTGCTGACTATAGCATCAATGTACAGTAGCATTAACTAATGCACGTTGCCGACTATAGCATAAATGTACAGTAGCATTAACTAATGCACGTTGCTGACTATAGCTAAATGTACAGTAGCATTAACTAATGCACGTTGCTGACTATAGCATAAATGTACAGTAGCATTAACTAATGCACGTTGCCGACTATAGCATAAATGTACAGTAGCATTAACTAATGCACGTTGCTGACTATAGCTAAATGTACAGTAGCATTAACTAATGCACGTTGCTGACTATAGCACAAATGTACAGTAGCATTAACTAATGCACGTTGCTGACTATAGCATAAATGTACAGTAGCATTAACTAATGCACGTTGCTGACTATAGCTAAATGTACAGTAGCATTAACTAATGCACGTTGCTGACTATAGCACAAATGTACAGTAGCATTAACTAATGCACGTTGCTGACTATAGCATAAATGTACAGTAGCATTAAATAATGCAAGTTGCTGACTATAGCATAAATGTACAGTAGCATTAACTAATGCAAGTTCCTAGCGATAGTACAAATGTACAGTAGCATTAACTAATGCACGTTGCTGACTATAGCATAAATGTACAGTAGCATTAATTAATGCAAGTTCCTAGCTACATTACAGATGTACAGTAGCATTAACTAATGCAAGTTCCTAGCTATACTACAGATGTACAGTAGCATTAACTAATGCAAGTTCCTAGCGACATTACAGATGTACAGTAGCATTAACTAATGCAAGTTCCTAGCTATACTACAGATGTACAGTAGCATTAACTAATGCAAGTTCCTAGCTACACTACAGATGTACAGTAGCATTAACTAATGCAAGTTCCTAGCTATACTACAGATGTACAGTAGCATTAACTAATGCAAGTTCCTAGCGACATTACAGATGTACAGTAGCATTAACTAATGCAAGTTCCTAGCTATACTACAGATGTACAGTAGCATTAACTAATGCAAGTTCCTAGCGACATTACAGATGTACAGTAGCATTAACTAATGCAAGTTCCTAGCTATACTACAGATGTACAGTAGCATTAACTAATGCAAGTTCCTAGCGACATTACAGATGTACAGTAGCATTAACTAATGCAAGTTCCTAGCTATACTACAGATGTACAGTAGCATTAACTAATGCAAGTTCCTAGCGACATTACAGATGTACAGTAGCATTAACTAATGCAAGTTCCTAGCTATACTACAAATGTACAGTAGCATTAACTAATGCATGTTTATGACTATAGCATAAATGTACAGTAGAATTAACTAATGCACGTTGCTGACTATAGCATAAATGTACAGTAGCATTAACTAATGCAAGTTCCTAGCTATACTACAGATGTACAGTAGCATTAATTAATGCAAGTTCCTAGCTATAGTACAAATGTACAGTAGCATTAATTAATGCAAGTTCCTAGCTATACTACAGATGTACAGTAGCATTAATTAATGCAAGTTCCTAGCAACAGATGTACAGTAGCATTAACTAATGCAAGGTCTTAGCTATACTACAGATGTACAGTAGCATTAATTAATGCAAGTTCCTAGCTACATTACAGATGTACAGTAGCATTAATTAATGCAAGTTCCTAGCTATACTACAGATGTACAGTAGCATTAATTAATGCAAGTTCCTAGCGACATTACAGGTGTACAGTAGCATTAATTAATGCAAGTTCCTAGCTACATTACAGATGTACAGTAGCATTAATTAATGCAAGTTCCTAGCTATACTACAGATGTACAGTAGCATTAATTAATGCAAGTTCCTAGCTACATTACAGATGTACAGTAGCATTAATTAATGCAAGTTCCTATGAACGATAAATGATACACTATATATATATAATAGCTGTAAGAAACAGCACCAGGTAGGCAGATACTGATATTATGAACGATAAATGATACACTATATATATATAATAGCTGTAAGAAACAGCACCAGGTAGGCAGATACTGATATTATGAACAATAAATGATACACTATATATATGATAGCTGTAAGAAACAGCACCAGGTAGGCAGATACTGATATTATGAACGATAAATGATACACTATATATATATAATAGCTGTAAGAAACAGCACCAGGTATGCAGATACTGATATTATGAACAATAAATGATACACTATATATATGATAGCTGTAAGAAACAGCACCAGGTAGGCAGATACTGATATTATGAACGATAAATGATACACTATATATATATAATAGCTGTAAGAAACAGCACCAGGTAGGCAGATACTGATATTATGAACGATAAATGATACACTATATATATGATAGCTGTAAGAAACAGCACCAGGTAGGCAGATACTGATATTATGAACGATATATGATAGCTGTAAGAAACAGCACCAGGTAGGCAGATACTGATATTATGAATGTTGCCTATTGTAAGTATTAACGTTATATTTAACACATGTATTTTCTGCCTATTGACCTTCGTTCAATAAGTCGTATATCTATTTTATGTAAGGTAGGTCATAGATTTTATATAGCGCAAATGTTCAGTTCCCCGTTGGGCGCCATATAGCCTGAACTGTATTGGTGCACCCTAATACCAAACCTGGCAACAACAACAATGCCTGTTGTACAGTAACTTGCATTATGGGATGTTAGGCATGTGATGTATGCATCTGAGTTGGGTCTCCCTAGCTGACTATGTCATTAATAATTTCTGTAGATTTTATATTTCTGCCATGTGAGGAGGCTATCCAGTTAATAACAGAAGATTGGTAGTTCTACTGGGGTCCTGACTCAACACTGAGGGGCATTGCATTCATGGTCAACATTTACCATCCCCGAATCAACCTTGAGGGACATTCATGGTCAACATTTACCATCCCTGAATCAACCTTGTGCGCCATTCATGGTCAACATTTACCATCCCCGAATCAACCTTGAGGGACTACATTGTCTACAGAAAGTAGTTCTTTGTGAATCTTCAAAATTTCCTATTTAAATCTACAAGACCACCTCCATGGCCAGGTGGTTACGGTAGCCGACTTGTATACCACTGTAACCAACATCACCGATTGTCATTGGTTCGAGCCCACCCAGACCGTTTATCTTTATATGAAAAAGTTGCCAGTTTCTTACGGAGGTTGGTGCACCCAAGTACTGGTTAAGCGCTGGAGCCTGCCCAGGAAAGGTGTTAGGTAAACTGCCCACAGGCGATCTAGCCCAAAGTCGTGCTGATGAAGGAAACAAACACAAAGAAACATAAATCTTCAAAAATTTAATTAAAACCTGAATAACATCTTAGTCAGATGTATGCAATATTCATATTAGTGGGGGCTTTAGAATGTGTTATTTGTGACGTGTTGTGTATTGTGTAGTACAGATGAGTTTGTACTTAGTTGATGGTGACCAATATATTAGTATGGATGTTGTTTTGTTGAAGATTTCAAGTGAACTGAGTGGAAACTGTATAAAACATATGTAAATGGAACAAGATAGTAAAATGTGGGACCTTAGTCAAATAAAGTGTGTTGTTTAAGATATTATGTGTTGCATTCTTTATTTGCCGTGCTGTATACCTTTATTCATACGATGCATTGGAGGGCATTCATGTGTCAACCTCTCAATTCCTGAATGGCATGGGGGATAATCTTGTGTTACCCTCTCCATTCACATATAGCATGGGGGATACTCTTGTGTTACCCTCTCCATTCACATATAGCATGGGGGATACTCTTGTGTTACCCTCTCCATTCACATATAGCATGGGGGACAATCTTGTGTTACCCTCTCCATTCACATATAGCATGGGGGATAATCTTGAGTTACCCTCTCCATTCACATATAGCATGGGGGACAATCTTGTGTTACCCTCTCCATTCACAGGTGGCATGGGGGACAATCTTATGTTACCCTCTCCATTCAAATATAGCATGGGGGACACTCTTGTGTTACCCTCTCCATTCACATATAGCATGGGGGACAATCTTGTGTTACCCTCTCCATTCACATATAGCATGGGGGATAATCTTGAGTTACCCTCTCCATTCACATATAGCATGGGAGACAATCTTGTGTTACCCTCTCCATTCACAGGTGGCATGGGGGACAATCTTGTGTTACCCTCTCCATTCACAGGTGGCATGGAGGACAATCTTGTGTTGCCCTCTCCATTCGCATATAGCATGGGGGACAATCTTGTGTTACCCTCTCCATTCACATATGGCATGGGGGACAATCTTGTGTTACCCTCTCCATTCACAGGTGGCATGGGGGACAATCTTGTGTTGCCCTCTCCATTCACATATGGCATGGAGACAATCTTGTGTTACCCTCTCCATTCACATATAGCATGGGGGACAATCTTGTGTTACCCTCTCCATTCACAGGTGGCATGGGGGACAATCTTATGTTACCCTCTCCATTCACATATAGCATGGGGGACAATCTTGTGTTAACCTCTCCATTCACATATAGCATTGAGACAATCTTGTGTTACCCTCTCCATTCACATATAGCATGGAGACACTCTTTTGTTACCCTCTCCATTCACATATAGCATGGGGACACTTGTGTTACCCTCTCCATTCTCATATAGCATGGAGACACTCTTGTGTTACCCTCTCCATTCACATATAGCATGGGAACACTCTTGTGTTACCCTCTCCATTCACATATATCATTGAGACATTCTTGTGTTACCCTCTCCATTCACATATAGCATGGGGACACTCTTGTGTTACCCTCTCCATTCACATATAGCATGGGGGACAATCTTGTGTTACCCTCTCCATTCACATATAGCATGGAGACACTCTTGTGTTACCCTCTCCATTCACAGGTGGCATGGGGGACAATCTTATGTTACCCTCTCCATTCACATATAGCATGGGGGACAATCTTGTGTTAACCTCTCCATTCACATATAGCATGGGGGACAATCTTGTGTTACCCTCTCCATTCACATATAACATGGGGGACAATCTTGTGTTACCTTCTCCATTCACATCTGGCATGGGGACACTTGTGTTACCCTCTACATTCACATATAGCATGGAGACACTTGTGTTACCCTCTCCATTCACATATAGCATGGAGACACTCTTGTGTTACCCTCTCCATTCACATATAGCATGGAGACACTCTTGTGTTACCCTCTCCATTCACATATAGCATGGAGACACTCTTGTGTTACCCTCTCCATTCACATATGGCATGGGGACACTTGTGTTACCCTCTACATTCACATATAGCATGGAGACACTCTTGTGTTACCCTCTCCATTCACATATAGCATGGAGACAATCTTGTGTTACCCTCTCCATTCACATATAGCATGGAGACAATCTTGTGTTACCCTCTCCATTCACATATAGCATGGGGGACAATCTTGTGTTACCCTCTCCATTCACATATAGCATGGGGACAATCTTGTGTTACCCTCTCCATTCACATATAGCATGGGACAATCTTGTGTTACCCTCTCCATTCACATATGGCATGGGGACAATCTTGTGTTACCCTCTCCATTCACATATAGCATGGGGACAATCTTGTGTTACCCTCTCCATTCACATATGGCATGGGGGACAATCTTGTGTTACCCTCTCCATTCACATATAGCATGGAGACAATCTTGTGTTACCCTCTCCATTCACATATAGCATGGGGGACAATCTTGTGTTACCCTCTCCATTCACATATAGCATGGGGGACAATCTTGTGTTACCCTCTCCATTCACATATAGCATGGGGGACAATCTTGTGTTACCCTCTCCATTCACATATAGCATGGAGACAATCTTGTGTTACCCTCTCCATTCACATATAGCATGGGGACACTTGTGTTACCCTCTCCATTCACATATAGCATGGAGACACTCTTGTGTTACCCTCTCCATTCACATATAGCATGGGGACACTCTTGTGTTACCCTCTCCATTCACATATAACATGGAGACACTCTTGTGTTACCCTCTCCATTCACATATAGCATGGGGACACTCTTGTGTTACCCTCTCCATTCACATATAGCATGGGGGTGTTACCCTCTCCATTCACATATAGCATGGGGACAACATCTTGTGTTACCCTCTCCATTCACATATGGCATGGGGACAATTGTGTTACCCTCTCCATTCACATATAGCATGGGGGACAATCTTGTGTTACCCTCTCCATTCACATATAGCATGGGGGACAATCTTGTGTTACCCTCTCCATTCACATATAGCATGGGGACAATCTTGTGTTACCCTCTCCATTCACATATAGCATGGGGACACTTGTGTTACCCTCTACATTCACATATAGCATGGAGACACTCTTGTGTTACCCTCTCCATTCACATATAGCATGGGAACACTCTTGTGTTACCCTCTCCATTCACATATAACATGGAGACACTCTTGTGTTACCCTCTCCATTCACATATAGCATGGGGACACTTGTGTTACCCTCTCCATTCACATATGGCATGGGGAAATCTTGTGTTACCCTCTCCATTCACATATAGCATGGGGGACAATCTTGTGTTACCCTCTCCATTCACATGCGGGACAATCTTGTGTTACCCTCTCCATTCACATATAGCATGGGGGACAATCTTGTGTTACCCTCTCCATTCACATATAGCATGGGGGACAATCTTGTGTTACCCTCTCCATTCACATATAGCATGGGGGACAATCTTATGTTACCCTCTCCATTCACATATAGCATGGGGGACAATCTTGTGTTACCCTCTCCATTCACATATAGCATGGAGACACTCTTGTGTTACCCTCTCCATTCACATATAGCATGGGGACACTCTTGTGTTACCCTCTCCATTCACATATAGCATGGGGACAATCTTGTGTTACCCTCTCCATTCACATATAGCAGGGGGACAATCTTGTGTTACCCTCTCCATTCACATATAGCATGGGGGACAATCTTGTGTTACCCTCTCCATTCACATATAGCATGGGGGACAATCTTGTGTTACCCTCTCCATTCACATATAGCATGGGGGACAATCTTGTGTTACCCTCTCCATTCACATATAGCATGGGGGACAATCTTGTGTTACCCTCTCCATTCACATATAGCATGGGGGACAATCTTGTGTTACCCTCTCCATTCACATATAGCATGGAGACAATCTTGTGTTACCCTCTCCATTCACATATAGCATGGGGACACTCTTGTGTTACCCTCTCCATTCACATATAGCATGGAGACACTCTTTGTTACCCTCATTCACATATAGCATGGGACACTTGTGTTACCCTCCCATTCACATATAGCATGGAGACACTCTTGTGTTACCCTCTCCATTCACATATAGCATGGGGAACTCTTGTGTTACCCTCTCCATTCACATATAGCATGGGGGACAATCTTGTGTTACCCTCTCCATTCACATATAGCATGGGGACACTCTTGTGTTACCCTCTCCATTCACATATAGCATGGAGACACTCTTGTGTTACCCTCCATTCACATATAGCATGGGGACACTTGTGTTACCCTCTCCATTCACATATGGCATGGAGACAATCTTGTGTTACCCTCTCCATTCACATATAGCATGGGGGAAATCTTGTGTTACCCTCTCCATTCACATATGGCATGGGGGACAATCTTATGTTACCCTCTCCATTCACATATAGCATGGGGGACAATCTTGTGTTAACCTCTCCATTCACATATAGCATGGGGGACAATCTTATGTTACCCTCTCCATTCACATATAGCATGGGGGACAATCTTGTGTTAACATTTCCATTCACATATAGCATGGAGACAATCTTGTGTTACCCTCTACATTCACATATAGCATGGAGACACTCTTGTGTTACCCTCCATTCACATATAGCATGGGGACACTCTTGTGTTACCCTCTCCATTCACATATAAAATGGAGACACTCTTTTGTTACCCTCCATTCACATATAGCATGGGGACACTTGTGTTACCCTCTCCATTCACATATGGCATGGAGACACTCTTGTGTTACCCTCTCCATTCACATATGGCATGGGGGACAGTCTTGTGTTACCCTCTCCATTCACATATAGCATGGGGGACAATCTTGTGTTACCCTCTCCATTCACATATAGCATGGGGGACAATCTTGTGTTACCCTCTCCATTCACATATAGCATGGGGGACAATCTTGTGTTACCCTCTCCATTCACATATGGCATGGGGGACAATCTTGTGTTACCCTCTCCATTCACATATAGCATGGGGGACAATCTTGTGTTACCCTCTCCATTCACATATAGCATGGGGACAATCTTGTGTTACCCTCTCCATTCACATATGGCATGGAGACAATCTTGTGTTACCCTCTCCATTCACATATGGCATGGGGGACAATCTTGTGTTGCCCTCTCCATTCACATATGGCATGGAGACAATCTTGTGTTACCCTCTCCATTCACATATAGCATGGGGGACAGTCTTGTGTTACCCTCTCCATTCACATATGGCATGGAGACACCCTCTCCATTCACATATAGCATGGGGACAACCCTCTCCATTCACATATAGCATGGAGACAATCTTGTGTTACCCTCTCCATTCACATATAGCTGGCAGGGAACCCTCTCCATTCACATATAGTGTCTTGTGTTACCCTCTCCATTCACATATAGGACATCTTGTGTTACCCTCTCCATTCACATATAGGGACATCTTGTGTTACCCTCTCCATTCACATATAGCATGGAGACATGTGTTACCCTCTCCATTCACATAGGCATGACCTCTTATGTAGCACATCTGTGTTATATTCACATATAGCATGGGGGACATTCTATGTTACCCTCTCCATTCACATATATGCATCTTGTGTTTCCATTCACATATAGCATGGACAATCTTGTGTTACCCTCTCCATTCACATATAGCATGGGGGACAATCTTGTGTTACCTCTCCATTCACATATAGCATCAACTGTGTTACATTCACATATAGCATGGAGACAATCTTGTGTTACCCTCTCCATTCACATATAGCATGGGGACATCTTGTGTTACCCTCTATTCACATATAGGGACAATCTTGTGTTACCCTCTCCATTCACATATAGCATCTCTTGTGTTACCCTCTCCATTCACATATACAGGACATCTTGTTACTTCCATTCAATACGCATCTTGTGTTACTCTCCATTCACATATAGCATACACTGTGTTACCCTCTCCATTCACATATAGCATGCAATCTTGTGTTACCCTCTCCATTCACATATAGCATGCATCTTGTGTTACCCTCTCCATTCACATATAGCATGGGGACAATCTTGTGTTACCCTCTCCATTCACATATAGCATGGAGACAATCTTGTGTTACCCTCCATTCACATATGGCATGGGGACAATCTTGTGTTACCCTCTCCATTCACATATGGCATGGGGACAATCTTGTGTTACCCTCTCCATTCACATATAGCATGGGGGAACTACCCTCTCCATTCACATATAGCATGGGGACAATCTTGTGTTACCCTCTCCATTCACATATAGCATGGGGACAATCTTGTGTTACCCTCTCCATTCACATATGGCATGGGGACAATCTTGTGTTACCCTCTCCATTCACATATAGCATGGGGGACAATCTTGTGTTACCCTCTCCATTCACAGGTGGCATGGGGGACAATCTTATGTTACCCTCTCCATTCACATATAGCATGGGGGACAATCTTGTGTTAACCTCTCCATTCACATATAGCATGGGGGACAATCTTGTGCTACCCTCTCCATTCACATATAGCACGGGGACACTTGTGTTACCCTCTACATTCACATATAGCATGGAGACACTCTTGTGTTACCCTCTCCATTCACATATAGCATGAGGACACTCTTGTGTTACCCTCTCCATTCACATATAACATGGAGACACGCTTGTGTTACCCTCTCCATTCACATATAGCATGGGGACGCTCTTGTGTTACCCTCTCCATTCACATATAGCATGGGGGACAATCTTGTGTTACCCTCTCCATTCACATATAGCACGGGGACACTTGTGTTACCCTCTACATTCACATATAGCATGGAGACACTCTTGTGTTACCCTCTCCATTCACATATAGCATGGGGACACTCTTGTGTTACCCTCTCCATTCACATATAACATGGAGACACGCTTGTGTTACCCTCTCCATTCACATATAGCATGGAGACACTCTTGTGTTACCCTCTCCATTCACAGGTGGCATGGGGGACAATCTTATGTTACCCTCTCCATTCACATATAGCATGGGGGACAATCTTGTGTTAACCTCTCCATTCACATATAGCAGGGACAATCTTGTGTTACCCTCTCCATTCACATATAGCATGGGGGACAATCTTATGTTACCCTCTCCATTCACATATAGCATGGGGGACAATCTTGTGTTACCCTCTCCATTCACATATAGCCTGGGGGACAATCTTGTGTTACCCTCTCCATTCACAGGTGGCATGGGGACAATCTTGTGTTGCCCTCTCCATTCACATATGGCATGGAGACAATCTTGTGTCACCTGTGTTAATGGAGAGGGCAACACAAGATTGTCCCCCATGCTATATGTGAATGGAGAGGGTAACATAAGATTGTCCCCCATGCCACCTGTGAATGTAGAGGGTAACACAAGATTGTCCCCCATGCTATATGTGAATGGAGAGGGTAACACAAGATTGTCCCCCATGCTATATGTGAATGGAGAGGGTAACACAAGAGTGTCTCCATGCTATATGTGAATGGAGAGGGTAACACAAGAGTGTCCCCATGCTATATGTGAATGGAGAGGGTAACACAAGAGTGTCTCCATGTTATATGTGAATGGAGAGGGTAACACAAGAGTGTCCCCATGCTATATGTGAATGGAGAGGGTAACACAAGAGTGTCTCCATGCTATATGTGAATGGAGAGGGTAACACAAGAGTGTCTCCATGCTATATGTGTATGTAGAGGGTAACACAAGTGTCCCGATGCTATATGTGAATGGAGAGGGTAACACAAGAGTGTCTCCATGCTATATGTGAATGGAGAGGGTAACATAAGATTGTCCCCCATGCTATATGTGAATGGAGAGGGTAACACAAGATTGTCCCCCATGCTATATGTGAATGGATAGGGCAACACAAGATTGTCCCCCATGCTATATGTGAATGGAGAGGGTAACATAAGAGTGTCCCCCATGCCACCTGTGAATGGAGAGGGTAACACAAGATTGTCCTCCATGCTATATGTGAATGGAGAGGTTAACACAAGATTGTCCCCCATGCTATATGTGAATGGAGAGGGTAACACAAGATTGTCCCCCATGCTATATGTGAATGGAGAGGGCAACACAAGATTGTCCCCCATGCTATATGTGAATGGAGAGGTTAACACAAGATTGTCCCCGATGCTATATGTGAATGGAGAGGGTAACATAAGAGTGTCCCCCATGCCATATGTGAATGGAGAGGGTAACACAAGAGTGTCCCCCATGCTATATGTGAATGGAGAGGGTAACACAAGAGTGTCTCCATGACATATGTGAATGGAGAGGGTAACACAAGATTGTCCCCCATGCCACCTGTGAATGGAGAGGGTAACAAAGATTGTCCCCCATGCTATATGTGAATGGAGAGGGTAACACAAGATTGTCCCCCATGCTATATGTGAATGGAGAGGGTAACACAAGATTGTCCCCATGCTATATGTGAATGGAGAGGGTAACACAAGAGTGTCCCCATGTTATATGTGAATGGAGAGGGTAACACAAGAGTGTCTCCATGCTATATGTGAATGGAGAGGGTAACACAAGAGTGTCCCCCATGCTATATGTGAATGGAGAGGGTAACACAAGATTGTCCCCCATGCTATATGTGAATGGAGAGGTAACACAAGAGTGTCTCCATGCTATATGTGAATGGAGAGGGTAACACAAGATTGTCCCCCATGCTATATGTGAATGGAGAGGGCAACACAAGATTGTCCCCCATGCTATATGTGAATGGAGAGGGTAACATAAGATTGTCCCCCATGCTATATGTGAATGGAGAGGGTAACATAAGATTGTCCCCCATGCCATATGTGAATGGAGAGGGTAACACAAGAGTGTCCCCCATGCTATATGTGAATGGAGAGGGTAACATAAGATTGTCTCCCATGCCATATGTGAATGGAGAGGGTAACACAAGAGTTCCCCCATGCTATATGTGAATGGAGAGGGTAACACAAGAGTGTCTCCATGCCATATGTGAATGGAGAGGGTAACACAAGTGTCCCCATGCTATATGTGAATGGAGGGTAACAAAAGAGTGTCTCCATGTTATATGTGAATGGAGAGGGTAACACAAGAGTGTCCCCATGCTATATGTGAATGGAGAGGGTAACACAAGAGTGTCTCCATGCTATATGTGAATGTAGAGGGTAACATAAGATTGTCCCCCATGCCATATGTGAATGGAGAGGGTAACACAAGAGTGTCCCCCATGCTACACGTACACGTTACTTCAATGTGAATTAGATCTCGCATTTTAGAACCCAGTATGAATGCCTCCGAACCCCCCTTAACATTCCTTCATAGATATGTATCTTTAAACTTCATCACTCACTGTATATTCATTTCAAGTTCTAAGATATATGGCATCGCGTGTAAGTCTGTAGAGTGATCTACTATCACTTGATAAAATCAATGAGATATTTTGTCTAACTTGATGCCAAATTAAGGCAGCTTTCTATTGATGTTTTCTTAAACAATTAATTTACTTAAACACCTAGTATTCTGTACTTCACTATTATTGTATAGCCCAATTTCGACACGTAAATATACATTACTTATCCTCGTTAAATGGACCTCTATCAACTAAGTAGCAAATTTATAAAGCTTTCATATATAGCGCCAACGCGATTTTATTTTTGTCTCCTTTGTAGTTTAGATTTTTTCTTTGTACCATCTTAGCGCTAATTCGTCTTATTACATCCAGCTTACAATCTATAATAAAGTTCCCAGTATTAATTAGTTTTGTATACAGATTCACATCTGCATATTTTTCGTATGTTCGTGAATTTTCATGTATTATTTCAATCTTCCATTGCAATGTTTTGTGCACTACATGCTGCTTTTTTAGATTCCACCCTTCCCTCTGCTGTTCACGTTTGCCTTCACGCCTCATTCCGACCCCTCTTTCCAATCGCACATACCTATTGGTGCATCCGCTCGTCGGTCTCCCCGTTCAATTCCTTAACTTTATATCCTCATAGGTAATGACATAGGGGCTTGGAGGGCGGCGATCGGGTTGCACTACTTTAGGGGGCGTGCTTACGCTAAAATGGACCATTTCCATTACAATCTGTGTACGATCCTTTTATCACACATGAACTGCTTGTGGCTTATCATTATTACCACGCTCAATTTAGCTTACAGTTTCATCTGCAATATAGTCTGCAATTCATATACCTACTCACGCTTACCACATATGTTCGTGATCGTTATTTATGAATGGTCCTACATATTTCTGATAAACGATTACAAGAGACTCAGTTCTCAACACGACGAGCATAATTCCAACCCAACTCTATTACTTGTAGAATATAGCCACTGTGTGATGGTCGTTCGTTTACTCCTTTCTCTAGCTGGTGATGTTCATCCAAACCCTGGACCATGTCAAAAACTTAATTGTTGTATTTCCTTAATGCATCAGAATATTAGGAGTATCCGAAACAAATTAGATTACATTAAAGATACATTCCTTGATTTCGATATTATAACTTTTACCGAAACACATTTATCACATGACATTTCTGATCAATACCTAAAACTCGATGGTCTCGATAATATGTTTCGCAAAGATGTATCGTCGCATTCAGGAGGTATCATCACTTATTGTAGATCCGGTTTACAGCCGATGAGATTACATGATCTAGAAATTAATATGCCAGAATCGCTATGCATTCAAATAAAAGATCATAATAAAACCTTCGTCATAGCAACTATATATAGACCACCAAATTCGCCAACAATATTTTGGCAAAGATGTGATATACTCATTGAACAGGCCTCCGAAATATCAAGTAACATCATTTTAGTTGGTGACATTAACGAAGACCAGTTAAATGCAACAAATAATAAATTACGTGATATACTAATACTTAATAACATGACAAATTTAATTAAGGAACCCACACGTATAACTCATAACACAAATACCCTAATTGACGTAATAGCTCTCACCAATTCTGTCACTTCATTAAATTCTGGTATTCATCGAACACCTCCTCATATTAGCGACCATTTTGGTACATATGTCTATGTTAAAAGTAGTTTCCAGTCTAACATGAGCTATACTCGTCGCCTTTGGAATTACAAACAAGCCGATTTTACGAAACTAAATAACTTAATAAATTCATCAGACTGGTCACCTCTGAGCAGTGAATCCATTGATGCAGCCACCACACTCTTTGAACATACATTTTTAGAACTAGCAAAAGTATGTATTCCAACTAAATTAGTACAAATCCGACCTAACGATAAACCCTGGTATAATTCACTTATCCGTACGACATCTCGTCAACGCGATCGTTCAAAGCAAACTGCAACTCAATCCGGAAACATTTCTGACTGGCAAAAATACAAATCATTAAGGAATCGAGTAAATAATATGAAAAAACATCTGCGAGAACATTTCTATAATACTCTCGAACTCTCCATGAACGACCTAAGTTATTCAAACCCTAGACAATATTGGAAATTAGTTAAAATGCTTGTCAAAGAAAATTCATGTAGCAATGAACAAATCCCACCTCTCAATAGTGAACACCATGATATTGCGGTTTCTGACGTAGATAAAGCTAAGCTCCTAAATGATTATTTTGTTTCCATATCAACGGTAGATGACTCTAACGTAAATCTTCCAGAATTTAATCAAGAAAGAAATTCAGATATTTCCCATATTACTATCACTGAGCAAGATGTTATTGACGTCTTAAATAATTTATCAGTAAATAAAGCAAGTGGTCCCGACGACATCAGTCATAAAATGCTAAAAGGTTGCTCTAAAACTATATCTAAACCGCTGTGTATTTTATTCAACAGATCAATTATCTTAAATTGTTATCCGACTCAATGGAAATTAGCAAACGTTATGCCACTCTTCAAAAAAGGAGATAAATCTCTACCTTCTAACTACAGACCAATATCGTTAATAAGCTGTGTCGGAAAAGTAATGGAACGAATCGTGTTTAAATATATATATAATCACCTAAATTCCAATGATCTTATTTATAAGAATCAATCAGGTTTCCTTCCTGGTCATTCCACTGTGTATCAACTTATCGATATATATAATCAAATATGTAAAGCTGTTGATGAAAAAAAGGCAACATGTATGGTATTCTGTGACATCCCTAAAGCTTTTGACAGAGTTTGGCATAAAGGTCTTTTATTCAAATTAAGACAACTTGGAGTTTCAGGTAATGTACTTAACTGGATCGCAGACTATCTCCACAATCGTTCGCAACGAGTATTTGTTGGCCAATCGTTTTCAAATACGAAACTGATCACCGCAGGCGTACCCCAAGGTTCAGTTCTAGGCCCTCTTTTATTTCTTGTTTATGTTAATGACATAGCCGATTCTCTCATAAGTACCACACGACTATTTGCTGATGATAGTACTCTTGCAGTATCTGCTTCGGATTCTGATGTCATGGAAACGGTTTTAAATTCTGATTTAGATTTACTATCTAAGTGGGCAACACAATGGTTAGTTAAATTTAATCCAGCCAAAACTGAAGTCATGTTCTTCTCATTCCGAAATATAGCACTTCCATCCCTATTTTTTGATAACGTTGCGCTAAACTTTGTTGATGATCATAAACATTCAGGTGTCACATTAACGCACGATGGATCATGGCATACGCATATAAACAATATTACTACCTCAGCTTCAAGAGTACTTGGCTCGATGAGAATGCTAAAATTTAAACTTAAACGTACAACGTTAAACACCATCTACATATCTTACCTTAGACCATTACTTGAATATGCATCAATAGTATGGGACAGTTGCACTCAATATGAAAAGGATACTTTAGAGAAACTCCAATACGAAGCTGCTCGCCTTGTCACAGGTTTGACTCGTTCTGTCTCAATACAATATCTACTCAAAGAAATAGGCTGGGTTTCACTGGCAGATCGTAGATCTATTCAGAAACTAATACTCATGTATAAAGGAAAAAACGGAACTCTTCCAAGCTATCTACATGCTATTTTCCCGCCTACTATAGGAGATTCCAATGACTATCCACTGCGATCCTACTCTAACTATGTTACTTTGCCGAGGCGCACTGAAACATACTCCAGATCGGTTATACCAAATTCAATAAAACTATGGAATGATCTCGATATATCAACAAGAAATGCAAATACCCTCCAATCATTTAAGGATTAACTGAAAAATAAGTTCAAATCTCCAGCAGTTCCTTCTTATTATTTAACTGGGGATAGACACTGTACTGTTATGCAAACTCGTATTAGAAACCGCTGCAGTAATTTGAACAACGACCTCTTCTTCAACCATTTGCGTGATTCTCCCGATTGTTCATGTACTCATGGCATTGAGGACGCAGAACATTTCTTCTTCAGATGTAACCTTTATAGGAACGAACGACATTCACTATTTATCAATACACGCACATTCCATCCACTTAGTTCACATAAATTACTTCATGGCATTGAGACCTTATCTGATCGGGAGAATACCACTTTATTTGGAGAAGTACAAACATACATAAAAAATACTGGTCGGTTTGTGTAGCATTGTCACCCATTACTAATACTACATCACTATGATGGTGCTATTTGGGTCTCGGGTTCGGGTCATGGCGTGATGGGGTGGAACGGCGGGTGGAATCGTGGGCTGCGTGTATTTATCTAACATTGCTTTAGTTTAATATTTATACCATTTTGTATGGGTTTTTGTTGTTGTTGTTTTTCCTTTTCTTGTCATAATCCGTCACTATGTTTAATTATACATCAATGTGACGTTCTGGTGCGGGCCGTTTTCTAATGTTGTTAAAACTTGTGACCCAAACCATTTGTATTATCAGGCTATATTGTTATACCTATGTTTTGTATATTATATCTTGATCAATGCAATAAAATATGATTAAACAAAAAAAAAAATAAACATATAGCATGGGGGACAATCTTGTGTTGCCAAAAAAATAAACATATAGCATGGGGGACAATCTTGTGTTGCCCTCTCCATTCACATATAGCATGGGGGACAATCTTGTGTTGCCCTCTCCATTCACATATAGCATGGGGGACAATCTTGTGTTGCCCTCTCCATTCACATATAGCATGGGGGACAATCTTGTGTTGCCCTCTCCATTCACATATAGCATGGGGGACAATCTTGTGTTGCCCTCTCCATTCACATATAGCATGGGGGACAATCTTGTGTTACCCTCTCCATTCACATATAGCATGGGGGACAATCTTGTGTTACCCTCTCCATTCACATATAGCATGGGGGACAATCTTGTGTTACCCTCTCCATTCACATATAGCATGGGGACAATCTTGTGTTACCCTCTCCATTCACATATAGCATGGGGGACAATCTTGTGTTACCCTCTCCATTCACATATAGCATGGGGACAATCTTGTGTTACCCTCTCCATTCACATATAGCATGGGGGACAATCTTGTGTTACCCTCTCCATTCACATATAGCATGGGGGACAATCTTGTGTTACCCTCTCCATTCACATATAGCATGGGGGACAATCTTGTGTTACCCTCTCCATTCACATATAGCATGGGGGACAATCTTGTGTTACCCTCTCCATTCACATATAGCATGGGGGACAATCTTGTGTTACCCTCTCCATTCACATATAGCATGGGGGACAATCTTGTGTTACCCTCTCCATTCACATATAGCATGGGGGACAATCTTGTGTTACCCTCTCCATTCACATATAGCATGGAGACAATCTTGTGTTACCCTCTCCATTCACATATAGCATGGAGACACTCTTGTGTTACCCTCTCCATTCACATATAGCATGGGGACACTCTTGTGTTACCCTCTCCATTCACATATAGCATGGAGACACTCTTGTGTTACCCTCCATTCACATATAGCATGGGGACATCTTGTGTTACCCTCTCCATTCACATATAGCATGGGGACAATCTTGTGTTACCCTCTCCATTCACATATAGCATGGGGGACAATCTTGTGTTACCCTCTCCATTCACATATAGCATGGGGGACAATCTTGTGTTACCCTCTCCATTCACATATAGCATGGGGGACAATCTTGTGTTACCCTCTCCATTCACATATAGCATGGAGACAATCTTGTGTTACCCTCTCCATTCACATATAGCATGGAGACACTCTTGTGTTACCCTCTCCATTCACATATAGCATGGGGACATCTTGTGTTACCCTCTACATTCACATATAGCATGGAGACACTCTTGTGTTACCCTCTCCATTCACATATAGCATGGGGACACTCTTGTGTTACCCTCTCCATTCACATATAACATGGAGACACTCTTGTGTTACCCTCTCCATTCACATATAGCATGGGGACACTCTTGTGTTACCCTCTCCATTCACATATAGCATGGGGGACAATCTTGTGTTACCCTCTCCATTCACATATGGCATGGGGGACAATCTTGTGTTACCCTCTCCATTCACATATGGCATGGGGGACAATCTTATGTTACCCTCTCCATTCACATATAGCATGGGGGACACTCTTGTGTTACCCTCTCCATTCACATATGGCATGGGGGACAATCTTATGTTACCCTCTCCATTCACATATGGCATGGAGACAATCTTGTGTTAACCTCTCCATTCACATATAGCATGGGGGACAATCTTGTGTTGCCCTCTCCATTCACATATAGCATGGAGGACAATCTTGTGTTACCCTCTCCATTCAAAGGTGGCATGGAGACACTCTTGTGTTACCCTCTCCATTCACATATAGCATGGAGGACAATCTTGTGTTACCCTCTCCATTCACAGGTGGCATGTGGGACAATCTTATGTTACCCTCTCCATTCACATATAGCATGGGGGACAATCGTGTGTTAACCTCTCCATTCACATATAGCATGGAGACAATCTTGTGTTACCCTCTCCATTCACATATAGCATGGAGACACTCTTGTGTTACCCTCTCCATTCACATATAGCATGGGGACATTTGTGTTACCCTCTCCTTTCACATATAGCATGGGGACACTCTTGTGTTACCCTCTCCATTTACATATAACATGGAGACACTCTTGTGTTACCCTCTCCATTCACATATAGCATGGGGACAATCTTGTGTTACCTTCTCCTTTCACATATAGTATGGGGGACAATTTTATGTTACCCTCTCCATTCACATATAGCATGGGGAACAATCTTGTGTTACCCTCTCCATTCACAGGTGGCATGGGGGACAATCTTGTGTTACACTCTCCATTCACAAATGGCATGGAGACACTCTTGTGTAATCCTCTCCATTCACATATAGCATGGGGGACACTCTTTTGTTACCCACTCCATTCACATATAGCATGGAGACACTCTTGTGTTACCCTCTCCATTCACATATAGCATGGGGGACAATCTTATGTTACCCTCTCCATTCACATATAGCATGGGGGACAATGTTGTGTTACCCTCTCCATTCACATATAGCATGGAGGACAATCTTGTGTTACCCTCTCCATTCACAGGTGGCATGGGGGACAATCTTATGTTACCCTCTCCATTCACATATAGCATGGGGGACAATATTGTGTTGCCCTCTCCATTCACATATAGCATGGGGGACAATCTTGTGTTGCCCTCTCCATTCACATATAGCATGGGGGACACTCTTATATTACCCTCTCCATTCACATATAGCATGGGGGACAATCTTGTGTTACCCTCTCCATTCACAAGTGGCATGGGGGACAATCTTATGTTACCCTCTCCATTCACATATAGCATGGGGGACAATCGCGTGTTACCCTCTCCTTTCACATATAGTATGGGGGACAATTTTGTGTTACCCTCTCCATTCACATATAGCATGGGGAACAATCTTGTGTTACCCTCTCCATTCACATATAGCATGGAGACACTCTTGTGTTACCCTCTCCATTCACATTACATGGGGGACAATCTTGTGTTACCCTCTCCATTCACAGGTGGCATGTGGGACAATCTTATGTTACCCTCTCCATTCACATATAGCATGGGGGACACTCTTTTGTTACCCTCTCCATTCACATATAGCATGCAGACACTCTTGTGTTACCCTCTCCATTCACATATAGCATGGAGACAATCTTGTGTTAAACTCTCCATTCACATATAGCATGGGGGACAATCTTGTGTTACCCTCTCCATTCACATATAGCATGGGGGACACTCTTTTGTTACCCTCTCCATTCACATATAGCATGGGGGACAATCTTGTGTTACCCTCTCTATTCACAGGTGGCATTGGGGACAATCTTATGTTACCCTCTCCATTCACATATAGCATGGGGGACACTCTTGTGTTACCCTCTCAATTCACATATAGCATGGAGACAATCTTGTGTTGCCCTCTCCATTCACATATAGCATGGAGACACTCTTGTGTTACCCTATCCATTCACATATAGCATGGGGACACTTGTGTTACCCTCTACATTCACATATGGCATGGGGGACAATCTTATGTTACCCTCTCCATTCACATATAACATGGGGGACAATCTTGTGTTACCCTCTCCATTCACATATAGCATGGGGGACAATCTTGTGTTACCCTCTCCATTCACATATAGCATGGGGGACAATCTTGTGTTACCCTCTCCATTCACATATGGCATGGAGACAATCTTGTGTTACCCTCTCCATTCACATATAGCATTGGGGACAATCTTGTGTTACCCTCTCCATTCACATATAGCATGGGGGACAATCTTGTGTTACCCTCTCCATTCACAGGTGGCATGGGGGACACTCTTGTGTTACCCTCTCCATTCACATATAGCATGGGGGACAATCTTGTGTTACCCTCTCCATTCACATATAGCATGGGGGACAATCTTGTGTTACCCTCTCCATTCACATATAGCATGGGGGACAATCTTGTGTTACCCTCTCCATTCACATATAGCATGGGGGACAATCTTGTGTTACCCTCTCCATTCACATATAGCATGGGGGACAATCTTGTGTTACCCTCTCCATTCACAGGTGGCATGGGGGACAATCTTATGTTACCCTCTCCATTCACATATAGCATGGGGACAATCTTGTGTTAACCTCTCCATTCACATATAGCATGGAGACAATCTTGTGTTACCCTCTACATTCACATATAGCATGGAGACACTCTTGTGTTACCCTCTCCATTCACATATAGCATGGGGACACTCTTGTGTTACCCTCTCCATTCACATATAGCATGGGGACACTCTTGTGTTACCCTCTCCATTCACATATAGCATGGAGACAATCTTGTGTTACCCTCTCCATTCACAGGTGGCATGGGGGACAATCATGTGTTACCCTCTCCATTCATATATGGCATCGAGACACTCTTGTGTTACCCTCTCCATTCACATATAGCATGGGGGACAATCTTATGTTACCCTCTCCATTCACATATAGCATGGGGACACTTGTGTTACCCTCTCCATTCACATATAACATGGAGACACTCTTGTGTTACCCTCTCCATTCACGTATGGCATGGAGACAATCTTGTGTTAACCACTCCATTCACATATAGCATGGGGGACAATCTTGTGTTACCCTCTCCATTCACATATAGCATGGGACAATCTTGTGTTACCCTCTCCATTCACAGGTGGCATTGGGGACACTCTTATGTTACCCTCTCCATTCACATATAGCATGGGGGACAATCTTGTGTTACCCTCTCCATTCACATATATCATGGTGGACAATCTTGTGTTACCCTCTCCATTCACATATAGCATGGGGGACAATCTTGTGTTACCCTCTCCATTCACATATAGCATGGGGGACAATCTTATGTTACCCTCTCCATTCACATATAGCATGGGGGACAATGTTGTGTTACCCTCTCCATTCACAGGTGGCATGGGGGACAATCTTATTTTACCCTCTCCATTCACATATAGCATGGGGGACAATCTTGTGTTACCCTCTCCATTCACATATGGCATGGGGGACAATCTTATGTTACCCTCTCCATTCACATATAGCATGGGGGACAATCTTGTGTTAACCTCTCCATTCACATATAGCATGGAGACAATCTTGTGTTACCCTCTACATTCACATATAGCATGGAGACACTCTTGTGTTACCATCTCCATTCACATATAGCTTGGAGACATTCTTGTGTTACCCTCTCCATTCACATATAGCATGGCAACACTTGTGTTACCCTCTACATTCACATATAGCATGGAGACACTCTTGTGTTACCCTCTCCATTCACATATAGCATGGGGACTCTATTGTGTTACGCTCTCCATTCACATATAGCATGGAGACACTCTGGTGTTACCCTCTCCATTCACATATAGCATGGGGACATTTGTGTTACCCTCTCCATTTACATATAACATGGAGACACTCTTGTGTTACCTTCTCCATTCACATATAGCATGGGAACACTCTTGTGTTACCCTCTCCATTCACATATAGCATGGGGGACACTCTTGTGTTACCCTCTCCATTCACATATGGTATGGGGATAATCTTATGTTACCCTCTCCATTCACATATAGCATGGGGGACAATCTTGTGTTACCCTCTCCATTCACAGGTGGCATGGGGGACAATCTTGTGTTACCCTCTCCATTCACAGGTGGCATGGGGGACAATCTTGTGTTACCCTCTCCATTCACAGGTGGCATGGGGGACAATCTTGTGTTACCCTCTCCATTCACATATGTCATGGAGACACTCTTGTGTTACACTCTCCATTCACATATAGCATGGGGGACACTCTTGTGTTACCCTCTCCATTCACATATGGCATGGGGGACAATCTTATGTTACCCTCTCCATTCACATATAGCATGGGGGACACTCTTGTGTTACCCTCTCCATTCACATATAGCATGGGGGACAATCTTGTGTTACCCTCTCCATTCACATATAGCATGGGGGACAATCTTGTGTTACCCTCTCCATTCACATATAGCATGGGGGACAATCTTGTGTTACCCTCTCCATTCACAATGCATGGGGGACAATCTTGTGTTACCCTCTCCATTCACATATGCATGGGACAATCTTGTGTTCCCTCTCCATTCACATATGCATGGGGACATCTTTGTACCCCCCATTCACATATGCATGGGGACACTTGTGTTACCCTCTCCATTCACATGCAGGGACATCTTCCTCTCAATATCATGACCTTGTTCCCTCTCCATTCACATATAGCATGGAGACACTCTTGTGTTACCCTCTCCATTCACATATAGCATGGGGACACTCTTGTGTTACCCTCTCCATTCACATATAGCATGGAGACACTCTTGTGTTACCCTCTCCATTCACATATAGCATGGGGACACTCTTGTGTTACCCTCTCCATTCACATATAGCATGGGGGACAATCTTGTGTTACCCTCTCCATTCACATATAGCATGGGGGACAATCTTGTGTTACCCTCTCCATTCACATATAGCATGGGGGACAATCTTGTGTTACCCTCTCCATTCACATATAGCATGGGGGACAATCTTGTGTTACCCTCTCCATTCACATATAGCATGGGGACACTTGTGTTACCCTCTCCATTCACATATAGCATGGGGACAATCTTGTGTTACCCTCTCCATTCACATATAGCATGGGGGACAATCTTGTGTTACCCTCTCCATTCACATATAGCATGGGGGACAATCTTGTGTTACCCTCTCCATTCACATATAGCATGGGACAATCTTGTGTTACCCTCTCCATTCACATATAGCATGGGGACAATCTTGTGTTACCCTCTCCATTCACATATAGCATGGGGGACAATCTTGTGTTACCCTCTCCATTCACATATAGCATGGGGGACAATCTTGTGTTACCCTCTCCATTCACATATAGCATGGAGACACTCTTGTGTTACCCTCTCCATTCACATATAGCATGGGGACACTCTTGTGTTACCCTCTCCATTCACATATAGCATGGGGACAATCTTGTGTTACCCTCTCCATTCACATATAGCAGGGGGACAATCTTGTGTTACCCTCTCCATTCACATATAGCATGGGGGACAATCTTGTGTTACCCTCTCCATTCACATATAGCATGGGGGACAATCTTGTGTTACCCTCTCCATTCACATATAGCATGGGGACAATCTTGTGTTACCCTCTCCATTCACATATGCATGGGGGACAATCTTGTGTTACCCTCTCCATTCACATATAGCATGGGGGACAATCTTGTGTTACCCTCTCCATTCACATATAGCATGGGGACAATCTTGTGTTACCCTCTCCATTCACATATAGCATGGGGGACAATCTTGTGTTACCCTCTCCATTCACATATAGCATGGGGACACTCTTGTGTTACCCTCTCCATTCACATATAGCATGGGGGACACTCTTGTGTTACCCTCTCCATTCACATATAGCATGGAGACACTCTTGTGTTACCTCTCCATTCACATATAGCATGGGGACAATCTTGTGTTACCCTCTCCATTCACATATAGCATGGGGGACAATCTTGTGTTACCCTCTCCATTCACATATAGCATGGGGACACTCTTGTGTTACCCTCTCCATTCACATATAGCATGGGGGACAATCTTGTGTTACCCTCTCCATTCACATATAGCATGGGGACAATCTTGTGTTACCCTCTCCATTCACATATAGCATGGGGGACAATCTTGTGTTACCCTCTCCATTCACATGTGGCATGGGGGACAATCTTGTGTTACCCTCTCCATTCACATATAGCATGGGGGACAATCTTGTGTTACCCTCTCCATTCACATATAGCATGGGGGACAATCTTGTGTTACCCTCTCCATTCACATATGCATGGGGGACAATCTGTGTTACCCTCTCCATTCACATATAGCATTGGGGACAATCTTGTGTTACCCTCTCCATTCACATATAGCATGGGGGACAATCTTGTGTTACCCTCCCTTCACATATAGCATGGGGACAATCTTGTGTTACCCTCTCCATTCACATATAGCATGGGGACAATCTTGTGTTACCCTCTCCATTCACATATAGCATTGGGGACAATCTTGTGTTACCCTCTCCATTCACATATAGCATGGGGGACAATCTTGTGTTACCCTCTCCATTCACATATAGCATGGGGGACAATCTTGTGTTACCCTCTCCATTCACATATAGCATGGGGGACAATCTTGTGTTACCCTCTCCATTCACATATAGCATGGAGACACTCTTGTGTTACCCTCTCCATTCACATATAGCATGGGGACACTTGTGTTACAATCTACATTCACATATAGCATGGAGACACTCTTGTGTTACCCTCTCCATTCACATATAGCATGGGGACACTCTTGTGTTACCCTCTCCATTCACATATAGCATGGGGACAACTTGTGTTACCCTCTCCATTCACATATAGCATGGGGGACAATCTTGTGTTACCCTCTCCATTCACATATAGCATGGGGGACAATCTTGTGTTACCCTCTCCATTCACATATAGCATGGAGACACTCTTGTGTACCCTCTCCATTCACATATAGCATGGGGACAATTGTGTTACCCTCTCCATTCACATATAGCATGGAGACATCTTGTGTTACCCTCTCCATTCACATATAGCATGGGGACGGGGACAATCTTGTGTTACCCTCTCCATTACATATAGCATGGGGACATCTTGTGTTACCCTCTCCATTCACATATAGCATGGGGACACTCTTGTGTTACCCTCTCCATTCACATATAGCATGGGGGACAATCTTGTGTTACCCTCTCCATTCACATATAGCATGGGGACAATCTTGTGTTACCCTCTCCATTCACATATAGCATGGGGGACAATCTTGTGTTACCCTCTCCATTCACATATGGCATGGGGGACAATCTTGTGTTACCCTCTCCATTCACATATAGCATGGGGGACAATCTTGTGTTACCCTCTCCATTCACATATAGCATGGGGGACAATCTTGTGTTACCCTCTCCATTCACATATGGCATGGAGACACTCTTGTGTTACCCTCTCCATTCACATATAGCATGGGGGACATCTTGTGTTACCCTCTCCATTCACATATAGCATGGGGGACAATCTTGTGTTACCCTCTCCATTCACATATAGCATGGGGGACAATCTTGTGTTACCCTCTCCATTCACATATAGCATGGGGACAATCTTGTGTTGCCCTCTCCATTCACATATAGCATGGAGACACTCTTGTGTTACCCTCTCCATTCACATATAGCATGGGGACACTTGTGTTACAATCTACATTCACATATAGCATGGAGACACTCTTGTGTTACCCTCTCCATTCACATATAGCATGGAGACACTCTTGTGTTACCCTCTCCATTCACATATAACATGGAGACACTCTTGTGTTACCCTCTCCATTCACATATAGCATGGGGACACTCTTGTGTTACCCTCTCCATTCACATATAACATGGGGGACAATCTTGTGTTACCCTCTCCATTCACATATAGCATGGGGGACAATCTTATGTTACCCTCTCCATTCACATATAGCATGGGGGACAATCTTATGTTACCCTCTCCATTCACATATAGCATGGGGGACAATGTTGTGTTACCCTCTCCATTCACAGGTGGCATGGGGGACAATCTTATGTTACCCTCTCCATTCACATATAGCATGGGGGACAATCTTGTGTTACCCTCTCCATTCACATATGGCATGGAGACACTCTTGTGTTACCCTCTCCATTCACATATAGCATGGGGGACACACTTGTGTTACCCTCTCCATTCACATATAGCATGGAGACACTCTTGTGTTACCCTCTCCATTCACATATAGCATGGAGACAATCTTGTGTTAACCTTTCCATTCACATATAGCATGGGGGACAATCTTGTGTTACCCTCTCCATTCACATATAGCATGGGGGACAATCTTGTGTTACCCTCTCCATTCACATATAGCATGGAGACAATCTTGTGTTACCCTCTCCATTCACATATAGCATGGAGACACTCTTGTGTTACCCTCTCCATTCACATATAGCATGGGGACACTTGTGTTACAATCTACATTCACATATAGCATGGAGACACTCTTGTGTTACCCTCTCCATTCACATATAGCATGGGAACACTCTTGTGTTGCCCTCTCCATTCAAATATAACATGGAGACACTCTTGTGTTACCCTCTCCATTCACATATAGCATGGGGACACTTGTGTTACCCTCTCCATTCACATATGGTATGGGGATAATCTTATGTTGCCCTCTCCATTCACATATAGCATGGGGGACAATCTTGTGTTACCCTCTCCATTCACAGGTGGCATGGGGGACAATCTTGTGTTACCCTCTCCATTCACATATAGCATGGGGGACAATCTTGTGTTACCCTCTCCATTCACATATAGCATGGGGGACAATCTTGTGTTACCCTCTCCATTCACATATGGCATGGAGACACTCTTGTGTTACCCTCTCCATTCACATATAGCATGGGGGACACTCTTGTGTTACCCTCTCCATTCACATATGGCATGGGGGACAATCTTGTGTTACCCTCTCCATTCACATATAGCATGGGGACACTTGTGTTACAATCTACATTCACATATAGCATGGAGACACTCTTGTGTTACCCTCTCCATTCACATATAGCATGGTAACACTCTTGTGTTACCCTCTCCATTCACATATAACATGGAGACACTCTTGTGTTACCCTCTCCATTCACATATAGCATGGGGACACTCTTGTGTTACCCTCTCCATTCACATATAACATGGGGGACAATCTTGTGTTACCCTCTCCATTCACATATAGCATGGGGGACAATCTTATGTTACCCTCTCCATTCACATATAGCATGGGGGACAATCTTATGTTACCCTCTCCATTCACATATAGCATGGGGGACAATGTTGTGTTACCCTCTCCATTCACAGGTGGCATGGGGGACAATCTTATGTTACCCTCTCCATTCACATATAACATGGGGGACAATCTTGTGTTACCCTCTCCATTCACATATGGCATGGAGACACTCTTGTGTTACCCTCTCCATTCACATATAGCATGGGGGACACACTTGTGTTACCCTCTCCATTCACATATAGCATGGAGACACTCTTGTGTTACCCTCTCCATTCACATATAGCATGGAGACAATCTTGTGTTAACCTCTCCATTCACATATAGCATGGGGGACAATCTTGTGTTACCCTCTCCATTCACATATAGCATGGGGACATCTTGTGTTACCCTCTCCATTCACATATAGCATGGGGACAATCTTGTGTTACCCTCTCCATTCACATATAGCATGGGGGACAATCTTGTGTTACCCTCTCCATTCACAGGTGGCATGGGGGACAATCTTGTGTTACCCTCTCCATTCACATATAGCATGGAGACACTCTTGTGTTACCCTCTCCATTCACATATAGCATGGGGGACACTCTTGTGTTACCCTCTCCATTCACATATGGCATGGGGACAATCTTGTGTTACCCTCTCCATTCACATATAGCAGGGGACAATCTTGTGTTCCCTCCATTCAATATGCATGGACACTTTTACCCTCTCCATTCACATATAGCATGGGGGACAATCTTGTGTTACCCTCTCCATTCACAGGTGGCATGGGGGACAATCTTGTGTTACCCTCTCCATTCACAGGTGGCATGGGGGACAATCTTGTGTTACCCTCTCCATTCACAGGTGGCATGGGGGACAATCTTGTGTTACCCTCTCCATTCACATATGTCATGGAGACACTCTTGTGTTACACTCTCCATTCACATATAGCATGGGGGACACTCTTGTGTTACCCTCTCCATTCACATATGGCATGGGGGACAATTGTGTTACCCTCTCCATTCACATATAGCATGGGGGACAATCTTGTGTTACCCTCTCCATTCACATATAGCATGGGGGACAATCTTGTGTTACCCTCTCCATTCACATATAGCATGGAGACACTCTTGTGTTACCCTCTCCATTCACATATAGCATGGGGACACTCTTGTGTTACCCTCTCCATTCACATATAGCATGGAGACACTCTTGTGTTACCCTCTCCATTCACATATAACATGGAGACACTCTTGTGTTACCCTCTCCATTCACATATAGCATGGGGACACTCTTGTGTTACCCTCTCCATTCACATATAACATGGGGGACAATCTTGTGTTACCCTCTCCATTCACATATAGCATGGGGGACAATCTTATGTTACCCTCTCCATTCACATATAGCATGGGGGACAATCTTATGTTACCCTCTCCATTCACATATAGCATGGGGGACAATGTTGTGTTACCCTCTCCATTCACAGGTGGCATGGGGGACAATCTTATGTTACCCTCTCCATTCACATATAGCATGGGGGACAATCTTGTGTTACCCTCTCCATTCACATATGGCATGGAGACACTCTTGTGTTACCCTCTCCATTCAAATATAGCATGGGGGACACACTTGTGTTACCCTCTCCATTCACATATAGCATGGAGACACTCTTGTGTTACCCTCTCCATTCACATATAGCATGGAGACATCTTGTGTTACCTCTCCATTCACATATAGCATGGGGGACAATCTTGTGTTACCCTCTCCATTCACATATAGCATGGGGACAATCTTGTGTTACCCTCTCCATTCACATATAGCATGGGGACAATCTTGTTACCCTCTCCATTCACATATAGCATGGGACAATCTTGTGTTACCCTCTCCATTCAATATAGCATGGGGGACAAACTTGTGTTACCCTCTCCATTCACATATGCATGGAGACACTCTTGTGTTACCCTCTCCATTCACATATAGCATGGAGACAATCTTGTGTTAACCTCTCCATTCACATATAGCATGGGGGACAATCTTGTGTTACCCTCTCCATTCACATATAGCATGGGGACACTTGTGTTACCCTCTCCATTCACATATAGCATGGGGACAATCTTGTGTTACCCTCTCCATTCACATATAGCATGGAGACACTCTTGTGTTACCCTCTCCATTCACATATAGCATGGGGACACTTGTGTTACAATCTCCATTCACATATAGCATGGGGACAATCTTGTGTTACACTTTCCATTCACATATAGCATGGGGACAATCTTGTGTTACCCTCTACATTCACATATAGCATGGAGACACTCTTGTGTTACCCTCTCCATTCACATATAGCATGGGGACACTTGTGTTACCCTCTCCATTCACATATAGCATGGGGACAATCTTGTGTTACCCTCTCCATTCACATATAGCATGGGGGACAATCTTGTGTTACCCTCTCCATTCACATGTGGCATGTGGGACAATCTTATGTTACCCTCTCCATTCACATATAGCATGGAGACAATCTTGTGTTACCCTCTCCATTCACATATAGCATGGGGGACAATCTTGTGTTACCCTCTCCATTCACATATGGCATGG
>CM026399.1:17000746-17042254 GCA_014843695.1 Archivesica marissinica | reverse complement strand
TTATAACATATAATATAGTGCATTGAAGCTCTATAAGAGTGTATTGTCTGAATACTGTACTTTTATAACATATAATATAGTGCATTGAAGCTCTATAAGAGTGTATTGTCTGAGTACTTTTATAACATATAGTATAGTGCATTGAAGCTCTATAAGAGTGTATTGTCTGAATACTGTACTTTTATAACATATAATATAGTGCATTGAAGCTCTATAAGAGTGTATTGTCTGAATACTGTACTTTTATAACATATAATATAGTGCATTGAAGCTCTATAAGAGTGTATTGTCTGAGTACTTTTATAACATATAATATAGTGCATTGAAGCTCTATAAGAGTGTATTGTCTGAGTACTGTACTTTTATAACATATAATATAGTGCATTGAAGCTCTATAAGAGTGTATTGTCTGAGTACTTTTATAACATATAATATAGTGCATTGAAGCTCTATAAGAGTGTATTGTCTGAGTACTTTTATAACATATAATATAGTGCATTGAAGCTCTATAAGAGTGTATTGTCTGAATACTGTACTTTTATAACATATAATATAGTGCATTGAAGCTCTATAAGAGTGTATTGTCTGAGTACTTTTATAACATATAATATAGTGCATTGAAGCTCTATAAGAGTGTATTGTCTGAGTACTCTTTTATAACATATAATATAGTGCATTGAAGCTCTATAAGAGTGTATTGTCTGAGTACTTTTATAACATATAATATAGTGCATTGAAGCTCTATAAGAGTGTATTGTCTGAGTACTTTTATAACATATAATATAGTGCATTGAAGCTCTATAAGAGTGTATTGTCTGAGTACTTTTATAACATATAATATAGTGCATTGAAGCTCTATAAGAGTGTATTGTCTGAATACTGTACTTTTATAACATATAATATAGTGCATTGAAGCTCTATAAGAGTGTATTGTCTGAGTACTTTTATAACATATAATATAGTGCATTGAAGCTCTATAAGAGTGTATTGTCTGAATACTGTACTTTTATAACATATAATATAGTGCATTGAAGCTCTATAAGAGTGTATTGTCTGAATACTGTACTTTTATAACATATAATATAGTGCATTGAAGCTCTATAAGAGTGTATTGTCTGAATACTGTACTTTTATAACATATAATATAGTGCATTGAAGCTCTATAAGAGTGTATTGTCTGAATACTGTACTTTTATAACATATAATATAGTGCATTGAAGCTCTATAAGAGTGTATTGTCTGAGTACTTTTATAACATATAATATAGTGCATTGAAGCTCTATAAGAGTGTATTGTCTGAGTACTTTTATAACATATAATATAGTGCATTGAAGCTCTATAAGAGTGTATTGTCTGAGTACTTTTATAACATATAATATAGTGCATTGAAGCTCTATAAGAGTGTATTGTCTGAGTACTTTTATAACATATAATATAGTGCATTGAAGCTCTATAAGAGTGTATTGTCTGAGTACTTTTATAACATATAATATAGTGCATTGAAGCTCTATAAGAGTGTATTGTCTGAATACTGTACTTTTATAACATATAATATAGTGCATTGAAGCTCTATAAGAGTGTATTGTCTGAGTACTTTTATAACATATAATATAGTGCATTGAAGCTCTATAAGAGTGTATTGTCTGAGTACTGTATTTATAACATATAATATAGTGCATTGAAGCTCTATAAGAGTGTATTGTCTGAGTACTTTTATAACATATAATATAGTGCATTGAAGCTCTATAAGAGTGTATTGTCTGAATACTGTACTTTTATAACATATAATATAGTGCATTGAAGCTCTATAAGAGTGTATTGTCTGAATACTGTACTTTATAACATATAATATAGTGCATTGAAGCTCTATAAGAGTGTATTGTCTGAGTACTTTTATAACATATAATATAGTGCATTGAAGCTCTATAAGAGTGTATTGTCTGAATACTGTACTTTTATAACATATAATATAGTGCATTGAAGCTCTATAAGAGTGTATTGTCTGAGTACTTTTATAACATATAATATAGTGCATTGAAGCTCTATAAGAGTGTATTGTCTGAGTACTTTTATAACATATAATATAGTGCATTGAAGCTCTATAAGAGTGTATTGTCTGATACTGTACTTTTATAACATATAATATAGTGCATTGAAGCTCTATAAGAGTGTATTGTCTGAATACTGTACTTTTATAACATATAATATAGTGCATTGAAGCTCTATAAGAGTGTATTGTCTGAGTACTTTTATAACATATAATATAGTGCATTGAAGCTCTATAAGAGTGTATTGTCTGAGTACTTTTATAACATATAATATAGTGCATTGAAGCTCTATAAGAGTGTATTGTCTGAGTACTGTACTTTTATAACATATAATATAGTGCATTGAAGCTCTATAAGAGTGTATTGTCTGAGTACTTTTATAACATATAATATAGTGCATTGAAGCTCTATAAGAGTGTATTGTCTGAGTACTTTTATAACATATAATATAGTGCATTGAAGCTCTATAAGAGTGTATTGTCTGAGTACTTTTATAACATATAATATAGTGCATTGAAGCTCTATAAGAGTGTATTGTCTGAGTACTTTTATAACATATAATATAGTGCATTGAAGCTCTATAAGAGTGTATTGTCTGAGTACTTTTATAACATATAATATAGTGCATTGAAGCTCTATAAGAGTGTATTGTCTGAATACTGTACTTTTATAACATATAATATAGTGCATTGAAGCTCTATAAGAGTGTATTGTCTGAATACTGTACTTTTATAACATATAATATAGTGCATTGAAGCTCTATAAGAGTGTATTGTCTGAGTACTTGTACTTTTATAACATATAATATAGTGCATTGAAGCTCTATAAGAGTGTATTGTACTTTTATAACATATAATATAGTGCATTGAAGCTCTATAAGAGTGTATTGTCTGAGTACTGTACTTTTATAACATATAATATAGTGCATTGAAGCTCTATAAGAGTGTATTGTCTGAGTACTTTTATAACATATAATATAGTGCATTGAAGCTCTATAAGAGTGTATTGTCTGAGTACTTTTATAACATATAATATAGTGCATTGAAGCTCTATAAGAGTGTATTGTCTGAATACTGTACTTTTATAACATATAATATAGTGCATTGAAGCTCTATAAGAGTGTATTGTCTGAATACTGTACTTTTATAACATATAATATAGTGCATTGAAGCTCTATAAGAGTGTATTGTCTGAGTACTTTTATAACATATAATATAGTGCATTGAAGCTCTATAAGAGTGTATTGTCTGAGTACTGTACTTTTATAACATATAATATAGTGCATTGAAGCTCTATAAGAGTGTATTGTCTGAATACTGTACTTTTATAACATATAATATAGTGCATTGAAGCTCTATAAGAGTGTATTGTACTTTTATAACATATAATATAGTGCATTGAAGCTCTATAAGAGTGTATTGTCTGAATACTGTACTTTTATAACATATAATATAGTGCATTGAAGCTCTATAAGAGTGTATTGTCTGAATACTGTACTTTTATAACATATAATATAGTGCATTGAAGCTCTATAAGAGTGTATTGTCTGAGTACTTTATAACATATAATATAGTGCATTGAAGCTCTATAAGAGTGTATTGTCTGAGTACTTTTATAACATATAATATAGTGCATTGAAGCTCTATAAGAGTGTATTGTCTGAATACTGTACTTTTATAACATATAATATAGTGCATTGAAGCTCTATAAGAGTGTATTGTACTTTTATAACATAATATAGTGCATTGAAGCTCTATAAGAGTGTATTGTCTAATACTGTACTTTTATAACATATAATATAGTGCATTGAAGCTCTATAAGAGTGTATTGTCTGAGTACTTTTATAACATATAATATAGTGCATTGAAGCTCTATAAGAGTGTATTGTCTGAATACTGTACTTTTATAACATATAATATAGTGCATTGAAGCTCTATAAGAGTGTATTGTCTGAGTACTTTTATAACATATAATATAGTGCATTGAAGCTCTATAAGAGTGTATTGTCTGAATACTGTACTTTTATAACATATAATATAGTGCATTGAAGCTCTATAAGAGTGTATTGTCTGAGTACTTTTATAACATATAATATAGTGCATTGAAGCTCTATAAGAGTGTATTGTCTGATATGTACTTTTATAACATATAATATAGTGCATTGAAGCTCTATAAGAGTGTATTGTCTGAGTACTGTACTTTTATAACATATAATATAGTGCATTGAAGCTCTATAAGAGTGTATTGTCTGAATACTGTACTTTTATAACATATAATATAGTGCATTGAAGCTCTATAAGAGTGTATTGTCTGAGTACTTTTATAACATATAATATAGTGCATTGAAGCTCTATAAGAGTGTATTGTCTGAATACTGTACTTTTATAACATATAATATAGTGCATTGAAGCTCTATAAGAGTGTATTGTCTGAATACTGTACTTTTATAACATATAATATAGTGCATTGAAGCTCTATAAGAGTGTATTGTCTGATACTGTACTTTTATAACATATAATATAGTGCATTGAAGCTCTATAAGAGTGTATTGTCTGAATACTGTACTTTTATAATATAGTGCATTGAAGCTCTATAAGAGTGTATTGTCTGAATACTGTACTTTTATAACATATAATATAGTGCATTGAAGCTCTATAAGAGTGTATTGTCTGAATACTGTACTTTTATAACATATAATATAGTGCATTGAAGCTCTATAAGAGTGTATTGTCTGAATACTTTTATAACATATAATATAGTGCATTGAAGCTCTATAAGAGTGTATTGTCTGAATACTGTACTTTTATAACATATAATATAGTGCATTGAAGCTCTATAAGAGTGTATTGTCTGAATACTGTACTTTTATAACATATAATATAGTGCATTGAAGCTCTATAAGAGTGTATTGTCTGAGTACTTTTATAACATATAATATAGTGCATTGAAGCTCTATAAGAGTGTATTGTCTGAGTACTGTACTTTTATAACATATAATATAGTGCATTGAAGCTCTATAAGAGTGTATTGTCTGAATACTGTACTTTTATAACATATAATATAGTGCATTGAAGCTCTATAAGAGTGTATTGTCTGAATACTGTACTTTTATAACATATAATATAGTGCATTGAAGCTCTATAAGAGTGTATTGTCTGAGTACTTTTATAACATATAATATAGTGCATTGAAGCTCTATAAGAGTGTATTGTCTGAATACTGTACTTTTATAACATATAATATAGTGCATTGAAGCTCTATAAGAGTGTATTGTCTGAATACTGTACTTTTATAACATATAATATAGTGCATTGAAGCTCTATAAGAGTGTATTGTCTGAGTACTTTTATAACATATAATATAGTGCATTGAAGCTCTATAAGAGTGTATTGTCTGAGTACTGTACTTTTATAACATATAATATAGTGCATTGAAGCTCTATAAGAGTGTATTGTACTTTTATAACATATAGTATAGTGCATTGAAGCTCTATAAGAGTGTATTGTCTGAATACTGTACTTTTATAACATATAATATAGTGCATTGAAGCTCTATAAGAGTGTATTGTCTGAGTACTGTACTTTTATAATATAGTGCATTGAAGCTCTATAAGAGTGTATTGTCTGAGTACTTTTATAACATATAATATAGTGCATTGAAGCTCTATAAGAGTGTATTGTCTGAGTACTTTTATAACATATAATATAGTGCATTGAAGCTCTATAAGAGTGTATTGTCTGAGTACTGTACTTTTATAACATATAATATAGTGCATTGAAGCTCTATAAGAGTGTATTGTCTGAGTACTTTTATAACATATAATATAGTGCATTGAAGCTCTATAAGAGTGTATTGTCTGAATACTGTACTTTTATAACATATAATATAGTGCATTGAAGCTCTATAAGAGTGTATTGTCTGAATACTTTTATAACATATAATATAGTGCATTGAAGCTCTATAAGAGTGTATTGTCTGAATACTGTACTTTTATAACATATAATATAGTGCATTGAAGCTCTATAAGAGTGTATTGTCTGAATACTGTACTTTTATAATATATAATATAGTGCATTGAAGCTCTATAAGAGTGTATTGTCTGAATACTGTACTTTTATAACATATAATATAGTGCATTGAAGCTCTATAAGAGTGTATTGTCTGAATACTGTACTTTTATAACATATAATATAGTGCATTGAAGCTCTATAAGAGTGTATTGTCTGAATACTGTACTTTTATAACATATAATATAGTGCATTGAAGCTCTATAAGAGTGTATTGTCTGAATACTGTACTTTTATAACATATAATATAGTGCATTGAAGCTCTATAAGAGTGTATTGTCTGAATACTGTACTTTTATAACATATAGTATAGTGCATTGAAGCTCTATAAGAGTGCATTGTCTGAGTACCGGTACTGTACTTTTATAACATATAATATAGTGCATTGAAGCTCTATAAGAGTGTATTGTCTGAATACTTTTATAACATATAGTATAGTGCATTGAAGCTCTATAAGAGTGTATTGTCTGAGTACTGTTATAATCTGATAAATTCTAAAACGACCGTCATTCTCACAGTCAATATCCGAAACTGATTGTCCGAACACTGTGACACTGTCCTATTCCGATTCAATTCTTGAATTTGCTGTAAATCCTGGAGAGTCCTCTATTGTATGTGCAATGTACCACCGAGTCATTCTGTTGTGTTTTTACGTTTATTTATCATCGCTACCGGTTGCCCATATGAGCGACGCCCCCTGAAGAGATTAGTTAGTTTAGATTTTGGAGGATAGTGCATGATACAGACAGAGACCCATTCCAGAATCTCCTCTGGTTCTTTTACGTGCACGGTGTAAAGCACCGACACGAGACCTCGGTTTAACGTCCCATCTGAAAGACTGTTAATTTCATTAGGGTCAGATGGGGGGATCGAACCTGCGATCCCTGGATTACCAGTCCAGCGTGTTACCACTGGACTACAGATCCGTTTGTGAGTCATTCTGTTATACGAACCATTTCTTTTTAATTTATTTTCGGCGAAAGAGACTTTTAGATTTCGTTATTGCTATTTCTTACAGTAAAATTGGGTTATTACTAAATAGCGGAAACAACTTTTCCCTACGGAAAGCCGAAACAACTTTTTTATGACCACATTTGTAGGAATATAGTTCGCAAACTTCGTAACCAAGTTTATTATGGTATATAATAATAAAATACATTAACTGACCTAATATGGAAAAATCCTGACACGAAATAATGATTTTGTAGCATTTTTTCATATTATGAGCGATTTTAACCCCTGCGAAAACAATATGCGCCTTGCCAAGTGCAAAAACGACTCGTCAAGGACACAATTTGCATAATTTTTTAACAAAATCACGTTCATAAATATAATAATAAATATAATCTACATTAATGTATCAAAGTTGGTAGCAATCTGGTAAATAGCAACTTGTTTATTTAGTCATGAATTGATAAGCAACTCTCAAAAAATTGGCAACTATCGTAGAAATTGAAAATACAAAATCAAAACCTTGAAAAGAACAGGTAGATTATTATAAATGCTCGTCTCAGACACAGAGACTAAATTTTAGATCTGTTATTTTGAGGTTTTATCGTTAAAGCTCATTTTCACATAGCACTTTCCCCCCTGATCTGATGGCGGGATTTCTTTCCGGACATGAGTGGTTATAAATTTGTACATTGGTGTTAAGAATAATCATAAATATAGATATAAACACCGTTTAAAATATATTGTTTGACCTTTGTGCATATGATTTTGCCGTGTGAAAATCGACAGGTGTGATTCTCCCACCATTTCTATGCAATAGCCGGGAGTCTTCACAAAAGAAATCTGAATTAATTATTAGTTAGTACATTTCATGCTTATGAACAATTTGATATTTAATGAAATATTATTAGGTTCACCGTAATGGCACGGGTGATAAATCTTGAAAACAATTTCGTCTAATGATTTCTATTTTGGCTTTTCGTAATAGCCAAATATTCACAATGGACGAAATGGAATGGTGAAACTCTCCCATGAAATTTAAACGTTGATTTCTTGTATAATATTGTGTCAACAGACGTTATAGACTGTGCAGAATTCAAACAACGGTATGTGTGTTCATCTTGTTAACAATTTTAATTTATAAAGACTACTTTTTAGAATATAAAATATGCTACGGGTAATAACTATCCCCAATGACCCTAATATCGGTGAATACTAATAAGCGGTGATATCAGAATAAATCCAAATGAACCACACATGTTCATTTTGTGCTTACTATTGACAATTTCCGTAGGATTTCTGAAACTGTCCATAGCAAAAACTAACTCAAATGTCATTTCTACAGGTAAATTTACCGTAATTTATTCAAAACTTGTTTTTTCCTCTTACACTCGTAAGATTTTGTTCATGTTGTCAATATTTAGTTGAATTTCAATGGATTTGTTATCTATCGGCTGCATTTGACATTTGTAAGGTGCCCACTACTCATGTGACGTCACATGATTGCCTTATATGGCATTTATTGCTACTGGTATAAACTTGTGAGGTGAAATTTACATCGTCACCGGTTATTGGTATCACCGCGTAAATAAAAGATGGAGGCATGTGCTGTTGCTTTCACTTTGTTTTTGATTTAATTATGATTTATTTCTTACTAACTAATATTGCATACAATAAAATAAATATGATTATGCTTAATTGAGAGTGAACATTATTTGCACAGCCTCGTTTTGGAACAAAAATACACAGGCTATTGCTTATGTCACCGGTTACTGGTATACCCAGGATAATTGAGGCTTAGCAGTCTTTAGGCTTGACTTTGAAAAATTCCTTGATAGTAAAATGTTACATTTTTCAAGTCTAAATATTTGGCCTAACACAATTCGTGACCACACCATAAATGAGGAATATGAACAGGTATTCATGTAGAAGATATGAAAATGGTGATACATGTATATACAAACCGGTAATTACCTAAAATGTCTAACTGTTCACATTGTCCATTTTGTTGAGAGCAAGTGGCGTTTTGCAACTATGGGAGATAACCGAAACACCGGAACTCAAAATATCAGGTTTTCTGGTTATTATACAAGGTTTAGTTTAAACATTATTTATTTCAGTATTTGTACAAGTAATAAAGAAATGAACATTTTACATATAATTTAACAGCAGTAGACTGAAAGGGATTAGAACGAAAGAAAACTTATATAGTACTTCTCCCTATTTTTGTTATAATTATGAGTGTAGGACATAAGCCCCCCCGGACAAAAGCCCTCCCATGATTTTTGACACGGGCGGACAAAAGCCCCCCCATAGAAAAACCAAGGGAGGACAAAAGCCCCCCCGTTCAAATTCATGGTAGGACAAAAGCCCCCTCATAGAAAACCCAAGGGTGGACAAAAGCCCCCCTATTCACATTCAGGGTAGGACAAAAGCCCCCCTATCACTGACATTGTTTCCTAAGTATTGACAAGTAAGACATTGAGTGACATGTACCTTTTATATTGGCAAAACAAACATGAACAACATGAATGAAACATGAAACAAGCACATTAATATTTCAGAACACTATTAACCAAAGCACATGTACTTTCTATATGATGGCTATTTATGGTCTGAACAATCTCATGTGACTGATGTGATGTGACTCAAATCAATTCAAAACATGAATTAAACAAGCACATTAATCTCTTATATCTTGCATTAATATATCAGCACACTTATGGTCTGAACAAACTCATGTGACTAATGTGATGTGACGGGGCTCAAATCAAGATGTCATACACTGGGGACTATGTCGTAAGCAGTCAAATGTTATGTTCTATAATAAGGATGATATGCATGGGGGGGCTTTTGTCCTCCCTTGGTTTTTCTATGGGGGGGCTTTTGTCCTACCCTGAATGTGCATGGGGGGGCTTTTGTCCTCCCTTGGGTTTTCTATGGGGGGGCTTTTGTCCTACCCTGAATTTGAACGGGGGGGCTTTTGTCCTCCTGTGGCAAAAAAGATGGGGGGGGGCTTTTGTCCTCCCTTGGGTTTTCTATGGGGGGGCTTTTGTCCTACCCTGAATTTGAACGGGGGGGGGGGCTTTTGTCCTCCTGTGGCAAAAAAGATGGGGGGGGGGCTTCTGTCCGTATCCCATAATTATATCGATAATGGAGATTATGCTGAACATTTGGCGTCATAGAATCAATCAGTGCAAGACACATGTACATTCATTTTTATATATCTTACTTCATATATACGCATTCTCATATCTCATATATAATGCGTTTCGCTAGTTTCTAATTCTCTATCTTCCTCTAATGTCGAACCCCTCGCAGGGATGTAGACATGTAATTTCGGAGTGATCCGTTACGAGTGTGCCATTAGGCAAGGCATTTAAATTCCACGTTGCCTCTTCTCTCTCCCTCGTGGCGATGGATTCCATCAGGAATGAGGTCTCGAGAGTGATTAATATAAAATGAAATAACTTGTTTCGTAATCGAGCTAAACTAAATTTGTATAAAACTAATTATTTAGCACACAGTTGATAGTTCCACGGCCTATGGTACTGTCCCTCTTCAAATTTCTATACTTGTTGAACATCATCGGACATGTATACATGTCCATTCCAGTGGTCGTTCTTCTGAATGTGTGAGCACGAGCTTCTAAATCGCTGCTGGAAAATCTTCCTACATTTATGTGGTCGTTATCCGGAATGTTTCAGCATATGCTTCTTTATACAGTCAAACCTGTCTATAGGGGCCACCCTCGGGAAAGTAAAAAGTGGCCTTTGTTGGCAGGTGGCCTCTCAATAGAGGGTTAAAATGCATTGAAAATGGCTCGACGGGAGAGAAAAATGGTGGTCTTTAGAGACAGATTTTTCATATGCGGCTTTTATTCGGAGGTGGCCTTTAGCACAGGTTTGACTGTACTATCAGCCTAGCAAAACAGCTGCATTACATAGTTCACAGTTCCCATGTATGGACGACCATTCGCTGCTTTAATGTGCTAGACTGACCAAATGCGTTATTGAATAGTTCATAATCGCGTGACCGTTCTCCGGTATGCATACGCATATGTTGTTTCAGATTGCTAGAATGGCTGAACGCCCTTTTACATTTCGTACTCGTGAGGTCGTTCTCCAGTATGTATGGGCATGTGCCGCTTTAAATTCTTAGACTGCCTGAAAGTCTTATTGCACATTTATGTGTTCGTTCTCCAGTATGTATGGGCATGTGCTGCTTTAAATTCTTAGACTGCCTGAAAGCTTTATTATACATTTATGTGTTCGTTCTCCAGTATGTATGGGCATGTGCTGCTTTAAATTCTTAGACTGCCTGAAAGCCAGGGATGGCAACGAATATTCGAATATTCGTTCGGACGTCCGAATATCCGAATACTATTACGGTATTCGAATATTCGTAAAAAAAAAAAAGAAATTGAAATAAACTGTCATAAAATCAGATGCATCGGTGTTGTTTTCATTTGAATCCATCATAAAACCTTGGAAATTCTAAGTCAGAATACAAAAGAAATCGCCCCAGGATGTGTGACTAAATCATGCATGTTGTGGTCCCCTCGATCGCAGGTGTTTATTCACTTAATTGATACTCTCCCAGGTAATCGGATAATTACAGTAAATTGGTGTATATACGGTAGGTACGTCGTGTTTGATTTAATGTTATCAAGGGGTAATATAATTAATTTGTTTGCCAATTATTGTTTATAAACATTTAAATAACAAAGTTCTAACACATAATTGTAATTAAAGACAAATTAGAAAATTGTTTGCCAATTATTGTTGCTTGGTTAATATCGGTAGTCTTTGAAATGGTTTTAAAAACGTTTAGACAAGAAACTTCTTTGAAATATCACAGGAAGTTTGCAACAACATTCACGCCCATGTTAATTTTCAATTAACTGCTCAATATTACAAAAGGTCAACATATTATATAAGTACGATTTTTATGATATTGTCCATATTTAAGGTTGATGGTTAAGTTATTGTCAAAAATATTGTCAAAATCTTAAAATTCTAAAAATGCCGCCTGCTCAGTCACACGTTTGGAAATACTTCACTCGCTCTGAGAATAAGAAAACTGCTAGATGTAGTTTGTGCAAATTGGACTTAACATATTCTGGTACAACGTCAAATCTAAATAATCATTTGAAAAACAAACACCCTTCAACGGAAAGCAGTTCAAATGACTCTAAAAAGCAAGTGACGATGTCTTCTTTTGTGAAAACGCCCAGGAAATTTAATGTTGGTGAAAGTGAACGTGTTACACAGGCAATTGCGGATATGATCGTAAAGGATTATTTGCCCCTGAGTCTTGTTGAAGGAGATGGATTTCGCCACTTAATGGCAATTGTAGCTCCAGATTGACAAAGACCGTCACCAAGGGCAGGAAATTAGTAGGTCATTTCAAACACTCTACAACCCTGACAGCTGAGATGAGGAAACGCCAAAAATTTCTTGAAGAGCCATTCATTGATTCAGGATGTTCCAACTCGCTGGAATTCAACACAACTCATGTTAGAACGACTAGTGGAACAACGTCGTGTAATCACGGACATAATGTTGGATACTAGAGTCACAAAGAAATCCGACAATGGGTTGTTGTTAAAGGATCATGAGTGGGAAATCGTCAGTGATTTATCCGACGTTCTGCGTGTGCTGACAGACGTCACCACATACATGTGTTCAGAAATGGATGTGTCGTGTTCGGAAATATTTCCAATAGTGCATGGGCTTCTGAATGACTGTTTGAAGATTGATAGTGCCGATAGTGGTCTGATAGTGAACGTGAAGGATACCATCAGTGGTGAACTTGTGCGACGATTTCAGCCGTCGTCGCTTGATGCCGCCAAGTCAACACCTATGCTAGCGTCTCTACTAGATCCGCGCTACAAACGTCTCCCGTTTCTCACCAAACAACAACGTCATATCGCTGAGGAAACACTGGAAGGCTACGTTGATGATGTACCACTGAAACTGCCTTCACGTGACACTAGTGGTGACTGTGAAGCTACGCATAGTAAGCGTAGGAAGTTGAACTTTCTAGTGTTTGAGACACCCGAAAAGGAACAATCGAATGAGTTAATGAGTTATCTGCTTGAGAAAATGGATCCCCATGTGAAACCCCTTGAGTGGTGGCGGAAAAATGAACTGAAATTTCCGACTATTGCTCACGTTGCCAGGAGAGTACTGTCAGTGCCAGCAACGTCAATACCGTCTGAACGCATCTTCTCGGCCGCTGGTCTCCTAATCAACAAGCTAAGGAATAGATTATCGAGTTCTCTTATTGACAACATCATTTTTCTGAACAAGAACAAAGTTCAACATATATGTGAAATCGAGGAGAGATGTGTTGTCTTGTAAACAGTGAGCTCGTGGTGATTTTCCGACCCGGTGAAAGTAGACAATCATGGACTTATTTATTTGTACATTTCTATGTATGACATTGTGTTTGGGCTTCTTTATCTGCAGTTTAGCTTGAAGAACTCTTTGAAAGTTTTTGAGATATACGAATTTGAATAAGGTTGTACATGAACATACATAGTTGAAACATAATTTTCTGAATAAATAGTGCATGAATTAAATACAGGAAATGTTATTCACAAATTAAAAGTTTTAAAATGTCAGGTGCGTTTTTCATTCATAACAATTCTGTATAATGGCCACAAACTATAATGTATACGGATGCCTCATGTCAGATATCATCAACAAATAGCATGTCCGACTGGATTCTAGTGATACACTGTTTAATTAATCTATGACTTTCCCAATCCCTCGGCACAGTAAGTTCCAATGGGAAATATGTGTAAGAAACACAGGCCATATTTTATTTACATACTTTATTCACTCCGGAAGTAATACATACAAAAATTGTATGTTTACTATGCATATATGCAGTCCTATTCATACACCAGTTACGTCGAATGTAAAATTATAATTATGCATAGCGAGGTGACTGGTGTTAAATACAATGTGTACAGAGGATGATAACAATAACTGATTGAGTCGTCGCCATATTTACACGGCCATACCCGGAAGAAGTCACACTGAAACAGAAAGTAGGTTTTGAATCTTTTGACAGAATCATGATCGAATATTCGAAGATTCGAATACTTTCCCAATCGAATATTCGAATAGCAAAATTGCTATTCGTTGCCATCACTACTTTTTACCATTTGCAGACTACGATAAATTTACTACGATTTTTGTTTACGTCACATGATTTTCATTAATAAATAAATTTTTATACGGGGGAAGAAATATTCAACAAGTCCGCCTCAGTGGTCGAGTGGTTAATGTCGCTGACTTGTATACCACTGTAACCTATCATCACTGATGGTCACGGGTTCGAGCCCCGCTCAGGCCGTGTCTCATTTATATGAAAAAGTTGGCAGTTTCTTACGGAGGTTGGTGCACCCAAGTACTGGTTAACCGCTGGAGCCTGCCCAGGAAAGGTGTTGTGTAAGTAAACTGCCCGCCGGCGATATTAGCCCGAAATATAACATAACATAAATATTCAACAGCCATAAAATAGATCTGTTCTAGCCGTGGTATATTGCATATTTTACAACCAACGGTAGATCTGTTCTCTGTTCATTAGAACAAAATATCAAGTCGTGTTAGAATAAATAATACCATTAGATGATGCAATCGAGCACTTTCTTACTACTCCCAAAAATGTTGGTTTAGCTCGAGTCCTGATTCTGTCGTTTCTTCTTCCAATTACATTTCATTCCTCAACTTGAGTAATCCACCAACAAGTGCATTCAATTCTCTCCCCCCCCCCCAATAAAAAACTTTTGTGATTAAAGGTATTGTCAGTGTTTTCACTTCTGTGAAATCAGTATTTTATATTTTGTCATACAATTGTTGGTGAGCTGACTTTTGTTGGCAGTCTGGACTCTGATCTGGCTCTAATCTTTAACTATAGCTTTGTAGATCCTTTTATCTTTTTAACTTGCTCATAACATTTTAGATAAACTCACTGTTCTAGACTGCGCCTGCCAATCATGACTGATTGTTTGGCAGTAACAAGTTGAATTTGAAGAACAGCTAGATTAACCATTTCAACACTACAGATCTCTAATTAGGCTTACAAAAAGTGTAGTTCCAGATGAGCCGGTTCGTAACAAGCTGTCTCATCAGAATCTGCACTTTTTGCCAGAAACATTACTATTTTTAGACAAAATTACCCATTTTCATAAATTAACTGGTCCAAATGTAATTTTCTTAATTTATTTGTTTAAAAATATCATGGACCAGTCCATGTCAGTTACTTGGTGTTGAATGGGTTAATATCATGCACCAGTCTGTGTCAGTTACTTGGTGTTGAATGGGTTAACCCTTTCAACACTACAGATCTCTAATTAGGCTTACAACAAGTGTAGATCCAGATGAGCCGGCTCATGATGATCCTTCTCATCAGTATCTACACTTTTTTGCCAGTAATATTACTAGGTATTTTTAGAGAAAATTACCCATTTTGTAAAATGAATGTAATTTTCATGTTAATTTATTGGTCTAAAATATCATGCAGGTTTGATCCCCTGTCTGACCCTAATAAAATTAACAGTTTCAGATGGGACGTTAAACCGAGGTCGGTGCTTTACACCATGCACGTAAAAGAACCAGATGAGACTCTGGAATGGGTCTCTGTCTGTATCATTGCGCTATCCTCCAAAAATCTAAAATGACTAATCACTTCAGGAGGCATCGCTCATATGGGCAACCGGTAGCGATGATAAATAAACGTAAAACAAACACACATATCATGCACCAGTCCATGTCAGTTACTTGGTGTTGAATGGGTTAAGAGAACACCGAGTCGGCCCATTTAGTCAGCAAGTGTATCCCTAGTTTAACTCTTTGCACGCTAGTGGCAGATAAAATCACTTTTGCAAACAGCATAGAACGTGCCGTCTGATTAGGATATATGCTGTTTGCTATTCATATAATGGAGCTAAAACACTTGGCTGAATGGCAATCAACAAAGATCCTGACCAGGCACGGCTTGTCTCGATCTATGTTGTTTGCATATGTGATTTTATTTACTCAGCAGGCAAAGCGTTAACAGTCTAATAGCTGACACCCTGGTTAAATATTTGTATTTTGCGGTTTTTCTGTGTATGCATACAGTCAAACCTGTGTTAGTGGTCACCTGTATTAAGCAGCCAGTTTCCAGATTCCCATTATGTTGTTTTATTATATAGTTTACCTCTATTAAGCAGTCACCTGTGCTAAGCAGCCACTTTCTGTCATTCCTTTGGATGGTGTTAAGACCTTGTCACGCAAGCTACGGTAGTTTAGGATACACCACAAATTACTATCGGACCATTCATTGAATATCGAGTCATGATTATGATATATAATAAAAAAATATGAGAATTGAATGGGAATAATGATATATTTCTTGTACAATTTGATCGTATCGCTAACATATTAAATGTTTCCTTTAATCGCTGCTGCTTGCAATCTAGATAGTCATCTTGCGGAAAACTATTTCAATTGTAATACCTGTTTATAGCTTTTCATTACAGTAGATATGCTAAGAAATTTTAAATGTTCATGTTTCATACGCTATTGATTGTTGGCCTTGTAGAAAATGGCGTTTGAATCAGCTGTTTAAAGTGTTTAAAGGTAAAACTTCAGACTTGTTTGCTCATTTAAGCACCTGCGTCTAATTGGAAATATGAGCATGATGCAGGTACATAACGGATTTTATGTTAATTGCACTTCAAGTAAAGCAGCAGTTTGAATTTTGAAAACTTGAAATTTTATTCAAATTGGCAGCCATTTTGAATATTTGTGGGTCGTCAATGACATCATAACTAAATAAAAATTGACTTGCTGTTAGCCAAAGTAATGAAAACATATGCAGCAGACACAACTTAAGTAAACTTGTTAAATAATATAATTCTATATAAATGAAACCATCGTTTATGACACACCGGGTTACAATTGTGCCAGTTTGTTTTTACCCTTTCAACACTACAGGCCTCTAAATAGACTTACAAAAATTGTAGATCCGGATCTGCACTTTTTGCAAGTAATAATTATTACTGGTACTATTTTTAGATAAAATTACCCACTGGTCCAACGCCAATTTTTTTATTAACATATTGGTCTAAAAATATCATCCACCAGTCCATGTCAGTTACTTGGGGTTGAATGGGTTAATGGGGGTAATTCCAATTCATTCATACACAGTCATGTAATTACTTCATTTTGTTTATAGGAACTAGTTTTTATGACCGATTTACATATACAATGTTATTGAAATGTTTACGGACTGCATGGTTTTAGAAGCGGTGTTCTGAGCCAAATATCGGTGGAGATGCAATCCAATAAGCTTTTAGCTTTCATTTCAATCCATTTGTATTGATTGTGCACATAATTATTAGTTGTAGATTATGTTCTATAATGTCGAATAAATATGTTTTAGCCAAAAATCGGTTTGGTACCGATCTGTAGTACCGACAGACCGGTTGTTTTAGCAGCTGTATATGTAATATGAACAGGTTATAGCTAAAGATTAGCCTGGAAATAAGCGTTGATATATTTTGCCTGGTCAGTCATATGAATATATTTTAATACCGAGATCGATCATTAATTGGGCCGTATTGAATTTCTGATAATATCAACGTCATTTTGCCAGAAGTAAATTGGTGAAAAATCGACAGTCTGGAAACCAGGCTAGCTAGATATTACCTGAGCTGCAGGGGCAGTTTACTGAAGAAATACGGTAACAGTATTTACATCTATTTTATTAATATATCTCTATAGCAATTAAAACTACAAAAATTGAAAGGACAACTACTGTGGTGTCAATAAAATGCACCTAGAATGTAATGAAGGGTTTGTAAGTTTTGTGGTACTTTTCTTGTTTACAGAGTGCGGAAGGAGCGATCATTTCCGACATGTGTTCATATGAGTTGAAGCCATACCTGTAGTGTTATTCAAAATAACTTGATTTCAGTTAAAACTGGACTACAAAAGTTGAATAAGGTATGCATTTTACATCATATAAAATCTTGTTTGCATGAAACACTAGCCCCAGGTTATAGTGTGCATGTTGTTGCCAGTCATCTCGCGTTGTTCTAGATGAACATATAATTAATTATAAGGTTACGTATGATTACAGTCAAACCAGTCTTAAGCAGCCAGCCAAGGAAATCACAGAATGTGGCTGCTTAGCACAGGTGGCTGCTTAACAGAGGTTAAATGTACAATAAAACTGTATGTCATTTATGTGTGTTGTAATAAAAATATGGTGAACAAAATTTGCTGGTGCGTGTGTTTTACGTTTATTTATCGTCGCTACCAGTTGCCTATATGAGCTACGCCTCCTGAAGAGATTAGTCATTTTAGATTTTTGGAGGATGGTACAATGATACAGACAGAGACCCATTCCCAGTCTCCTATGTTTTTTTTGGGGTGCACGGTGTAAATTTAGCACCGACACGAGACCTCGGTTAGAAGTCCCATGTGAAAGACTGTTAATTTTATTAGGGTCAGACGGGGCATCGAACCTGCGATCCCTGGATTACCAGTCCAAAGTGTTAACTACTGGACTATAGATCCGGCTGCTTAAATTTGCTTGTCTACTACAAAGCTCACTATAGGTCAGAATTAGTACCATGTGGTAACATAGTATTAGGCAGAAATATCAAAATGGGAGTCTAAAAAAATAAGTCCAGCCCCAGAGCGGGACCCGAATGATGACGGAAATTGCCGCACGGACTCGATGTGAGAACGGCGAACTGACGTGATCGAAATGCGACAGAAACTGGGAAAGCCCGGGTGGGAAAGCCTCTCCAAAAAGGAATTGCGAACAATATTAGCCTATTATAGGGTCCAGTTCTTGTCATTGTTTTACAGCTGCATATATATGTTAACAAACCTAGTGAGGTCTCGGAGAAAGAGAAAAAAAAAACAAAACAAAAAAAAAACAAACTTATCAGCCATTTTTTTAACTGGCCGTCGGTAGCCGTCGCCATTATAATTGACCGTCTTATTAGGTGATAGGCCGTCGAAAAGACAGCCCGACGGCTCTCTGTCTAATACTGTGTGTGGTAATATACAGCTTAACCCATTCAACACCAAGTAACTGACATGGACTGGTGCATGATATTTTCAGAACCAATAAATGAATAAGAAAATTACATTTGGACCAGTTCATTTATCAAAATGGGTAATTTTTGTCTAAAAATAGTAATATTACTGGCTGGTCATGAGCCGGCTCATCTGGATCTACACTTTTTGTAAGCCTATTGAGAGGCCTGTGGTGTTGAAAGGGTTAATACAATAGTCAAAACAGCCCGCTAATATACATGATAGATTGCAGATTTACTTGCAGCTGTGCTATGTGGCATTTGTAATATTACTGCAAGATGCTTTCTAGCTATGCATGCTGGGTGAAATTAAGGCTATAAAGACATCGACTAATTGTAGCAATTCATTAATGTGCTTTGTTTTAGGAAATATGGAAGTTGTTATGTTTGTTCAAATCATTTGCTATTCACTCTCTGTATCGTGGAATACCACAGGGGGGGGGGGGTTGGAATTCAAAAGGTGGTTTGCAGAAGGTCAGTGGTTCTACCTTGGTGCATGAAAGAATAGCTGGAGAGTTGCTAAAAAAAGTCGGCTCTCATCAGGATCTGCACTTTTTGCAAGTAGTATTACTAATTTTAGACAAAATTACCCATCTTGATAAATGAACTGGTCCGAATGTAATTTTATTATTCATTTATTGGTCTAAGAATATCATGGACCAGTCCATGTCAGTTACTTGGTGTTGAAAGAGTTAAACACAAACACAAACAAATCCATGCATCAAAGCATTCAACTACATCTTGAATATCTAAACTTATTCCACACGAGACATTCGTGTCTACTGACTGATGACTGTTTACGTTGCATACGTCACCCGACGCAACCCGATACGGTATGTCTCTACATCGAGAAGTACACACAATGAAACATGTCAGTTTCCATGTGTAACAACTGTCGGCGAGTTGGTGTTCTGAGTTTAACACATTCAACACCAAGTAACTGACATGGTCTGTCTGGTGCGTGGTATTTTTTAGACCAATAAATGAATAAGAAAAGTACATTTGGACCAGTTCATTTTATCAAAATGGGTAGTTTTGTCTAAAAATAGTAATATTACTGACAAAAAGTGCAGATCCTGATGAGAGCCGACTTTTTTTAGAAATCTGCTTCCATTGGCGAGTGGTTAAGTTCGCTGACTTGTATACCACTGTAACCAATCATCACTGATGGCCAAGGGTTCAAGCCCTGATCAGGCCGTGTCTATTTATATGAAAATGTTGGTAGTTTCTTATGGCGGTTGGGGCACTTAGTACTGGTTTACCGCTGGCTGAAAATTTCTACTTTCACTTTAGAGAGTTGATGTATATCGAATATGTATACTCCGCTGTAATGTACTGTTTACAGTATCTAGCGATGTATACTCTGCTATAATGTACTGTTTACAGTATCTAACAATGTATACTCCGCTATAATGTACTGTTTACAGTATATAGCGATGTATACTCTGCTATAATGTACTGTTTACAGTATCTAACAATGTATACTCCGCTATAATGTACTGTTTACAGTATATAGCGATGTATACTCCGCTATAATGTACTGTTTACAGTATATAGCGATGTATAATCCGCTACAATGTACTGTTTACAGTATATAGCAATGTATACTCCGCTATAATGTACTGTTTACAGTATCTAGCAATGTATACTCCACTATAATGTACTGTTTACAGTATATAGCAATGTATACTCCGCTATAATGTACTGTTTACAGTATATAGCAATGTATAATCCGCTACAATGTACTGTTTACAGTATATAGCAATGTATACTCCGCTATGATGTACTGTTTACAGTATCTAGCGATGTATACTCTGCTATAATGTACTGTTTACAGTATCTAACAATGTATACTCCGCTATAATGTACTGTTTACAGTATATAGCGATGTATACTCTGCTATAATGTACTGTTTACAGTATCTAACAATGTATACTCCGCTATAATGTACTGTTTACAGTATATAGCGATGTATACTCCGCTATAATGTACTGTTTACAGTATATAGCGATGTATAATCCGCTACAATGTACTGTTTACAGTATATAGCAATGTATACTCCGCTATTATGTACTGTTTACAGTATCTAGCAATGTATACTCCACTATAATGTACTGTTTACAGTATATAGCAATGTATACTCCGCTATAATGTACTGTTTACAGTATATAGCAATGTATTATCCGCTACAATGTACTGTTTACAGTATATAGCAATGTATACTCCGCTATGATGTACTGTTTACAGTATATAGCGATGTATACTCTGCTATAATGTACTGTTTACAGTATATAGCAATGTATACTCCGCTATAATGTACTGTTTACAGTATATAGCAATGTATAATCCGCTATAATGTACTGTTTACAGTATATAGCCATGTATACTCCACTATAATGTACTGTTTACAGTATATAGCCATGTATACTCCACTATAATGTACTGTTTACAGTATATAGCCATGTATACTCTGCTATGATGTACTGTTTACAGTATATAGCAATGTATACTCCGCTATAATGTACTGTTTACAGTATATAGCAATGTATACTCCACTATAATGTACTGTTTACAGTATCTAACAATGTATACTCTGCTATGATGTACTGTATAACGATGTATACTCTGCTATGATGTACTGTTTACAGTATATAGCGATGTATAATCCGCTATAATGTACTGTTTACAGTATATAGCGATGTATAATCCGCTACAATGTACTGTTTACAGTATATAGCGATCTATAATCTGCTATAATGTACTCTTTACAGTATATAGCGATGTATAATCCGCTATAATGTACTGTTTACAGTATATAGCGATGTATAATCCGCTACAATGTACTGTTTACAGTATATAGCGATGTATAATCTGCTATAATGTACTGTTTACAGTATATAGCGATGTATAATCCACTACAATGTACTGTTTACAGTATATAGCGATGTATAATCCGCTATAATGTACTGTTTACAGTATATAGCGATGTATAATCCGCTACAATGTACTGTTTACAGTATATAGCGATGTATAATCCGCTATAATGTAAAGAATACACTCCATGTCTGATTTTGATGTAACTTTACAGGAGTAATAAATATCAAGCCTAATTTTGCACGTCGTCTTCACTTTGTCTACACAAGATCTTCTATCCAACCCCGGCCAGTTTTTCACGAAACTACACAGGAATGATCAATCAGTACCTAACGTAAATGTCGGTAAATAGCTATAATGCTAATGTTTTTTGTGTGTAAAATCTCCGACAATAGATAAAGTTTGAATTGAATTGAAACCTAGTTTTGCATATCGTCTTCACGCTTGGCTCGGTTCATTTTTCACCCGGCCATGGCCCATTGAAGAATTTTAATGAACACATCTTGTCAGGACAACTTGTCTGCTATGCATGTAGGCCTGGACTGATGTTTGCGAAACTTCGCATTTAAGCTGCAACAGCCAACACAATTCTATTGCTGTTTGGTGCAGAAATCATGTTGTCAGACACACTACACTGTCTTGATGTTCAGCCTGGATCCAACTGGAGTGGGGGTTTAAAAAGTTTAAACTTCAGGGTTCATTTTACGTCAGAATTTTTGGGAGGAGTGAGAAAGCGCGCGGTGTTTCCTTAAATGGTGTTATTTAATAAATGTCAACAAAATATGATTAAAATGCACAGTTTGACCATTAAATACAACATTTGAATAGAAGGAGTGCTTTATAATGGGCCAGTGTATCTTACTGGACAAAATTGTATGAAAATATTTTTTTTTTTAAGGAGAAGTGGGCCCCCAGAGGGCGAGGTCAGTGTCCCTGGGGCGACTATATCGCCCACATCACCCTCTAGAATGATCCCTGAACTCTATTAATTTTACGATTGTGAAGAAAGTTATAACAATTTATATTAATTACTCTCATTGGCGCGGATGAAAAGCGTAAATGTGGTCATTCATGTGGGAGGAAACCCGCGTACCCGGAGAAATCCGACCTGGCGACCACCGTACCGTCTCACATACTTCCAAGGACGAGGATCGAACCCGGGTTGCATTGGTGAGAAGCGAGCGCACTAACCACTGCACTAATTGTGACAGTATGGAATAGGGGTAAATTACTATATAGACAATAAATTTTTTTTATATCAGAAACAACCTTCTACATGTAGTTTTAATTCACTTTGGTGTTATGTTCACAGTTACAAATGCTGATGTGTCTCATCTAGGATGTTACTGGATACCACACCTGTATGATGTAGGAGTGTATCTTAAGCATGTTATGAAATTAATCAACTGAAATTTGATAAGTTGAGTAGTGTAAATAACCATAGTGGTTGCTGTTTCATTGTTTAGATATTATATGTGTTCTGTCTTTCATCCCGAGTTGTTTAGATTCCTCTGTGTCATGCTTTGGAAAGCAAGATCCCGGACTACTGTGGTTGCTAAGTAACATATATTTTGATATTTCATTGAACGTGAAACTTCAACTGTAGTGCAGTTTCTTCACATATTTCTTGTAAGGATATATACATGTATAAGACGAATTAACTCATTTGCATGCTGGGTAAAATAAAGGCTATAAATAGTTCAAATATTGTTACAGACAACAAATTCATTAATGTGTTTTTCCTATTCATCCCTACCGGTTCCACTGCAGAGGAGGATTATTGGATTACCTTCTGTCTGTGTGTTTGTCTGTGTTTCCGGAGGTTAAAGGTTTTTATAAACTCATATCTTTCCCATTACTAAAGATATTTGCTTCAAACTTGGAATACCTGGTTATAGGGACAAGCCACATTAGTAGGACAAGTTACATAATTCTGTCAACAGTATTTACACAATAAAAAATCTCCGTTTTTAAAGCAGTATGAAATAAAAGATATTTGAAAAATTCAATTTTTACGTATGGGTAGCAATGCTGCTACACATTCTAACATTATACTTTGTATGCATATGTTCATTTGGTAAATAGTGTTTTTTTGCGATAAAACAAACTCGAAAACGAAAGTAGGACTTTCTGAGTCGATCGGTCACGCACTTGTTTACAACCGGAACGCATCGTTCGCACTTGTTTGCATTCAGAATGCATCATCCCCATTTGTCCCACGTTGTCTTTTTTAATTAAATTACTTGATATGTTGAATCATACCTCTGTTAGCTAAGTCTTTTAGGGACATTTCTACATCTCCGCGAGGGGTTCGACATTAGAGGAAGATAGATAGTCTTTCATGTTAAACATATATACGTTGTTTTCTACATCCCATGTTGTTTCACGCATGCGCGCTGTGCGTGTTTACATTTCGTGTGTTGATAAACAAATTTGCATATATGACGGTTTAAATTTATTGAAATTTTATCGTTTGAGCGACTATTTCGCTTTTGGAAACACACACACATTAGTATTTATATTTTACCCAAAACATCCTTTATTACGATGTAATGTCGCTTTAACTTACGTTATAAAACAAAGTATCTCTTTTAAGCTTTTTTTATTAATTGAAATACCTTGAAATAAGTTGAAATAATTGTTTATAAGGACATGCCACATTAGATTGTTATCGCACACTATAGCATTACCCCCCTGTCTGTCCGTCTGTTTATAAAACAATTATGTGTCTGCAGGTTATAGTTTTTATTCACTCGAATCGCGTTCCCATTATAGTTTTGAATTGTATCTTTACGACACAATGCTAATGAAATTCCTTGACCTAAATGACTGTTATTTTCACCGGTGGCATGTAATGAGTTAATACGAATTATTATAGATATAGATATTGCACTTTATTGATACAGGTAACATAGGAGTATGGATAATTACGTATGTACCTGAAACAGAGTGGATTAAACTTAACCGACGCCTAATGAATATTCGTATGACCTCTAAAAGAGACGGGGTCAATCTGCACTAACAATAGATTAATTGTGTACTTTCCCCCATAGAGATGTAGTTTTATTTCATACATTTGGCTGTAATTTACCAATCATACACAATGGATAAGCTGTGACCTTGCCTACTCCACCTTAATGGAGGTTACTAGGAATTATTAAGTGTTGTATACACTACGTTGTTCCGATCTTTATTATAGCTTGTTATTGCATGCTCCATTGCATTGGCGGGAAAGATATGACTTAGTCAGTTAAAACAGGTGTTCAATATCTTGAGCAATGTCAATGTTGCTCTAGGCTAGCTACACAGTGCATAATTATATGGACATTTCACAGCATATTGATTGTAAACCTGTGTATTCCAGATTATTGCATCAGTCTAACACAGGACTGGTGTTTGTTGAGGGATTTCAGGCAATATTGCAATACAGTAAAACCCCTATAATAAGACCACCTATGGGACTTCCAAAAAGTGGTCTTATTAGCGGGGTGGTCTCTTTATCGAGTTTGGTCCAGAAGACCAAATTATGATAATTTTACTGCATGTACAATGTACTTTCACATATGACAATTTCTTGGTGTTTCTGTTTTAATTACAGAAGGGTTGGTTGTTTCTATGGTTTAGGATTGTACTTCTGAAATCCATTCGTATCTGTATATCACAATTAATTAATTAATAATAAAATAAAGAACAATGTAAATGAGTTAATCCATTTATTTTCAACATTTATTTTCTTGTTTTCATTAATTATATTGTGTATACACAGTAGTTTCCTTGAAAAGTACATATCATCATCAATCATTCATTATTTAAAAAAAACATTCACCGGTTGGCTGCTTATATAAACACTTCAACACTTCACTTTCACGGATTGTTTCTCGATCTCATCTTGGATGTTTTAGCTAAGTCCTGTGACAGAGTGCCCAAGTCCTTACACATGCACTTTAGCTGTGATACTCCACTCCAGACAATATACAAAAGATTAAAAGCAATCAAAACCAATCATTTACAATCAACACTTCCTTCCGTGTTTATCTCACTTAACCTTGACCGATACCATAAAGTGGTCGCTTAATTGTCGTAAAACAGGGACATAATTAAAAATGTTTTACAGGGACATAATTAAAAATGTTTTATCAATGAAAGTGAGAAAATCGCCCACGGTCGTATTAGGGGTTCAATTAGCATAGGATTAATGGCATTTGTCTGAATTAACTGGTCGTATTACGGGAATAACGGGGTGGTCTGGTTATCGGGGTCAACGACCATTGACATGTATAGTGAAATATTCCGTTCTGAAAAAAATCATTCGCAATAGCGGGGTGGTCTCGAAATCGGGGTGGTCGCATAGAGGGTTTTTACTGTACTTATATAATCAAGTTTTATTGAGAATTTAGGCACACAAGGGCGGGCATTTTCAAAATTACGGGCAACCCCAAAAAGGGGCAGGGCGGGCCGCCCTCCTATTCCTGCTTAGGGGAAACACTATGACTACTAATGTGTCGATCTATGTCTATAGGCACTGGCGTCAAGAGGCGCTTCTAAGGGGGAAGGGTTAAATGAAATGAAGAAAAAAGCAAATGTAAAATGAATATACAGTCTACGTCCGTTATGTCAAAAGTCGATTATGTCGAATTCTCCGGTTATCTCGAAGTCGGATCAAAGTCCTGTTTCAGGCACTATCATTTTACATATAGCTGGCTCCGTTTATATCGAATTTCGTCGAGTCAAACTTTGGTTATGTCCGAAGTATTTTGTTCGGTCCGACGGAATTCGACATAACGGATGCAGACTGTATAATATAAAATTAATAAATTAGAATTTATGTGTAGCTGTATGGCATGTGAGCAAAATCCATTATCTAACACAACCTATGATCAATTATAATTAAGTATCATCTGCATTATTAATCTATGTAATATATTGTCAACAACATTTAATTGGTAGCACAATACCGTTATATGGGATATAGGCAATCAGACTGTGAATTCAGAGAATGTCCCTTTCTTGCTGGAAATGCTGAATCCCTATTAATATTTCTTCTAAATTGCTAAATGCAATTAATGTTAAGCACTTTTGAGTGTATAATTTCCGTATGAATAGAGTGCTATACAAATCTGGTATAATAATATATAATAATAATAATAATAATAATATTATAATTGAATCCATAATTAATATCTCTTGTAATGTAGGAAGGGAGTGATCAGTTTGTGATTCATTATACAGGGATTCATTATACGGTGATTCATTATACAGCGATTCATTATACGGTGATTCATTATACGGTGATTCATTATACGGTGATTCATTATACAGGGATTCATTATACAGTGATTCATTATACAGTGATTCATTATACATTCATTATACAGTGATTCATTATACAGTGATTCATTATACAGCTATTCATTATACAGCGATTCATTATACGGTGATTCAGTATACAGTGATTCATTATACATTCATTATACAGGGATTCATTATACAGGATTCATTATACAGTGATTCATTATACAGTGATTCATTATACAGTGATTCATTATACAGTGATTCATTATACAGTGATTCATTATACAGCGATTCATTATACAGTGATTCATTATACAGTGATTCATTATACAGGGATTCATTATACAGTGATTCATTATACGGTGATTCATTATACGGTGATTCATTATACAGTGATTCATTATACAGGGATTCATTATACAGTGATTCATTATACAGTGATTCATTATACAGGATTCATTATACAGTGATTCATTATACAGGGATTCATTATACAGGATTCATTATACAGTGATTCATTATACAGTGATTCATTATACATTCATTATACAGGGATTCATTATACAGTGATTCATTATACAGTGATTCATTATACATTCATTATACAGGGATTCATTATACAGTGATTCATTATACAGTGATTCATTATACATTCATTATACAGGGATTCATTATACAGTGATTCATTATACAGTGATTCATTATACAGTGATTCATTATACAGTGATTCATTATACAGCGATTCATTATACAGCGATTCATTATACAGTGATTCATTATACAGTGATTCATTATACAGTGATTCATTATACGGTGATTCATTATACGGTGATTCATTATACGGTGATTCATTATACAGTGATTCATTATACAGTGATTCATTATACAGTGATTCATTATACATTCATTATACAGTGATTCATTATACAGTGATTCATTATACAGGATTCATTATACAGTGATTCATTATACAGTGATTCATTATACAGTGATTCATTATACAGTGATTCATTATACAGTGATTCATTATACAGTGATTCATTATACAGTGATTCATTATACAGTGATTCATTATACAGTGATTCATTATACAGTGATTCATTATACGGTGATTCATTATACGGTGATTCATTATACAGGGATTCATTATACAGTGATTCATTATACGGTGATTCATTATACGGTGATTCATTATATGGTGATTCATTATACGGTGATTCATTATACGGTGATTCATTATACGGTGATTCATTATACATTCATTATACAGGATTCATTATACAGTGATTCATTATACAGTGATTCATTATACGGTGATTCATTATACATCATTTTATTATACAGGATTCATTATACAGTAATTCATTATACAGTGATTCATTATACAGGATTCATTATTATACAGGATTCATTATACAGTGATTCATTATACAGTGATTCATTATACAGGATTCATTATACAGTGATTCCTTATACAGTGATTCATTATACAGCGATTCATTATACAGTGATTCATTATACAGTGATTCATTATACAGGATTCATTATACAGGATTCATTATTATACAGGATTCATTATACAGTGATTCATTATACAGTGATTCATTATACATTCATTATACAGTGATTCATTATACAGTGATTCATTATACAGTGATTCATTATACATTCATTATACTGTGATTCATTATACAGTGATTCATTATACATTCATTATGCAGTGATTCATTATACAGTGATTCATTATACATTCATTATACGGTGATTCATTATACAGGATTCATTATACAGTGATTCATTATACAGTGATTCATTATACAGGATTTATTATACAGTGATTCATTATACAGTGATTCATTATACAGTGATTCATTATACGGTGATTCATTATACAGTGATTCATTATACAGGGATTCATTATACAGGGATTCATTATACGGGGATTCATTATACAGTGATTCATTATACAGTGATTCATTATACAGTGATTCATTATAGAGTGATTCATTATACAGGATTCATTATACAGTGATTCATTATACAGCGATTCATTATTCATTATACAGCGATTCATTATACGGTGATTCAGTATACAGTGATTCATTATACATTCATTATACAGGGATTCATTATACAGTGATTCATTATACAGTGATTCATTATACATTCATTATACAGGGATTCATTATACAGTGATTCATTATACAGGATTCATTATACAGTGATTCATTATACAGTGATTCATTATACAGCGATTCATTATACAGTGATTCATTATACAGTGATTCATTATACAGTGATTCATTATACGGTGATTCATTATACGGGGATTCATTATACAGTGATTCATTATACAGTGATTCATTATACAGCGATTCATTATACAGTGATTCATTATACAGTGATTCATTATACAGTGATTCATTATACAGTGATTCATTATACAGTGATTCATTATACAGTGATTCATTATACAGGATTCATTATACAGTGATTCATTATACAGTGATTCATTATACAGTGATTCATTATACAGTGATTCATTATACAGTGATTCATTATACAGTGATTCATTATACAGGATTCATTATACAGTGATTCATTATACAGTGATTCATTATACAGTGATTCATTATACAGTGATTCATTATACAGGGATTCATTATACGGATTCATTATACGTGATTCATTATACAGGATTCATTATACAGTGATTCATTATACGGTGATTCATTATACGGTGATTCATTATATGGTGATTCATTATACGGTGATTCATTATACGGTGATTCATTATACATTCATTATACAGGATTCATTATACAGTGATTCATTATACAGTGATTCATTATACGGTGATTCATTATACATCATTTTATTATACAGGATTCATTATACAGTAATTCATTATACAGTGATTCATTATACAGGATTCATTATTATACAGGATTCATTATACAGTGATTCATTATACAGTGATTCATTATACAGTGATTCCTTATACAGTGATTCATTATACAGCGATTCATTATACAGTGATTCATTATACAGTGATTCATTATACAGGATTCATTATACAGGATTCATTATTATACAGGATTCATTATACAGTGATTCATTATACAGTGATTCATTATACATTCATTATACAGTGATTCATTATACAGTGATTCATTATACAGTGATTCATTATACATTCATTATACTGTGATTCATTATACAGTGATTCATTATACATTCATTATGCAGTGATTCATTATACAGTGATTCATTATACATTCATTATACGGTGATTCATTATACAGGATTCATTATACAGTGATTCATTATACAGTGATTCATTATACAGTGATTCATTATACAGTGATTCATTATACAGTGATTCATTATACGGTGATTCATTATACATTCATTATACGGTGATTCATTATACAGTGATTCATTATACAGTGATTCATTATACAGTGATTCATTATACAGGATTCATTATACAGTGATTCATTATACAGTGATTCATTATACAGTGATTCATTATACAGTGATTCATTATACAGGATTCATTATACATGGATTCATTATACAGTGATTCATTATACAGTGATTCATTATACAGGATTCATTATACAGGGATTCATTATACAGTGATTCATTATACAGTGATTCATTATACAGGATTCATTATACAGTGATTCATTATACAGTGATTCATTATACAGTGATTCATTATACAGTGATTCATTATACAGGATTCATTATACATGGATTCATTATACAGTGATTCATTATACATTCATTATACAGTGATTCATTATACAGTGATTCATTATACGGTGATTCATTATACAGTGATTCATTATACAGTGATTCATTATACAGTGATTCATTATACAGTGATTCATTATACAGTGATTCATTATACAGGATTCATTATACAGTGATTCATTATACAGTGATTCATTATACATTCATTATACAGTGATTCATTATACAGTGATTCATTATACAGTGATTCATTATACATTCATTATACAGGATTCATTATACAGGATTCATTATACAGGATTCATTATACAGTGATTCATTATACATTCATTATACGGTGATTCATTATACAGTGATTCATTATACAGTGATTCATTATACATTCATTATACAGGATTCATTATACAGGATTCATTATACAGGATTCATTATACAGTGATTCATTATACAGGATTCATTATACAGTGATTCCTTATACAGTGATTCATTATACAGTGATTCATTATACAGTGATTCATTATACAGTGATTCATTATACAGGGATTCATTATACAGGGTGCATTCTAAAGGGCCACTTGGGCGTAATAGTCGCCCTAGGGGTCACAAGCTGGCTCATCTGGATGTACATGTTTAGTGTACTGTTCTGTGTGTGTAATATGTACTGAATGATATAGTTTATAGAACACAGTGCATGCGATCATATCTAAATGATTTAATAACATGCATGTCCGATTAGCGCAGTGGTTAGCTCGCTCACTTCTCACCAATGCAATCAGACAGGTGTGTTTTCTCCGGATACTCCGGTTTCCTCCCACACGAATGACCACATATACACTTTCATCCTCGCCAACAAGAGTGATTAATATCAGTTGTTAGAACTTGCTTCGCAATCGTTGTAATATAAAATTTTTTTTTTAACTTTTTCGTTACAAATTTTAGAATTATGGATTTTACTATCATGAGTGAAGAAGCTTTTAATAACATGCATATATCACCAAATCTGCAATAGTCTAGTCGCAGCATATATATTTAATAATTCAAATTATTTTCAACACAATTTTTATGCCATAACACTTTATTTTTCTAAACCTGTCAGGGCGCAATAAAAAATCAATCTGTGTTAACTGTTTCATAGAGGGAAATTTGTTTTTGATATTTTTACCATGCATTTGGGGGCACAGAAAAATGTGAAAAATAGGATCGGGTGTAGGGAAATTTGTTTTTGATATTTTTACCATGCATTTGGGGGCACAGAAAAATGTGAAAAATGGGATCGGGTGTAGGGAAATTTGTTTTTGATATTTTTACCATGCATTTGGGGGCACAGAAAAATGTGAAAAATGGGATCGGGTGTAGGGAAATTTGTTTTTGATATTTTTACCATGCATTTGGGGGCACAGAAAAATGTGAAAAATGGGATCGGGTGTAGGGAAATTTGTTTTTGATATTTTTACCATGCATTTGGGGGCACAGAAAAATGTGAAAAATGGGATCGGGTGTAGGGAAATTTTTTTTGATATTTTTACCATGCATTTGGGGGCACAGAAAAATGTGAAAAATAGGATTGTTTTTTAAAATTTCATGAAAAATTCAGGGTAACCGTATACACATGTCTTTTTGGCCTCACATGCAGAGACAGGACTATCTACTAAATATACTTTAAATTCAAATCTCGGAATACTTAGATATAATTTATACATAACATGAACATTACAAGGTTAATGCCCAGCTTTTCAGCTATATCAGCTTCACAATTCATCTAATACCATGAAAGTAATAAAGATAACAATAAATCTTATCTACAACATTATTTACCTGACATAGAATTAAATTACCAAGATGATGATCCATATATACAATCCACCAATTTCGTCCAAATAAAAATAATTTGACCCCTAACCCTTATCGGCCAATCACAAATAAATCACATTGTGCTATCTGATCAGGCTCTCTACTGTTTGCTATTCGGATAGTGGAGCTTAGACACTTGTCTGAATAGCAAACAACATAGATCCTGATCAGACACGGCAGATCTTGATATATTTATATTTATTCGACAGGTTACGGGTTAAAATGCTGAACAAATTGGAAGGATTGTGCAAACAACATAGATCCAGATCAACCATGGCGTAATGCCGTGCTTGATCACGATCTATGTTGTTTGCTATTTAACTCCATTATCCGAAAAGCAAACAGTATAGAGCCTGATCAGATGGCACACAAATATACAATGTACTCGTTTCCAGCACAGTGAGGCTTAAGGCTACTGTCTGCTTAGATGTACAACAATAATACATTCACCAAATACTTGTCAACAGTCGCAGGTGGGCTGCCATATTTGACAAATAGTGGTCATTTAATTTAACACCATATTTTACCTATTCTTTTAAACTGTGACATTCTTGACAGTTAAATTTATTAATGAATATCTAGACATCATCCTTTAACTATGTAATCTTGTGACTGCATAATTAAATGCTAAAGGGAATAATAATATGGAAATAATAGTTTAGATTACCGTATAATGGGTAATTTTCATGACATGCAATTTTCACAATTTCACTGCAAAATGGGTTTTCGAGATTTCAATTTTCACTAATTTGTAATCTCAAATTATTATTTTCGTGTTTTATAAGTTAGTATATTATCGATATATTTGATTTACCGGTACCCTTTTATGCGACATGTCTTATGTTGGCAGGTATTCACTATTGTAAATATATACAACTTTTGATTTTTTAACACTGCAAATGGCTGAATCTATCTAAGGGAGGTAACTTAGGTTTTACATGTAAGTTTCAAAACGGAAATACTTTTACATTTATGTACTTTTCTTTATTCATATTACTATTTGTTTGAATATGTTATAATTTTATAGCTCGACTGTCAAATCGGTCTGCTACACAGTGGCGTCCGTGGTCCAGTGGTAGAGCGTCGGATTTGGAATCGAATGGTCCCGGGTTCGATACTCGTTCAGGCCACATATGTAGTGTCATTGAGCAAGGCACCTCGCACACATTGCTTAGTACTGGTTAATCACTTAGGTCGGCTAAGTCTGCCCAGGAAAACATGACGATGTCCCCGCAAGGGGTTTGACATTAATGGAACATACATACATACACAATTACAATAAACAAAATTGATAAGACACCAGTGACTGAGGAATGTGCACAGAGTTGTGAAAACATTGCGTTTCAAAATTCCAAACCGTTTGATTGCCGCTATTTAACAGATCATCTCCGTGGCTTAGTGCTTAAGACGTCCGCCTACAGAGCGGGAGGTCGATGGTTCAAATCTTGTCAGAGCTACAAGGATAGTATTCGGGAAGTACTGATGTCCATAAGAGGTGTCTCATAAGTCAGAAATGGCTGCCCCTTTCAATAGGGGTGACACTATAATAAACAAACAATTTTATAGCATGCATATTGGGAACACCTTTTATTGTTATACAAGTTACCTATAGTGCAAACACTGTATAAAGTGAGAAAATCAAAACCTTTCATTGTCCGTCAATACAAAGAGTTAACAGTGAAATGAGACATTCTTTTGTTAGATTTGAAAGTAGAATACATCAAAACTATAGACTGGATTAACTAATTAAGTACTAATTATGCGCACCACATGAGTTGGACAAAATGGCGGGATGATGTCACACGAAAATAATCTTTAGATAAGAACTTGGATATTTTAGCAATGTTTATATTCACGAATTAGCGACTCACTCGTGAATATAGCAAAAATATTCATCTTGCGAAAACAACCCGCTATATGGTATAGAATTGTTCCAGATGTCAACATTAAGGTGTTAAATTTTCATTGATAATTTTGTCATGCTTGCAGTATAAATTATGTGAGGTTGGTGTGTTTGGGATTTTTGTGTGTGAACACGACATGGATATGCTCTATTAACCCTTTCAACACCACAGACCTCTATATAGGCTTACAAAAAGTGTAGATCCAGATGAGCCGGCTCGTGACGAGCCGTCTCATCAGGATCTGCACTTTTTGCAAGTAGTATTACTAATTTTAGACAAAATTACCCATCTTGATAAATGAACTGGTCCGAATGTAATTTTCTTATTCATTTATTGGTCTAAGAATATCATGGACCAGTCCATGTCAGTTACTTGGTGTTGAATGGGTTAAGTCTTGCAGCGTGCACCTGCACCGTATTATAAAGATTATAAATAGTTGAATAATTGACGCAGCAAGTAAAAGCAATGATATTAATGAACTAAATGAATGTTACTACTTGTAAAATATTGATTTGTGAGACACTGAATTCCAACTATATTGTGAAACAAACAATATATTTCGTAAATGTTAATGCTATGCTTACTCAAACCTTATATAATATCATGCTTTTCTGTAACTTTGTATGTAACCGCCAAACATGTTTCTTGGCGATGGACATGTACATGTTTATGCCAATACAAACTTTGACTTGACTAATGTTTTTCTTATGTTTCTTGGCGATGGACATGTACATGTTTATGCCAATAAAAACTTTGACTTGACTAATGTTTTTCTTATGTTTCTTGGCAATGGACATGTACATGTTTATGCCAATAAAAACTTTGACTTGACTAATGTTTGTTTCACTGGATATATCTCCTAGCGATTTCTAACAGAATTCCATGACATGTTTGGAATATTTGTTTTCACTGCTAACATCCAAAGAGATACATATTCCAACACCAAGTAACTGACATGGACTGGTGCATGATATTTTTAGGCCAATAAATGAATCAGAAACTTACATTTGGACCAGTTCATTTATCAAAATGGGTAATTTTGTCTAAAAATAGTAATATTACTGGCAAAAAGTGCAGATTCTGATGAGACGGCTTGTCACTAGCGAGCCGGCTCATCTGGATGTACACTTTTTGTAAGCCTATTTAAAGGTATGTAGTGTTGATGAAAGGGTTAAGTATATAGCAGTGTAGAATGTCGGAAGACAAAAAACAAACAAAATATGACTAGCTACATAATAATGGGTATGTGTGAATCAGATGGTATTGGTGAACGTTACTGCCAGAACACGTATTATGTTGTATCCATTATTAGAACAGAATTCCAAGGATTGCTGTACATTTGTATTTAGGTTCTTTACACTGGTGATTTCATGCCATATTTTATGAAACAAGTTTTTTGGAATTTTGATATTAGGCGAGACTTTTGCCTTAATAGCAAAATTCCATAACGAGGATGACTGCTCAATACAGGTTGACTGATCAATGCAGCTTAACTGCTGCTTAATACAAGTTGACTGCTCAATACAGGTTGACTGTTCAATACAGGTTGACTGGTCAATATATGTTGACTGCTCAATACAGGTTGACTGCTCGATACAGGTTGACTGCTCAATGCAGGTTGACTGCTCAATGCATCTTGACTGCTGCTTAATACAGGTTGACAGCTGCTTAATACAGGTTGACAGCTGCTTAATACAGGTTGACTGCTCAATGCAGCTTGACTGTTGCTTAATACAGGTTGACTGCTCAATGCAGCTTGACTGTTGCTTAATACAGGTTGACAGCTGCTTAATACAGGTTGACAGCTGCTTAATACAGGTTGACTGTTGCTTAATACAGGTTGACAGCTGCTTAATACAGGTTGACAGCTGCTTAATACAGGTTGACTGCTCAATGCATCTTGACTGTTGCTTAATACAGGTTGACAGCTGCTTAATACAGGTTGACAGCTGCTTAATACAGGTTGACTGTTGCTTAATACAGGTTGACAGCTGCTTAATACAGGTTGACTTGCTTAATACAGGTTGACAGCTGCTTAATACAGGTTGACTGCTCAATGCAGCTTGACTGTTGCTTAATACAGGTTGACAGCTGCTTAATACAGGTTGACTGTTGCTTAATACAGGTTGACTGTTGCTTAATACAGGTTGACAGCTGCTTAATACAGGTTGACTGCTCAATGCAGCTTGACTGTTGCTTAATACAGGTTGACAGCTGCTTAATACAGGTTGACAGTTGCTTAATACAGGTTGCCAGTTGCTTAATACCGGTTGACTGTTGCTTAATACAGGTTGACTGTTGCTTAATACAGGTTGACTGCTGCTTAATACAGGTTGACTGTTGCTTAATACAGGTTGACTGCTGCTTAATACAGGTTACTGCTCAAATACAGGTTGACTGGTCAATATATGTTGACTGCTCAAATACAGGTTGACTGCCTAATACAGGTTGACTGCTCAATGCAGGTTGACTGCTCAATACAGGTTGATTGTAATGTATTCGGAAAGGGCTGTTGTTAATGACATTAAATGTTGTCAAAACTAGTAGCCAATCCATTTGCACTTCGAACATGTCATGTACGGTCAAACCTGTGTTAGTGGTCACCTCTATTAAGCAACCAACCTGTATTAATCAGTCAGTTTCCAGATTCCCATTATGTTATTTTATTATACATTTGACCTATTAAGCAGCCACCTGTGCTAAGCAGCCACTTTCTGAGGTTCCCTTGGCTGGCTGCTTAAGACAGGTTTGACTGTATATGGAGATTGTCATGACTTTTATGAATGTTAGAAATTTGACAGTAATGGTATTGTGATATGTATGTGTAAATTGTGTAAAGAGCTGCAGTAAAACATATTATTAAATAAATGAAGTAGAGCAGTGCGTAATACTGTGTTTGATGGGGGCTAGTTCCCCTTGGGGTGTTAACCTCCTGCCAGCATGAGCAGTACATAATACTGTGTTTGATGGGGGCTAGTTCCCCTTGGGGTGTTAAGCTCCTGCCAGCATGAGCAGTGCGTAATACTGTGTTTGATGGGGGCTAGTTCCCCTTGGGGTGTTAACCTCCTGCCAGCATGAGCAGTGTGTAATACTGTGTTTGATGGGGGCTAGTTCCCCTTGGGGTGTTAACCTCCTGCCAGCATGAGCAGTGCGTAATACTGTGTTTGATGGGGGCTAGTTCCCCTTGGGGTGTTAACCTCCTGCCAGCATGAGCAGTGCGTAATACTGTGTTTGATGGGGGCTAGTTCCCCTTGGGGTGTTAACCTCCTGCCAGCATGAGCAGTGCGTAATGCTACAGTGTTTGATGGGGGCTAGTTCCCCTTGGGTGTTAACCTCCTGCCAGCATGAGCAGTGGGTAATGCTACAGTGTTTGATGGGGGCTAGTTCCCCTTGGGGTGTTAACCTCCTGCCAGCATGAGCAGTGGGTAATGCTACAGTGTTTGATGGGGGCTAGTTCCCCTTGGGGTGTTAACCTCCTGCCAGCATGAGCAGTGGGTAATGCTGTGTTTGATGGGGGCTAGTTCCCCTTGGGTGTTAACCTCCTGCCAGCATGAGCAGTGGGTAATGCTACAGTGTTTGATGGGGGCTAGTTCCCCTTGGGGTGTTAACCTCCTGCCAGCATGAGCAGTGGGTAATGCTACAGTGTTTGATGGGGGCTAGTTCCCCTTGGGGTGTTAACCTCCTGCCAGCATGAGCAGTGGGTAATGCTACAGTGTTTGATGGGGGCTAGTTCCCCTTGGGTGTTAACCTCCTGCCAGCATGAGCAGTGGGTAATGCTACAGTGTTTGATGGGGGCTAGTTCCCCTTGGGGTGTTAACCTCCTGCCAGCATGAGCAGTTGGTAATGCTACAGTGTTTGATGGGGGCTAGTTCCCCTTGGGGTGTTAACCTCCTGCCAGCATGAGCAGTGGGTAATACTGTGTTTGATGGGGGCTAGTTCCCCTTGGGGTGTTAACCTCCGGCCAGCATGAGCATTGGTAATGCTACAGTGTTTGATGGGGGCTAGTTCCCCTTGGGGTGTTAACCTCCTGCCAGCATGAGCAGTGGGTAATGCTACAGTGTTTGATGGGGGCTAGTTCCCCTTGGGGTGTTAACCTCCTGCCAGCATGAGCAGTGGGTAATGCTACAGTGTTTGATGGGGGCTAGTTCCCCTTGGGTGTTAACCTCCTGCCAGCATGAGCATTGGTAATGCTACAGTGTTTGATGGGGGCTAGTTCCCCTTGGGGTGTTAACCTCCTGCCAGCATGAGCAGTTGGTAATGCTACAGTGTTTGATGGGGGCTAGTTCCCCTTGGGGTGTTAACCTCCTGCCAGCATGAGCAGTGGGTAATACTGTGTTTGATGGGGGCTAGTTCCCCTTGGGGTGTTAACCTCCGGCCAGCATGAGCAGTTGGTAATGCTACAGTGTTTGATGGGGGCTAGTTCCCCTTGGGGTGTTAACCTCCTGCCAGCATGAGCAGTGGGTAATGCTACAGTGTTTGATGGGGGCTAGTTCCCCTTGGGGTGTTAATCTCCTGCCAGCATGAGCAGTGGGTAATGCTACAGTGTTTGATGGGGGCTAGTTCCCCTTGGGGTGTTAACCTCCTGCCAGCATGAGCAGTGGGTAATGCTACAGTGTTTGATGGGGGCTAGTTCCCCTTGGGGTGTTAACCTCCTGCCAGCATGAGCAGTGGGTAATGCTACAGTGTTTGATGGGAGCTAGTTCCCCTTGGGTGTTAACCTCCTGCCAGTATGAGCAGTGGGTAATGCTACAGTGTTTGATGGGGGCTAGTTCCCCTTGGGTGTTAACCTCCTGCCAGCATGAGCAGTGGGTAATGATACAGTGTTTGATGGGGGCTAGTTCCCCTTGGGGTGTTAACCTCCTGCCAGCATGAGCAGTGGGTAATGCTACAGTGTTTGATGGGGGCTAGTTCCCCTTGGGTGTTAACCTCCTGCCAGTATGAGCAGTGGGTAATGCTACAGTGTTTGATGGGGGCTAGTTCCCCTTGGGGTGTTAACCTCCTGCCAGCATGAGCAGTGGGTAATGCTACAGTGTTTGATGGGGGCTAGTTCCCCTTGGGGTGTTAACCTCCTGCCAGCATGAGCAGTGGGTAATGCTACAGTGTTTGATGGGGGCTAGTTCCCCTTGGGTGTTAACCTCCTGCCAGCATGAGCAGTGGGTAATGCTACAGTGTTTGATGGGGGCTAGTTCCCCTTGGGTGTTAACCTCCTGCCAGTATGAGCAGTGGGTAATGCTACAGTGTTTGATGGGGGCTAGTTCCCCTTGGGTGTTAACCTCCTGCCAGCATGAGCAGTGGGTAATGCTACAGTGTTTGATGGGGGCTAGTTCCCCTTGGGTGTTAACCTCATGCCAGCATGAGCAGTTGGTAATGCTACAGTGTTTGATGGGGGCTAGTTCCCCTTGGGGTGTTAACCTCCTGCCAGCATGAGCAGTGGGTAATGCTACAGTGTTTGATGGGAGCTAGTTCCCCTTGGGTGTTAACCTCCTGCCAGTATGAGCAGTGGGTAATGCTACAGTGTTTGATGGGGGCTAGTTCCCCTTGGGGTGTTAACCTCCTGCCAGCATGAGCAGTGGGTAATGCTACAGTGTTTGATGGGGGCTAGTTCCCCTTGGGGTGTTAACCTCCTGCCAGCATGAGCAGTGGGTAATGCTACAGTGTTTGATGGGGGCTAGTTCCCCTTGGGTGTTAACCTCCTGCCAGTATGAGCAGTGGGTAATGCTACTGTTTTTGATGGGGGGCTAGTTCCCCTTGGGGTGGTTAAACTCCTGCCAGTGAGCAGTTGGTAATGCTACAGTGTTTGATGGGGGTTAGTTTCCCGTTTGGGTGTTTAACTCCTGCCAGCATGAGCAGTGGGTAATGCTACAGTGTTTGAATGGGGCTAGTTTCCCTTGATTTCCTCCTGCCATTAGGCAGTGGGTATGCTACAGTGTTTATGGGGGCTAGTTCCCCTGGGTGTTAACCTCCTGCCACATGAGCTTGGGTATGCTACAGTGTTTTGATGGGCTAGTCCCCTTGGGGTTTTAACCTCCTGCCAGCATGAGCATTGGGTATACTGTGTGGGTGTTTGATGGGGGCTAGTTCCCCTTGGGGTGTTAACCTCCGGCCAGCATGAGCAGTTGGTAATGCTACAGTGTTTGATGGGGGCTAGTTCCCCTTGGGGTGTTAACCTCCTGCCAGCATGAGCAGTGAGTAATGCTACAGTGTTTGATGGGGGCTAGTTCCCCTTGGGTGTTAATCTCCTGCCAGCATGAGCAGTGGGTAATGCTACAGTGTTTGATGGGGGCTAGTTCCCCTTGGGGTGTTAACCTCCTGCCAGCATGAGCAGTGGGTAATGCTACAGTGTTTGATGGTGGCTAGTTCCCCTTGGGGTGTTAACCTCCTGCCAGCATGAGCAGTGGGTAATGCTACAGTGTTTGGTGGGAGCTAGTTCCCCTTGGGTGTTAACCTCCTGCCAGCATGAGCAGTGGGTAATGCTACAGTGTTTGATGGGGGCTAGTTCCCCTTGGGTGTTAACCTCTGCCAGATGAGCATTGGGTAATGCTACAGTGTTTGATGGGGGATAGTTCCCTTGGTGTGTTAACTCCTGCCAGTATGAGCAGTGGGTAATGCTACAGTGTTTGATGGGGGCTAGTTCCCCTTGGGGTGTT
>CM026399.1:16952444-16999746 GCA_014843695.1 Archivesica marissinica | reverse complement strand
GTGTTTGATGGGGGCTAGTTCCCCTTGGGTGTTAACCTCCTGCCAGCATGAGCAGTGGGTAATGCTACAGTGTTTGATGGGGGCTAGTTCCCCTTTGGGTGTTAACCTCCTGCCAGCATGAGCAGTGGGTAATGCTACAGTGTTTGATGGGGGCTAGTTCCCCTTGGGGTGTTAACCTCCTGCCAGCATGAGCAGTGGGTAATGCTACAGTGTTTGATGGGGGCTAGTTCCCCTTGGGTGTTAACCTCCTGCCAGCATGAGCAGTGGGTAATGCTACAGTGTTTGATGGGGGCTAGTTCCCCTTGGGTGTTAACCTCATGCCAGCATGAGCAGTGGGTAATGCTACAGTGTTTGATGGGGGCTAGTTCCCCTTGGGTGTTAACCTCCTGCCAGCATGAGCAGTGGGTAATGCTACAGTGTTTGATGGGGGCTAGTTCCCCTTGGGTGTTAACCTCCTGCCAGCATGAGCAGTGGGTAATGCTACAGTGTTTGATGGGGGCTAGTTCCCCTTGGGTGTTAACCTCCTGCCAGCATGAGCAGTGGGTAATGCTACAGTGTTTGATGGGGGCTAGTTCCCCTTGGGTGTTAACCTCCTGCCAGCATGAGCAGTGGGTAATGCTACAGTGTTTGATGGGGGCTAGTTCCCCTTGGGTGTTAACCTCCTGCCAGCATGAGCAGTGGGTAATGCTACAGTGTTTGATGGGGGCTAGTTCCCCTTGGGTGTTAACCTCCTGCCAGCATGAGCAGTGGGTAATGCTACAGTGTTTGATGGGGGCTAGTTCCCCTTGGGTGTTAACCTCCTGCCAGCATGAGCAGTGGGTAATGCTACAGTGTTTGATGGGGGCTAGTTCCCCTTGGGTGTTAACCTCCTGCCAGCATGAGCAGTGGGTAATGCTACAGTGTTTGATGGGGGCTAGTTCCCCTTGGGTGTTAACCTCCTGCCAGCATGAGCAGTGGGTAATGCTACAGTGTTTGATGGGGGCTAGTTCCCCTTGGGGTGTTAACCTCCTGCCAGCATGAGCAGTGGGTAATGCTACAGTGTTTGATGGGGGCTAGTTCCCCTTGGGTGTTAACCTCCTGCCAGCATGAGCAGTGGGTAATGCTACAGTGTTTGATGGGGGCTAGTTCCCCTTGGGTGTTAACCTCCTGCCAGCATGAGCAGTGGGTAATGCTACAGTGTTTGATGGGGGCTAGTTCCCCTTGGGTGTTAACCTCCTGCCAGCATGAGCAGTGGGTAATGCTACAGTGTTTGATGGGGGCTAGTTCCCCTTGGGTGTTAACCTCCTGCCAGCATGAGCAGTGGGTAATGCTACAGTGTTTGATGGGGGCTAGTTCCCCTTGGGGTGTTAACCTCCTGCCAGCATGAGCAGTGGGTAATGCTACAGTGTTTGATGGGGGCTAGTTCCCCTTGGGGTGTTAACCTCCTGCCAGCATGAGCAGTGGGTAATGCTACAGTGTTTGATGGGGGCTAGTTCCCCTTGGGTGTTAACCTCCTGCCAGCATGAGCAGTGGGTAATGCTACAGTGTTTGATGGGGGCTAGTTCCCCTTGGGTGTTAACCTCCTGCCAGCATGAGCAGTGGGTAATGCTACAGTGTTTGATGGGGGCTAGTTCCCCTTGGGGTGTTAACCTCCTGCCAGCATGAGCAGTGGGTAATGCTACAGTGTTTGATGGGGGCTAGTTCCCCTTGGGTGTTAACCTCCTGCCAGCATGAGCAGTGGGTAATGCTACAGTGTTTGATGGGGGCTAGTTACCCTTGGGGTGTTAACCTCCTGCCAGCATGAGCAGTGGGTAATGCTACAGTGTTTGATGGGGGCTAGTTCCCCTTGGGGTGTTAACCTCCTGCCAGCATGAGCAGTGGGTAATGCTACAGTGTTTGATGGGGGCTAGTTCCCCTTGGGGTGTTAACCTCCTGCCAGCATGAGCAGTGGGTAATGCTACAGTGTTTGATGGGGGCTAGTTCCCCTTGGGGTGTTAACGTCCTGCCTGCATGAGTAGTGTGTAATGTTACAGTGTTTGATGGGGGCTAGTTCCCCTTGGGGTGTTAACCTCCTGCCAGCATGAGTAGTGTGTAATGTTACAGTGTTTGATGGGGGCTAGTTCCCGTTGGGGTGTTAACCTCCTGCCAGCATGAGCAGTGGGTAATGCTACAGTGTTTGACAGGGGCTAGTTCCCCTTGGGGTGTTAACCTCCTGCCAGCATGAGCTGTAGGTAATGCTACAGTGTTTGATGGGGGCTAGTTCCCCATGGGGTGTTAACCTCCTGCCAGCATGAGCAGTGGGTAATGCTACAGTGTTTGACGGGGGCTAGTTCCCCTTGGGGTGTTAACCTCCTGCCAGCATGAGCAGTGGGTAATGCTGTGTTTGATGGGGGCTAGTTTCCCTTGGGGTGTTAACCTCCTGCCAGCATGAGTAGTGGGTAATGCTACAGTGTTTGATGGGGGCTAGTTCCCCTTGGGGTGTTAACCTCCTGCCAGCATGAGCAGTGGGTAATGCTACAGTGTTTGATGGGGGCTAGTTACCCTTGGGGTGTTAACCTCCTGCCAGCATGAGCAGTGGGTAATGCTACAGTGTTTGATGGGGGCTAGTTCCCCTTTGGGTGTTAACCTCCTGCCAGCATGAGCAGTGGGTAATGCTACAGTGTTTGATGGGGGCTAGTTCCGCTTGGGGTGTTAACCTCCTTACAGCATGAGCAGTGTGTAATGCTACAGTGTTTGATGGGGGCTAGTTCCCCTTGGGTGTTAACCTCCTACCAGCATGAGCAGTGGGTAATGCTACAGTGTTTGATGGGGGCTAGTTCCCCTTGGGTGTTAACCTCCTGCCAGCATGAGCAGTGGGTAATGCTACAGTGTTTGATGGGGGCTAGTTCCCCTTGGGTGTTAACCTCCTGCCAGCATGAGCAGTGGGTAATGCTACAGTGTTTGATGGGGGCTAGTTCCCCTTGGGTGTTAACCTCCTGCCAGCATGAGCAGTGGGTAATGCTACAGTGTTTGATGGGGGCTAGTTCCCCTTGGGTGTTAACCTCCTGCCAGCATGAGCAGTGGGTAATGCTACAGTGTTTGATGGGGGCTAGTTCCCCTTGGGTGTTAACCTCCTGCCAGTATGAGCAGTGGGTAATGCTACAGTGTTTGATGGGGGCTAGTTCCCCTTTGGGTGTTAACCTCCTGCCAGCATGAGCAGTGGGTAATGCTACAGTGTTTGATGGGGGCTAGTTCCCCTTGGGGTGTTAACCTCCTGCCAGCATGAGCAGTGGGTAATGCTGTGTTTGATGGGGGCTAGTTTCCCTTGGGGTGTTAACCTCCTGCCAGCATGAGTAGTCGGTAATGCTACAGTGTTTGATGTGGGCTAGTTCCCCTTGGGGTGTTAACCTCCTGCCAGCATGAGCAGTGGGTAATGCTACAGTGTTTGATGGGGGCTAGTTACCCTTGGGGTGTTAACCTCCTGCCAGCATGAGCAGTGGGTAATGCTACAGTGTTTGATGGGGGCTAGTTCCCCTTTGGGTGTTAACCTCCTGCCAGCATGAGCAGTGGGTAATGCTACAGTGTTTGATGGGGGCTAGTTCCCCTTGGGGTGTTAACCTCCTGCCAGCATGAGCAGTGGGTAATGCTACAGTGTTTGATGGGGGCTAGTTCCCCTTGGGTGTTAACCTCCTGCCAGCATGAGCAGTGGGTAATGCTACAGTGTTTGATGGGGGCTAGTTCCCCTTGGGTGTTAACCTCCTGCCAGCATGAGCAGTGGGTAATGCTACAGTGTTTGATGGGGGCTAGTTACCCTTGGGGTGTTAACCTCCTGCCAGCATGAGCAGTGGGTAATGCTACAGTGTTTGATGGGGGCTAGTTCCCCTTTGGGTGTTAACCTCCTGCCAGCATGAGCAGTGGGTAATGCTACAGTGTTTGATGGGGGCTAGTTCCCCTTGGGGTGTTAACCTCCTTACAGCATGAGCAGTGTGTAATGCTACAGTGTTTGATGGGGGCTAGTTCCCCTTGGGTGTTAACCTCCTGCCAGCATGAGCAGTGGGTAATGCTACAGTGTTTGATGGGGGCTAGTTCCCCTTGGGTGTTAACCTCCTGCCAGCATGAGCAGTGGGTAATGCTACAGTGTTTGTGGGGGCTAGTTCCCCTTTGGGTGTTACCTCCTGCCAGCATGAGCAGTGGGTAATGCTACAGTGTTTGATGGGGGCTAGTTCCCCTTGGGGTGTTAACCTCCTGCCAGCATGAGCAGTGGGTAATGCTACAGTGTTTGATGGGGGCTAGTTCCGCTTGGGGTGTTAACCTCCTTACAGCATGAGCAGTGTGTAATGCTACAGTGTTTGATGGGGGCTAGTTCCCCTTGGGTGTTAACCTCCTACCAGCATGAGCAGTGGGTAATGCTACAGTGTTTGATGGGGGCTAGTTCCCCTTGGGTGTTAACCTCCTGCCAGCATGAGCAGTGGGTAATGCTACAGTGTTTGATGGGGCTAGTTCCCCTTGGGTGTTAACCTCCTGCCAGCATGAGCAGTGGGTAATGCTACAGTGTTTGATGGGGGCTAGTTCCCCTTGGGGTGTTAACCTCCTGCCAGCATGAGCAGTGGGTAATGCTACAGTGTTTGATGGGGGCTAGTTCCCCTTGGGTGTTAACCTCCTGCCAGCATGAGCAGTGGGTAATGCTACAGTGTTTGATGGGGGCTAGTTCCCCTTGGGTGTTAACCTCCTGCCAGTATGAGCAGTGGGTAATGCTACAGTGTTTGATGGGGGCTAGTTCCCCTTGGGGTGTTAACCTTCTGCCAGCATGAGCAGTGGGTAATGCTACAGTGTTTGATGGCGGCTAGTTCCCCTTGGGTGTTAACCTCCTGCCAGCATGAGCAGTGGGTAATGCTACAGTGTTTTATGGGGGCTAGTTCCCCTTGGGTGTTAACCTCCTGCCAGTATGAGCAGTGGGTAATGCTACAGTGTTTTATGGGGGCTAGTTCCCCTTGGGTGTTAACCTCCTGCCAGCATGAGCAGTGGGTAATGCTACAGTGTTTGATGGGGGCTAGTTCCCCTTGGGGTGTTAACCTCCTGCCAGCATGAGCAGTGGGTAATGCTACAGTGTTTGATGGGGGCTAGTTCCCCTTGGGGTGTTAACGTCCTGCCTGCATGAGTAGTGTGTAATGTTACAGTGTTTGATGGGGGCTAGTTCCCCTTGGGGTGTTAACCTCCTGCCAGCATGAGTAGTGTGTAATGTTACAGTGTTTGATGGGGGCTAGTTCCCGTTGGGGTGTTAACCTCCTGCCAGCATGAGCAGTGGGTAATGCTACAGTGTTTGACGGGGGCTAGTTCCCCTTGGGGTGTTAACCTCCTGCCAGCATGAGCAGTGGGTAATGCTACTGTGTTTGACGGGGGCTAGTTCCCCTTGGGGTGTTAACCTCCTGCCAGTATGAGCAGTGGGTAATGCTGTGTTTGATGGGGGATAGTTTCCCTTGGGGTGTTAACCTCCTGCCAGCATGAGTAGTGTGTAATGTTACAGTGTTTGATGGGGGCTAGTTCCCCTTGGGGTGTTAACCTCCTGCCAGTATGAGCAGTGGGTAATGCTGTGTTTGATGGGGGATAGTTTCCCTTGGGGTGTTAACCTCCTGCCAGCATGAGCAGTGGGTAATGCTACAGTGTTTGATGGGGGCTAGTTCCCCTTGGGGTGTTAACCTCCTGTCAGCATGAGCTGTGGGTAATGCTACAGTGTTTGATGGGGGCTAGTTCCCCTTGGGGTGTTAACCTCCTGCCAGCACCCCTACTGTAAATGCTGCTGATTACAGGACAGCTTCTGTCTAGTTACATCACTCTCCCCTAATGTTGCATGTATGTCATTGTGACATTATGTGCACATTTATTTGATTTATTGCAATATATCTGGCCATTTATCTAGAATCACTATTAAATTGTCTCATGTACCCAGAAATGTTACTTACCATGCAGTGCTTTGTCAGACCCCAAAGTATACTGCGTATTAAAAGTTGGTGATGAGTCTGGTCTTAGATGCTTATGGTGATGAGTCTGGTCTTAGATGCTTATGGTGATGAGTCTGGTCTTAGATGCTTATGGTGATGAGTCTGGTCTTAGATGCTTATGGTGATGAGTCTGGTCTTAGATGCTTATGGTGATGAGTCTGGTCTTAGATGCTTATGGTGATGAGTCTGGTCTTAGATGCTTATGGTGATGAGTCTGGTCTTAGATGCTTATGGTGATGAGTCTGGTCTTAGATGCTTATGGTGATGAGTCTGGTCTTAGATGCTTATGGTGATGAGTCTGGTCTTAGATACTTATGGTGATGAGTCTGGTCTTAGATGCTTATGGTGATGAGGCACCGTGGCTCTGTCGACGAGTCCAAGTATTGATTCAGCTGCTGCTGCGGGACGTGCCCTAGGTCACGACCTGGACTATAATACATGAGCCTTCTCATCAGGATCTGCACTTTTTGCCAGTAATTTTACTAATTTTAGACAAAATTACCCATTTTGATAAAATGGACTGGTCCAAATGTAATTTTCTGATTGATTTATTGGTCTAAAAGTATCATGCACCAGTCCATGTCAGTTACTTGGTGTTGAATGCACCAGTCCATGTCAGTTATTTGGTGTTGAATGCACCAGTCCATGTCAGTTACTTGGTGTCGAATGCACCAGTCCAAGTCAGTTACTTGGTGTTGAATGCACCAGTCCATGTCAGTTACTTGGTGTTGAATGCACCAGTCCATGTCAGTTACTTGGTGTTGAATGCACCAGTCCATGTCAGTTACTTGGTGTTGAATGCACCAGTCCATGTCAGTTACTTGGGGTTGAATGCACCAGTCCATGTCAGTTACTTGGTGTCGAATGCACCAGTCCATGTCAGTTACTTGGTGTCGAATGCACCAGTCCATGTCAGTTACTTGGTGCTGAATGTGTTAAGCAGCCAGCTACTATAGATTACAATCACTTGACCAAATACCATGTGACTCATCGCTCTGCCACCTTGTGGGTCAAATGTGTAGAAAGCTGTAACCCAGGTGCCCATGACGTCATCTGAAATATATACATTAACCCATTTCATTCTGGATACATTTAAAGGCTTTTGCAAACAACATAGATCCAAATCAGCCGCAGCGTGATGCTGCGTGCTGATCAGGATCTATGTTGTTTGCTACATAGCCAAGTATCTTAGCAAAATCATCTGAATAGCAAACAGCATAGAGCCTGATCAGACAGCACGTTCCGTGGCAGCTGATCTAGCTCTATGTTCTTTGCAAATACTGTTAGAACGGTATCCAGAATGAAATGGGTTAACAGCCACTGCCCGTAGTTCCATTGACTTACTGCTCGAGCCCCGCCATTACGATTGTGCCCTTAGGTAAGGCATTTAAATTCCACATTGCCTCCTCTCTCCCTCGTGGCGATGGATTCATCAGGAATGAGGTATCGAGAGTGATTAATATAGGTTGAAATAACTTGTTTCGCAATCGAGCTAAAATAAATTTGTATAAACTAAGCTTATATGACACATTTAATCCTTAACCTGCCAATCACAGACACAGACGTCTGATCAGGCTCTATGCTGTTTGCTATTCGGATAGTCGATTGTCTGAATAGCAAACAACATAGATCCTGATCTAACGTGGCGTTATGACGCGGCTGATCTGGATCTATGTTGTTTGCACATTCCTTCCAATTTATTCGGCAGGTTATTTAGGGTTAACAATGTTTCTATTGTACATATTGTAAACCACCATACATTGACTCTTTGCATGCTGGGTATAATTAATATTTAATCTAATCTAATTAATTGTAGCAGATGACAATTCATTAATGTGTTTTTCTTATTTGTAGCTAAACTCTGGTTATATGTCATCGAATTTCATTAGAATTGTGTCATAGCTACACAATGAGAGACATTAGTCAGTTACTTCCCCTGAATACTCATGAACGTAGATTGGTCCTCTTAATTTGGTTCCTCTGTTTTTATCGGTGTTTCCTTTGCACCACATGATATCTGTTTTCATTAGTTTTCTTATCTTATAATTATTAAATTACTAAATCTCGACAGATATCCTACAGCCTATCCAATGGATACTTTACTGTAGAAATTGATTATAAATTAATTATTAATGCTTTTGATAAAATCATATTTATCATACCACAACACATGGTTAGGGAACACCAATAAAAACAAATGCTTTCAACTAAAAGGACCAATACATTTTTTGGGTTAAATCGGACTTATTTCTGTCAAGGGAGATAATCGAAAACCCAGCAATGTCTCAATCTAATTGAATTTCGTCACGTATTTTAATCTAATTGAATTTCGTCACGTATTTTAATCCAATTGAATTTCGTCACGTATTTTAATCTAATTGAATTTCGTCACGTATTTTAATCCAATTGAATTTCGTCACGTATTTTAATCTAATTGAATTTCGTCACGTATTTTAATCCAATTGAATTTCGTCACGTATTTTAATCTAATTGAATTTCGTCACGTATTTTAATCTAATTGAATTTTGTCACGTATTTTACTGCAAGAAAAACCTGAAAATGAAATGAAATTAATTATATAGTGACAGACTTGCCAGGGATTTTTTTACTAATTTGCATTATATAATGAATTACATGATAACGTTTCCATTTTCAATTATAATGTTTATGGAAAGGATGCAGTTTGAACACATTCTGGCAGATTAATTGCTTTGCATGCTTTACAGTGTCATTGTAAACTGCTTGTTTGTTTCCTGGAGGCAGATCTATTATATAAAGTACCGGATTATTTTGTTATTAAGGGGTTGTCAGATTGGCGTGCTCTCTTCTCACCAACGCGTCGATTCTTAGACCGGGAAGTATGCGAGATGGTACGGTGATCGCAAGATCGGACAGGGTTGTTTTCTCTGGGTACTCCGGTTTCCTCCCACACGAATGACCACATTTATGAAATTATGAGACTGATTAATATAAGTTGTTAAAGCTTGTTTCGCAATTGACCTTTCTGCCGATTTTGATTGACAGCTGGCGTTAGCCAATCGCATCGCACCATTCGCGCACACCCCCGGCAACGGTTTATCGCCGCCATCTTGTTAGACAAACAATGCATATTAGACACACTAGTAACGAGTAGACACATTTGAAAAGGCGTGAATTTGATCGAAAAACACGGGTTTAAAATTGTTTTAATGATGTTGAAAATGTGTAGCTTTGGTGTGTGGGTTAGTTATAGTACAAAATTAGTCGATATCCTGGTGATCGACGTTAAATTCAACCCATTTCAAAATCCTTGGACAAATCTAAAAGTGTGTATATGAACCACAAAATACCAGACAGCTGCTTTAAAAACAATGCATCTATAAAAACACCGACTGACCCCATATAGTCATTCTTTTCTCACAAACACAGCAATCAAATTTAAGCGTGTCACACTGTTTATTGGGAGTAATCAACAACTTACCCACTAACGGTACATCACAAGAGACCGCCGAGTTATAATACCCGATAGGGGCCACTGCTATCAAGATCAAAGTATTTCACATCGGAATTTAGCACTGATTGTGCTAATTGGTCAATTATAAAATGTGTGCACATAATTATATAATTGATTACTACACCGAGTCATAGTTTTATCGTTCTGTTAGATAAACGAGTTATGTAGTAACATTTTAATCAAATCTGATAACGAGTGATCGTGATCTGAAATTATTTTTTTAAAAATATTTAAAATTAATTAATGCTGTCTGTCATTGACAATGGTGAAAAGATGTAGTTACGGGCTGTGTGACAGTGATGTAGATATCCAGATCGATTGATAGGTGACGTTAAATTCGTGCCATTTTCAAAACCTAAGACAAATCTTGAAAACATGTCTAAGGTGGATTAAGTTGTGTGAACGACCAAACGACCAGCTGAATACATCCAAAATTATTGCAAACAGATATGAGATATGTGAGTATAGTGGTGATTATACATGTGGTTCATACATATTGTCATGGATGGTGGACTAGGGATCAGCTAGTAGTAATAGTACCCATGCATGTGCAGAGCTGTGGGATTCCCATATTAGCTCAGTGAACGTACTGGTGTTCAGTTTTTGGGCCTAATGTTCGAGTCTCTCAAGACGGTGGCATATTTCATTTCTTTTGATGTCAAAGTTGACACGATGTGGTTGTTCACTCTTCCGTTGACTGCGCAAGCATTTACCACGAACACTTAACACGTCCTCATCCGTATATCTGTACTTTAGAGTAATAACCTTCACACCTACGTCTATTATGAGATGGGCTGTTGACAAATTAATCAATTACTGGAGAATATATTTTCACACCTTGATTGGTCGGCTCAAACATTTGTGATGCTGGCTTGTATGCCCATGTTTTATCAGCTTTAGAGCTGAGCCGTGCCATATGTCCAAGCCCTTGAATCATGTATACATATCATGCTCTTCACATCAATTTCATTACAACCATGGCGTCTATTTTTCCATGCGTATTTTGCTCTCGTCACGTTTCCAGCCGTATGCATGCTCTTAGCTGCGATAAGTGCCACTGTTGGAATCATCGAAAATGCGGAATTATTTATTTATTCTCCCCCATTCACTTTAATTAATCTTGATTAGTGGCCTGAAACCTAGATAGATAATCACTCCTGGTATGGCAAACACACGGCTACATAGTCGCATTCATAATTGTGTCTAATTACCTAAATAGCTAATAATAGCATTATTATAATGGGCCTGTATAGTGCAGTACTATATATATATATAATACGAACCTGTGATTATACGAATGCACTAGTATACGAAACTACCATTAGACGAACAAGGGATTATACGAAATCACCTGAATTCACCTAAAACCTTTGCCTTCTTGCTTTCAACGAGATATTCTTATCTGGGTGAAATAAAACCGAGAAATTCGACGGAATTTTATCTAGATTAACTCGATGCAGGTCTGCGTTAGACGCCATTTTGTTAGATAGCTTGTCTCGCGTGGTTACAGCGAGCACCTGTAACTATGGGGGGGCGTGCCTAAGTAGCGTTTGCAGAAAGGTCAATAAAGTTATAAACTTATTATTAAGGGGCTATGGCTTCTAAAATATGCTAGATATTGACCCAAAACAGATGTTCTAGAGATTCAGTAATATGCCCCCCGTACGTACCTTTAGAAACTTTTCAAAAATTAAATTTAATAAAAGCATTGTGACAATGCTTTTTGTTGTTTATTTTCGACCTATTTTTTTTGGTCGCGAAATTAGGTGAAACATGTTTTGGAGGGCCAAAAAGTTACCATAGATAAATCAATCTTGAAAAAACTCCAAGAAGCTCTAGACCCATAGCATTAATTAAACTCTTGTAAAATATTGACCTTGATTGGCAAATTAACTGTTTATTCCATATTGGTCGATATGACCCTCAATAAATAATCTATTAACATTTTGGCCCTCCAAAACATCACATAGCGTCACCTAATTTCGCGACCAAACCAAACCATGCTCAAACATGTCCCCAGTGATTGTGCTCCTTTTGCATAGCATATGTACATAATACTATAATGACATTTGAATTAAGATATAATATACTGAGTCAAAAAATAAACGATACCTGGTGTTAATGTGTCTATAATTTCAACATTTATTAAGAAAATTCTTTGAAAATTCATAAGATGATAGTCCAACATGTTTGAAAGAGGAGCACATAAAGCATAATGAGCCTCCGAAACTGTCTGCTGCGTGATGACGTAATTCGTCGGACAGGGGTCTAATGGAGTTTTCACACAGACGTCAATACCGGAGTATGGGCACCATTTGCGTCTCTCACTGCAATGCACCGCCGTCGCATCGAACGGAAGAGTGTCTGAATCTCTTGCTGGTCAATATTTGTCCACTCCTGATTCAAAACATCCCTCAGTTGGTTTAACGTTACCGGCTGACGTCGTCTGACGCGGCTGTCTAACGTATCCCACAAATGTTCTATGGGTGACAAGTCTGGTGACAAAGCAGGCCACGGCAGGGTTTCAATATTGTTCTGCTCCAATAATGTGGTGGAAATCTGAGCAGTATGACACCTGGCGTTGTCCTGTTGGAACAGTGTGACGTTTCTGTTGGCGTTAAAGAACGGCACAACAACTGGCGCAAGGATCTCATCACAGTACCGCTGGGCGTTTAGGTTCCCGTCCACCACTAACAGTTCAGTGCGACTGCCGAAGGTGATACCGCCCCACGCCATAACGCTTCCGCCCCCGAACAGATCGACCTGACGTACACATGCGTCGGCGTAACGTTCACCGCGTCTGCGATATACCCGCTCTCTGCCATCCGCTCGACGCAAACAGAACCGCGATTCATCGCTAAACATCACCGAATTCCACTGTAACCGAGTCCAGCGAGCACGTTCCGTCGTCCATTCCCGCCTTACGTGACGTCGTGTCGGGATGGGTCCAACGTATGGCCGATAGGCACGAATGCCACGTTCACCGAGCCGGTTCCTGACTGTTTGTGCACTGATGCGATTGTTGGTCATCCCAGGAGTAATGGCAGCTGTGTGCGTAGCAGGTAGGAACCGGTCACGTAAATGTGACGTCCGAATGTGACGGTCCTGTTCACCCGTCGTCACACGTGGTTGACCAGATCTTGGACGGTCGTCCACCGATCTATGTGTTCGATAACGTCGAAGTAGACGTGTTATCGTGATCCGCGTAACCCCGAGTCGATTTGCGACGTCACGCTGGCGTAAACCGCCGTCAATCATGCCAATGGCACGCATTCTCTGATTGCGGTTTAGCCTAGGCATTTTGTTAGAGGTAACACTGGGTATGTAAGGTGTTTTTCCTCGATGATAATGCAATACCAGTACAATAAACCGGTTTTCCGATTTGTACATGTGTAGGAAGTTGTCTTTGTTGAGGAGCATGTGCAAATCGGAAATTCGGTGTTCCAGGATTATCGGGTGTTTATTTACCTGTGTTTATGGTTGGCCGACGTTGCAATAAGATACCCGGTACTGATACGTAATAATATAATACACCTTTCTATGGTTTTATCCGTTTTACGTCATTTTTAGGTTGGTATCGTTTTTTTTTTGACTCGGTATATAACTTCAATTACTACACACCATAATCAGGGCTAGAATTTAACATTTTTGTGCACTTAGTAAATAAATTTGCAACTCACAATAGTTGAATTCTTCTCTCAATTTTTATAAAATGTCATTTTATTTTTCAATTAGATCTACTGGGTCCGACTGTCGGGTGAATCGAGTGCGGGCCGTTTCATCACCCTTCGTCTTGCAGTTCACTTTTTTATTGTTTTTGGAGATGGGCAAATTGTCTTTTTAACAGCAGAATCGCCCAACTAGACTCGGGTAAATTTGCCCAAAAGGAGCATGAAAAACCAGTCAAACAGTTGTATTCTAAGTCATAGTCAGTACCGTAGCCAGAGACAAATTTCAACCGAGGCAATCTCGGGGGGTCCGGGGGCATGTTCCCCCTTAGAATTCTTGGGGTATAGAAGCGATTTCCTGCATTTTCTGATTTAATGAGTTTAGACATATAATTATGTACTGACCATTTATCTCTCTAGCAGTCTAGCAACTGTGCCTCTGGCTATGGGCCTGATAGTTTTATGTGTGTTTACAATCAGAAAACGAAAGTAGACAAACAGGAACGTAAATTATACATTTCACAGGTTTTAAATTGAACTCGCAAAATTTGCTAGTGGCAGAAAGTTGAACTCGCATTTTTGTATTTCTACTCGCAAAATGCGAGTGCTAAATTCGAGCCCTGCATAATGTTCCCTGCAACTACAAGTCTGACTATTTCATCTTCACACTAGTGTGCAATACTTTTATCATTAAGTATACATTATGTCATGTTGCAGTAGCTAGATTTTCATGAGGTTATGTGATGTTATTTTATCATACAGTATACATCATGTTGTATTACAGATGCTGGATTATCTGAAGTGTTAGCGTGAGCTGGAGAGGATTATTAAACCTCAAGGAATTTAAGGTATTTTAAGTGGGGGGTTTTGAATTTTTTTTATATTTTTAAAATTCTTAAAGTGTCTCTTAGAGTGGTTGCTTAATTTCTATTTAGATAGCGTGTGTAGACCTTATCTAACACCAGTTTGTGTGATGGGGAGGCACTGATTTGCATGATGGCATTTATGACCTGAACTATCTTTTCATCCATCAACTTCTATGATCTCTCTTGTCGGTTAGTTCACTAATGAGACATTTAAAGGCTCAAATTTGTGAGTTGTTGTGATCTGGTTGTGTTGGTTCTCCAGCCTATTAACATTATGTGGTGTTTTACGTTTATTTATCTTCTCTACCGGTTGCCCATATGAGCAACGCCTCCTGAAGAGATTAGTTATTTTAGATTTTTGGAGGATAGTGCAATGATACAGAGAGAGACCCATTCCAGAGTCTCCTCTGGTTTTTTTACGTGCACGGTGTAAAGCACCGACACGAGACCTCGGTTTAACGTCCCATCTGAAAGACTGTTAATTTTATTAGGGTCAGATGGGGGATCGAACCTGCGATCCCTGGATTACCAGTCCAGCGTGTTACCACTGGACTACATATCCAGCCTGTTAACATTATAGTCTTGTAACCAACATATCATGTCTATTTGAGACACACTGAAGGAGTACCAACACATTTACCACGAAGAAGCTTAGCTTGTGAACTGTGCTTGATATAATTATGCGGATCGACAATGTGATTGTGCGTCACACTGAATGAAAACCAACACATTTACCACGAAGAAGCGTAGTGTGAACTGTGCTTGATATCATTATTCTAATAGACAACGTGATTGTGCATAATTTCTCTAGGTTTTTTAAATTTTTGTTTTATACGTTTATTTTACAATCTCCGCATGATTAATCGGGGGTGATGCCTCTAGAAGTATATTAGTCATTTTGATTATTTAGAGGATAGTCAGGGGCGTAGCTTGGCTGGAATCAATGTGTAGGCCAACTTAAAAGTTAAGGCGGGAGGGTGTCTGGGGGTTCGTCCCCAGGAAAACTATTTATAGCGTATATAATTTAATCCTGGCCTACCGATTTTTGTTGTATATTTGGCATTTTTATTTTTTCGATTTTTCGGGGGAAAGTGTAGGCCACGGCCTCACATGGCCTATAGGAAGCTACGCCGATGATAGTATAAGATACAGAAGACGCTCCAATTCCGGAAATATCCCTTGTTCCTTAACCCATTTCATTCTGGATACCGTTCAAACGGTATTTGCAAAGAACATAGAGCCAGATCAACCGCCACGGAACGTTCCGTCTGATCAGGCTCTATGCTGTTTGCTATTCAGATGATCTTGCTATAAGACACTTGGCTATGCAGCAAACAACATAGATCCTGATCAGCACGCAGCGTTACGCTGCGGCTGATCTGGATCTATGTTGTTTGCAAAAGCCTTTAAATGTATCCAGAATGAAATGGGTTAATACATTCTCTGTGTATCACCGATAATTATATGTGACCTAGATTTATTTGAAAAACTGTTAATATTACTAGTGTCATAGGGGGGATTACTAGCGTCACCGGGGGTGGGGATTTCGAGCCTGCAATTAATCCCAAATGGATTCGCAGTCCAAAGTGCTAACCACCGGACCACTGATTGGTGTTGATTTTTCCATGTCCAGAAACGTTTCCCAGGCTAAAAGGAGATTATCAGATTATGTACGGGTATATAGTACTGTTGACATCAGGGCTCCTTCTAGAGGGCAACATGGGCGAAGTAGTCACCATTGGGACCCTGACTATGCCCCCTGGGGACACAACTCCCTAAAAAATTTTTTTATTTGTTTCAATTTTCAGATAAAATATTGTCCACTGAGATACACTGGCCACTGTAAATCACTCCTTCCATTCAAATATTGTATTTAATGATCATATTGTGTATTTTAAACATATTATGTTGAAATTTATTAAATAATAACATCAGATGACGCAATCGCGCGCTTTTTCACTTCTCCCAAAAATGTGCGTCCAGCTTGAGCCCTTGACATTCTATAGAATGTTTGCATCATTCTGCTGTTGTGGTATACTGTTCTGGGGGAAATGCCTACTTTTTGTGCAATTGAAGACATTATTATTCAGCTATTAAGTATGATCACGGGGAATAATTTATAAAATTGACATCCGTTCATAGTAAGTTATAATTTAGACTTAGATGAACCATTAACCCTTTCCCTCATAGAAGCACCTCTTGATGCCATTACCAATACGACATACATTGACAATGTAGTATCCAAACCAATGCTCATAATAAAGGCCAGAATCTCATGTAGTCCCAGTAATATCTATGGAGGTGGGATAGATATGGTCAACTACTTATCCACTGCATGATAGCTAAATGGCTGTGATTTGTATGGAGATATATTAACCTAAATCTCTATGAAGGAAAGGGTTAAGATTCTTAACTGACTTCAATATTGACATAATTATCCCCCTTTACCACTCTTTTTATTTTCCTATTAGTGTACATATCGAAGCTGTTTGCCCACCGATACGCCCAGCCACCATCTGCCCAGAGCCCACTGATGCGCCCGGCTACTGTCTGCCCAGAGCCCACCGATACGCCCAGCCACCGTCTGCCCAGAGCCCACCGATGCGCCCAGCCACCGTCTGCCCAGAGCCCACCGATGCGCCCGGCTACTGTCTGCCCAGAGCCCACCGATACACCTGGCTACTGTCTGTCCAGAGCCGACCGATATGCCCTACTACTGTCTGCCCAGAGCCCACTGATACGCCCGGCTACTGTCTGCCCAGAGCCCCACCGATATGCCCTATTACTGTCTGCCCAGAGCCTACCGATACGCCCTATTACTGTCTGCCCAGAGCCCACCGATACGCCCGGCTACTGTCTGCCCAGAGCCCACTGATACGCCCGGCTACTGTCTGCCCAGAGCCCACCGATACGCCCTATTACTGTCTGCCCAGAGCCCACCGATACGCCCGGCCACCATCTGCCCAGAGCCCACAGATACGCCCGGCTACTGTCTGCCCAGAGTCCGACGATATGCCCTGCTACTGTCTGCCCAGAGTCTGCCAACCCGCCCGACCATCCACCCGGCTACCATCTGCTCAGAGTCCGCCAACTCTTCCGACCACCTGGCCACCGTCTGCCCAGGACCCGCCTGACCACCGTCTGCCCAGAGTCCGCCGGCCAACATCAGCCCAGAACCCATGACCATTTCGACAACCTGGCCTGAGACCACTCGGCCAACGTCTGCCTAGAGCCAGCCGACCCGTCCGACCACCGTCTGCCCAGAGCACGCCGACCCGCCCAACCACCCATCCGTCTGTCAACAATTGCTTCAATAATTGTTAACATCATCTGTGAAAGCACTTGATGATTTTTTATTACTTAGCAGCAGGGTAACTACTTGATTAAGATCCACAATGATGTAAATAGATTAGTTTGTGAACAGTAACAAGAAACCAGTCAACTTGGATCATTATGTAGTTGTAGAAGACAACATTAGGTAATCTGAACACTTGAATGATAGGTTTGCACAGAGATCAGTATCTGAGTTTTGTAGGTGTATTTGCAGTGCATTATCATTTATGAGATACTTCCAATCATCTTGAATAGCCCTTTTGAAAAATCCAGTCTGTAAATTTAATCCTACATGAATATTAATCAGCCAGTTTTATGACATAGGTTTATCATATTATATAACCTCATACATCCAATCCTCTTTCATCAGCCTACTACTCTTAGTTCATTCTATTTATTACACACCGAGACACATTATATGAATTGTCTGTGCTATACATGGAAATTAAGTTTCTTCCAAAGATATACACTTTTTTCCCAAAGATTATACACTTTATTAAATTTACGAGGATTGCAAAAACACAAAGCTTTAGCAGCTTATATTAATCTGTGACGCTGGTTGGCGCGAATGAAAGCGTATGTACATGTATGTGTGGTTGTTTGAGTGGGAGGAAACGGGAGTATACTACCTGGGGAAAGCCACAGTACCATCTCACATACTTACCTGTCCGAGGATCGAACCCGGGTTGGCACGAATGAAAGCGTATGTACATGTATGTGTGGTTGTCTGAGTGGGAGGAAACGGGAGTATACCTGGGGAAAGCCACAGTACCATCTCACATACTTACCTATCCGAGGATCGAACCCGGGTTGGCACGAATGAAAGCGTATGTACATGTATGTGTGGTTGTCTGAGTGGGAGGAAACGGGAGTATACCTGGGGAAAGCCACAGTACCATCTCACATACTTACCTATCCGAGGATCGAACCCGGGTTGGCACGAATGAAAGCGTATGTACATGTATGTGTGGTTGTCTGAGTGGGAGGAAACGGGAGTATACCTGGGGAAAGCCACAGTACCATCTCACATACTTACCTATCCGAGGATCGAACCCGGGTTGGCACGAATGAAAGCGTATGTACATGTATGTGTGGTTGTCTGAGTGGGAGGAAACGGGAGTATACCTGGGGAAAGCCACAGTACCATCTCACATACTTACCTATCCGAGGATCGAACCCGGGTTGAATTGATGAGAAGCGAGCGGGATACATTTTACCACCACGCTAAGTAATCAGACAGTTCACTTATTTCCATCAATGTTCATGTTCCATTGTTAAAACTTTATTTATTTTACAACGATTGCAAAACAAGTTCGAACAACTTATATTAATCACTCTCGTTTGCGCGGATGAAAGCGTATATGTAGTCATTCGTGTGGGAGAAAACCGGAGTACCCGGAGAAAACCCACCTGTCCGATCTGGCGACCCGGAATAGTTGTTGCCTATACAGTTGCATCAAGTTGATCAGTGTTTTGTTTTTGATCAGCGTATTGTTTAGCTCGATTGCGAAACAAGTTCTCACAACTTATATTAATCAGTCTCGAGACCTCAATCCTGATGAAATCCACCGCCTCGAGGGAGAGAGAAGAAGCATGTTTGTGATCTCCACTTAATCTGCATCAATTTAAATACCCTGCCTAAGGGAATAATCGTAACGGCTCCAGCTGGGATCGAACTTCAGGCCTTTCGCACCTGAAACGACCGCGCTACCACCGCGCTATCACAACTTCATTATTAAATTATGAGAGTGAATCATCCCATTGATGGTATATAGATATGTCATACACATCATACCACATCAAACTATTTGAAAAGTCATTTTGTAATACATTCAATGCTAGTTTTTGTGCCTTGTAGCTTAATTATCTGCTGTGTCTGCCTCCGTGGTCGAGTGGTTAAGGTCGCTGACTTGTATACCACTGTAACCTATCATCACTGATGGTCACGGGTTCGAGCTCCGCTCAGGACGTGTCTCATTTATATGAAAGTTGGAAGTTTCTTACGGAGGTTGGTGCACCCACGTACTGGTTAACCGCTGGAGCCTGCCCAGGAAAGGTGTTGTTAGGTAAACTGCCCGCCGGCGATATAGCCCAAAATGGTGCTGATGCAGGCGTAAAACCCGAAATATAAATAAATATAAATATAATTATCTGCTGAAATATGACAGATGCGAAAACTAGCAGATCCCAGCAATTTCTCATATTTTTATGACCATAAAGACAGTGATGAGAAAACAGAACTCTGAAACAAAATATTTCTACTTAGAATAGAGGCATTAAATCTAGTATGTAGGTGCTCAATTAGTGTTCAGACAATATGTTTCATATTTTCCTCCCAAAAATGTATGTCGGCATAATACAAAAAAATGGCTGCAATATTACCTACTTCTTGACTGACTTCTTAAACAGTGTTTAAAATGTGCAGTTAATTACAATGATCATGAATAAAATAAATGAAACCGTGGCGAAGTATCAGTTTTGTATCGTAAGTCGCTCATGATATGCTTGTAATTTTATAAAGAATGGGTTGGAATGCAGCTCTATATTTTACCTAAATTATATATATTATTATATAACACAAACATGCTAATCTTCTCTCTCCCTCAAGGTGATGGATTCCAGCAGGAATAAGGTGTCGAGAGTCATTAATATAAGTAAACCTAAATCTCTATGGAGGAAAGGGTTAAATGGCTGTCGTTTGTATGGAGATATAATAGTATATTAACCTAAATCTCTATGAAGGAAAGGGTTAAATTGCTGTTCACAAACACTTTGTCTGTTTAGATGCATTTATCTGGTTGTTGACTATTTTGCTATGATATTTGAATGTGTCTGCAGGGATCATTTTAGAGGGCCATATGGGCGTAATTGTCGCCTTAGGGACCCTGACTTCGCCCTCTGGGGGCCCGCCCACCCACTTCTCCCTAAAAAAAACCTGAAGCGAACGCGCATCCACTGTGCTATCATGACTTCCACTGATGGAATAATGGAATAAAGTCACCCAGACATTTCAAATTGAGCTCAATTTCATTCAAAACTGAAAGAAAAAAACCACTGTCAATGAGAGAGAAAACAGTTGTTGTAACGAACGTACCGGCGACATATGGCCGGAAATATACGGTATTATAATTAATTACCGCACATAAATGTCAGGGATCATTCTAGAGGGCGATGTGGGTGAAATAGTCACCCTAGGGACCCTGACTTCGCCCACTTCTCCCTAAAAACAAATATAATAAAAAATATTTATTTTGGTTTTTACGATTTTCAAACAAATTTTGTCTAGTAAGATACACTGGCCCATTATAAAGCACTCCTTCTATTCAATTGTTGTATTTAATGGTTGTACTGTGCATTTTCACCCTATTTTGCAGAAGTATATTAAAGAACACCATTTAAGGAAGCGATCACGCGCTTTCTCACTTCTCTCAGAAAATCTCAATAAGCTTTAAGCTTCCGATTTAATCCATTTTCGTTTTGTATACAATGTATATGTAATGTACATTATTATCGAATAAATATGTTTAAACCAACACCATTTAAGGAAGCGATCAGACGCTTTCTCACATCTCCCAAAAATTCTGAACTAGAATGAACCCAGTGTCCTGTGTCTGCATGACATTTCTACTTTGGTTATTGTTAATCTGTCAGACACAGCTGTTGTTTAATCCAGATCTATCATGTGCTCATTCATCCACAAAACATATCCATAACTTCTTGCTGGCTTATTGAAAAATAAATGAAATGCAAATTAATCTTTGTCATATTTAAAGCGCCATTATGTGTTTACTTAGAATGTGCTGCACACCGAGATATTGTAAGGAGTGCATGATTAGATATTGTGATTATTGTCTAATATTTTCATTTTTTTTTTCAATAATAAATTATTATGGTAAAAAGTAAAATGTGGAAGATATTCCCACAAACAAACTTGCTTTTGTAAAATTACTATTTGTAAATTACCTCCCTTTATGGATAGTTTTTAATAAAATCACCAATAGCTCTATAAATTGTGGTTTACTATGGTGACACTAGGAGAAATTTGCATATGAAGTACAGTATTACTTTTCCAACTGAACAAATAACTCATAAAGTGACTTTAAGTATGTGTCTGTACAATAACACTGTACAATAACACTGTACAATAACACTGTACAATAACACTGTACAATAACACTGTACAATAACACTGTACAATAACACTGTACAATAACACTGTACAATAACACTGTACAATAACACTGTACAATAACACTGTACAATAACACTGTACAATAACACTGTACAATAACACTGCAATGAAAGAGTATGGCTGTATGTCTGTCTGTACAATAACACTGCAATGAAAGAGTATGGCTGTATGTCTGTCTGTACAATAACACTGTACAATAACACTGTACAATAACACTGTACAATAACACTGTACAATAACACTGTACAATAACACTGTACAATAACACTGTACAATAACACTGTACAATAACACTGCAATGAAAGACTGAATAATTCAAAAATCTCTCAAAATGTGAACACAATTCCTCATAGAGTATGGTTATATTCCAGATAAGTTGAATGATAGAGTATGGCTTATCCCAGATAGAGTATGGTTATATCAGATAGAGTATGGTTATATCCCGATAGAGTATGGCTATATCCCAGTGTATGTACGATAGAGTATGGCTGTATCGTTGTCATAATGATAGAGTATGGTATATCCGATAGAGTATGGCTGTATCCCGATAGAGTATGGTTTTTTTTTATTACAATAGAGTACTTATCCGTAGAGTATGGTATACGAGAGTATTATGATAGAGTATGGTTATATCCCAGATAGAGTATGGCTGTATCCCAGATAGAGTATGGTTATATCCCAGATAGAGTATGGTTATATCCCTGATAGAGTATGGTTATATCCAGATAGAGTATGGCTGTATTATCATCCAGATAGAGTATGGCTGTATCCCTGATAGAGTATGGCTGTATCCCAGATAGAGTATGGCTGTATCCGATAGAGTATGGTTATCCGATAGAGTATGGTTATCCAGATAGAGTATGGTTATATCCAGATAGAGTATGGCTGTATCCCAGATAGAGTATGGCTGTATCCCAGATAGAGTATGGTTATATCCCAGATAGAGTATGGCTGTATCCCAGATAGAGTATGGTTATATCCCAGATAGAGTATGGTTATATCCCTGATAGAGTATGGCTGTATCCCAGATAGAGTATGGCTGTATCCCTGATAGAGTATGGCTGTATCCCAGATAGAGTATGGCTGTATCCCTGATAGAGTATGGCTGTATCCCAGATAGAGTATGGCTGTATCCCAGATAGAGTATGGCTGTATCCCAGATAGAGTATGGCTATATCCCAGATAGAGTATGGTTATATCCCTGATAGAGTATGGTTATATCCCTGATAGAGTATGGTTATATCCCAGATAGAGTATGGCTATATTCCAGATAGAGTATGGTTATATCCCAGATAGAGTATGGTTATATCCCAGATAGAGTATGGCTGTATCCCAGATAGAGTATGGCTGTATCCCTGATAGAGTATGGTTATATCCCAGATAGAGTATGGCTATATCCCAGATAGAGTATGGTTATATCCCAGATAGAGTATGGTTATATCCCTGATAGAGTATGGTTATATCCCAGATAGAGTATGGTTATATCCCTGATAGAGTATGGCTATATCCCAGATAGAGTATGGTTATATCCCAGATAGAGTATGGCTGTATCCCTGATAGAGTATGGCTGTATCCCAGATAGAGTATGGCTGTATCCCAGATAGAGTATGGCTGTATCCCAGATAGAGTATGGCTATATCCCAGATAGAGTATGGTTATATCCCTGATAGAGTATGGTTATATCCCTGATAGAGTATGGTTATATCCCAGATAGAGTATGGCTATATTCCAGATAGAGTATGGTTATATCCCAGATAGAGTATGGTTATATCCCAGATAGAGTATGGCTGTATCCCAGATAGAGTATGGCTGTATCCCTGATAGAGTATGGTTATATCCCAGATAGAGTATGGCTATATCCCAGATAGAGTATGGTTATATCCCAGATAGAGTATGGTTATATCCCTGATAGAGTATGGTTATATCCCAGATAGAGTATGGTTATATCCCTGATAGAGTATGGCTATATCCCAGATAGAGTATGGTTATATCCCAGATAGAGTATGGCTATATCCCAGATAGAGTATGGCTGTATCCCAGATAGAGTATGGCTATATCCCAGATAGAGTATGGCTGTATCCCTGATAGAGTATGGTTATATCCCAGATAGAGTATGGCTGTATCCCAGATAGAGTATGGCTGTATCCCTGATAGAGTATGGTTATATCCCAGATAGAGTATGGCTATATCCCAGATAGAGTATGGCTGTATCCCTGATAGAGTATGGTTATATCCCAGATAGAGTATGGCTGTATCCCAGATAGAGTATGGTTATATCCCAGATAGAGTATGGTTATATCCCTGATAGAGTATGGTTATATCCCTGATAGAGTATGGTTATATCCCAGATAGAGTATGGTTATATCCCAGATAGAGTATGGTTATATCCCAGATAGAGTATGGTTATATCCCAGATAGAGTATGGTTATATCCCTGATAGAGTATGGTTATATCCCAGATAGAGTATGGTTATATCCCAGATAGAGTATGGTTATATCCCAGATAGAGTATGGTTATATCCCAGATAGAGTAGAGTTATATCCCAGATAGAGTATGGCTCTATCCCAGATAGAGTATGGCTCTATCCCAGATAGAGTATGGCTATATCCCAGATAGAGTATGGTTATATCCCAGATAGAGTATGGTTATATCCCTGATAGAGTATGGTTATATTCCAGATAGAGTATGGCTATATTACAGATAGAGTATGGCTATATTACAGATAGAGTATGGTTATATCCCTGATAGAGTATGGTTATATCCCAGATAGAGTATGGTTATATCCCAGATAGAGTATGGTTATATCCCAGATATGGTTATATCCCAGATAGAGTATGGTTATATCCCTGATAGAGTATGGTTATATCCCTGATAGAGTATGGTTATATTCCAGATAGAGTATGGCTATATCCCAGATAGAGTATGGCTGTATCCCTTTACATACAGCAGTTTGCACAATTAACATTTTCTGTATAAGGTCCACAAATCATGGAAGTGGTTGGGCGCGGTTGTCAGGCAATGTTGATAATTGCTACATCATTTCTGCCTATACTCCCCCGTTAATGGTTACTGGTGATGGAGTGAATCAGCTCAAGCAAACATCAAGAATCATCCCAAACAAAAATAATGGAAGTTAAGCGAGAATATATAACAGGACTGGCAATGAGCCGTGAATGAGTTTTTGCCAATCCTGGCACATTGTTGCAGCGTATTTCTATTATAGTTTCTCTGCTGCATGTTTTTGTTCTCCACTTAATCTGCATCAATTAGGAGCGCAGTTGACTTTTCAATGCTGCACTTAAAAATACTTTCTGGTGAAGAATGTGTGGGTGCCTGTGATGTGTGGGTTGAATCTGCTGCACCTGTGGTGTGTGTGTATATCTGTCAGAACTGTCTGATTCTAGTCACAGTGTTTGTTTGTTTGTTCAGAACATGCAGAATAGTTATCAAGGCTCTTACATGTGTCACATGTCAGCCAAACCTTTGGCTGAAATATTTATGATAAAGATCGGCTACTAAAAAATAATTTGTGAAACTAGAAAAAAAAATTGCTCAAATTTGTCCAAAATGCTTGTTTGTCCGAATCGTGTGCAAGTCCGGTTTACGATGCATGAGACCATAGTCATAAAACATGAACAATCTGAGAGAAGAAACCTCCGTCACGCTGCTAAATGTACCTACCGTTATATAAATAATGAAGCTATAATGTGTTAATAAATCCAGAAAATTAAAAGAAATCCTTTCATAAAACTGCAACGTATTTATATTTCTGAAATAAAAACGTATTATTTTAGAGCGACATTACATCGCAAAAATCAAATAAAATACATTTTGTTTCACGTTTAAATGCATTGCTACTACAAATTCTTCCGAATACATTCGAACACTAACATTGAATCAATAAACAGTGTTTTTGTGGAATACAAACTTTCAAGAGTGAAAGGCGGATTTCATATAATGGTCATCCACGCTCCGGAATTGACGTTTGTTTGTCATTGGAGTCAATACTAAGCGCGCGATACTTTCGTTTAGAGATAATTTAACTAAGATTAGTCTACAAATAAATATGCATAGGGGCCTGGCACACAGGTGAGATATCATTGTAAATATATACAATAACTCGTGATATTCACGATAAACGCTTTATATTACTCATGAATGTCGACCCTATTTACATTATTTTGTTATGTCTACAAACCGCATGTACGACGTTTGTTTATCTGTTGAAATACACTACAGACAATTGCGTTTTCACCGATGTAGTGTCGATTTAAACTGTCAATTGAATTAAGCATAAAAATCGCTGTATGTTTATAATATTATCTCCCATTATGTTTTTGTATTTTATTATCTCCCTTTATGTATCCGCTATAAAACCAGATCAGACTCGCCTCCAAAATCAAATGGGTTGTCCTTGACCTGAGGTCCACCCTTCCACCAAATTTTATGAAAATCTGTCTGTAACAAATCACATAATCCCTCTAAGAGGACAAACAAACAAACCTTTGAAATAAATTTGTGGGTCCGCCTCTGTGGTCGAGTGGTTAAGGTCGCTGTGATGGAGATAATCTCAATAAGCTTTATGCTTTCGATTAAATCAACTTTCATTCTGTATACAATAGATATGTACTGTACATTATGAATATGTTTAAACCAAGGTCGCTGTATATCACTGTAACCTATCATTACTGATGGTCACAGGTTCGAGTCCCGCTCAGACCGTGTCTCTTTATATGAAAAAGTTGGCAGTTTCTCACGGAGGTTGGAGCACCAAGTACTAGTTAACCTCTGGAGACTGCTCAGAAAAGGTGTTGTTAGGGTAATCTGCACGTTGCTCAAATGGGCAACCGGTAGCGACCCCGAATCCATTCCTAATTGACCAACCCTCTATATATGTCCACTAAGTCGGACGGACGGACGGACGGACGGACGGACGGACGGACAGACAGACAGACACATGCAGCCAAAAACAATAAACCCCGTTCCTTAGTAATGATGGGGGATTAATATAGCATTCGGTTGCTGGTTCACATTAATACAGACTACAGCACACAAAACCTGTCTGGAATATACAGTTATTGTGAGACTGAGTGTCTGGCGGGTAATTGTGTTGATATAAACAGAAGCAACATATTAATGATAGCCTTGCATCAGAGTTTGTACAGCTGATATATCCATCCACACCTGATAATACATCTACATCTACACTAACCACTGCCCATGCACACTGACCACACAATTATAGCTACCGTAATCGTTTATATGTAACACGCATGTTTTTTCCCAGCCAAAATCAATGAGAGACATTACTTGTTTTTCTATTACCTCCCTTGATGGATAAAGTCAGATTTATCCCTAAATGTATATTGTATCATCTCTGATGGTCACGGGTTCGAGCCCCGCTCAGACCGTGTCTCATTTATATGAACAAGTTGGCAGTTTCTTACGGAGGTTGGTGCACCAAGTACTGATTAACCGCTGGAGCCTGCCCAGGAAAGGTGTTGTTAGGTAAACTGCCCTTCGCTCAAATGGGAAACCGGTAGCGACGTTAAATAAACTTAAATTAAAAAAATGTATATTGGTCCTTTTAGTTGGAATCCTTTGTTTTTACTGTTGTCATCTAAACAGATGTTGCGTTAGGATAAATGTAATTTTATCAAAATCATGTTAATCAAACCAAGAAAGGTATCCTTCGACATTTAATAATTTCATAATTATAAGACACGAATACGGATAAGAATTGAAAACATGTGTGGTGTCCGTGGTCCAGTGGTAGAGCGTCGGATTTGGAATCGAACGGTCCTGGGTTCGATACTCGGTCAGGCCACGTATGTAGTATCATTGAGCAAGGCACCTCACACACATTGCTTAGTACTGGTTAATCGCTTAGGTCGGCTAAGCCTGCCCAGGAAAACATGTCTAAGTCCCCGCGAGGGGTTTGACATTAAAGGAACATACATACATGTGGTGCAAAGGAAACAGCGATAAAAACAGAGGAAACCAATTTGGAGGACCAATATATTATTAGGAGTATTCAGGGGCAGTAACTGACTAATGTTTCTCATTAATTGTCCAACAGTCTGCTGCATTTTATGCTTCAGTTTAGAACTCGATGAAAGTTGTCCAAGGGCTGAACAGACAAATGGCATATAGCAACAAAGGGAAATAAATCTTTTATAATATTTTTGCAAAGGGAAATAAATCTTTCATAATGTTTTTGTGAAACCTGAACCGCTCTGTAAATATTTCCGGATTTCATTGAGAACACCTGCATTAGTTTGGAAATCATTAAGTTAATAATAATATTTAATTTATGATAAATAAATCAACAAAATGATGAATCATTTTTAAAATGAAAGCAATCAAAAACATTTCTTTAACAAAAGGCAATACACACCGTTAGCAAATAACCAATTATTGACTTTGATGTTTGCCATAACCTCCTGTAGGAAGGTATATTTGCTGCAATCATGAGGACATGAGAAGGTGCTGAGAATGAGTAGTTTGAGTAGGTGTTAACATTTAATATTAAGTAAATTAAACACTTACTTACACACATTGTCAAACATGCTTATTTAGTGGTTTTATCCCCAAAATTCAGTATAATAGGTGTGAATTTTTTTGGCAATTTTCATTCATTTTAGTAATTTTCTTTCCTATAAACTCGGGTGCATTTTATATATGATAAAAAACTTTTTTCACTAGAATTTCTTTTCCTTTATTAACCCATTCAACCCCAAGTAACTGACATGGACTGGGGCATTCAACCCCAAGTAACTGACATAGACTGGTGCATGATATTTTTAGACCAATAAATGAATAAGAAAATTACCTTTGGACCAGTTCATTGATAAAACATGGGTAATTTTATCTAAAAATAGTAATAATTATTACTGACAAAAAGTGCAGATCCTGATGAGACGGCTCGTCACGAGCCGGCTCATCTGGATCTACACTTTTCATAAGCCTATTTAGAGGCCTGTGGTGTTGAAAGGGTTAAGCTGCGTCTTGCAATAAAAGATTACAGGATATAATTTATGCCAGGAATGAGAGACATCTCAATAATTTTCTATTACCTCCCTTGGCAGATAAAGTCTGATTTATCCCAGAATGTGAATATGTCCTTGGAATCTTTTGTTTTTACTGATGTTCCCTAACCAGATGTTGAGGTAAATGTGATTTTATCATTATCAAAATCGTGTTAATTAACTGATAACATTGTTCTACACATAAATAGCCATTGATAATACTGTAGGACATCTGTTGAAATGTGATAATATAATAATTATAGGAAGCGATAGTGGATTAAAATGGCTAGCATGTTGTGCAAAGGAAACAACTATAAAAACAGAGGAAAACGCTTAATAGGACCTGTAGTCCAGTGGTAACACGCTGGACTGGTAATCCCGGGATCGCAGGTTCGATCCCCCGTCTGACCCTAATAAAATTAACAGTCTTTCAGATGGGACGTTAAACCGAGGTCTCGTGTCGGTGCTTTACACCGTGCACGTAAAAGAACCAGAGGAGATTCTGGAATGGGTCTCTGTCTGTATCATGCACTATCCTCCAAAATCTAAAATAACTAATCTCTTCAGGAGGCGTCGCTCATATGGGCAACCGGTAGCGATAAATAAACGTAAAACACAAAAATAATAGGACTTATCTACTTTTAGGGAGTATTATTAAGGGTAGTAACTGACCGATGTCTCTCATTGTGTACCCGTACTCTAGTTTTTGTGATCGTGATAGCGCAGTGGATGCACGTTGGCTTCAGGTGCGAACGGTCAGGAGTTCGAGCCCCACTGGAGCAGTTACGATTGTACCCTTAGGCAAGGCATTTAATTTCCACGTTGCCTTTTCTCTCCCTCGTGACAATGGATTCCATCAGGAATGAAGTCTTGAGAGTGATTAAGTTGTAAGAACTTGTTTTGCAATCGAGCTAAAATAAATTTGTATAAACTCTAGTTTTTGAGAAACTGTATCACTTGCTGCTCCAGACTACTCCAGACTGCACTCCAGACTGCTCCAGGAGGTTATTGTGGAATTGTTTAGGTTACAATTAGTTGCTATGTGTGGTTTATGAGACATTATTTAATTGTAATGTGCTGTCTGGTAAAATGTATTGTGGTCTGTGAGGTATTGTCTAACCCATTCAGCACCAAGTAACTGACATGGACTGTTGCATGATATTTTTAGACCCAATAAATGAATAAGAAAATATACACAAATATGCAATCAGTGCATGTCAATAGTTCTTTATTGGTAAAATATTTATTGGAATGACAATGGCAGGCAAACAATCATGTGAATATATAAATCTGTCGCGATATCAATGACCAAGATTAACTAGCCCATAACTAAGATTAACTAGCCCCGTAACTAAGATTAACTAGCCCGTAACTAAGATTAACAGGCCCGTAGACACACTGAGGCACACCAAGGCAGTTTCCTCGGTTAAAATTTCCAAAGCAAAATAAAAATAAAAAATGAAATAAATAAAATGCAATATATCATTTATCAAAATGGGTAATTTTGTTTAAAAATAACAATATTACTGGCAAAAAGTGCAGATCCTGATGAGACGGCTCGCTACGAGCCGGCTCATCTTGATCTACACTTTGTGTAAGCCTATTTAGAGGTATGTGTTGAAAGGGCTAACATAGGAAGAGTATGGACGCTTGTTTATGTACCCGAAACTGTGCAATAGGCTAACTGCAATGTCAATATTGAGTGTATCTCTACATTCAAGACAGATCACTCTGCCCTAACTTAATTGTAAACTATATTTATATACCAATGTGTCAACAATGTTTGTGTTTTTGTTTACAAGTATTGCCAACAAATGACAAACAAGGCAGAATAGTATAATAATATTGGCGTAGATGAGTGTACCAATGATAATACTTAATTGTGCATGTACAATGAAGAATAATATTTATAGAGTGTAGTTGATATCAATTTCATATTCTGTGTTGGACGAGGCGTGTGAATTTGTCAGTGCTTATGGGATAACTGACTATTGATAGTGTTATATTACTATGACGAGCATATTTTATTATAGGACATACATTCATGTTTAGTTTAAATTTATTTTACAACGATTGCGAAACAAGTTTCAACAACTTATATTAATCACTCTCGTTGGCGCGGATGAAAGCGTAAATGTGGTCATTCGTGTGGGAGGAAACCGGAGTACCCGGAGAAAACCCACCTGTGCGATCTGGTGACCACCGTACCATCTTGCATACTTCCCGGTCCGAGGATCGAACTCGAGTTGCCTTTGTGTGAGAAGTGTTCTGTTTGTTTCAAATTAATTAACATTCTTATATAAGTTTAACCCTTTCAACACCACAGACCTCTATATAGGCTTACAAAAAGTGTAGATCCAGATGAGCCGGCTCGTGACGAGCCGTCTCATCAGGATCTGCACTTTTTGCAAGTAGTATTACTAATTTTAGACAAAATTACCCATCTTGATAAATGAACTGGTCCGAATGTAATTTTCTTATTCATTTATTGGTCTAAGAATATCATGAACCAGTCCATGTCAGTTACTTGGTGTTGAAAGAGTTCTGCAACTGCCACCTAGAAGCAACATTTACCGGTAGGTTGTATGTTTGTATGTGGTAATGGGATAATCATTAGTTTATACGTATTTAATTTAGCTCAATTGCGAAACAAGTTTTTACAATTTATATTAATCACTCTCGAGACCTCATTCCTGATGTGGAGTCCATCGCCATGAGGGAGAGAGAAGAGGCAACGTGGAATTTAAATGCCAGCGGGATAATCATTGTTAAACAATAGTCTGCGGACAGCTAGTATCGTATAATCCTGGCAATAACTCGACCTTTTTCTCATCCAGAAATGTGATGTAATTATTTCTCGGCTATAAGTTGACATTACTTCCATTAATTTTGTACATTTCATGCCCTGGACATTCCGTACCCAGTTTGGACATTTCATGCCCTGGAATATTCCGTACCCAGTTTGGACGTGTCATGCCCCGGACATTCCGTACCCAGTTTGGACGTGTCATGCCCCGGACATTCCGTACCCAGTTTGGACATTTCATGCCCCGGACATTCCGTACCCAGTTTGGACGTGTCATGCCCCGGACATTCCGTACCCAGTTTGGACGTGTCATGCCTCGGACATTCCGTACCCAGTTTGGACGTTTCATGCCCCGGACATTCTGTACCAAGTTTGGACTTTTCATGCCCCGGACATTCTGTACCCAGTTTAGACGTGTCATGCCCCGGACATTCCGTACCCAGTTTGGACGTTTCATGCCCTGGACATTCCGTACCCAGTTTGGACGTTTCATGCCCCGGACATTCCGCACCCAGTTTGGACATTTCATGCCCCAGAATTCCGTACCCAGTTTGGACATTTCATGCCCCGGACATTCCGTACCCAGTTTGGACGTTTGGTACCCCGGACATTCCGTACCCAGTTTGGACGTTTGGTACCCCGGACATTCCGTACCCAGTTTGGACGTTTGGTACCCCGGACATTCCATACCCAGTTAAATAATGGGACCGTCAAAAGGTCAACCTTTTATGACAGATTTCAAATGTCGACTTCTCAAACAAACTGATCAGTCAATGTTCCAGAAACTCTACTCATATGATCCTTAAGTGAAGCCTTTCCAAGGATGTTAAAGTAAAGTTCCTCTGAATTCCAAGATGGCCGCCATCTAAAAATAGCACACATTCTTAAAGATTCTTCTCGCATATACCGCCAGCCGGATTTCAAGAAATCTTCGTTGGAATTAATAATGCTCTTTGAATGTTGTTCAAATGGTGGCCCGGAATGTCAAATGGAACTGGCCCGGAATGTCAAATGGAGGTCGCATTTTAATTTTTGAGCGAATATAGTCATGTCATATATATCAAGTTGAAGGTATCGACAAGCTTGGCCAATGGTAGCCTAATTTCCCAGTTATAGTCCATGTGTGCAGCCTTTTCAGGTTTGTTAAGATGGAGGTTGTCGCGGATAAAAGATGGCCACCGTCTAAAAATAACACATTCTTCTCACGACCCACCAGTCGGATTTTGGCAACATTTGGTAGGAATGAGCTAATGGATGTACAATTCTCTTCCAAAGTTGTTAAAATGGTTATCCAGGGGTAAAATATGAGTCATTGCCCAGGAGAGGTGTTGTTAGGTAAACTGCCCACTGGCGATATAGCCCAAAATGGTGCTGATGCAGGCGTAAAACCCGAAATATAACATAATAACAATAAAATATGAGTCAGATGAGCGATACAGGGCCATCATGGCCCTCTTGTTTCATCAATTCAGATGAAGTACAAATTTCCAAATAAACACCAATGTTTGGCATTGTGTCATGTTTGTAATATCTATTTACGCCTCAAGTTGTTATAGTCTCACTAACTGGCGTATATAATCATAATGCTCTATCTGATATGGTTATTAGATCATTCTCGCAATGTAATTAAATGATTACGCGTGCTCTCATCATGTGGTAACTTTTAAATTTGTGCATAAATGTTTATTGCATTGCTATATAATTATGGGGTACAGTCCCACCTCCACAATCGTCACCGCCCATGAGCGACACACTCTTGAACCTCCCTAGAACAACAACCTCTCTACAACAAGCAATCGTGGGTGTATCTGGATGGTGTTTGCTCTGGAGAGGTTAGACTGTATATTCAATACTGAAGACGGCTGGCTATGATTAACTTAGACTCGTCAATATGCAGGGATCATTCTAGGACAAAATTTTGTTTGAAAATCGTAAAAACCAAAATAAATATTTTTTTAGGGAGAAGTGGGGCCCCCAGAGGGCGAAGTCAGGGTCCCTAGGGCGACTATTTCGCCCACATCGCCCTCTAAAATGATCCCTGATATTTATGTGCGGTAATTAATTATAATACCGTATATTTCCGGTCATATGTCGCTGGTACGTTCGTTACAACAACTGTTTTCTCTCTCATTGACAGTGGTTTTTTTCTTTCAGTTTTGAATGAAATTGAGCTCAATTTGAAATGTCTGGTTGACTTTATTCCATTATTCCATCAGTGGAAGTCGTGATAGCGCAGTGGATGCGCGTTCGCTTCAGGTGCGACCGGTCCGGAGTTCGAGCTCAGCTGGAGCCGTAACAATTGTGCCCTTAGGCAAGGCATTTAAGTTCCACGTTGCCTCTTCTCTCTCCCTCGTGGCGATGGATTCCATCAGGAATGAGGTTTCGAGAGTGACTAATATAAGTTGCAAGAACTTGTTTCGCAATCGAGCTAAAATAAATTTGTTTAAACTAAGCTTAAACTTTATTCCATTATAAATCATACTGTAAATGAATATACTGATGCACAACTATAATTTATGAAGTCACAGATGGATCTGTAGTCTGACCATAATAAAATTAACAGTCTTTCAGATGGGACTTTAAACTGAGGTCTCGTGCCGATGTTTTAAACTGTGCACGTAAATGAACCAGAGGAGACTCTGGAATGGGTCTCTGTCTGTATCATTGCACTATCCTCCAAAATCTAAAATGACTCAATCTCTTCGGGAGACGTCTCTCATATGGGCAACCGGTAGCGACGATAAATAAACGTAAAACACACAGATCTTCAGTATTAGGACTACTGCCCACAGTCCTTGAGTATCCTTGGTTATTTGACACTGAATGTTGAATGTGTAACAGCCCCCATTAACATTTCACAGGTCGGTATGGGTCACTTGTTTGTCTATCCTCCTACATCACTTAATGTCAGTGGAAGTTGTGAGTTTGCATTTAAAGTAAATTAATTTTTATAGCTGAGCAGATGTTGACTTGTAGACACAATCATTTGTCACGAAGCCTCACCTTGACTGCATGTAGTTTTAAGTTGCAGGTACTTTCATAATGTTAATGGTGGATACAGCAATGCATGGGATGTTTAATTTAAAGCCCAATTCATTTATGTGTGTTTACTTATTCCAAGGAGAGGATCATTAGAAACTGTGCTTTCATTTTGTAGTAATTTTGTAGTGATTAACCCATTTCATTCTGGATACATTTAAAGGCTTTTGCAAACAGCATAGATCCAGATCTATGTTGTTTGCTACATAGCCAAGTGTCTTAGCAAGATCATCTGAATAGCAAACAGCATAGAGCCTGATCAGACGGCATGTTCCGTGGCGGCTGATCTGGCTCTATGTTCTTTGCAAATACTGTTTGAAAAGTATCCCAGAATCAAATGGGTTAGCTTCTTCAGCAGGGCTTGAGCTAGACCCAAATATTTGGGAGAAGTAAGAAAGCTTGCGATTGCGTCATCTAATGGTATTAATTTCAATTTCATCATACTAGAGTTAAAATGCACAATATGACCATTAACCCATTCAACACCAAGTAACTGACATGAACTGGTCCATGATATTTTTAGACCAATAAATTAATAACAAAATTACATTTGGATCAGTTCATTTATCAAAATGGGTAATTTTGTTTCTAAAAATAGTTATATTACTTGAAAAAAGTGCAGATCCTGATGAGACGGCTCGTCACGAGCCGGCTCATCTGGATCTACACTTTTTTGTAAGCCAATTTAGAGGTCTGTGCTGTTGAAAGGGTTAAGTACAATAATTTGAATAGGAGTGCGTTACAATGCCCAGTGTATCTTACTGGACAAAATTGTCTGAAAATTGTAAAACAAAACATTTTCTTTTAACATTTATTTTTGTTATGGAAAAGTGAGACAGCAGCGATGTAGTCGCCCTTGGGACTCTTGACCATATCACCTTCTATGATGAGCCTTGCTTCAGGTTTGGCAGTTCTGTAACCCACAAATGAACCGGTTTTTGTAATTATTACCGGTATTCGTAAATTACATCCCTTTATGGATGTTTATTAATTGTCAATTCATTAATTGTTAATAATCAACAACAGTTTTTAAATAGATGTTTTATAAGGCTGACAATAGGATAAATGAAGTTACTGTTTTATTTTTCCATATTAGAAAATGAAGGGACTGTAATATTCAATTAAGGGCCGACCCTCAAAATGTTAATTAATGTTTAACTGGTTTTATGCGGAAACGTCTGTTTTACTGATTAAGCGACTGTAAGACACTAATTATAATACAATTGTATGTGCATGAAGGAATGTTAATTATGCATGTTTTAACATCAAAGAATTGTATATCTATGTGATGTTCTCTACCTGTAGACTGTCTTACTCTGGATTGTATGTGGTTACTGTTGTCTCTTTTCTTTATTTTTCTTACACTGTTAGTGTTTGGTGGTGTACAACCTATAGTTGGTGGTGTACAACCTATAGTGTTTGGTGGTGTACAACCTATAGTGTTTAGTGGTGTACAACCTATAGTGTTTGGTGGTGTACAACCTATAGTGTTTGGTGGTGCACGACCTATAGTGTTTGGTGGTGTACGACCTATAGTGTTTGATGGTGTACAACCTATAGTGTTTGATGGTGTACAACCTATAGTGTTTGATGGTGTACAACCTATAGTGTTTAGTGGTGTATTACCTATAGTGTTTGGTGGTGTACAACCTATAGTGTTTGATGGTGTACAACCTATAGTGTTTGATGGTGTACAACCTATAGTGTTTGATGGTGTACAACCTATAGTGTTTAGTGGTGTATGACCTATAGTGTTTGGTGGTGTACAACCTATAGTGTTTGGTGGTGCACGACCTATAGTGTTTAGTGGTGTATTACCTATAGTGTTTGGTGGTGTACAACCTATAGTGTTTGGTGGTGCACGACCTATAGTGTTTGGTGGTGCACGACCTATAGTGTTTGGTGGTGTACAACCTATAGTGTTTGGTGGTGCACGACCTATAGTGTTTAGTGGTGTATTACCTATAGTGTTTGGTGGTGTACGACCTATAGTGTTTGGTGGTGCACGACCTATAGTGTTTGGTGGTGCACGACCTATAGTGTTTGGTGGTGCACGACCTATAGTGTTTGGTGGTGTACAACCTATAGTGTTTGGTGGCGCACGACCTATAGTGTTTGGTGGTGCACAACCTATAGTGTTTGATGGTGTACAACCTATAGTGTTTAGTGGTGTACACCCTATAGTGTTTGGTGGTGTACAACCTATAGTGTTTGGTGGTGCACGACCTATAGTGTTTGGTGGTGTACAACCTATAGTGTTTGGTGGTGTACAACCTATAGTGTTTGGTGGTGTACAACCTATAGTGTTTGGTGGTGCACGACCTATAGTGTTTGGTGGTGTACGACCTATAGTGTTTGGTGGTGCACGACCTATAGTGTTTGGTGGTGTACAACCTATAGTGTTTGGTGGTGCACGACCTATAGTGTTTGGTGGTGTACAACCTATAGTGTTTGGTGGCGTACAACCTATAGTGTTTGGTGGTGTACGACCTATAGTGTTTGGTGGTGCACGACCTATAGTGTTTAGTGGTGTACAACCTATAGTGTTTGGTGGTGTACAACCTATAGTGTTTGGTGGTGTACAACCTATAGTGTTTGGTGGTGCACGACCTATAGTGTTTGGTGGTGTACAACCTATAGTGTTTGGTGGTGTACAACCTATAGTGTTTGGTGGTGCACGACCTATAGTGTTTGGTGGTGTACGACCTATAGTGTTTGGTGGTGTACGACCTATAGTGTTTGGTGGTGTACAACCTATAGTGTTTGGTGGTGCACGACCTATAGTGTTTAGTGGTGTATTACCTATAGTGTTTGGTGGTGTACAACCTATAGTGTTTGGTGGTGCACGACCTATAGTGTTTGGTGGTGCACGACCTATAGTGTTTGGTGGTGTACAACCTATAGTGTTTGGTGGTGCACGACCTATAGTGTTTAGTGGTGTATTACCTATAGTGTTTGGTGGTGTACGACCTATAGTGTTTGGTGGTGCACGACCTATAGTGTTTGGTGGTGCACGACCTATAGTGTTTGGTGGTGTACAACCTATAGTGTTTGGTGGCGCACGACCTATAGTGTTTGATGGTGTACAACCTATAGTGTTTAGTGGTGTACACCCTATAGTGTTTGGTGGTGTACAACCTATAGTGTTTGGTGGTGCACGACCTATAGTGTTTGGTGGTGCACGACCTATAGTGTTTGGTGGTGCACGACCTATTGTGTTTAGTGGTGTATTACCTGCAGTATTTGATGGTGTATATTTTATACAATCTCTAGTATAGTATAGTAATTGTTTGTGAATGATTTCTATGGTAAGATATACATTGGAAATGAGATTGTAGAGTGGTGATGCTGGACATGTAATGATCGAGATATGACGCTATGATAACAAGCTGTTTCACTGGTGTATCATTGATTAGGGAATATCCTCTATGAAAAATCAATATGCAAGAGCCTGTTTTATTGTTCATGAATAATAAACATAATTTATTGTAATGTTGATACAGGAAGTTAAATTTCCCCGAGTCAAGTGGTTGAAAGTGCATATAATATTATATGCTAGTCGAAACTTGTGTGTGGTTTTAAATAATGAGCATTACTACAAATGACTGTGGGTCAGATGTATTGTGAACAATGCATGGTTGGTTGTACTAGTCAAAACATGCAGTCAAAACATGCAGGAATTATGTAAAACTGTTCTATATTTAGATGAGAAGGAAAACATGGTGGTTAGTTTACTTTTATATTGAATTAACTTAATTCTGAACTGACTTAATTACTTTATTTATGATGTATGTGTGTAGTTTTTTATTAGGGAGAAACATGGATGCTATTTAATTAGTATTAATAAAAGTATTATTTATATATTTTTTGCTACCATTCATACTTGCCTATAGGACATGTTTTTTACCATCAGATTGGTTTAAACATATTTATTTATCAGGATACATGTAATATACATTGAGAAATATACAGAAACATACATTTATACAGTGCTATATGGATTGGTTTAAACATATTTATTTATCAGGATACATGTAATATACATTGAGAAATATACAGAAACATACATTTATGTCATGATATGTGGATTAAACTGAAAGCTAAATATCACCAGATTATGGCTCAGTGGCTTAATCCTTCCTGTCTTATCAGTGAGTGCTTATTTTTCAGAAAGTATTTTTTTTAGTCCGCCTCCGTGGTCGAGTGGTTACGGTCACTGACTTGTATACCACTGTAACCTATCATCACTGATGGTCACGGGTTCGAGCCCCGCTCAGACCGTGTCTCATTTATATGAAAAAGTTGGCAGTTTCTTACGGAGGTTGGTGCACCCAAGTACTGGTTAACCGCTGGAGCCTGCCCAGGAAAGGTGTTGTTAGGTAAACTGCCCGCCGGCGATATAGCCCAAAATGGTGCTGATGCAGGCGTAAAACCTGAAATATAAAAAAATAAATTTAAATGTTAAATGGTATGCATAATTACGTTTAGAAAATAAACCACTCAGAAAATGTCTTCAATTTGCAGATGATTGAGTTTATTTACCCTCGCCTCTGGAGAACCATGTGGGCGAGCGATTTTCAATTTGCTCTGGCCAAACATGCATTTTATACATGGCCTGGTGTCCATTTTATCAACCCATCTTATATGCGATTACATTTCAAAATCCACAGATTTCATAACCAAAAGTATGTGGGTCGTCTTATAGGCGAGATAGCCTTACAGGCGAGTATGGACTGTAAACCAATTGTTTCCCTTGTGTTTTTTCAGGATACCCAGTAAACAACAACACATACAGCATTGAGTTACATACTGTACATAACAGCCAGAATTAGATGCATACTAAACAGACTGTGTGACAATATCTTGGCTGCTGAAAATAGACTGGTTGTCAGAGGGCAATACTGGAATCACATAGGTAGAATACCAGACTGGAGAGTTAGGCCAAACTGATCCACAGAGGTGAATCCAACAGTAGCTGAAGAAAGTGAAAGAGTGAGATAAAATCTTGTGTTAGCAGAACTAATTTAGTGATATTTTGAAGATAATTGTGTTAGATCTTTTAACCAGGTGATCCTTCTCAATTTGCCTACATAGTCATGATAGTGTGGCAGATACTTTGATACAAGAAAGCAATAAACTTAATGTAGGAATACTGCTTGCTGTTTATGCTTTTGTCTAAACACTTGCATTTATTGGATTTGCATGGTTTCGTGGTGAACAACGGTGTGCACGGAATTAGTTTTGTAATAAGGAGTTTTGATATTTATCATTCAAGACATAGAAGTGTTAATAATTGGTACATTGATGGACTTGCTGGTACATTAATGAACTTGTTGCTACATTAATTAACTTGTTGCTACATTAATTTGCTGAAGGTACACTGATTGTCCATGTGGATGTTATTTATGTTTATTGATTGATCTGGAACTGTTGTTATGTTTGTGTGATTCTTGGATAGATCTGAGAGACTGTAATTGCACGTTGGAAGTTTGGATATAGACATGGCCTTGGTGTACCAGGTGTTGATGTTGTTGATGGTGTTGGTGATGCATACTGTGACGCAGAGATTGTTTAGAAAGACAGGTAAGATCCTTGGTATTATATTGAGCCACTTTTCGACGCAGAGATTGTTTAGAAAGACAGGTAAGATCTTTCTTATTTTATTGAGCCACTTTTCTCTGTTTTTCATTAGATGGATTATTCTTGGAAATTGGCGGAGCCTCTCGCCACCATAGGTTTGAATCCCATGACTAATTCTGTCATGTGGGTAAGCTATCCAGCTGGCTTGTGGAAGGTCAGTGGTTCTACTCGGGTGCCAATCCGTGCTTGAAATACTGCCCAAAGTGGCACCCGAGGTCTTCCTTTCATCGCTTAACAGCTTGAGTCACTATATCACCTAAGCTGTTGGTGTGACCACAGGAACTTGAAATTTTATCCATAAGCCACCAAAGGTCTGGTACCTCTATCCTAGGACACCCCCCTCTATTTTTATTTTAATAGAGGGGGGTGTCCTAGGATAGAGGTACGAGACCTTTGGTGGCTTATGGATAACATTTCAAGTTCCTGTGGTGTGACTTTAATCCACAAAAAACATACTCATCATTATCATGTCAACAAAAATTCTGCAAGTGTTTTTTTCCCAGATGTATTTAAATATCAACTCAATGGTAGTAATCTATCAACATTATGTGAGACATGCCTGAATGGTCTATTACTAGTATGATATATGTAATAATTATTATATGACATGCCTGCTAATGCCATCTGATGTAATGCACACCAGCTTAAATATTGGATAGGTCACACACCCCCCATCCCTTCCCTCTCAAACGAAATGTAAGGTAGGACACTAGCACCCTACTTAATTATTGTTCTAGTCGTGATAGCGCAGTGGATGCGCGTTCGCTTCAGGTGCGAAAGGTCCGGAGTTTGAGCCCCGCTGGAGACATTACGATTGTGCCCTTAGGCAAGGCATTTAAATTACACATTGCCTCTTCTGCCTTTTCTCTCTCCTTCATGGCGATGGATTCCATCAGGAATGAGGTCTCGAGAGTGATTAATACAAGTTGAAAGAACATGTTTCGCAATCGAGCTAAAATAAATTTGTGTAAACTAATTATTGTTACCAATTTAATTAGTGTTAGCGAGGACATTTATTTTTTACTTTGTGAAAATATTGTCAATATATGATGAAATATAAAACTGTTGATTCAAACTTTGAGTATATAATAATTATAATAATAATAAACAGGGATCATTCTAGAGGGCGATGTGGGCGAAATTGTCATCCTAGGTACCCTGACTTCGCCCTCTGGGCGCCCCACTTCTCCCTAAAAAAAAGAAGATACACTGACCCACCATTATAAAGCACTCCTTATATTCAAATGTAGTATTTAATGGTTGTACTGTGCATTTTAACCCTATTTTGCAGAAGTATATTAAAGAACACCATTTAAGGAAGCGAACACGCGCTTTCTCACTTCTCCCAAAAATTCTGACCTAGAATGAACCCTGTAATAAAGACTTTATTTAACGAGAGAACTCATTTGAACAATTAAGTCAATCTACCATGAGGCCCTTAACAAATTAAAACATGAAATAGCATAATGAAACATGTAAACAGTTAAACTTTCATAGGAAATAAGATACAAGCTGCAAGAACTAATACTTATTTATATTCATGTATAAATGTAAGTCAGTTTATTAGGTTATTGGTCTGTTCTTTGTACCACCTGATAAATAAGCATAACCCTTTCCACACCACAGGCCTCTAATTAGGCTTACAAAAAAAGTGTAGATCCAGATGAGCCATCTCATCAGGATCTGCACTTTTTGCAAGTAATATTACTATTTTTAGAAATAAAATTACCCATTTTGATAAAAAAACTGATCCAAATGTAATATTCTTATTAATTTATTGGTCTAAAAATGTCATGGACCAGTCCATGTCAGTTACTTGGTGTTGAGTGGGTTAAGTATGACCTAGTTTTAAGTGAGCTTTATTTATTGATCATATTTTTGATAGAACAAGAATTAGACTAATCATCACACGGTTTCCTAGACAACAATTTACTTTGTGACCGCCTCCGTGGTCGAGTGGTTACGGTCGCTGACTGTTATACCACTTTAACCTATCATCACCGATGGTCACGGGTTCGAGCCCCGCTCAGGCCATGTCCCTTTATATGAAAAAGTTGGCAGTTTGTTACGGAGGTTGGTGCACCAAGTACTGGTTAGCCGCTGGAGCCTGCCCAGGAAAGGTGTAGTTGGGTAAACTGCCCTCTGGCGATATAGCCCAGCATGGTGCTTGAAGGCGTTAAACCCGAACAAACAACCAAATAATTTACTTGTGGGCCGATGCCCCCAGAATATCCACATTTTGACTTGAGGAATATGTCTCTGGGGTCAGGACAGGAGGTGGGGGCAATATTGTCTTGGATTTACAACCATATATTTAAGAGACGGGTTTACCATATTTGTAGATACATGTATACTAATATCACGTTTTGAAAGCAAAGTTGTTCTTGTTAGTTGTAAAATTTCACAAGTCATTCTTTGTTTGTAATATAAAAGACATCTTAAATAGTCTGCCTTCCGTGATCAACTGGTTAATGTCGCTGACTTGTATACCACTGTAACCTATCATCACTGATGGTCACGTGTTCGAGCCCCGCCCAGTCTGTGTCTCTTTATATGAAAATATTGGCAGTTTCTAATGGAGCTTGGTGCATAGCCGCTAGAGCCTGCCCAGGAAAGGTGTTGTTAGGTAAACTACCCGTCGCTCAAACCGGTAGCGACGTTAAATAAACTTAAAATAAAAAATTTCAAATATAATATATAAATCTCCGTGGCCTAGTGGTTAAGGCGTCGGCCTACAGAGCAGGAGGTTGAAGGTTCAAACCTCATCAGGTGTTCGTTCTGATATGGCCGGTTTGTGAGCCACCAGCTAGTTAAATAATGGTTATTGATTGCATACCAGCCTGGCACCTGGCATTCAAGCATTCGGGAAGTACTGATGTCAGTAATGGTCCCTTTAAATAGGGGTGACACTATAATAAACAAACACTTTACTTTTAATACATTTATACTAAACCAAATGGTTTGTGAGCTTGAAAGCTGTGTGAGAACTGTTGCAGTGACCTTAGGCAAAAATTAAAATTCACATGGCTTCTTCTCTCTCTCCTTTATGTGGATGGATTCTACAAGGAACTATGTCTCGAGAGCAATTAATCTAAATGCCTTCTCAATCCTTTATAGGGATGGATTCTATCAGGAATTTTGTCTCGAGAATAATTTATCTGAAGTTGAAAGACCTTGTTTTGAAACGGAGCTAAAATAAATATTTATAGACTAAACTAACTGGATATTCAATGTTGATTGAAAGAAGAGTTAATCTCACGCCCATTGTTATCCTGCATTATAGTGAATGTTATGTAAGTAGATATGTTAGGTCATTGCGAAATTCTCCGAAATTCTCCACATAGCGGGAGAGTAATCTGTCCTATATGTGGAACACATCGTACAGTGAAACCTAAACTGAATGGCCCCATGTTGAGATGAGAATAGCACACTGGAAGTTGTGATAGCACAGTTGTAGCGCGATCGTTTCAGTTGTGAACCCGGAGTTTGTGCCTAGGCTAAGTTAAGATTGTGTCCTTTAAAACAAGACATTTAAATTCCAAAATCGCCTCTTCTCTCTCCCTCGTGGCGATGGATTACATCAGAAATGAGGTCTCGAGAGTGATTAATATAAGTTGAGCTAATCTAAATTTGTGTACACTAACTAGTTGACTTCTCTGACAGATGTGTAAACGATAAACCTTCCCCAGAACATTCACAGAATGTGACATCTGATCAGGCTCTATGTTGTTTGCTATTCGGAGAGAGTGGAGCTACTAAAACACTTGACAGAATAGCAAACAACATAGATCACGATCAGATGTGGTGTTACATCATGGCTGATCAGGATCTATGTTGAGTGCACATTCCTTCCAATTTATTCAGCATTTTAAGGGTTAAGTTCAATTTACCATTGGTGGCGGGGCATAATAATACCTGACTGGGGATGAGTCCGCCTCCGTGGTCGAGTGGTTAAGGTCGCTGACTTGTATACCACTGTAACCTATCATCACTGATGGTCACTGACGGGTTCGAGCCCCGCTCAGGCCGTGTCTCATTTATATGAGAAAGTTGGCAGTTTCTTACGGAGGTTGGTGCACCCAAGTACTGGTTAACCGCTGGAGCCTGCCCAGGAAAGGTATTGTTAGGTAAACTGCCCGCCGGCGATATAGCCCGAAATGGTGCTGATGCAGGCGTAAAACCCGAAATATAACATAACATAACTGACTGGGGATGTCGCATTGTTTCATATGAGGACGCTATGGAAAGTCAGTGGTTCTACACAAATGCCTGTACGTCTTCCTCCACCAATAATAGTTGGAGAGTCGCTGTATGTCTTAAGCAGTTGGTGCGACATTTTAAAACCCCAAAAACAAACAAAGAAAACAAACGTACCAACTTTATTGTTTATTGGTGGTCAAATATTGCTGCGTAATTACGTAAATGGCATCCAGCATATCCAGTGGTATAGTGTCGAGCGGTCTCGAGTTTGATACTCAGTCGCAGCATGTATATACCGGTGGTGTCCTTGAGGAAGGCACCTCACCCACATGCTTCATACTGGTTATCCGGAAGTATGTGAGATGGTACGGTGGTCGCCAGATCGGACATGTGCGTTTTCTCCGGGTACTCCAGTTTCCTCCGACACGAATGACCACATATACGCTTTCATCCGCGCCAACGAGAGTGATTAATATAAGTTGTTAAAACTTGCTTCGCAATCGTTGTAAAATAAATAAAAGTTTAAGCTTTACCCGCTTAGGCAGCTAAGCCTGCTCACGAAAACAAGGAAAATATACACTTTGTGGAGGGCTGTCCTTTAATGGGAAGTTTAAAAGAAATGTGTGAATATGATAATAATCAGCAATATTTGTTCTATCTATTGTAATCTAACATCACCATTATCATCAAAGCCACTTATGCATTGTGTGTTTTACGTTTATTTATCATCGCTACCGGTTGACCATATGAGCGATGCCTACTGAAAAGATTAGATTTTAGATTTTTGGAGGATAGTGTGCAATTGATACAGACGGAGACCCATTCCAGAGTCTCGTCTGGTTCTTTTACATGCACAGTGTATAGCACCTACATGAGACCTCGGATTAAAGTTTAACGTCCCATCTGAAAGACTGTCTTATCCGGCTGCGTCAGTTATGCAGCAATTTGGCCTTGGAATAAAAACTCCACAGCTTGTAACATGTAATTTTAATGGCCTTTGCAAGATTGCCAAACATGTTAATTTGTAATGTGTGTGATCCAAATGCTCACTTCAACCTCCCATAGAAGAATGCAGGTTTGATTTAATACCTCGTCAATTACAGACAACTTTGATGTTACATTTCTTAACTTGTTTTAAATTACCTGTGTTAGTTTGGATCTGTTAAACTGTACTCTTGTATTAACTCTTTCAACCCCAAGTAACTGACATGGACTGGTGCATGCTATTTTTAGACCAATAAATTAATAAGAAAATTACCTTTGGACCAGTTCATTTATCAAAATGGGTAATTTTATCTAAAAATAGTAAAAATTATTACTGGCAAAAAAGTACACTTTTCATAAGCCTATTTAGAGGCCTGTGGGGTTGAAAGGGTTAATCCTGTATAGCTGGGCTGGAGTTTCAGATGGAAGGTTTTGTTCTGTTGTATTGACTGTGGTGGGGTGTTGGACCACATGGTGGGCAATTAAAGGGGCAAGAAGATGGACGCCTTAGAGATTACAATAGTACCTGTAATGCTAGATTCTCCTATTATCTTCTAGTAGTGAGTTTGTATTGTGTACTGCTGCTGCTAATGCTAGTGCGGAATTAATAGAGCTATTTCCATCCTTTGTGTCTAGTGCTTAATGCTAGTGCGGAATTAATAGAGCTATTTCCATCCGTTGTGTCTAGTGCTTAATGCTAGTGTGGAATTAATAGAGCTATTTCCATCCGTTGTGTCTAGTGCTTAATGCTAGTGCGGAATTAATAGAGCTATTTCCATCCGTTGTGTCTAGTGCTTAATGCTAGTGCGGAATTAATAGAGCTATTTCCATCCGTTGTGTCTAGTGCTTAATGCTAGTGCGGAATTAATAGAGCTATTTCCATCCGTTGTGTCTAGTGCTTAATGCTAGTGCGGAATTAATAGAGCTATTTCCATCCGTTGTGTCTAGTGCTTAATGCTAGTGCGGAATTAATAGAGCTATTTCCATCCGTTGTGTCTAGTGCTTAATGCTAGTGCGGAATTAATAGAGCTATTTCCATCCGTTGTGTCTAGTGCTTAATGCTAGTGCGGAATTAATAGAGCTATTTCCATCCGTTGTGTCTAGTGCTTAATGCTAGTGCGGAATTAATAGAGCTATTTCCATCCGTTGTGTCTAGTGCTTAATGCTAGTGCGGAATTAATAGAGCTATTTCCATCCGTTGTGTCTAGTGCTTAATGCTAGTGCGGAATTAATAGAGCTATTTCCATCCGTTGTGTCTAGTGCTTAATGCTAGTGCGGAATTAATAGAGCTATTTCCATCCGTTGTGTCTAGTGCTTAATGCTAGTGCGGAATTAATAGAGCTATTTCCATCCGTTGTGTCTAGTGCTTAATGCTAGTGCGGAATTAATAGAGCTATTTCCATCCGTTGTGTCTAGTGCTTAATGCTAGTGCGGAATTAATAGAGCTATTTCCATCCGTTGTGTCTAGTGCTTAATGCTAGTGCGGAATTAATAGAGCTATTTCCATCCGTTGTGTCTAGTGCTTAATGCTAGTGCGGAATTAATAGAGCTATTTCCATCCGTTGTGTCTAGTGCTTAATGCTAGTGCGGAATTAATAGAGCTATTTCCATCCGTTGTGTCTAGTGCTTAATGCTAGTGCGGAATTAATAGAGCTATTTCCATCCGTTGTGTCTAGTGCTTAATGCTAGTGCGGAATTAATAGAGCTATTTCCATCCGTTGTGTCTAGTGCTTAATGCTAGTGCGGAATTAATAGAGCTATTTCCATCCGTTGTGTCTAGTGCTTAATGCTAGTGCGGAATTAATAGAGCTATTTCCATCCGTTGTGTCTAGTGCTTAATGCTAGTGCGGAATTAATAGAGCTATTTCCATCCGTTGTGTCTAGTGCTTAATGCTAGTGCGGAATTAATAGAGCTATTTCCATCCGTTGTGTCTAGTGCTTAATGCTAGTGCGGAATTAATAGAGCTATTTCCATCCGTTGTGTCTAGTGCTTAATGCTAGTGCTGAATTAATAGAGCTATTTCCATTCGTTGTGTCTAGTGCTTAATGCTAGTGCGGAATTAATAGAGCTATTTCCATCCGTTGTGTCTAGTGCT
>CM026399.1:16878512-16951444 GCA_014843695.1 Archivesica marissinica | reverse complement strand
AATGCTAGTGCGGAATTAATAGAGCTATTTCCATCCGTTGTGTCTAGTGCTTAATGCTAGTGCGGAATTAATAGAGCTATTTCCATCCGTTGCGTCTAGTGCTTAATGCTAGTGCGGAATTAATAGAGCTATTTCCATCCGTTGTGTCTAGTGCTTAATGCTAGTGCGGAATTAATAGAGCTATTTCCATCCGTTGTGTCTAGTGCTTAATGCTAGTGCGGAATTAATAGAGCTATTTCCATCCGTTGTGTCTAGTGCTTAATGCTAGTGCGGAATTAATAGAGCTATTTCCATCCGTTGTGTCTAGTGCTTAATGCTAGTGCGGAATTAATAGAGCTATTTCCATCCGTTGTGTCTAGTGCTTAATGCTAGTGCGGAATTAATAGAGCTATTTCCATCCGTTGTGTCTAGTGCTTAATGCTAGTGCGGAATTAATAGAGCTATTTCCATCCGTTGTGTCTAGTGCTTAATGCTAGTGCGGAATTAATAGAGCTATTTCCATCCGTTGTGTCTAGTGCTTAATGCTAGTGCGGAATTAATAGAGCTATTTCCATCCGTTGTGTCTAGTGCTTAATGCTAGTGCGGAATTAATAGAGCTATTTCCATCCGTTGTGTCTAGTGCTTAATGCTAGTGCGGAATTAATAGAGCTATTTCCATCCGTTGTGTCTAGTGCTTAATGCTAGTGCGGAATTAATAGAGCTATTTCCATCCGTTGTGTCTAGTGCTTAATGCTAGTGCGGAATTAATAGAGCTATTTCCATCCGTTGTGTCTAGTGCTTAATGCTAGTGCGGAATTAATAGAGCTATTTCCATCCGTTGTGTCTAGTGCTTAATGCTAGTGCGGAATTAATAGAGCTATTTCCATCCGTTGTGTCTAGTGCTTAATGCTAGTGCGGAATTAATAGAGCTATTTCCATCCGTTGTGTCTAGTGCTTAATGCTAGTGCGGAATTAATAGAGCTATTTCCATCCGTTGTGTCTAGTGCTTAATGCTAGTGCGGAATTAATAGAGCTATTTCCATCCGTTGTGTCTAGTGCTTAATGCTAGTGCGGAATTAATAGAGCTATTTCCATCCGTTGTGTCTAGTGCTTAATGCTAGTGCGGAATTAATAGAGCTATTTCCATCCGTTGTGTCTAGTGCTTAATGCTAGTGCGGAATTAATAGAGCTATTTCCATCCGTTGTGTCTAGTGCTTAATGCTAGTGCGGAATTAATAGAGCTATTTCCATCCGTTGTGTCTAGTGCTTAATGCTAGTGCGGAATTAATAGAGCTATTTCCATCCGTTGTGTCTAGTGCTTAATGCTAGTGCGGAATTAATAGAGCTATTTCCATCCGTTGTGTCTAGTGCTTAATGCTAGTGCGGAATTAATAGAGCTATTTCCATCCGTTGTGTCTAGTGCTTAATGCTAGTGCGGAATTAATAGAGCTATTTCCATCCGTTGTGTCTAGTGCTTAATGCTAGTGCGGAATTAATAGAGCTATTTCCATCCGTTGTGTCTAGTGCTTAATGCTAGTGCGGAATTAATAGAGCTATTTCCATCCGTTGTGTCTAGTGCTTAATGCTAGTGCGGAATTAATAGAGCTATTTCCATCCGTTGTGTCTAGTGCTTAATGCTAGTGCGGAATTAATAGAGCTATTTCCATCCGTTGTGTCTAGTGCTTAATGCTAGTGCGGAATTAATAGAGCTATTTCCATCCGTTGTGTCTAGTGCTTAATGCTAGTGCGGAATTAATGAAGCTATTTCCATCCGTTCTGTTGAACTGTTGGACAAGTTGGTCAAGGTTTGATCACATGCCGGCTGATTATACCCAAATCAGCCCCGCCCCGCCCAGGTTGTGACTGAATTGGACAATGACAAGATTAACATATCTGTAACACTCTATAGTTTGGTGGTTGATGGGTAATTGCTTCTTGCAGTTCATAAGGTAGTGGTGGCTCAGGATACCAGTTAACCGTTAGTTTATACAAATTTATTTGAGCTCGATTGCGAAACAAGTTCTTACAACTTATATATTAATCACTCTCGAGACCTCATTCCTGATGGATATCCATCGCCACGAGGTAGAGAGAAGGCATGTGGAATTTAAATGTCTTGCCTAAGGGGCACAATCGTAACGGCTCCAGTTAACGCCCATAGAAGCTGCACTCTCTGCGTGCCAATACAGATACCACATAGATGGACATATTATTACACAAGCAAACTTTGTTACCTCTCCAGGTGGACACTCGGTGTTGAGTCTTTGGCACACATGTATGTATATAGGACTCAAAGAAACCAAGTAAAAGATCCCCACCCCATAAATGAAGTTTATTATAATACAGTTATTTTTTAAGTATGATTAATACGGTCTGCCTCCATGGTCGAGTGGTTACGGTCGCTGACTTGTGGTTACAGTCGCTGACTTGTATACCACTGTAACCTATCATCACTGATGTCTCATTTATACGAACAAGTTGTCAGCTTTTTACGGAGGTTGGTGTACCAAGTACAAAACAAAAATTTCAAAAATGATGAATCTATATGTGTGTTTTACGTTTATTTATCGTCGCTACCGGTTGCCCATATGAGCGACGCCTCCTGAAGAGATTAGTCATTTTAGATTTTTGGAGGATAGTGCAATGATACAGAAACCTATTCCAGAGTTTCCTCTGGTTCTTTTACGTGCACGGTGTAAAGCACCGACACGAGACCTCGGTTTAACGGCCCATCTGAAAGACTGTTAATTTTATTAGGGTCAGACGTGGGATCGAACCTGCGATCCCTGGATTACCAGTCCAACGTGTTACCACTGGACCACAGATCCGTCTGTCAGAATCTATATTTTCTGCCAACCATCTATTGTAGCTGTTCATGGCTCGTTTAACATTTTGCAAATCTCCAACAATTCCTACTATCTAATGGTCTATCACATTTCTGATTGTAGTAATTGTTATGAAAAATGAAAATTAATGACCCATTTGATAAAGTGTTAATGGCACCTTTTTATGTCTATTTTCTTTGCCAAATGAATTGTATTAAATAAATGACTGAACTTCGGCTACTGTACTGTTAGAAGGTGAAGAAGCAGTGATTAAAATTATAGACCATAAAAATATATACCCTCAGTTTGATGCTATTCAAATAGACAAAATATTGTATAAGTAATTGTTGAAGTGAGAAGATTGGAATAATTTTACAGTCCTTAAGAAGGAGATCAAAGATCAAACGGAATGCTGGTTATGGCCATGTATTGTGAAATATGGGAAAATAGAGTAGCATTGATATCATATAGCACTATCTGGACCATTAAATATACCTGTAGTACAAAGAAGATGTAGATATAGGGTTAGTTATAGCATAGTGTAACCACTTGGCCATGTCTCTCACCACAGGAACTTGACATTTTATCCATAAGCCACCAACGGTCTCGTACCTCTATCCTAGGAAACCCCCTCTATCTACTACTATCTATATTATTAACAAAATAGAGGGGGGTGTCCTAGGATAGAGGTACGAGACCGTTGGTGGCTTATGGATAAAATAGAGGGGGTGTCCTAGGATAGAGGTACGAGACCGTTGGTGGCTTATGGATAAAATTTCAAGTTCCTGTGCTCTCACAAAGGTCGTAGAATAATGTATGTTTGTATGTATGTATAAGGCCTGTTTGATTTGCAGCTTCTTGGTAGAGCAGGCCACTGGTAGGTAAGTCTGTGTGTATTCTAGGTATGATATTTCTGTCCTGTGTGTGTTTTACGTTTTATTTATCATCGCTACCCGTTACCTATATGAGCGACGCCTCCTGAAGAGATTAGTCATTTTAGATTTTGGGAGGACAGTGCAATGATACAGACAGAGACCCATTCCAGAGTCTCCTCTGGTTCTTTTACGTGCACGATATAAAACACCGACACAAGACCTGGGTTTAAAGTCCCATCTGAAAGACTGTTAATTTGATTAGGGTCAGGCGGGGGGATCAAACCTGCGATCCCTGGATTACCAGTCCATGATCCGTCTGTCCACTAGGGAGACTCATTTTTATTGCATGTTTGGAGGTTGGAGGTTAGAAGAAATTCAAGAAAATGTTGTCACCTCGAATTGCAATCACCAATTATTAATGGTTTGATATTCATATAAAATAGTCACCATGTGGAGAGAATTTGTCCTCGACAAATGCCAGTCAGCCCCTTATGACCTTTAAGGTCAAGGAGATCAAGGGTCAGGAGTAGTACTGTCTTAGCAATACGTTTGCAACCATCATATTCATGTTCCACCTCAGTAGGTCATTTCATATACAATTGGGCTGATTCATCCTTAATATCTAGAGAATTGCACAAGTGGAGAGATGCAAACCCCTGTGCTACAAGATACAAGATACAAGAAGCTTTATTTAACATCGGATTACATTTACAAATAACATTAGCTAATAAGCTATTTTTCCGACAAACATATATTATAATCAAAACATAAGAAAAAACAGCTAAGAAATAAAAGTTGGTTTAAACATGAATACAACACAGGACATAGCATAATTAAAACATGTTAAAGCGAGCACCTAAAAGACAAAAATAAAATTAATACATTGTGTTAATAGTTTTAACAATTTAAGAATAACATACAGCTTAAGATACAAGCAACTATATAATATAGATAAATCTTAAGAATTCAAATAGAAATACACTATTGATTGCACTGTGTTGTAGTTGCTGATCTTGGCCCGTGGCCTAAAAACTGCAATAAGAACAAAAAATGTTAAGACACTGACAGGCAAAAAGGTACACTACTGTGAAATTAAGATATGTTTTAAAAAAAACAGTTATCCCCCAAATCAGATTTGGAAAGGAACTGATCAGCAATTACCTCACAGGTATCTTAAAACAAAATACATAAAATGCAGTTAAAGCAACTATTTGTGGCATGCAAATTTATAGAACACTAAAACTAAGTTACAACAATCAAATTAGAACATCAAGCTAGCACAAATCATAAATTATAAATATAAAAAACACAAATAAAACACATAGCACACATTAATAAGCACATTAAGCACATTAAGCATGAGGAAATAAGCAGACACGACTAGGTAGAGCACATTGAGCACTTACAGGACGGGCCCGTCCAGGCACGGACCAGCCTCACAAACTCCTTGTGGTTTTCAATTTTTCTAATGTCATTTGGCAGGCTGTTCCATACCTGAGCGGCCTCGTATCTGAAAGATCTCTTACCGTTAAAGGTGGTGCGTACAGTTGGTACTTCAACAGTGTTTGAATGTCTGAAAGAATATTTTATATTTCGAAATTTAACCAGGTCATGTAAATATGGTCCTCCTTTTTGCCACAAGTTGCTAAATTTCATACGACCTTGAGTTGACCTTGGAAAGTCTCATCAAGGTCACAACGTATGGCTTATTTGAATAGTCATGAGGTTTCCTATTATGTGTCCATTGAAACTATATATATATATATGTTGTAACTCAAAAAACAAAGCAAGATATATATATATATATATAGATATATACAAGCATGTATAGTTTATTATGGGAGTGGATGGGAGTGGACACTTCGCTGACTGTCTTGACCACAGGCCTTGGCCAGTTACTTCCAAACTGGAATCACTTCTTCCAGGATCAATCATTTGTATATCCACAAAGTTTTATCAAAAGCCATCAACAAGTATTTTTAGTTATCCTGTCCGCAAATAGATGCAAAATTCACATGACCTAGATTTAACGCTGAAGGTCATCTTCAAGGTCACATGTATGACTCCTCTGAACGGTTACCTGTACGTGTTCGAATGAGGCTATATGTCTGTTTCTTTGTGTCCTTGAGATTCGACCCAAAATTAATTTAATTTAAACTTTATTTATTTTACAACGATTGTGAAGCAAGTTTTAACAACTTATATTAATCACTCTTGTTGGCGCGGATGAAAGCGTATATGTGGTAATTCGGGTGGGAGGAAAGCGGAGTACCCGTAGAAAACCCATCTGTCCGATCTGGCGACCACCGTACCATCTAGCATACTTCTCGATCAGAGGATCGAACCCGGGTTGCATCGATGAGAAGCAAGCGTGCTAATCGGACACCAAAATTAACCCCCCACCCCCATATAAAATGGGGTTAATTAAACTCTCAAGAAATTAAAATAAATTTCATTAAAATTGAAATCCCATCCAGATGAAATTTAATGTAATTGGGAACATTTCTTACATCAAACAGTTTGATTTAAATGTAATTGTTTTCTTTAGAAATTAAAAGTTTAGTTCCCATGTAATTATGTATGTTTGTAAAGAGGTGTGTCCGGTTACACTTTGATCCGTTTGTTTTATAGTGCTATATTTTGCTGTTGTTGTACAGTACTAGACAGGATAAGTTTAGATTGGAAATTAATGGTTGTGATTGTAAGGATGTTTAAGCTGTTTAAGTCGTTTCCGCCCTTTGTTATAAATGTTCTGTTGTTATAAATGTTCTGTTAGAGAGAAATAATAATGGATGTAGGTCAAGTAAGCAATTAAAGGTCTTTAAATGCCACCAGACTTGTAGCATTCAGACAAATTACCAGTTGCAACTTAGTGAAGATTAAATAATGTGGGCTGTTAATGCTTAACAATGTATGACTAGACTCCAGCTATGAATTGGAAAGTATAAATATGATGTCATTAATGAAAATTGTGTCCGTCTCCGTTGTCGATTGGTTACGGCCACTGGCATGTATACCACTGTAGCCTATCATCACTGATGATCACTGGTTCGAACCCCCGCTCAGACCGCGTTTCATTTATATGTAAAAGTTGGCAATTTCTTATGGATGTTTGTACATCAAGTACTGGTTAACCGCTGGAACCTGCCAAGGAAATGTGTTATTAGGTAACCTGCCCGTCGCTTAAATGGACAACCAGTAACGACATTAAATAATAAATAATTTAAAAAAACCCAACAATTTCATTAATGAAAATTATGTTCTTTTTAATTTGCAATTTCTTCATGAAACAAAAAACTCCCTCCCTCAAAAATTATTATTTCTTTAGCTCGATAGTGAAACAAGTTCTTACACCAGTCGGTTTAACCAGTCTCGAGACCTCATTCCAGATGTAATCGATGTAGATTTAATATTTTGTCTAAGGACATAACCACCATTGCTTTGTTGGGGCTCAAGCTCGCAACCTCTCCATTATGAGGCGAACTACGCCATATCCACTACACCGCGACTACGCCATATCCACTACACCGCGACTACGCCATATCTACTACTACACCGCGACTACACCATATCCACTACACCGCGACTACGCCCATATCCACTACACCGTGACTACGCCATATCCACTACACCGCGACTACGCCATATCCACTACACCGCGACTACACCATATCCACTACACCATATCCACTACACCGCGACTACGCCATATCCACTACACCGTGACTACACCATATCCACTACCCGCGACTATGCCATATCTATCCACTACACCGCGACTATGCCATATCTGTCCACTACACCGCGACTACGCCATATCTGTCCACTACACCGCGACTATGCCATATCCACTACAGCGCGACTACGCCATATCCACTACACCACGACTACGCCATATCCACTACACCGCGACTACGCCTTATCCACTACACCACGACTATGCCATATCCACTACACCGCGACTACGCCATATCCACTACACCGCGACTACACCATATCCACTACACCGCGACTACACCATATCCACTACACCGCGACTACGCCATATCCACTACACCGTGACTACACCATATCCACTACCCGCGACTACGCCATATCTATCCACTACACCGCGACTATGCCATATCTGTCCACTACACCGCGACTACGCCATATCTGTCCACTACACCGCGACTATGCCATATCCACTACAGCGCGACTACGCCATATCCACTACACCACGACTACGCCATATCCACTACACCGCGACTACGCCTTATCCACTACACCACGACTATGCCATATCCACTACACCGCGACTACGCCATATCCACTACACCGCGACTACACCATATCCACTACACCGCAACTACGCCATATCCACTACACCGCGACTACTCCATATCCACTACACCGCGACTACGCCATATCCACTACACCGCAACTACGCCATATCCACTACACCGCGACTACACCATATCCACTACACAGCGACTACGCCATATCCACTACACCACGACTACGCCATATCCATTACACCGCGACTACGACATATCCACTACACCGCAGAGTCTCCCAGACATAGGCGACCTTCTCATACAGAAATGTGATGATTGTACAGTAAAACCTGTATTAAACAGCCAGCCAAGTGAATTACAAAATTGTAACCTATCATCTCTGATGGCCACAGGTTCGAGCCCCGCTCAGACCATGTCTCTTTGTATGAAAAAGTTTGCAGTTTCTTACGGAGGTTAGTGCACCAAGTACTGGTTAATCGATGGAGCCTGCCCGGAAAAGGTGTTGTTAGGTAATCTGTCCGTCGCTCAAATGGGCAACTGGTAGCGACGTTAAATAAACTTAAATAAATAAAATGTTTTCGGGTGGTTAACATGCTGGACTTGTAATCCAGGATCCCCTGCTATGCTATACTAAAAGTGCTCTTATCACAGTCTGTCGGATGGGACTTTAAACCGGCGTCTCGTGTTGGTGCTTTACACTGTGCACGTAAAAGAAATGGAGAAGACCCTGGAATGGGTCTCTGTCTGTATCATTGCATTATCATCCAAATTCTAAATTGGCTAATCTCTTCAGGAGGCGTCGCTCATATTGGTAACCAGTAGTAACGATAAATAACCGTAAAATACACATTAAGTTTAAACTTTATTTATTTTACAACGATTGCGAAACAAGTTTTAACAACTTATATTAATCACTCTCGTTGGCGCGGATGAAAGCATGAATGTGGTCATTCGTGTGGGAGGAAACCAGAATACCCGGAGAAAACCCACCTGTACGATCTGGCGACCACCGTACCATCTCACATACTTCCCTGTCCGAGGACACACATTATGCGGTATAGCTTGGTTATTGTTAATCGTGTTTTTAATATTCTTTCATTATTTTAGATTTAGCAGTGCAGATTTCTTTCATTATTTTAGATTTAGCAGTGCAGATTTCTTTCATTATTTTAGATTTAGCAGTGCAGATTTCTTTCATTATTTTAGATTTAGCAGTGCAGATTTCTTTCATTATTTTAGATTTGATATTTTAAGATTTCTGGATTATTTTCAGATCTGAGTGTGAAAGTTTTTCAAGGGAAGGATTGCGACAAGCAAGCACAAGATAACGCTAAACAATACTACAGATACCTTACAATAAGTGGGATCGATGACGGATGGCTGTATATAGGTGCCATGTAAGTCACACTAGGCACTGTTACACATATAGTGCACAGGATACCGGCATGTTCGATGTACAGTTTGTCCATAATTTTACTAAAATATGTGTAGAATTTTACTACAGTGATGCTAAAAGTACAACTTTCCAGACGATTTGCTCTCGGATTAAATTGTCACAAGATTTTGTGACGTTCACAGAAATATTTGACCCACTGTCTGGCCTCGCAATGAATCCGTGTGTTGCTGGGATTGTCAAACGTTTTGAAACAAACATTAACCTTTAACCTGCCAATCACAACTAAAGACGCTTTTGCGAACAGCATAGAGCCTGATCATCGTGAATATTCCCTCATGATTATTTTCTCATGAATATTTTCTCATGATTATTTCCTCATGAATATTTCCTCATGATTATTTCCTCATGAATATTTCCTCATGATTATATCCTCATGAATATGTTCTCATGATTATATCCTCATGAATATGTTCTCATGATTATTTCCTCATGAATATCCTCATGATTATTTTCTCATGATTATTTCCTCATGATTATTTCCTCATGAATATCCTCATGATTATTTTCTCATGAATATTTTCTCATGATTATTTTCTCATGATTATTTCCTCATGATTATTTCCTCATGAATATCCTCATTATTATTTTCTCATGATTATTTCCTCATGAATATTTCCTCATGATTATTTCCTCATGATTATTTCCTCATGAATATTTCCTCATGATTATATCCTCATGATTATTTCCTCATGAATATCCTCATGATTATTTCCTCATGAATATCCTCATGATTATTTTCTCATGATTATTTCCTCATGATTATTTCCTCATGAATATCCTCATGATTATTTTCTCATGAATATTTTCTCATGATTATTTTCTCATGATTATATCCTCATGAATATTTTCTCATGATTATTTCCTCATGATTATTTCCTCATGAATATCCTCATGATTATTTTCTCATGAATATTTTCTCATGATTATTTTCTCATGATTATTTCCTCATGAATATTTTCTCATGATTATTTCCTCATGAATATTTCCTCATGATTATTTCCTCATGAATATTTCCTCATGATTATTTCCTCATGAATATTTTCTCATGATTATTTCCTCATGAATATTTTCTCATGATTATTTTCTCATGATTATTTCCTCATGAATATTTTCTCATGATTATTTCCTCATGAATATTTCATCATGCATATTTCCTCATGAATATTTAATCATGCATATTTCCTCATGAATATTTCCTCATGATTATTTCCTCATGATTATTTCCTCATGAATATTTCCTCATGAATATTTCCTCATGAATATTTCCTCATGATTATTTCCTCATGAATATTTCCTCTGGAATATTTCCTCATGAATATGTCCTCATGATTATTCCATCATGAATATTTCATCATGAATATTTCATCATGAATATTTCCTCATGAATATTTCATCATGAATATTTCCTCATGAATATTTCCTCATGAATATGTCCTCATGAATATTTCCTCATGATTATTCCATTATGAATATTTCCTGATGAATATTCCCTCATGAATATTTCCTCATGATTATTTCCTCATGATTATTCCCTCATGAATATTTCCTCATGAGTATTTCATCATGCATATTTCATCATGAATATTTCCTCATGAATATTTCCTCAGGATTATTTCATCATGAATATTTTCTCATGATTATTTCATCATGATTATTTCCTCATGAATATTTCATCATGATTATTTCCTCATGAATATTTCCTCATGAATATGTCCTCATGAATATTCCCTCATGATTATTTCCTCATGACTATTTCCTCATGAGTATTTCCTCATGCAAATGCCCGTGAAATTGTTCCTCTCGTTGTTTTGTCGAGCCGTTTGCTAACCGAATATTGTCAGCAACTACATACAAATGTAACCAAAATAATTCTTAAATAATAAACATGTGGTAATTTTGTTTTGGTTTCAGGAATACTTTGTACAAAGTATTGATTGCAGACATGTCATGCCTTGTAAGTATTAACAACTGACATTGTGCTAAACCTTATCCTGTTAAATACAATTATGTGTATATATCATGTACTGGGGGAGTCGAGGGGTTTACAATTATGTGTGTTTGTGTGTTTTACGTTTATTTATCGTCGCTACCGGTTGCCCATATGAGCGACGCCTCCTGAAGAGATTAGTCATTTTAGATTTTTGGAGGATAGTGCAATGATACAGAAAGACACATTCCTCCAGAATCTCCTCTGGTTCTTTTACATGCACGGTGTAAAGCATCGACAGGAGATCTCGGTTTAATGTCCCATCTGACTGTTAATTTTATTACGGTCAGATGGGGGATCGAACCTACTGTATAGAGCAAGTTGTATTATTTGCCAATACTCCTATGAGTTGCAGTACAGTTACAGAACTTGGATTTTCCAAAATTGTTTATTAAAATGTCCGCTCAGCAACTAATTTTACATTTTTCATGTAAGTGTAAATTACACATGTACCTGTCAAATATAAGCTTTTATGGCTAATTCTGTCACGTTAGGTGTTACTAGGAGATGGGATGTTGATTTGTGCTTGTCTAAACATATGATGTACATAACAACTTGTGATCACTGACTGATGAGTTTTGCAAAGATAATAAATCATTATTCAGTTGTGTGACAACATATTCAGTTGTGTGACAACATAGGCAGGTGTGTGACAACATATTCAGTTATGTGACAACGTATTCAGGTGTGTGACAACATATTCAGTTATGTGACAACATATTCAGGTGTGTGACAAGATAGGCAGGTGTGTGACAACATATTCAGTTATGTGACAACATATTAAAGTTATGTGACAACATATTCAGGTGTGTGACAACATAGACAGGTGTGTGACAACATAGACAGGTGTGTGACAACATAGACAGGTGTGTGACAAGATAGGCAGGTGTGTGACAACATATTGAGTTATGTGACAACATATCCAGGTGTGTGACAAGATAGGCAGGTGTGTGACAACATATTGAGTTATGTGACAACATATCCAGGTGTGTGACAACATAGGCAGGTGTGTGACAACATATTGAGTTATGTGACAACATATTCAGGTGTGTGACAAGATAGGCAGGTGTGTGACAACATATTGAGTTATGTGACAACATATACAGGTGTGTGACAACATATTGAGTTATGTGACAACATATTCAGGTGTGTGACAACATAGACAGGTGTGTGACAACATATTGAGTTATATGACAACATATTGAGTTATGTGACAACATATTGAGTTATGTGACAACATATTCAGGTGTGTGACAAGATAGGCAAGTGTGTGACAACATATTCAGGTGTGTGACAACATAGGCTCTCTGGATACATTAAACAATTTGTTTACAAGAACTGAATACTCTTCTTCTATTAATGATATGTACCCCTATGGGAGGGGGGAGACAGTGGTATTGTCTTTGTCGTCTGTCTGTCTGTCTGTCTGCCTGTGCATCATATGCCTTCTACTTTATTACAGAATTAGTGACCTTATTTAGAAGATCTAGTTATATTGCAGAATAATTGACCGTGTTTTCAAATTCTAGTTATATCACATACTTATTGCCCTTGTTTTCAAGTTCTAGTTATATAACAGAATTATTGCCCTTGTTTTCAAATTCTAGTTATATCACATACTTATTGCCCTTGTTTTCAAGTTCTAGTTATATAACAGAATTATTGCCCTTGTTTTCAAATTCTAGTTATATCACATACTTATTGCCCTTGTTTTCAAGTTCTAGTTATATAACAGAATTATTGCCCTTGTTTTCAAATTCTAGTTATATCACATACTTATTGCCCTTGTTTTCAAGTTCTAGTTATATAACAGAATTATTGCCCTTGTTTTCAAATTCTAGTTATATCACATACTTATTGCCCTTGTTTTCAAGTTCTAGTTATATAACAGAATTATTGCCCTTGTTTTCAAATTCTAGTTATATCACATACTTATTGCCCTTGTTTTCAAGTTCTAGTTATATAACAGAATTATTGCCCTTGTTTTCAAATTCTAGTTATATCACATACTTATTGCCCTTGTTTTCAAGTTCTAGTTATATAACAGAATTATTGCCCGTGTTTTAGAATTCTAGTTATATCACATACTTATTGCCCTTGTTTTAGAATTCTAGTTATATAACATACTTATTGCCCTAGTTTTAGAATTCTAGTTATATCACATACTTATTGCCCTTGTTTTAGAATTCTAGTTATATCACATACTTATTGCCCTAGTTTTAGAATTCTAGTTATATCACATACTTATTGCCCTTGTTTTAGAATTCTAGTTATATCACATACTTATTGCCCTTGTTTTAGAATTCTAGTTTTCTAGTTATATAACATACTTATTGCCTTTGTTTTAGAATTCTAGTTATATCACATACTTATTGCCCTAGTTTTAGAATTCTAGTTATATCACATACTTATTGCCCTAGTTTTAGAATTCTAGTTATATCACATACTTATTGCCCTTGTTTTAGAATTCTAGTTATATCACATACTTATTGCCCTTGTTTTAGAATTCTAGTTTTCTAGTTATATAACATACTTATTGCCTTTGTTTTAGAATTCTAGTTATATCACATACTTATTGCCCTTGTTTTCAAGTTCTAGTTATATCACATACTTATTGCCCTTGTTTTCAAGTTCTAGTTATATCACATACTTATTGCCCTTGTTTTAGAATTCTAGTTATATCACATACTTATTGCCCTTGTTTTAGAATTCTAGTTATATCACATACTTATTGCCCAGTGGTAAACATTAATCTATTGTCATTATATTTCAGAAATACAATAACTCCTTGATACCAGATTCCGATACAAAAAGAAGATGTAGAATACAGGGGAAAATAGATGTAAGATGATGCATTACTTTACATATACACCACTTCCACTAAGTTGAGGTGTGAGTGGGGCCCCCAAGTCAAAGGACACTGAGGTGTGAGTGGGGCCCCCCCCGAGTCAAAGGACACTGAGGTGTGAGTGGGGCCCCCGAGTCAAAGGACACTGAGGTGTGAGTGGGGCCCCCCCCCGAGTCAAAGGACACTGAGGTGTGAGTGCGTCCCCCCGAGTCAAAGGACACTGAGGTGTGAGTGGGTCCCCCCGAGTCAAAGGACACTGAGGTGTGAGTGCGTCCCCCCGAGTCAAAGGACACTGATGTGTTAGTGGGTCCCCACGAGTCAACGGACACTGAGGTGTGAGTGCGTCCCCCCCGAGTCAAAGGACACTGATGTGTTAGTGGGTCCCCCCGAGTCAAAGGACACTGAGGTGTGAGTGGTGCCCCCAAGTCAAAGGACACTGCAGTGTGAACCTGGGTGTGTGACATGATCCAGAGTTCAATGAGGTGTGAACATGATGTGATAAATTAGGTATAACTGTTAGGCAAGACATAAATTAGGTATAGTGGTTAGGCAAGACATAAATTATGTATAGCGGTTAGGCAAGACATAAATTATGTATAGTGGTTAGACAAGACATAAATTATGTATAGCGGTTATGCAAGACATAAATTAGGTATGCAGTTAGGCAAGACATAAATTAGGTATAGTGGTTAGACAAGACATAAATTAGGTATAGTGGTTAGGCAAGACATAAATTAGGTATAGTGGTTAGGCAAGACATAAATTAGGTATAGCAGTTAGGTAAGACATAAATTATGTATAGCGGTTAGGCAAGACATAAATTAGGTATAGCAGTTAGGTAAGACATAAATTATGTATAGCGGTTAGGCAAGACATAAATTAGGTATAGTGGTTAGACAAGACATATATTAGGTATAGCGGTTAGGTAAGACATAAATTAGGTATAGCGGTTAGCAAGACATAAATTAGGTATAGTGGTTAGACAAGACATATATTAGGTTTGGCTTGTCAGAAGTATTGTTAACTTGAATAGATTTATTGTACGATGTACTTTTGTATATTTCAGAATCCAGACTGTCAGAATAATATACGTGTTATCATGGAAATTAACGGTAGCTTATTTGTGTGTGGAACCGGAGCCTACTCGCCAAAGAAATATACGCTTAATGTATGTTAATCTATTTAAAGATGTGTTACTTTGTCTACGTGTAGAGTACAATGAATTATTGCAATTTTACATGACCCGAGATATGCTGGCGGTCTGCTATTGATATAGGTCGGCCATCAACTTCCCTGCTGTCTGTCATATATCAGTCCGTTTGTCCATAATATCTCCTCTGATAGCGATGGGTCAATTTTGATGAAGTGGAAGTCGTGATAGCACAGTGGTAGTGCGTTCGCTTCAGGTGCTCTAGGCCCAGAGTTTGAGCCTAGCTGTAGTTGTTATGATAGTGTCCTTGTGCAAGGCATTTAAATTCCGCGTTGCCTCTTCTCTCTCCCTCGTGATGATGGATTACATCAGGAATGAGCTCTCGAGAGCGATTAATATCAGTTGTAAGAACTTGCTTCACAAACTAGCTCAAATAAAAGTTTATAAACTAATATATACTGAGTCAAAAAAGAAACGATACCTGGTGTTTATGTGTCTATAATTTCAACATTTATTAAGAAAATTCTTTGAAAATTCATAAGATGATAGTCCAACATGTTTGAAAGAGGAGCACATAAAGCATAATGAGCCTCCGAAACTGTCTGCTGCGTGATGACGTAATTTGTCGGACAGGGGTCTAATGGAGTTTTCACACAGACGTCAATACCGAGTATGGGCACCATTTGCATCTCTCACTGCAATGCACCGCCGTCGCATCGAACGGAAGAGTGTCTGAATCTCTTGCTGGTCAATATTTGTCCACTCCTGATGCAAAACATCCTCAGTTGGTTTAACGTATCCCACACATGTTCTATGGGTGACAAAGCAGGCCACGGCAGGGTTTCAATATTGTTCTGCTCCAATAATGTGGTGGAAATCCGAGCAGTATGACACCTGGCGTTGTCCTGTTGGAACAGTATGACGTTTCTGTTGGCGTTAAAGAACGGCACAACAACTGGCGCAAGGATCTCATCACAGTACCGCTGGGCGTTTAGGTTCCGGTCCACCACTAACAGTTCAGTGCGACTGCCGAAGGTGATACCGCCCCACGCCATAACGCTACCGCCCCCGAACGGATCGACCTGACGTACACATGCGTCGGCGTAACGTTCACCGCGTCTGCGATATACCCGCTCTCTGCCATCCGCTCGACGCAAACAGAACCGCGATTCATCGCTAAACATCACCGAATTCCACTGTAACCGAGTCCAGCGAGCACGTTCCGTCGTCCATTCCCGCCGTACGTCACGGTGACGTCGTGTCAGGATGGGTCCAACGTATGGCCGATAGGCACGAATGCCACGTTCATCGAGCCGGTTCCTGACTGTTTGTGCACTGATGCGATTGTTGGTCATCCCAGGAGTAACGGCAGCTGTGTGCGTAGCAGGTAGGAACCGGTCACGTAAATGTGACGGTCCTGTTCACGCGTCGTCACACGTGGTCGACCAGATCTTGGACGGTCGTCCACCGATCCATGTGTTAACGTCGAAGTAGACGTGTTATCGTGATCTGCGTAACCCTGAGTCGATTTGCGACGTCACGCTGACGTAAACCGCCGTCAATCATGCCAATGGCACGCATTCTCTGATTGCGGTTTAGCCTAGGCATTTTGTTAGAGGTAACAATTGGTATGTACGGTGTTTTTCCTCGATGATAATGCAATACCAGTACAATAAACCGGTTTTCCGATTTGTACATGTGTAGGAAGTTGTCTTTGTTGAGGAGCACGTGCAAATCGGAAATTCGGCATTCCAGGATTATCGGGTGTTTATTTACCTGTGTTTATGGTTGGCTGACGTTGCAATAAGATACCCGGTACTGATACGTAATAATATATTAAACCTATGTTTTTACTCGTTTTACGTCATTTTTAGTTTGGTATCGTTTCTTTTTTGACTCCGTATATAAACTAATTTTGATTAAAGTTGGCGAGAATCATTGGAACAACTTGGATAAAAAAAGAGATGAAATTGTTCCGATTTATCAGAAATCCAAATTGGCCATCTTAACCCTTTCCCTCATAGAAGCACCATGACGCCATTACCAATACGACATACACTGACAATGTAGTAGTCAAACCAATGTTCATAAACCCTTTCCCTCATAGAAGCACCATGACGCCATTACCAATACGACATACACTGACAATGTAGTAGTCAAACCAATGTTCATAATAAAGGCCAGAATCTCATGTAGTCCTATCTATGGAGGTGGGATAGATATGGCGACTACTTACCCACTGCATGATAGCTAAATGGCTGTCGTTTGTATGGAGATATAATAGTATATTAACCTAAATCTCTATGAAGGGAAAGGGTTAAAATATAGTTTCTAAATCACTGGAACTTCGTCAGTCTGGATAAAATTTGGTAGTTAGTATCTGGGGAAGTAGATGTGGCTCAAATGTTTCGGTGATTAAATGTAAATTTTGGCCTTCTTAAAAAAATCTATGTATAATTTATATTAATGTGTAGATATAGTTCACCTGTATAATTTTTTATATTGATGTGTAGATATAGTTCACCTGTATAATTTATATTGATGTGTAGATATAGTTCACCTGCATATTGATGTGTAGATATAGTTCACCTGCATATTGATGTGTAGATATAGTTCACCTGTATATAGATGTGTAGATATAGTTCACCTGTATAATTTATATTAACAGCTTCAGACAATGAGCATCAACACTGGCAAAGTATCACAATCTTGCATTGTTACAGCCCTTTACATTATACACATTCATACGTTACAGTGCCCCAGCTACCAGTTGAACAGCAGTAGGATGTAACCCACTCAAACACCTGGCGGTCACCTTCGTGAATAATCAACCCTTATCCCACTAATAACGAATAAAGTCACGTTTGCAAAGAACATAGAGCCAGATCAGATGGCACAAAACTTGTTGTCTGATCTCACACTATTCTGTTTGCTATTCGGATAGTGAAGCTAAAACACTTTTGGCCCAAAATAGTCCGATTTCAGATATGATTTTTGCATCCCAAAAAATCTCAAAACGTTTCTCAAAAACAGTCAATGTTACAACATTGAAACTTCACACCAACAGTAAGTCCCACCCTACCACTGTCCTTGAACTTGGAATTTTGGCAATTCGTTGGAAAGCATGACATTTTTATTTTGCTGAACCAGAACTTATACAGTCAAGCTCTCGTTTCGAGACATCCATGGGGCCAGTGGCCTTGTTTTTCATCAATGACACCTCTAGTATATAGCATTAAATACTGACCTACTTGGCATTGTCACTGGGTGTTGAAGATTTGGGGAGGTGGAGTGTTAACTGTTCAAATGTAGTTGGTACATTGTAAAGACTTTAAATATGAACTTCTATTTTCTGAGGTATAGATTACATTAATCTTGTAGTTTTCTTAGTTCTTAGGTCATCTCTCAACCATTCCATTGGTCATCTCTCAACCATTCCATTGGTCATCTCTCAACCATTCCATTTGTCATCTCTCAACCATTCCATAGGTCATCTCTCAACCATTCCATTGGTCATCTCTCAACCATTCCATTGGTCATCTCTCAACCATTCCATTGGTCATCTTTCAACCATTCCATTGGTCATCTCTCGAACTATTCCATTGGTCATCTCTCAACCATTCCATTGGTCATCTCTCAACCATTCCATTGGTCATCTCTCAACCATTCCATCGGTCGTCTCTCAACCATTCCATTGATCGTCTCTCAACCATTCCATTGGTCATCTCTCAACCATTCCATTGGTCATCTCTCAACCATTCCATTGGTCGTCTCTCAACCATTCCATTGGTCGTCTCTCAACCATTCCATTGGTCATCTCTCAACCATTCCATTGGTCGTCTCTCAACCATTCCATTGGTCATCTCTCAACCATTCCATTGGTCATCTCTCAACCAATCCATTGGTCATCTCTCAACCATTCCATTGATCGTCTCTCAACCATGTGATTGGTCGTCTCTCAACTATTCCATTGGTCATCTCTCAACTATTCCATTGGTCATCTCTCAACCATTCCATTGGTCGTCTCTCAACCATGTGATTGGTCATCTCTCAACCATTTGATTGGTCGTCTCTCAACCATTCCATTGGTCGTCTCTCAACCATTCCATTGATCGTCTCTCAACCATTCCATTGGTCGTCTCTCAACCATTCCAGTGGTCATCTCTCAACCATTCCATTGGTCGTCTCTTAACCATTCCATTGGTCATTATCTCAACCATTCCATTGGTCGTCTCTCAACCATTTCATTGGTCGTATCTCAACCATTCCATTGGTTGCCTCTCAACCATTCCATCGGTCGTCTCTCAACCATTCCATTGGTCATTTCTCAACCATTTCATTGGTCATCTCTCAACCATTCCATTGGTCGTATCTCAACCATTCCATTGGTTGTCTCTCAACCATTCCATCGGTCGTCTCTCAACCATTCCATTGGTCATCTCTCAACCATTCCATTGGTCATCTCTCAACCATTCCATTGATCGTCTCTCAACCATGTGATTGGTCGTCTCTCAACTATTCCATTGGTCATCTCTCAACTATTCCATTGGTCATCTCTCAACTATTCCATTGGTCATCTCTCAACCATTCCATTGGTCGTTTCTCAACCATGTGATTGGTCGTCTCTCAACCATTTGATTGGTCGTCTCTCAACCATTCCATTGGTCGTCTCTCAACTATTCCATTGGTCATCTCTCAACCATTCCATTGATCATCTCTCAACCATTCCATTGGTCATCTCTCAACTATTCCATTGATCGTCTCTCAACCATTCCATTGGTCATCTCTTAACTATTCCATTGGTCATCTCTCAACCATTCCATTGGTCGTCTCTCAACCATTCCATTGGTCGTCTCTCAACCATTCCATTGATCGTCTCTCAACCATTCCATTGGTCGTCTCTCAACCATTCCATTGGTCGTCTCTCAACCATTCCATTGATCATCTCTCAACCATTCTATTGGTCATCTCTCAACCATGTGATTGGTCATCTTTCAACCATTTGATTGGTCGTCTCTCAACCATTCCATTGGTCGTCTCTCAACCATTCCATTGGTCGTCTCTCAACCATGTGATTGGTCGTCTCTCAACCATTCCATTGGTCGTCTCTCAACCATTCCATTGGTCATCTCTCAACCATTCCATTGGTCATCTCTCAACCATTCTATTGGTCATCTCTCAACCATGTGATTGGTCGTCTCTCAACCATTCCATTGGTCGTCTCTCAACCATTCCATTGGTCATCTCTCAACCATTCCATTGGTCATCTCTCAACCATTCCATTGGTCATCTCTCAACCATTCCATTGGTCGTCTCTCAACCATTCCATTGATCGTCTCTCAACCATTCCATTGGTCGTCTCTCAACCATTCCATTGGTCATCTTTCAACCATTCCATTGGTCATCTCTCAACCATTCCATTGGTCATCTCTCAACCATTCCATTGGTCATCTCTCAACCATTCCATTGGTCTTCTCTCAACCATTCCATTGGTCGTCTCTCAACCATTCCATTGGTCATCTCTCAACCATTCCATTGATCGTCTCTCAACCATTCCATTGGTCATCTCTCAACCATGTGATTGGTCGTCTCTCAACCATTCCATTGGTCGTCTCTCAACCATTCCATTGATCGTCTCTCAACCATTCCATTAGTCATCTCTCAACCATTCCATAGGTCATCTCTCAACCATTCCATTGGTCGTCTCTCAACCATTCCATTGGTCGTCTCTCAACCATTCCATTAGTCATCTCTCAACCATTCCATTGGTTATCTCTCAACCATTCCATTGGTCGTCTCTCAACCATTCCATTGGTCGTCGCTCAACCATTCCATTGGTCATCTCTCAACCATTCCATTGGTCATCTCTCAACCATTCCATTGGTCATCTCTCAACCATTCCATTGGTCGTCTCTCAACCATTACATTGATCGTCTCTCAACCATTCCAGTGGTCATCTCTCAACCATTCCATTGGTCGTCTCTTAACCATTCCATTGGTCATTATCTCAACCATTCCATTGGTCGTCTCTCAACCATTTCATTGGTCGTATCTCAACCATTCCATTGGTTGTCTCTCAACCATTCCATCGGTCGTCTCTCAACCATTCCATTGGTCGTTTCTCAACCATTTCATTGGTTGTCTCTCAACCATTCCATTGATCATATCTCAACCATTCCATTGGTTGTCTCTCAACCATTCCATTGGTCGTTTCTCAACCATTTCATTGGTCGTCTCTCAACCATTCCATTGGTCGTCTCTCAACCATTCCATTGGTCATCTCTCAACCATTCCATTGGTCGTCTCTTAACCATTCCATTGGTCGTCTCTCAACCATTCCATTGGTCGTCTCTCAACCATTCCATTGGTCATCTCTCAACCATTCCATTGGTCGTCTCTCAACCATTCCATTGGTCATCTCTCAACCATTCCATTGGTCGTCTCTCAACCATTCCATTGGTCGTCTCTCAACCATTCCATTGGTCGTCTCTTAACCATTCCATTGGTCATCTCAACCATTCCATTGGTCGTCTCTCAACCATTCCATTGGTCGTCTCTCAACCATTTCATTGGTCGTCTCTCAACCATTTCATTGTCCTCTTGTATTATATCTACTGTGAATTTTCCAACTTGCATGGATATTAATCATCCTTAATATTTCTTACTAATCTAAGATAAAAGATAAGGTGAACAGTACTAGAGATGGTATAGCTAGGGCACAACTACCGGTAAACGAAAATGCACTTGACCTCAGCATTACCTATATACTATATTGATGTGCAGAGATACTAGACTTGGGATGGTTTTACACATAATTTTAATGTACAGCAATATATCTGTGAACTCTATCGTTGTCCCTTAAAATGAGCTCCACCCACTATGGGTAGTCTACAGCAATTCTGTCCTCTTTATGTTCATAATTATTACATTCTATGTAAATATTTTGGATTCAAATATTTAATAACTTGGAATTGTGTTTTTGCTTTGAGTTTATTATTCCACCGATATCTCAGTTGCCCACAGAGCAAACACCCGCTGAAGAGATTGGTAATACATTAGATTTTGGAGGATAGTGCAGTGATACAGTGCAGAATCCTATTCCAGAATCTCTGGTTCTTTTAAGTGCACAATGTAAAGCACTGACACAAGACCATGATTTACGGCCGAACTTGTTGCACATAGAAACTGATGTGTTTTAGTTATCTGTTATACACATGGTGAAGTTCAGAACAATCTTATTCATCTATTCTGCTGTTGATTAGATCCTATATGTAATAGTGATGCAGCTACTGAAGAAGAAAATCTTGCTGTACAATCTATCGACTTCGATATACAGATAATGTTCTCAGTAGAAATATATGCATGATATGGACTAGGAATGTCGACGAATACCAAAATTGATATTCAAATAAGCCAATCGTTCAAATATTTTAATAAAATCTCGTCGGCTGAAATCTTGTTTAATCATATTTTATTTTGCTGTATTATGACACCCAGGAAAGGTGTTGTTAGGTAAACTGCCCGCCGGCGATATAGCCCAAAATGGTGCTGATGCAGGCGTAAAATCCGAAATATAACATAACAAATGTGTGTCTTTGTGCCTGTGGGCCTTGTAGTTTCAGGAAGTACTGATGTTCATAAGAGGTGTGTCATAAGGCAGAAATGACTGGCTTTTTCAATATGGGGTTGACACTATAATAAACATACACTTTATTTCACTTTTATAGTTAAGATTTAATTTCTCCACAAAGCATTTTGATTGGGTCATTCGTTGACACCCCTAGTCACTAGTTTAGTTGTAATACTAGCGAGATCTTTCCTGAGTGAGGTTGGAGCATTTCTGTTGTTTCATGTAAATTTCTGAATATTTAAATTTAACCCTTTCAACACCATATACCTAAATAGGCTTGCAAAAAGTATAGATCCAGATGAGACGGCTCCCATCTCATCAGGATCTGCACTTTTTGCCAGTATGATTACTGTTTTTAAGAAAAAATTACCTATTTTGATAAAATGAACTCTTCCAAATGTAAGTTTCTTATTAATTTATTGGTCTAAAAATATCATGCACCAGTCCATGTCAGTTACTTGGTGTTGAATGCACCAGTCCATGTCAGTTACTTGGTGTTGAATGCACCAGTCCATGCCAGTTAATTGGTGTGGAATGCACCAGTCCATGCCAGTTAATTGGTGTGGAATGCACCAGTCCATGCCAGTTAATTGGTGTGGAATGCACCAGTCCATGCCAGTTAATTGGTGTTGAATGGGTTAAGACATTTGGATAATGACAGAAAGAGTGGAAAGTCCCCTAGAAATTCCTGCCCTAATTTCTAATTACATTGCCTTGGATTAGACAAGGAATCGCGATCCTGTCAATCAGGTACATCCTGATAAGACTAACATGTTAGGCAACGTATGGAGCCATTGATAAATATACTACAACACATATATTCCAACCTTACATAGCATTTTTGTAATAATAGTAGCCATGTATAGTTTGAATGGTAAGTAATATTTATTATTATACCTCACGTGACTACTCGATGCAAAATTTCCACAGGGCGTATAGTAAGAATGATTTCCACAGGGCGTATAGTAAGAATGATTTCCACAGGGCGTATAGTAAGAATGATTTCCACAGGGCGTATAGTAAGAATGATTTCCACAGGGCGTATAGCAAGAATGATTTCCACAGGGCGTATAGTAAGAATGATTTCCACAGGGAGTATAGTAAGAATGATTTCCACAGGGCGTATAGTAAGAATGATTTCACTTTCAGTCTGAATCAGCAAAACGCAATATAGAAAACTTATATGTGCCATATTCACCAATCTGATATGCACACTTTAATATAGTCGCACTCTGCAATGAATAGCCGTTTATGCAAATGCATACATAATAGCTTCTAGATATTTATCAGACGAGAGCAAGAATGTAAGCATTTGCTGAAGTTTCAGAAGAACATTTCGACGCGTTATTTTCAAAAAACATGCAAAAACACGCAGAGGGTAGTGACACGACCTTTACTGTTATTCTGAAAATTTCTAGGCCCAGAAAAAGCCGCTGGGTTCGGTATAATAAAATAAATATTGCATTCCTGAGTGGACAATATGAAAAATATCACCCCGCGAAATATGAATATTAACCGAGGCTGAAAAATATCGCCCCTACAAACATGAAAATTACCTTGGCTGACACCTCGGTTAACCCTTTCAACACCACAGACCTCTAAATTGGCTTGCAAAAAGTGTAGATCCAGATGAGCCGGCTCGTGATGAGCCGGCTCGTGACGAGCCGTCTCATCAGGATCTGCACTTTTTTCAAGTAATATAACTATTTTTAGAATTTTTTTTACCCATTTTGATAAATGAACTGATCCAAATGTAATTTTGTTATTAATTTATTGGTCTAAAAAGTTACTTGGTGTTGAATGGGTTAATATTTCTCGGGGTGATATTTTTCATATTGCCCAACTCAGGAATGCAATATTTATATATTATTCAATCATGTATTATTATTCTGAATTTTGGACAGAAAGAAACCGATAGAGCATCAGCAACGCCATCTTCCAAATGTGTGTAACAGTTGGAATTACCACAGAGTTGATGGCGTTTTGTTGTACAGTTTCCATGTAAACTGCCAATTATATGTAATGGTTCGACATTCCAAAGAATTTACATAATTTATATGTAATGGTTCGACATTCCAAAGAATTTACATAATTTATTGTGCATTTTCAGTGCAGTGTTATTTATATGGAATGCTTGGTATATTTTGCTGTGAATGTCGGTACTGACACGCTCCCAATGTATGTAATGGAACTTGAATGTCGGTACTGACACGCTCCCAATGTATGTAATGGAACTTGAATGTCGGTACTGACACGCTCCCAATGTATGTAATGGAACTTGAGTGCTCCAAACAATTGACACCATGTTATTGTGTGTTTCAGGATAATCTTGAAGTAAATGAAACATCCAGTGGCGTGGCTATATGTCCATTCGATCCACTCGACAATTATACAGCCATTCTTGTCAGTAAGTAGATTTATAGGCTCCCCGGAGCTATGCTTGTTGTGAACTATTGGTATAGTAGGGTCATCCGGCATCCTAGATCTATGTACACTGTATGTATGTTCCATTAATGTCAAACCCCTTGCGGGGACCTAGACATGTTTTCCTGGGCAGGCTTAGCCGACCTAAGTGGTTAACCAGTACTAAGCAATGTGTGTGAGGTGCCTTGCTCAATGACACTACATACGTGGCCTGACCGAGTATCGAACTCGGGACCATTCGATTCCAAATCCGACGTTCTACCACTGGACCACGGACGTCATACAAGTAATTCTGTCAAACTTCACCAGGAAGCTAGGAAGGAAACAGTACGAGTAATTCACGAAGTCCTTTCATGGTTATAATATTTATTTCAGAGAATGGCAATCCAGGCAACTCTACCGTGCCTTACTTTGGAACATACACAGACTTCATAAAGAGTTCGCCTGTGTTTTACCGACCAAAGTTTATCGGGAAAGATGATGGTGTATCCTACTTGGAGAAGGCAAATGATCGGGAAGACATTGGGTGGTTGAACTGTAAGTGTACGGTGGCCGAGATAAAAATAGATATATGAGTGATGCATGAAGGGAATAGCTACCGTAATCATGTATGTGTAAGACGCACTTTTTCCCTCTCCAAAATAGTATCCAAAAGTCTGGTGCGTCTTATACTCCAGTTTAAAACTAAATTCCATTGTTTCAAAGACTCAAAAACGACAAATGGCATATTACAACAAAGGGAAATAAATGTTTCATAATATTTTTCTCTAAGTCCCGTAACATGCCGTATTTGTTCGGATTAGGTTCGAGTCTATATATCTATATCGTGTGGAAAATCATTCAAAGTTAAAAATGTTATTTAATTTATGATAAAAAAATAGAAAATCTAGATAGAAAAATAGATTATTAAACTTTTATTGAAGGAAAATTAATGATGGTTCACATTTATCAAGTTTTGCAAACAACCAATTACCGACTGCTGTTCGGCGTATGTGCCGCTAATTATCATTGTTAATGTGTTGAGATTGACAAGTTTGACTAGGTGTTGACATGATGAAATTAAGTCACTTTAAATACTAGAACTTGTTGAGATTTACTCACTCACTGACACATGTCAAACAGGCTATTATACCGATTGTATAAATGAAGTCTACAATCAAGTCGTGAGCAGATGATCATTTTATGCTCGCCCATATGGTTTACCGGCGGCTAAGGTAAATAAACGCAATCATCTGATCATTTTAAACGTAAAACACACATGATCATACCCAGTGAATAAGAAGTTAGCCACCTACGTCGAAGCACGCTACACAGAGCCGTTAGAGAGAATATGGCATATTAACAATTTAGTGGTCATACACCAGAGTCATTATCACGACTAGTAACGCTTACAAATCACATTCAGTTTATTATTAGTTTTCGCGACATTTGGTCCTTTTCTTCAATGATGCGTTTTTTCCCCCCTGGAATTTCTCTGTTTTTTTAACTGCGTCTTATACTCCAGTATATATACACGATTATGGTATTTGGTTCACCATATTCAGTTGGTAGTTCTACCCGGGTACCTAAAACAAACTATGATAATTTTGTTTTGAAAGAAAATTTGAAGCAAAGATAAATTTAGCTATTCTCTTGGATAATCCTATATCTGACTCTGATATGTTCTGTTGTAACACATATTGGCCTCCCTCCATGCAGAAAATATAACGGTTGCTACCCAAGTTGCACCGAGATATAACAGATGGATCTGTAGTCCAGTGGTTAACACGCTGGACTGGTAATCCAGCAATCGCAGGTTCGATCCCCCCGTTTGACCCTAATAAATTTAACAGTCTTTCAGATGAGACTTTAAACTGAGGTCTCGTGTCGGTGCTTTATACCGTGCACGTAAAAGAACCAGAGGAGACTCTGGAATGGGTCTCTGTCTGTATCATTGCACTATCCTCCAAAAAATCTAAAATGACGAATCTCTTCAGGAGGCGTCGCTCATCGGTAGCGACGATTAATAAACGTAAAACAAACAAGCACCAAGATAACATCAATAACCATGCCACCTTGACATCAGTACCAGCACTATCTTTACAACGGTACCCATATCACATTGGCAATTGTATCCATGACACCCTGACATCTGTACCCATGCCATCAGTACCACCACCTTGACATCTGTACCCATGCCATCAGTACTGCCACCTTGACATCTGTACCCATACCATCAGTACCACCACCTTGACATCTGTACCCATGCCATCAGTACCACCACCATGACATCTGTACCCATGCCATCAGTTCCACCACCTTTACATCTGTACCCATACCATCAGTACCGCCACCTGGACATCTGTACCCATGCCATCAGTACCACCACCATGACATCTGTACCCATGCAATCAGTACCACCACCATGACATCTGTACCCATGCCATCAGTTCCACCACCTTGACATCTGTACACATGCCATCAGTTCCACCACCTTGACATCTGTACCCATGCCATCAGTACCGCCACCATGACATATGTACCCATGCCATCAGTACCGCCACCTTGACATCTGTACCCATGCCATCAGTACCGCCACCATGACATCTGTACCCATGCCATCAGTTCCACCACCTTGACATCTGTACCCATGCCATCAGTACCACCACCATGGCATCATTCTCACATATACATGCCAACTTGCTGTGTACTTGATTTTGTGCAAGCAAATGAGACGTGGAGCATCATGGTATCCTCGCTACCCCTCAACAACTTACTGCAAGGGTGTATCACATATGGGTACCCATGTGGCAATGATTGACTAAAATTTAAAAGTAATATTTTTACTCAAACATATATAGCTAACTGCATGCAGTATCTATATCTGTATCTATATTGTGGACACTTAGGTTTGTTACCATTGGATGAGCACAGCAAACAGATAGTTTTCGAGATAAGATAAATTTTATTTCGAGTCGGCAAGATAGCAAAAGTACAACACAAGCTCTGAGTGAGCTTTTGAACCGACTTCATTGCAGAATAGTTAGTTATATATTGAATATATGTCAATTTTGTCCCATTCAGTGTCCAGATTTCTTAGAAATGAGCTAGCTACATGCACTAGTATGTTTTCACGGAAATACAAACATTCTACAATGAGTTTTTACTTAAAACTGTGTTTTGCACGCATATAAACAACACTCTTTGGAATGAGAGTTGTTTCCCCTTGCACTCTAGAAATGGTTCACATGCATTGGTTAGTTTTAGTTTTAAAATATTTTATTTCACAATATAATACATAACAGACGGATATGTAGTCCAGTGGTATCACGCTGGACTGGTAATCCAGGGATCGCAGGTTCGATCCCCCGTCTGACCCTAATAAAATTAACAGTCTTTCAGATGGGACGTTAAACCGAGGTCTCGTGTCGGTGCTTTACACCGTGCACGTAAAAGAACCAGATGAGATTCTGGAATGGGTCTCTATCTGTATCATGCACTATCCTCCAAAATCTAAAATAACTAATCTCTTCAGGAGGCGTCGCTCATATGGGCAACCGTTAGCGACGATAAATAAACGTAAAAAACAACAATATAATACATATTGAACAATGCATATACATTACACATATCAAAATACAGAAAAAGGATTAGAATGAATGACAGAGTCTTATATAATTCTTCTCCTCAAATGGTTGATATAGGACATCCTGGTATGATTAATTTTAATTTCAAAGTTTTTTTTGTCTCACTCCACATACTAGCAAGAGATGCAGTATTAGAACAAAGAAACTGAAAAAATAAATTTTGTTTATTTTTTTGTAGCTTATAACGAATGTAAGTTGGTACGGACGGACGTAGGTACAACGTGGAGCAGCTATTTTAATCAACACTCCTGCAATAATAAAACAAAATGCACCATTATTATGCAACATTGTGTGATTATTTTACCACATGACGTGTACTATAATTATACATTTCTATGCATTTCTATACATTTCTATACATTTCTATACATTTCTATTTAATCATTTTTAATCTACGTTGTATATTATATTGACATGTATGTCTTTTACTAAACGAGGCAAATTTAAAATCAAGAATCGCCATAAAACTAAATGCATTTTATGCCCCTTTATCTGGAAAACATCTGATACTGCCACCGTGGGAGGGGGACATTGATGCCAGACACAACTGACGAGAATTAGCTTTACGAGCCTTTCAATAGTTATTGATTTACGTTTTCATATACTGTAGACACTATTTATGCGCGAGCAATTATATTTCGCTAATTTTCGCAATCTAATTTGATTGCAAATTCATGATTCTTGTGGATAATAATGTGTCCGAATGTAGAGCAATATCTGTAAATATTTTATGTACACTTTATATCCAAATTTCTACAAATTTATTTTAGCTCGAATTTGAAACAAGTACTTACAACTTATAGTAATCACCCTCGATACCTCATTCCTGGTGGAATTCATCGCCATGAGGGAGAGAGAAGAGTAGAATGTAGAATTTAATCGTAGCGGCTATAACGGCTATCAAAATTTTGAAGGTCAATACAGTTAGATACAAAAGACATAAATGTTTCGTGATATGTCACGGATGCACGAATTCAAAACTGCAAATTAATTGAAAATATTCAAAATAATGAAAATCGTGAAATTATAGTATTTTACAGTAATAAAATCATACTCGTTACTAGGTGTCGTCGCATCATATCCGAAGGAGCTATTGGCTGTTGAGTCGGTTAGTGCTTTTCTTGGAAATAATAACCATGCATACATCGATCAATTATTTACATGTTATTAGAAATGGGCACGTGTTAACTTTGTACAGGTATCACATTATTTAATATATACCTTGTTATGGCATAGATTACATTTCTCGCATTATATACACTTGTAGAAACAAGCATTTGATCATTGCATAAACGGCAGAATGCGCTAGCTTTTCAGTGTATGCAATCGTAATCTCTGGGCCTTTCGCACCGGAAGCAAACATGCTATCACAACTTGCACCTGCACAGGCATGCACGGATCAATTTAAAGGAAAACCATCAACACGATTTATGTTAATCTTGAAAAATAAAGTTCACTAAAACATACAAATGTGTTGAAAGAATTTTTGAGAATCGCACTGCAAATATTTAAGAAGTTATACGACTGGTTGATTATCTCAAATGCAAAAATATGGAGGCAGCCATCTTGGATTTACAAAGTCATGTGACTTTTCCCAAAAATCAAATTATACTCAAATTATCATAACAATATTGTAATCTATCTATCTATCTTAAAATCTGCATGTGTATTGCATCGCTACATATATTTAACAAGTTTACTTATGTTTGTGTCAGTTGCATACAGGAAGTCAATTGTTATGTAGCCATTACATCATAACTACCCGGTATCGTAGCCATTACATCATAACTACCTTGTATCATAGCCATTACATCATAACTACCCGGTATCGTAGCCATTACATCATAACTACCCGGTATCGTAGCCATTACATCATAACTACCCGGTATCGTAGCCATTACATAATAACTACCTGGTATCGTAGCCATTACATCATAACTACCCGGTATCGTAGCCATTACATAATAACTACCTGGTATCATGGCCATTACATCATAACTACCCGGTATCCTAGCCATTACATAACTACCCGGTATCGTAGCCATTACATAACTACCTGGTATCGTAGCCATTACATAACTACCCGGTATCGTAGCCATTACATAACTACCCGGTATCGTAGCCATTACATAACTACCCGGTATCCTAGCCATTACATATCTACCCGGTATCGTAGCCATTACATCATAACTACCCGGTATCGTAGCCATTACATCATTTGTCCATCCTCATCATGATTGCATATCATAATATTGTACAATATTTATTGTAAATATGTTTAAATGTTACAGACGAGAAACTGTAAAGTTAAAGTCTTAATAAAGCATTCTTCTTCTTCTTCTTCTATATTGTTTTGTACAATGTATATGTAAATTCTCATTGTTTTGTACAATGTATATGTAAATTATCATTGTTTTGTACAATGTATATGTAAATTATCATAGTTTTGTACAATGTATATGTAAATTCTCATTGTTTTGTACAATGTATATGTAAATTCACATTGTTTTGTACAATGTACCGGTATATGTAAATTCTCATTGTTTTGTACAATGTATATGTAAATTCTCATTGTTTTGTACAATGTATATGTAAATTCACATTGTTTTGTACAATGTATATGTAAATTCACATTGTTTTGTACAATGTATATGTAAATTCACATTGTTTTGTACAATGTATATGTAAATTCACATTGTTTTGTAAAATGTAAATTCACATTGTTTTGTACAATGTATATGTAAATTCACATTGTTTTGTACAATGTATATGTAAATTCACATTGTTTTGTACAATGTATATGTAAATTATCATTGTTTTGTACAATGTATATGTAAATTCACATTGTTTTGTACAATGTATATGTAAATTCACATTGTTTTGTACAATGTATATGTAAATTCACATTGTTTTGTACAATGTATATGTAAATTATCATTTTTTTGTACAATGTATTTGTAAATTCTCATTGTTTTGTACAATGTATATGTAAATTCTCATTGTTTTATACAATGTATATGTAAATTCACATTGTTTTGTACAATGTATATGTAAATGTTCATAGAATAATAAGCTCCAATTGATGCCAACTAATTTATATTAGCTGTATCCATAATCTAGCTATATGCAGAGATCTAGCTATATACAGTAATAGCTATTAATCTAGCTATATGCAGAGATTTAGCTATATACAGTAATAGCTATTAATCTAGCTATATGCAGAAATCTAGCTATATACAGTAATAGCTATTAATCTAGCTATATGCAGAGATCTAGCTATATACAGTAATAGCTATTAATCAGTAGAAGTATAGAGTAGTCTAGCAGTACATATTTATTCATCAAGTCTGAAGATCCCTATCTGTTGTGGTTTCAGCTCCTCAGTTTGTCGGTTCCTTTGATGTGGATTCCTCCGACGGCACAGGAACTGTGATGTTCTTCTTCCGTGAGACAGCAATTGAATACCAGGCTAGCAGGAATAAAATCTACTCGAGGGTTGGCAAAGTGTGCAAGGTGAGAAACAAGGCGTATGAATATTGTCTGCAACATGACTTCATTTGTTAGTGTTAGTCAGTATTGATGCTTAACTCGGCCAATATGGAGCTAGCACGGCCAATATGAGATTTATGCGGCCTGTGTGAAAATGTCGAAATCTGATTGGTTGTTGGACCTCGGCCTCTATGAGATTGCCTGACGAAATTCTTTTGCAGTCGCCATCTTGGAAACAAGCAAAACACTCGTTCTTAATTTTTGCTACTTTGTTAGTTAGAATCTTTAAAAAAAGAGTGTAATAGCGATCTTTATTTGGTCACGGCAATTTAGAATTGATTAAATTTTAGTTGTGATAGGCCTAGCGTTTGCAATACGCACAGTTCAGAACTTCTCGCGTCGACCGTGAAAACTGTCGTCTGGCTGTGTTTACAAACACTAAACAGAAAGTAGAAATACCAGATAGTGATGAGTGACGATGAAGGTGAGCTGATGCTCAAACTGTTGATGATATAGTGCATCTTGTTATATTCTATAGTCAATTAATAAAATTGTCATTAATTAAGTGATTTCATATTGGCCTTAATATTGGGATGAAGCCAGTCATATTGGACCGAGTCTTCAGCCTCGGTCCAATATGATTGGCTTCATCCCAATAACAAGGCCAATATGAAATCACTTAATAAATAACATTATATTACGAACTCCTGGAAATAAATGTTATATGAACAAACTAACTGCCTATACCCATCATGTGACAGATCAACGCAATGCTGTTATTGATTGGATCGAGGGTTGCCAGCGATTGTTTTGGTTTGTCCTATGGGATAGTGGAATGTTTCTGGGCGCCTGTACCTGAGCTCTTATCGGTTATTGCTCTTCTTGTCATGTTAACGTTCGCGACCTAACAGTAGTGACGTTATATTCTTGAAATTGTATATTTTGAAAAAGACATCATTGTCGAAATATGTAAATAATAATATAAAATTCTCACTTAGTGCTTCGACTTGATTTCTACTTTATTTTATGTTACAGATTGGAAGCATTTTTTTTTTTCGATTCATTTTTTTATCGACGTAGGATGAAGTAGTCATAGGTCATGTGCATAAATATGTGATAAGTGTGTCAGTGGTTTTGTTGATTATAATAATTAATATGTTGTATTTTGTAGCGAGATCTAGGCGGTGGACTGATGGACGTTGCCAAGAAGAAGTGGTTGTCCTTCCAGAAGGCTAGACTGGTCTGTTCTCTATCGGGAAACTCGCCGTATTATTTTGATGATATTTGTAAGTTTCTACAAAGTGTGTTAAAATTTCTTTTAGTTTGATTGCGAGATAGATTAATCTCTCTCGAGGCCACATTCCTGACGCCACAAGCAATGTGGATTTAAGTGACTTGGCCGAGGATTATGAGCCTAACGACACAACCATTACCCCACAGAGACTCAGGTCAAGGTCACACTTTCTACTAAGTGTACTTAACTCTAAGAAAACTGTCACCATAGAGATGGTCTAAATTTATTTAATATGAACTACAATCAAACCTGTGTTAGTGGTCACCTCTATTAAGCAACCAACCTGTATTAAACAGACTCCAGACTCCCAATGTGTTGTTTAGTTATACATTTAGCCTCTATTAAGCAGCCACATGTGCTAAGCGGTCAATTTCTATGATTTTCCTTGGCTCCTGCCTAAGTCAGGTTTGACTATGTTCTCATCAAAATACAAACAGCTCTGAACTTTCCGTCCTTGTTTTATGTAATTATTTTAAATGTTCGATTAGCGCAGTGGTTACCACGCTCGGTTCTCACCAATGCAACCCGGGTTCGATCCTCGGACCGGGAAGTATGTGAGATGGTACAATGGTCGCCAGATCGGACAGGTGGTTTTCTCCAGGTACTCCAGTTTCCTCCCACACGAATGACCACATTTACGCTTTCATCCGCACCAACAAGAGTGATTAATATAAGTTGTTAAAACTTGTTTCGCAATCGTTGTAAAACTAAATGTCCCTGTTTCAAATTGTTCACATGTATGATAAGCTGTTTGTTTTGTGTAACAGATGATGTATACCAGAGCGGGGACCAGTTCTACGCCTTATTCTATAATCAAGGGTAAGATATGTTACACATTGGACACTGGATAAAATACAATATTTATTTACAGGTTGTAAAACAACAAATAAATTGCCTATTAAATACATAGTAAAAACAGACGGATCTGTAGTCCAGTGGTAACACGCTGGACTGGTAATCCAGGGATCGCAGGTTCGATCCCCCGTCTGACCCTAATAAAATTAAGTCTTTCAGATGGGACGTTAAACCGAGGTCTCGTGTCGGTGCTTTACACCGTGCACGTAAAAGAACCAGAGGAGACTCCGGAATGGGTCTCTGTCTGTATCATTGCACTATCCTCCAAAATCTAAAATTACTAATCTCTTCAGGAGGCGTCGCTCATATGGGCAACCGATAGCGACGATAAATAAACGTAAAACACACACAATAGTAAAAACATAGTCTGTTCATTTATATTTCAAATCTTTCATTTCTTCTCATACCACATCCACCGTGAAGAGGTATTCAAGTCAAACTGAAAAAACAGCAAAAATATCACAAATGTAATGGTGAGAATTCACACCGGGTCACCTGTGAATGACATCGCTGTGTTTACACACTGTATTCCCTGCCAAATATCACAGTATACCAATCTTCAGTTTGCATTGCCTGACTTCTTATATCACATCTTTTCTCCAGGTCAACTAGTCTAAAGTCTTCTCAAGTCACATAAATATTCATGAAAATGAAATGTTTTCCAAAAAGGAAAATGCACTATATTAGTTATCAGGACTACATTTGAGTTGACCTCTGATGCACTTCTGCCTATTTACGTATATACGGATGCACACCACTGAATTTTCTCCTTCTTCGCGGTATAGTAAATCGATCAACTGTCGCAGTCAAATTCTCAGTTCCAAACAAGAATCGACATTTACCGCATGCAGTTCTGTAAACTCCAGGGCTGCTGCTTGCTGTTAGACACAAGTAAGTCATGGCATCACCATCAAAGTTTTTCACAATTTTCAAATTGTAAACAAACACCGGTTAAAAATGGAGCGCGTAGATAACCTAGTTGTCATGTAGGGCTATTACTCATCAATGCGCTGGAGCAAGTAATTCTGAAATAAATGCACAAAATGTCTTCTTTAAATGAGCACAAATGCCACAGATGCACCACAATCACAGTAAGAAATGCAAACAGTCTCTGGTTCTACAGTAAAACATCATCAAATTATGGTCTGCTTGATTGTAAAAACTACTTTCTAGGGTACAACGACCCGGAACCAATTTTCCCCAGTGGGGTCACACGATACCAACCTTACACTTTACAGTCTACTTGCTTAACCATAGACAGTTCTCCTCATTGAAGAGTACTCATGTTCTCTCCCTTCATAGTGAACAGTCCTGCAGGGATTACTTCCCTTATACAAGATCAAGTCCTTGTCTGTTCATGAACTCCGTATCTATTCTCCAATTGTCTCTTTCCTACATAGAGATTTAGCTTAATATACTACATGTACTCTTTATCTCCATACAGCCATTTAGCTATCAATCAGTGGATAAGCAGTCAGCATATCTACCCCCCCCACCTTCATAGACAGTGTCCCGTGCACTGTATGCGAGTGTCCCGTGAACTGTATGCGAGTGTCCCGTGAACTGTATGCGAGTGTCCCATGAACTGTATGCGAGTGTCCCGTGCACTGTATGCGAGTGTCCCGTGCACTGTATGCGAGTGTCCCATGCACTGTATGTGAGTGTCCCGTGCACTGTATGCGAGTGTCCTGTGCACTGTATACGAGTGACCAGTGCACTGTATGCGAGTGTCCCGTGAACTGTATGAGAGTGTCCCATGCACTGTATGCGAGTGTCCCATGTACTGTATGTGAGTGTCCCGTGCACTGTATGCGAGTGTCCCTTGCACATGCGAGTGTCCCTTGCACTGTATGCGAGTGTCCCTTGCACTGTATGCGAGTGTCCCGTGAACTGTATGTGAGTGTCACCTTTTTTGTACTTGCAATGTGAATAGGACATGCTAAAGATGATGTATGCACATTTAAATGTTTCACTATTGTGATTTATTAAGTGGATGGATCTCATTATAGCATCGTAGAACCTTGCCAATAACCTATGGATAAGGGTTGGCATACTCATTATAGCATCGTAGAGCATTGCCAATAACCTATGGTTAAGGGTTGGCATACTCATTATAGCATCGTAGATCCTTGCCAATAACCTATGGATAAGGGTTGGCATACTCATAATAGCATCGTAGAACCTTGCCAATAACCTATGGATAAGGGTTGGCATACTCATTATAGCATCATAGAACCTTGCCAATAACCTATGGTAGCATGCTGGCATACTCATTATAGCATCGTAGAACCTTGCCAATAACCTATGGTAGCATGCTGGCATACTCATTATAGCATCGTAGAACCTTGCCAATAACCTATGGTAGCATGCTGGCATACTCATTATAGCATCGTAGAACCTTGCCAATAACCTATGGTAGCATGCTGGCATACTCATTATAGCATCGTAGAACCTTGCCAATAACCTATGGATAAGGGTTGGCATACTCATAATAGCATCGTAGAACCTTGCCAATAACCTATGGATAAGGGTTGGCATACTCATTATAGCATCATAGAACCTTGCCAATAACCTATGGTAGCATGCTGGCATACTCATTATAGCATCGTAGAACCTTGCCAATAACCTATGGTAGCATGCTGGCATACTCATTATAGCATCGTAGAACCTTGCCAATAACCTATGGTAGCATGCTGGCATACTCATTATAGCATCGTAGAACCTTGCCAATAACCTATGGATAAGGGTTGGCATACTCATTATAGCATCGTAGAACCTTGCCAATAACCTATGGTAGCATGCTGGCATACTCATTATAGCATCGTAGAACCTTGCCAATAACCTATGGTAGCATGCTGGCATACTCATTATAGCATCATAGAACCTTGCCAATAACCTATGGTAGCATGCTGGCATACTCATTATAGCATCGTAGAACCTTGCCAATAACCTATGGTAGCATGCTGGCATACTCATTATAGCATCGTAGAACCTTGCCAATAACCTATGGATAAGGGTTGGCATACTCATTATAGCATCGTAGAACCTTGCCAATAACCTATGGATAAGGGTTGGCATACTCATTATAGCATCGTAGAACCTTGCCAATAACCTATGGTAACATGCTGGCATACTCATAATAGCATAGTAGAACCTTGCCAATAGCATAGTAGAACCTTGCCAATAACCTATGTTTAACTACATCTAGCAACTGGTTATACTGCTGTTGTTGTTACTGCTAGTTGTTAGGATGCCGTACAATAACAAAATTATTAACCTGTAGCAAGCCAATCACAACTAAAGTCGCTTTTGCAAACTGCATAGAGCCTGATCCGGTTTGCTATTCGGATAGTGGAGCTTAAACACTTATCCGAATAGCAAACAACATAAATCCTGATCAGACACGGCTGATCATGATCTATGTTGTTTGCACATTCTGCCCAATTTATTTGGCAGGTTAAGTGTTAAAGTAAATTGAAATCATGTTATCTACAATACAATTAAATGGTGTTTTACAGAGAACTCAACTCATCTGCCATCTGTGTGTATGATAAATTGGCAATCGAAGATGCATTTCATGGAAAATTCCAGTACAGAACATCGACTGGTGTCTGGACTGCTCTTCCAGACCACCTCAACCCTAGTCCTAGACTAGATAACGTACGTATCCACAGCAACAACTCCAACCATGAATGTGTTTAGCTTGTACATGTGTAAATGTGTGTCCATGAATGTGTTTAGCTTGTACATGTGTAAATGTGTGTCCATGAATGTGTTTAGCTTGTACATGTGTAAATGTGTGTCCATGAATGTGTTTAGCTTGTACATGTGTAAATGTGTGTCCATGAATGTGTTTAGCTTGTACATGTGTAAATGTGTGTCCATGAATGTGTTTAGCTTGTACATGTGTAAATGTGTGTCCATGAATGTGTTTAGCTTGTACATGTGTAAATGTGTGTCCATGAATGTGTTTAGCTTGTACATGTGTAAATGTGTGTCCATGAATGTGTTTAGCTTGTATATATGGAATAAAACCGTTGTAGTTATTGGTTTAAAACATTGCATACATATGTGAGGGCTATTTCTCTACACCCACAGTAGGTCCTCACCGACCAGTGACCGTGATCTATACCCACAGTAGGTCCTCACCGACCAGTGACCGTGAAATTGACTTTAGTAAAACATAATAGTAAAACATATAGTAAAACATAATAGTAAAACATAATAGTAAAACATAATAGTAAAACAGTCTCGAACACTATTATATCTCAAAAGACGTCAACGGTATTGCTTTAAAATTGATACTTCCATATATACCCGAGTTCTAATTCTCACCGCCACCACTATGGCCCTACCCTACCACCACTATGTCCCCAACCTACCTCCTCTATGTCCCCACCTTGCCACCACTATGTCCCCACCCTACCACCTCTATGTACCCACCCTACCACCACTATGTCCCCACCCTACCACCTCTATGTACCCACCCTACCACCACTATGTTCCCACCCTACCACCACTATGTTCCCACCCTACCACCACTATGTTCCCACCCTACCACCACTATGTTACCACCCACACCACTTGTTCCAACCTACCACCACTATGTTCCACCCTACACCACTATGTTCCCACCCTACCACCACTATTTCCCACCCTACCACCACTATGTCACCCTACCACCACTATGTTCCCACCCTACCACCACTATGTTCCACCCTACCACCACTATGTTCCCACCCTACCACCACTATGTTCCCACCCTACCACCACTCTATGTTCCCACCCTACCACCACTCTATGTCCCCACCCTACCACCACTATGTTACCACCTACCACTGCTATGTCCCCACCTACCACCACTATGTCCCCACCCTACCACCACTATGTCCCCACCCTACCACCACTATATCTCCACCCTACCACCACTATGTCCCCACCCTACCACCACTATGTCCCCACCCTACCACCACTATGTCCCCACCCTACCACCACTATGTCCCCACCCTACCACCACTATGTCCCCACCCTACCACCACTATGTCCCCACCCTACCACCACTATTTTCCCACCCTACCACTGACCTTCCACTTGAAATTTGGCAATTCCTTGGAAACCATAAAAGGCATGTTTTTTATTCCAGTGAACCAGTATTTATACAGTCAATGTGTTCATGGTGACCTTGTATTTTACTAAGAATGAAATATTTATCACGATGCATTACTGCATTATCTAATACGGCTATGTTGCCTTTAGTTGCACGAGTAGATATAACGACCTATGTCTGACACCCTTCTTGTAGTGTACAGCCCACAGAGACAACCCCGAAGTCTTCGAGAAAAATGTGTCGCAGTACCAGTTGATGTACCAGAGAGTGAGTCCACTTTACGGGCGGCCAATCTTCTACAAGTCAGGAGTACAGCTTATCAATATTGTAGTGGACAAGACAAAGTATAATTCTGAGAATGGTGACATGAGCAGAAATATTTATGCTGCATCAAGTTAGTGGATATTTTTACTTACTTGTTGTTTGTAAATTGTTTTCAATAATGAAGACTTCCTCACCTTATACATTACAAATGATTAGGGATGTCAACGAGTACTCGAGTACTTGATCGAACGTCCGAGTATCGAATACTTTTCAGATAATCGAGTACTCGGTTAAAAAATCAACAAATCTTTATTTTGCGCAAATAATGAGTTGCCTGTGAACAAAGCGTGATCAGTGGGATTAGCGAAACTTCCGCTGTATCAAACAATGCAATATACAGCGTGTCATGGTGATTAACAATACCTGTATATCACACAGAGCCGGCCACAGTGACCGAATAATTAAGGTGTTGATTCAACTTAATTGGGAAGCGTAAGTTTGATGCAAATTATTTTATCATTGTCGTCACTACCGAGGCGGGTCGTCCGATTGTTTGTCGTGTGAATGACATCTTTTGTCTGGTGGTCGGAACTTGTTTTGATGTTATAATTGACTCTTAATTGATTACTCAATTTAGAACTTTAAGCAGCTACCCATAGCAGGGCAATACCGAAATAGTTGTTAAATAATAAATATCGTAACTTTTGCCATTAACGTTAACGCTGTTAAACTGTGAAGAGATATTTAGAATATAATAGTAGTATAGTAATATAAGTGAATTGTGAGAATGCCTCCACCTAAATCTGTGGTCTAAATCTTTAGGAGAGGAATTTATATAAGATTGTATTTATCTTGTTTTCCAATCCTTTGTTATCTTCCTGCAACCTGTGTGTTTATATAATTTCGATGCATATATGCCCTTTGTACAAAAGAAGAACAATAAATAAAGTTTAAACTAAATCTGTGGTAGGGAAGTACTGGACAACACATCAAAGCAATGAATTGATTAAAAGCAGGACCAATCTGATTGACGAGACAAGAAGCATAATCCACAGTAACGGTAACCGAGTACTCGAGTACTCGATCGAATACCTTTCCGAGTACTCGAGTACCAAAATCACTACTCGTTGACATCCCTACAAAGTCGTGGATGCGCGTTCGCTTCAGGTGCGAAAGGTCCGGAGTTCGAGCCCCACTGGAGCCGTTAGGCAAGGCATTTAAATTCCACGTTGCCTCTTCTCTCTCCCTCGTGGCGATGGATTCCATCAGGAATGAGGTCTCGAGAGTGATTTATATAAGTTGAAATAACTTGTTTCGCAATCGAGCTAAAATAAATTTGTATGCAAAAAAAGATCATGGTCATTCTTTAAGCCAAGGATTCCCTGTCTGCTCCATGTCTAAATATAGTCTCTATGGTTGTGTCCAGAGTATATATTTGTTGTTCATGAGTGTATTAACAGTCTTTCAATTGGGACTTTAAACCGAGGGCTTGTGTCGGTGCTTTACACTGTGCACGTTAAAGAACCAGAGGAGATTCTGGAATGGGTCTCTGTCTGTATCATTGGACTATCCTTCAAAAATCTAAAATGACTAATCTCATCAGGAGGCGTCGCTCAGATAACTCGACACGGGACCTCCGTGTCCAATTCATTAAAGTCGTTGACTTCAATCACTTGTGCCACTGTAGACTCTAATGGGGGGATCAAACAAACGGATAACTGGAGAGTCACCATATGACCTAAACTGTTGCCACTTTAAACCCCGAATCAAATAAACGAATAACTGGACAGAAATAATTATCACAATGACATGATGCTTGAATGATAATTATTTACATAAATGGTAGGGGAACTGTATCGCAGAGCTCAATGTTTCTGTCACTTTCTTTGATTCTTGACTGCATCGCGCGTGTTCAGCGGCGGGGCCTATATGTAATTATGGGGAAAGATTTCTCTTCTTTTTTGTGTGGAAACATTTCTCAACTTATAATCAATAACGTACATGTAGCAACTGGTTGCTAGGATGCAGTACAATAACAAAATGATTAACCCTTAAAATGTCAATCACTACTAAAGTCGCTTGTGCAAACAGCATAGAGCCAGATCAGGCGGCACCTTCTGTGCCATCTGATCTGGCTCTATGCTGTTTGCTATTCGGATAGTGGAGCTAAAACACTTGTCTGAATAGCAAACGACATGTATCCTGATCAGACACGGTGTTACACTCGACTGATCTGGATCTATGTTGTTTGCACATTCTGTCCAATTTTTTCGTTCCACAGGTTAAGTGTGAATTACTGTTCATTTTAAGCGTGTAATCTGGCATTTTGTACAAACTGGCATTTCTTGTTTTGTTCTTTCCAGTTTCAAGTTGCTTTAGATGGCTTTTACTGTGATGTTGTTTCTCAAAATAAATTAATTAATTTCTCGTTTTATTTTCTCAGATGAAGGAGAAGTATATGACATTTTTATGAAGACATTCGACCCAACAACATCCCCGTCCATTCCATTTCTAACTGTGCTAAATTCTATATATCGACCATTTGGAACGGACAAAAACCTTGATTATGCTGTGTGGGACATGAAATTATTGGTTAGTATGTTACAATGTATCTGTAGTCGTGTATTGGTTGTGATATTGATGTTTCAAATTAAACAGATAAGAGCATGCTCTACCTGGAAGTGAATTTGTTCGATTAATATTGCTTGTAAACTAGATAATGCTCTAACATTCAGTGTAGCAACATTATCTGCCATAAAGAACGCCGCCTAAAATTATCTATAAAGTTATCTATACATTGTAAATCAGTATTTACATGGTTACCTGTGAGATAATAGAACCATTTACTCATTACCAGGGTTTACTCTGGGTCAATTTTAGTTTGCGCCAGCAAATTCGCCAATCAGAAAAGGTTTGCGCCAATGGCTCCAATGTTGGAGCCAGCAGTCTATAGTGCCATATTCAATCGGACATCTGGTATGTGCTGATGTTAAACAAGTTGTCAACTTGTGTGCATGTACTACTGTTAATTACTTGTACATCTGCTGTAGTTGTCTACATGCACTTATGAATAAATAAATACTGTGTAACTTACTACCTACCAATCATAAAAAATCAGGTTTGGGAAATTGGAAAGTGCACTAAGACTAACCATGCATTTTCTTGCACCCACTATGTTTTGATACAGTTTTACGTTTGTAGGGACTATTAGTCATATCACTAAACTGAAGGTGTTTCAGTACTTTCATGGTTGGAAATTGTCTGGGCCGAATCATATTCTGGGGTTTCAGGATTAGCAGAATTATTCTGCTTGGAAACTAAACCTATTTCAGTAGCGGGCATTTCCCGACATATGACGTACTTACTTATCTGTATCATCTGAACGCTTTTCGTTGTACATAATTGTAACAAGTAAAAGCGTCTCGTCAACGAACAAGTACTCGGTGACCATGTACATTTTATCCCTGCAGAAAGGTCCATATAATCTGCTGTGAAAATATTGTTGTGTCACTGAAAACGGTTTCAATGATTCTAATTGCGTCTTTGGCCATTTCATTGCATCAAAACCGCAAGAAATGCACAGTGAGAAAACACTGCATTATCAAATTCTGGTGTACAGAAATATCTGTGCTAATCAGTTGTAGGATTAAAGACGGCCATTTAATCCAATTATCCGTAATTAAAATGTCACCAACTTCTCAACACCCCATGCAATCAAGTGCCAAACAGCTGATTTCCAATAAACAAACGCTTGTCATCATCACACGCGTGACCGCACACTTTCATGGATTTTCGGCCGATTATGTTTCTTGAACAATGTTATTTTGTCAATATTTATGGCATGCGCCAAGGATTTTTGCCAACTGAAGATTTTTGGAGCCATTTAATCCAATTATTCGTAATTAAAATGTCTGAGTCCCACTCAGACCGTGTCTTTTTACATGAAAATGTTGGCAGTTTCTTACGGAGGTTTGTGCAAGTACTTGTTAACCACTGGAGCCTGCCCAGGAAATGTGTAGTTAGGTAAACTGCCCGTCGCTCAAATGGGCAACCGGTAGCGACGTTAAATATACTTATATACAGTCTACAGCTGTTGTGTTGAATTCCGCCAGACCGAACACAATACCTCGACATAACCGAAGTTTGAGTTAGCGAAATTCGATATAAACGGAGCAAGTTATATGTAAAATGATAGTGTCTGAAAAGGGACTTTGATCTGACTTCGAGATAACCAGAGAAATCGACATAACCGACTTTGACATAACGAATGTAGACTGTATTAAAAAGAAGTCATATCTTGTTACATGTGTTTTTAGGAACAAGATATTATAATGGGAACAGATTATGAGGTGACAAAATTGCAGCTGAGTGATATATGTTATAGAATCATCCATGTGGATGTGTGTGTTTCCAACACGAGATGTAAATGGAACAACTGTAATGATAAATGTGTATCCGTAATGTAAGTGTAACTCCGCACATTGTAATGATAAATGTGTATCAGTAATGTAAGTGTAACTCTCTGCACATTACGACATGTATTTACCATGCGTTTCAGTATGGTAATTGATAGACTTTATTTATTTTACTATGATTGCGAAACAAGTTTTAACAACTTATGAAGATCACTCTTGTTGGCGCGGATGAAAGCGTATTTCCTTCATGTGGGAGGAACTCGGGTACCAGATGAAAACCAACCTGTCCGATCTTGCTACCACCGTACCATTTCTCATCCTTACCAGTCCGAGGATCGAACCCGAGTTGCATTGGTGAGAAGTGATCATGCTAACCACTGTGCTAACCACTGCGCGTATCGGACAGTAAGGTCATGTGACTTGTGCGTATCTATTGCAAAATTGAATGTAGTAAATGTGACCAGATATACATGTATAAACATAGTAAGTGTAACTCGATATGCGCGTGTGATTCTGATATACAGTGAAACCTGTGTTAGTGGTCACCTCCATTAAGCAGCCATCCTGTATTAAGCAGCCAGTTTCCAGATCCCCATTTGGTTGTTGTATTATATATTTGACCTCTATTAAGCAGCCACCTGAGCTAAGCAGCCACTTTCTCTGACTCCCTTGGCTGGCTGCTTTAGACAGGTTTGACTATATATATTAGTGTAATTAGTGTAAGCTGATATACATACTGTAAAACACTATAATTGCACGATTGTTTACATTTTCAATGAACTCGTGCATCCATGATGTATCGCTAAATATAAATGTGTATCGCTCGTAATTGTATTGACCTTCAAAATTTGGATAAAATATACATATTTTCGGATATAACGTTGCATTCGGACGCAGTATTATTCACGCAAACCATCAGCCAACTATAATTGCTCGCGAATAGTTGCAGTAGTGTGATCAGATATACATGGATCGCGCATCCAACTCTCGTTACTTGAAATCCACGTTGTGTATAATTATATTTGTGTATTTTTTAGACTAATACGATTTAAATATCTCGTGTATCTTGAATAACATGATTTGTGGTACCTATTTACCATTATGTCTCACATTTGTGCCTACCGGATGTATATTATTTTTAGACTAATCTGATTTGAATGATAGCATCGTTCACTCACATATATAGTATAGTATCACTCACTCACATATATAGTATAGTATCACTCACTCACATATATAGTATAGTATCACTCACTCACATATATAGTATAGTATCACTCACTCACATATATAGTATAGTATCACTCACTCACATATATAGTATAGTATAGCTCACTCACATATATAGTATAGTATAGCTCACTCACATATATAGTATAGTATCACTCACTCACATATATAGTATAGTATCACTCACTCACATATATAGTATAGTATCACTCACTCACATATATAGTATAGTATCGCTCACTCACATATATAGTATAGTATCACTCACTGACATATATAGTATAGTATCGCTCACTCACATATATAGTATAGTATCGCTCACTCACATATATAGTATAGTATAGCTCACTCACATGTATAGTATCACTCGCTCACATATATAGTATAGTATCACTCACTCACATATATAGTATAGTATCACTCACTCACATATATAGTATAGTATCACTCACTCACATATATAGTATAGTATCACTCACTCACATATATAGTATAGTATCACTCACTCACATATATAGTATAGTATCGCTCACTCACATATATAGTATAGTATAGCTCACTCACATATATAGTATAGTATCACTCACTCACATATATAGTATAGTATCACTCACTCACATATATAGTATAGTATCACTCACTCACATATATAGTATAGTATCACTCACTCACATATATAGTATAGTATCACTCACTCACATATATAGTATAGTATCACTCACTCACATATATAGTATAGTATCACTCACTCACATATATAGTATAGTATAGCTCACTCACATATATAGTATAGTATCACTCACTCACATATATAGTATAGTATCACTCACTCACATATATAGTATAGTATCACTCACTCACATATATAGTATAGTATCACTCACTCACATATAGTATAGTATCACTCACTCACATATATAGTATAGTATCACTCACTCACATATATAGTATCGCTCACTCACATATATAGTATAGTATCACTCACTCACATATATAGTATAGTATCACTCACTCACATATATAGTATAGTATCACTCACTCGCATATATAGTATAGTATCACTCACTCACATATATAGTATAGTATCACTCACTCACATATATAGTATAGTATCACTCACTCACATATATAGTATAGTATCGCTCACTCACATATATAGTATAGTATCGCTCACTCACATATATAGTATAGTATCACTCACTCACATATATAGTATAGTATCGCTCACTCACATATATAGGATAGTATCGCTCACTCACATATATAGTATAGTATAGCTCACTCACATGTATAGTATCACTCGCTCACATATATAGTATAGTATCACTCACTCACATATATAGTATAGTATCACTCACTCACATATATAGTATAGTATCACTCACTCACATATATAGTATAGTATCACTCACTCACATATAGTATAGTATCACTCACTCACATATATAGTATAGTATCACTCACTCACATATAGTATATAGTATGACTCACTCACATATATAGTATAGTATCACTCACTCACATATAGTATATATCACTCACTCACATATATAGTATAGTATCGCTCACTCACATATATAGTATAGTATCACTCACTCACATATATAGTATAGTATCACTCACTCACATATATAGTATAGTATCACTCACTCACTCACATATATAGTATAGTATCACTCACTCACATATATATAGTATAGTATCACTCACTCACATATATAGTATAGTATCGCTCACTCACATATATAGTATAGTATCGCTCATTCACATATATAGTATAGTATCGCTCACTCACATATATAGTATAGTATCACTCACTCACATATATAGTATAGTATCACTCACTCACATATATAGTATAGTATCACTCACTCACATATATAGTATAGTATCGCTCACTCACATATATAGTATAGTATCGCTCACTCACATATATAGTATAGTATCGCTCACTCACATATATAGTATAGTATCACTCACTCACATATATAGTATAGTATCGCTCACTCACATATATAGTATAGTATCACTCACTCACATATATAGTATAGTATCACTCACTCACATATATAGTATAGTATCGCTCACTCACATATATAGTATAGTATCGCTCACTCACATATATAGTATAGTATCGCTCACTCACATATATAGTATAGTATCGCTCACTCACATATATAGTATAGTATCACTCACTCACATATATAGTATAGTATCACTCACTCACATATATAGTATAGTATCACTCACTCAAATATATAGTATAGTATCGCTCACTCACATATATAGTATAGTATCACTCACTCACATATATAGTATAGTATCACTCACTCACATATATAGTATAGTATCACTCACTCACATATATAGTATAGTATCGCTCACTCACATATATAGTATAGTATCGCTCACTCACATATATAGTATAGTATCGCTCACTCACATATATAGTATAGTATCACTCACTCACATATATAGTATAGTATCACTCACTCACGTATATAGTATAGTATCACTCACTCACATATAGTATAGTATCACTCACTCACATATATAGTATAGTATCACTCACTCACATATATAGTATAGTATCACTCACTCACATATAGTATAGTATCACTCACTCACATATATAGTATAGTATCACTCACTCACATATATAGTATCGCTCACTCACATATATAGTATAGTATCGCTCCCTCACATATATAGTATCACTCACTCACATATATAGTATAGTATCGCTCACTCACATATATAGTATAGTATCACTCACTCACATATATAGTATAGTATCACTCACTCACATATATAGTATAGTATCGCTCACTCACATATATAGTATAGTATCGCTCACTCACATATATAGTATAGTATCGCTCACTCGCATATATAGTATAGTATCACTCACTCACATATATAGTATAGTATCACTCACGTATATAGTATAGTATCACTCACTCACATATAGTATAGTATCACTCACTCACATATATAGTATAGTATCACTCACTCACATATATAAGTATCACTCACTCACATATATAGTATAGTATCACTCACTCACATATATAGTATCGCTCACTCACATATATAGTATAGTATCACTCACTCACATATATAGTATGCTCACTCACATATATAGTATAGTATCACTCACTCACATATATAGTATAGTATCACTCACTCACATATATAGTATAGTATCACTCACTCACATATATAGTATAGTATCACTCACTCACATATATAGTATAGTATCACTCACTCACATATATAGTATAGTATCACTCACTCACATATATAGTATAGTATCACTCACTCACATATATAGTATAGTATCACTCACTCACATATATAGTATAGTATCACTCACTCACACATATAGTATAGTATCACTCACTCACATATATAGTATAGTATCACTCACTCACACATATAGTATAGTATCACTCACTCACATATATAGTATAGTATCACTCACTCACATATATAGTATAGTATCACTCACTCACGTATATAGTATAGACTCCAATGATAAACAAACGTCAAATCAGGAGCGTGGCTGACCGTTAAATGAAATCCTACTTGTGAGAGGTTGTAGACCACAAAAACACTGTTTACAGATTCAATGGTAGTATTGGAATTATTTCGGAAGAATTTGTTCGTAGCAATGCATTTAAAAATATGCTTATTGTGATCTTATATCGATTTAATGAGAAGTTTTTATTTTTAATAGTGACAAAAGCTGTAACAATGCAGCTGAAACCAAGGATTGGAAGATAATCACCACATCAGGGGTCATGGATTCCATAAAAGATATCGTCCAACCAAAGGATGGTAAGAAAATACAAGCACTAGCACTTAAACTTGTGAACGAGTACATCATGGTAGGAATAAGACCCGCGTGTCCCGTGTGTGTTTATTAGTTTATTTCAAACAATGATTTATCACATAAACTACGGCGCGGGAGTTTAATAAAGCCATGTCATAAATTCGGTAATACACTAGTGTATTAAATATGCAAATGAGGCAAATGCGTGGGCGAATCACGTAGCGATTCGCAGTGACATACATTTTTACATCAACTAGCACGCGCTGTGTAACTTTGTGACGTCATTTGCCAAAATATCGTGTACATTTTGTATTTGTATTTGTTAAAAAAGACTGTTTGAAAATAATTTAAAAGTGTTTAATATTGAATTGTTGCACATGATATGTTGTGATAGTTTAAAAACTGTTTACAAAGGAAGAAAATTAAAAATTTGGAGTATTTAGTGTCGCACTATTTTCTTGGCCCATTAAGTAGAAACCGCAATACTACTCTGGCTTTCATTTGCTAAAGGGGAAGTGTGTTCAATCGTGACAAACTTTTACTGCGTATTTGGTTTATGTGATAAAAAGAATCTTACATTCGTGTCTTTCCATATTGAATTTATTAAACTCGTTGAATAAAAATGATAAAATGCTTGACAGAGCCTCACATTTTATCATTTTATTCAACTCGTTTAATAAATTCAATATGGAAAGCCACTCATGTAAGATCCTCTATATAACATATACAAATGTACAATTTACATACATGTATGAAAAATGATATAGAGCCGAAAGCTATAGCTTATAGAGATCTTCTGCTATAATTAGATGCATATTGTAATTACGGTATGACAGCGATTTAATTACAATTTGAAAAAGATAAGTATATATTAATCATGAACTGTAAACTATAATCTCAATAATATAACGAGATTATTAAGGTGATAGAAGTACACATAGTAATTTAATTAGTACGTTCAATGGGAGGAGCAAACTTGCTACATTTAGTGAACAGATGCTCATAAAAATCGTTAGTTTGTTTCCGTGTATGATCGAATGAACATTGAGACATTAGACACAAGTTATTATGATAGCCCCCTATATTTATAGGTGAAACATATACCGATCATATATATAAGCTTATGTCACTATGAGGATATAAAGGGTTATATTATGTATGCCTATGTATCTATGGGAGGGTTAAAGTATGCATGGAGATAATAAGCCAATGTATGGAGATATAAGCCTATGTAAGGATAGGCTTATATCTTCATACATACTTTAAAACCCTATGTATCTATGGGAGGGAAGGGTTAAAAGTATGTATGGAGATGTCTCTATGGGAGGGAAGGTTTAAAATATGTATGGGAAATAGAGTAGCATAGTCTCTAATAAGCATAGGGTTTATTTATACAAATTTGGTTTAGCTCAATTGCTACATTATATTAATCGCTATGGATACCTCATTCTGATGAAATCCATCGTCGACCTGGATGTGCATGTGATCGATCTTATTCTTCTTGTCTTTCAGGAGTCATTACACTAAATGCCGTTGGACTTGGCCTATATTTTACTATTCCACTAATTACAAAAGTTCAGACAGGAGAAATTGTTTGGGTAAAATCTGGTGAAGCAATTATCGACTGTTCTATAGGTGAACATTTGGGAAGTCCAGACAAATATGCATATTCCTCATCCGGAGATATAATCATAAAAAACCTAACTCTAGCAGACACTGCAAGATATGTAGCTTGTAATTTACAGAATAGACATATTGGACTATCAGTTTATCAAGTGCAAATACAATCAGGTTAGTATTCTACCTTATTACTTAGGTATGAAATTTAGCCGTTAATTTATTGCTAAAATAAATTTTAAGATCGTATATTAGTTTATACAAATTTATTTTAGCTCGATTGCGAAACAAGTTCTTACAACTTATGGTAATCACTCTCAAGACTTCATTCCTGGTGGAATCCATCGCCATGAAGGAGAGAGGAGAGGCAACGTGGAAGTTAAATGCCTTGCCTAAGGGCACAATCGTAACGGCTCCAGCGGGGCTCGAACTCCACGCCTTTCACACATGAAGCGAACGCGCTACCACTGAGCTATCACAACTTCCACTTTAGGCGTTATTTTATTTACCACCCAGATTGATATATTACATTTGCTGGTTTGGTACGGTCACGTGCCCATGGGAAACCAGAAAAGGCTGTATCATAACTAGTTCACTCGGTGCTAGTTTCTTTACTTCCATATCAGCTTGCCAAATAACAGATGTTAGAAATATTGCTACGAAACTGCAATCATTCTCGTGAATCTAATTCAGTAATTTATTCTCGATAAATGGATAACAGAGAGCATGGTTTCGATTATATACGACTTTTTTTGACATTTTACAGAAACAAGTGATGTGATTGAAGTGTGGAAGCAGCAGTTCAATGATTGGTCAGCTGCATTCACTAAATGGAAAGATTGTGCAGATACATTTGTAAGTATAAGACACAGGTAAACACATGCTTTGAGCATATAATGTGTTTTGACAGAAGACACATGTGTATGCGAATTGGGCTAAAAAAATGAAAAAACATACCTTTTTTTTTTAGCACCCTATCATACAATATTTAATGTTATATTCCTGGGTCAATGGCAGAGCGTAATACCGCATTAAAAAAAAAATCTGATGCGCTGGTAGGGGGAGTTGTATGATAAATAAAAAAACATTTTTTATTTACGATCAAATCTGTAATTATGATCAAATCTGTAATTATGATCAAATCTGTAATTATGCTTTTCTTTATCAAGATTAAATACTCAATGCTCAACCACATAAACATACTCCGTATTCTACTCACTATGGCTACTGCTAGGAGACACGCATCATCGGGTTTATTCAAACTTATGGATCACTAATAATAAAATATTTCCAGCTTTTTGTACAAGTAACAACAGTAATAGATTAAATACGTACAATGTTCATGGTTGTCGGTGGCATTGAATAAAATTTCAGGGGGTAAAATATTCTACGCTAAAAGCTTATCTGGAGCTCCGAGTGGTCCACACTTCAAATATCAACTGTTCGACACCAGCAGTGAGGCAATTAATAATTGTATTCCATGTTTCCTTATAGGTGGAATCCTGTAGCACAAGCACAAGCACAACAAGGCCATAATGGATCGAGTCCAAATATAAGTTACATCGTGAAACAAGTACTACGTCTCACCCTGGAGAATATATATACTGGAGATCTGTATTGATTGTGTCACAAATTACGATTTTTATCTCTCTGTGTGAACGGCTGTGATATTGTATGGATGTTTGGCTTGTATTGAAGAGTGACATTGCCCTTCTAAATCATTGCTAGATTGATCCCAAACTACTGGTTGAGAAAATAATCATTCCGAATTCAAGCCATTTTGTTTTTCCTGTTGAGCTCTTTCACAGTGGGTTCCAGTCTGGCAAAATGACATTCCGGGCGTTGATTGCAAAATTGTGTCCAACATATAATTTCACGTTTCTGCGATGGTGTAAATCAGACGCACAACTATTTACGGTGGCCCATAATAATAATCAATAAACTATCAATAACACTAGATAAATAATGGTCTGTGTTGTAAATGCCCGTAAATGGAAGTCATGATAGCGCAGTGGATGCGCGTTCGCTTAAGGTCCAGAGTTCGAGCCCCACTGGAGCCGTTACGATTGTACCCTTTAGGCAAGGCATTCCACTTTGCCTCTTCTCTCCCTCGTGGCGATGGATTCCCTCGAGAGTGATTTATATAAGTTGAAATAACTTGTTTCGCAATCGAGCTAAAATAAATTTGTATAAACTAAATATTTATTTAATTACCACGGCAATCTTGAAAATCTACCATACCCGGAATTCTTTGTGAACACTCGGGCATAAGTTGTTTACTTGGATGATTTTTATGTACATATTGGTGCGATTTCTCTAATATGCCTTTTCATTTCAATCCACTTGTATTTATTATGTACATAATTATTTGTTGTAAATTACGTTATATACTGTCAAATAAATGTTTATAAATATAATTAATGTGCGTATCCCAACGTCACACAATTGTCCAGCAGCATTTCTCTTCAATCATTTTTTCACACTAGCCATCAAGTATCCGACCGCTGTACTGGCTGGTTCCAATAATTAACTTCAGTGCATCAACCGATGCTGTGCCGTCACCTAGAATTTTAAATCTTACACTGCTATGCCATTTATCGGCTAATCTAAAAAATATACTAACAAAGGTTTGCAAATCGGTTAAATGTTCCTCGACACCATCAAAATAACTTGCAATTCTTTTAGTCTTGTATATATTCTTTAAATCCACTAAGCAGCCATTAATTATAATATTAACTATGTATTGTTTTGCGTTTCACTATGGCGAAGGAAGACCTTGAGCAGTATTGCAGGCACGGACGGGAACACCGGTAGTATTGCAGGCACAGACGGACGGGAACCCGGTAGTATTGCAGGCACGGACGGACGGGAACCCCAGTAGTATTGCAGGCACGGACGGACGGGAACCCTGGTAGTATTGCAGGCACGGACGGGAACCCTGGCAGTATTGCAGGCACGGACGGGAACCCCGGTAGTATTGCAGGCACGGACGGGAACCCCGGTAGTATTACAGGCACGGACGGGAACCCCGGTAGTATTGCAGGCACAGACGGGAACCCCGGCAGTATTGCAGGCACAGACGGGAACCCCGGGAGTATTGCAGGCACGGACGGAACCCCGGTAGTATTGCAGGCACGGACGGACGGGAACCCTGGTAGTATTGCAGGCAGTACGGGAACCCTGGCAGTATTGCAGGCACGGACGGGAACCCGGTAGTATTGCAGGCACGGACGGGAACCCCGGTAGTATTACAGGCACGGACGGGAACCCCGGTAGTATTGCAGGCACAGACGGGAACCCCGGCAGTATTGCAGGCACAGACGGGAACCCCGGGAGTATTGCAGGCACGGACGGGAACCCCGGTAGTATTGCAGGCACGGACGGGAACCCCAGTAGTATTGCAGGCACGGACGGGAACCCCGGTAGTATTGCAGGCACGGACGGGAATCCCGGTAGTATTGCAAGCACGGACGGACGGGAACCCCGTAGTATTGCAGGCACGGACGGACGGCAACCCCGGTAGTATTGCAGGCACGGACGGGAACCCCGGTAGTATTGCAGGCACGGACGGGATCCCCGGTAGTATTGCAGGCACGGGCGGGAACCCCGGTAGTATTACAGGCACGGACGGGAACCCCGGTAGTATTGCAGGCACGGACGGGAACCCCGGTAGTATTGCAGGCACGGACGGGAACCCCGGTAGTATTGCAGGCACGGACGGGAACCCCGGTAGTATTGCAGGCACGGACGGGAACCCCGGTAGAACCAACAACCTACCACAAGCCAGCTGGATAACTTCCTCACCTGAAAGAATTAGACACGCCCCCAGTGGGATTCGAACTAGACGACGTATGGTAAACACGCCCTCAGTGGGATTTGAACTAGACGTATGGTGAACATGCCCCCAGTGGGATTCGAACTAGACGTATGGTGAACATGCCCCCAGTGGGATTCGAACTAGACGTATGGTGAACACGCCCCCAGTGGGATTCGAACTAGACGACGTATGGTGAACATGCCCCCAGTGGGATTCGAACTAGACCACGTATGGTGAACACGCCCCCAGTGGGATTCGAAGTATGGTGAACATGCCCCCAGTGGGATTCGAACTAGACGACGTATGGTGAACATGCCCCCAGTGGGATTCGAACTAGACCACGTATGGTGAACACGCCCCCAGTGGGATTCGAACTAGACGACGTATGGTGAACACGCCCCCAGTGGGATTCGAACTAGACGACGTATGGTGAACATGCCCCCAGTGGGATTCGAACTAGACGACGTATGATGAACCTGTTTTTACTACGAAACCTCCCAGCATTTCTGCAATTTATGGTACATATAATCAAGACTTGTAAAAACTTGAACCTGACCAGCTGCCTCTTGCGTAACCGTAGCCCCGAAAATTGCAACTAGCGGACTTTCAATTCATACGACTTACGATTATTATACCTGTAACCTTAGCCCCATAAGTTGCAACTAGCAGACTCAATTCTTATACCCGTAGCCCTTGTAAATTGCAACTAGCAGACTTTCAATTCTTACGACCTAAGCGGTTATCCAGTAGTAAACAATGTGTGCGAGGTGCTTTGCCCTATAATACTGCATACATACCTGGGATCGTTTGATTCCAAATCCGACACTACCATTTAGTATAGTATAATATGTCGTGCTTTATTACGTTCGTCCTATATGTGTGGCGACCATGGTCCAGTGGTAGGACACTTGTCTTTGAGCAAGGTACCATACACATTGGTAGAATGTCGGATTTGGAATCGAATGGTCCCGCGTTCGATACTCCCGTCATTGAGTACGCCTGCCCAGGAAAACATGTCTAGGTCCCGCCACAAACACATTTCTAAGTACAGGTAAACTTCCCAAGAAAAACATGTCTAGGTCCCCAACAAGGAGATTGTCATACACAGGTCCCCACAAGGAGTTTGTCATACACAGGTCCCCACAAGGAGTTTGTCATACACAGGTCCCCACAAGGAGATTGTCATACACAGGTCCCCACAAGGAGTATGTCATACACAGGTCCCCACAAGGAGTATGTCATACACAGGTCCCCACAAGGAGTTTGTCATACACAGGTCCCCACAAGGAGATTGTCATAACACAGGTCCCCACAAGGAGATTGTCATAACACAGGTCCCCACAAGGAGTTTGTCATACACAGGTCCCCACAAGGAGATTGTCATAACACAGGTCCCCACAAGGAGTTTGTCATACACAGGTCCCCACAAGGAGTTTGTCATACACAGGTCCCCACAAGGAGATTGTCATAACACAGGTCCCCACAAGGAGATTGATATAAATGGAACATAGATACATAGGCATTTCTTGATTGAACAACAATTGAAGGCGTACTTATTATGTTATTTATCAGCATTCCTAACTAAGTTCTGCATCAGCCCCGTGGTGTTCTGTTTCAGTAGAATCCCGACTCTCTTTAACAACGAGCTCAGCCAAAGCTTGCCTGTCCGTCATTGTGTGATTGTCGATGTTCACTATGCGATGTCCGGTCTAGAATTGATCACCCTATATTTTCCTGCTTAGAAAATCCCGTGCCTTCACGCATGAGTGATATGAACGAAAGAAATGGTGTTTTTGGCAGACATAATATGTTATACGCTTTAATCTGCCCCAATGAGAGTAATTAAAGTTGTTAACAATTGCTTGAGTTATTTTATATACTTATTATTGTTTGTTTTGGTGGTTTAAAGTCACACTCGCCAGCTATTATTGGTTACCATATTCGTGAAGTGTGGCAGGCAAGCCGACTGGTCATATTCAAGAATTCGTCCCAAAATGGGATTCAAACCTACAGAGGTGATGGGCAGGATATATGAATATAGTAAAAGTAAAAAAGCATTTTTTGATAATTTATATATGATATACAGTTATAGACACGAAAAGACAACACTGAGGAATCAATGGGCGTGTTCCCCTGTAAGATAGTCCATGCTGGATAACGAGGTAGACATGCATCTCTTTCTGCTTTCAAAGCGTCATACGAGATATGTAGTGTCTGCATGTCCGTTATCCTAAACACACTCGCATTCTACACATTTGAAACTGTCTTTAAAGCGACATTACGTGGCAAAAAAAAAAGCAAACATTGTGTGCATTTCCATATAAATAGCATTGCTATTACTTATTCCAACACGTAACTACAAACTCTCCAAAAAGTGGAGGTGGGATTTCATATAGCAGTCAGCCACGCACAGGCGTATATTTTTATTATTTGAGTATACTAACGTGTGATAATGTTGCTTGGAGATGCATTAAACCATAGTAGTAGATACAAATTAATACGCATAGGCATAAATGCGAGATATAATGGTAAATCTGTACAACAAATGTGTTTCAGGCGTTGTATTACGCATGCCTGTTGACCATATTTACATTATGTTGCTATGCCAACAAACGTCGGTTGTTCATTAGTTGAACTACTCCACATTCTATGGCAATTATTTTGAAAATAATTATACTATATAATACAAAATTACATTTTAAAAAAATGTCCTCACCCATGTAGTGTCGCTTTAATATATTTATGTTCTGACTGTTGTTAAGGCCACATTGTATTCTAAGGTATTCTAATTAGCGAATGGCTCTAAATACTAATTGTTGTATAATAATTCCATCTTTTCAATATTAATTTATTTCGAACGTGAAACAAGTTAATTACAATATTAGTTTAATCGCTCTCGAGACCTCCATACGGTGGGAGAGAGAGGCAATGTGGATTTACGAATCTTGCCAAAGGACGTCACCACCACGGGTCTGGCTGTGTTCAAACCACGAGGGCTCCTACATGAATGAAAATTTGGAAGATCTCTATATTTACTAAATGTAGATTGCCTCCCTCCTTTATAGATATTAATTTACTAGCTCACTAATAACGTCGTACATGGTAATTTACTAGCTCACTAATAACGTCGTACATGGTAATTTACTAGCTCACTAATAACGTCGTACATGGTAATTTACTAAAGTTAGCACCAGTATGAACTATCCATTTTGCTACGCTTAAAACACTGTCGTAACATTAATATTGGACTGGCGCCAAAAGGCCAGAGTTTTATATCAAATTGTACGCGTAAATGTACGAAATTAACAATTTTAGTTAGTTGGATTGTGTTATATTAAGTGTGTTTTAAGTAAGATATAAGCCTCAAACGGATCCAATATGTAAACTATTAGTACTGTCTTCGACGCTATGCGCATCACAATGTCCACTATTTTACATATTGGATCGTTTCCGGCTTATATCCTATATATATTATGTTGGATTAGATAAATCATGATGTGACTCCATACACTTAGCTCATAATATTAAACCTCAAACGGATCCAATATGTATAACGCAGTCGCTTCAAGTTCGCGCCCAGTTGTAGCCGTTGCTATTGTGCCCTTATGCAAGGCAATAGAATTCCACATTGCTCTTTGTCTCTCTCCATCATGGCGATGCATTTCAACAGGAATGAGGTCGTGATATCGCGAAGAAACCAATGTTGTAAAAACATGTTTCGCAATCGAGCTAAAATAAATGTGTATAAACGAATTGCACATCTATGGTTTGTACGTTACTATATCGGCTACAAAGAGATGGAGGTAAATCTTTACTTAGAAGTAACTGAAATAAAGTTACAGCGGGATTCATTATCACGTGCTCTATATGCATGTAACAAAACTGCAGACAGGATTCATTGTTCTTGAATAATTGCTGTCACAATGTACCACAATCACACGACACAATCACAGTATGTATTTGCCTAGGAGAAGCATTAGCACCATTGTTGGACTACACATAACGATCACTTCTGATCCACTTTCCGGAGACGCAGTTGTTTCTTCTGCAGCTGAAATCAACGAAACACAAGAAATAGTTATCAGAAGTTTAATTAACATATTAACCCATTTCATTCTGGATACATTTGAAGACTTTTGCAAACAACATAGATCCAGATTAGCATTAGCCAGACTGCGTGCTTATCATGATCTATGTTGTTTGCTACATAGTCAAGTGTCTTAGCAAGATCATCTGAATAGTAAACATCATATAGCCTGATCAGACGGCACGTTTCGTGGTGGCTGATATGGCTCTATGTTCTTTGCAAATACTGTTTGAACGGTATCCAGAATGAAATGAGTTAAGTGGATAAAGGGGTTTAAATGAAAGCCTTCAATTTAAAGAATTCAAATTCTATTAATTCAACAGCACTCGGCCTCAACTAATAATGTGTATTCTTTATAACAAACATATTGATCATTTAAGGAGAGAAACTATATAAGCTCTGCTTCCGTTTTAACCATTCCTATATACTTACTTCTTTGATTGTGTGTACAAATTGTTTTTTTGAATGTATATAGTGGAATAAATATGCTTAAACCAACCATTGATCAATTGAAAACGAGTGAAAGAGTTGCCGGAGAAAAAAATGTTAATCATTAACCCTTTCAACACCACAAACCTCTAAATTGGCTTACAAAAAAGTGTAGATCCAGATGAGCCGGCTCGTGACGAGCCGTCTCATCAGGATCTGCACTTTTTTCAAGTAATATAACTATTTTTAGAAACAAAATTACCCATTTTGATAAATGAACTGATCCAAATGTAATTTTGTTATTAATTTATTGGTCTAAAAATATCATGGACCAGTCCATGTGAGTTACTTGGTGTTGAATGGGTTAACAGTAGTTGGTGTTGGTATGCTCTGTGCCTACTACTTAGTAGGAGAAATGTTATATATATATAGTCTACATCCGTCAACTCATTCGGCTATGTCGAATTCGCCGGTAATCTCGAAGTCGTATCAACGTCCCGTTTCAGACACTATCATTTTACATATAACTGGCTCCGTTACTATATAAAATTTCGCTAAGTCAAACTTCGGTTATGTCGAAGTATTTTGTTCGGTCCGACGGAATTCGACATAACGGATGTATGAGAGTATGTGTTCTAACATTTTAATTAAGACCATTACCAACCATTCAGTGAGTGTTTCATTCTCCAATCAGAGTTCCACTGGGCCTATAACATCATATGCTAGACAACTAGCAGGACATACATATAATGACTCATTTTGTTTTTACATTTATTGTTTTATTACTATTTATTAGTTCAATAGACACGGTTGTTTTGTACGTTCAATGGGACACTGAGGTGTTTGGTTTTCTCAGCTAGGGTTATCTGAAACAATCTGCATTTGCCTTGGGCAAGCCATTAGTGCTCTGTCCCTACTATGTTGTAGGACTACATATGTTTTAATAAAAATGTCATTCACCAACCATTCAGTGTTGAGTGTTTCATTCTCCAATCAGAGTTCCACTGGGCCTATCACAGCCTATGCTAGACAACGAGCAGGACATAAAACATAATTACTTTTTACATTTATTGTTTGATTACTATTTATTAGTTTATCTACACGGTTGTTTTGTACGTTCAATAGATACATGTGTTTAGACATTGAGGTTTTTGGTTTGCACAGATAGGGTTATCTGAAACAATCTTCATTAGCTTTGGGCAGGCCATTATCAGTAAGTTCGTTTTAGTATGTTCCGTATTTACTGCTTGTACGACTACTGTTATACCTTTGATTTTCTGACATTTTAATAACATTTTAATAAAAATGTCCTTTACCAATTATTCAGGTTTTATTGTTTCATTCTCCCATCAGTGTTCAACTGAGCCTATCATATCATTTAAAACACTGTCGTGATGTCATACCTTTGTACTTGCAGTCCATTATTAATAATATTTGGACTGCTGTCAAAAAGGCCAGAGTATTATATTAAATACTGCGCGTAGATGTACGAAATAAACAATTTTAATTAGTAGGATTGTGTTATATAAGGTGTGTTTTAAGTGAGATATAAACCTCAAGCGTAACCAATATGTAACATATTGGTACTGTCTTTATATTATAATTATACATTTTACATATTGGATCGTTTTCGGCTTATATCCTATACCTATGGATACGATAATTATGTACCGACCGTTCAGCTCTCTAGTATACTATACTGCAAAGGGATATGTTTTGCATTTTATATATATAATTTTTCCTACGCGCCCCACACAGTCCAATATTTTACATAATGGATCGTTTTCGGCTTATATCCTATGCATATTAGACAACGAGCAGGACATACATATAATGACTCATTTTGTTTTTACATTTATTGTTTTATTACTATTTATTAGTTCAATAGACACGGTTGTTTTGTACGTTCAATGGGACACTGAGGTGTTTGGCTTTCTCAGCTAGGGTTACCTGAAACAAATCCTATACAATAGTGGGAAATAATGTCGATATACGTATAGCCAGTACATTTAAAAACGCACCATTTAGATGAGTCCGTGCGTATCTGGTAGAGGTACAACAACAAACAGTTGCACATAATATCAGTAATATTTACACATTCAGATTCATGATATTTCTATGAACAAATAAATGGCAAATATACTTTTAAAATATCTGTGAGCGAGTGATTGAGTCGAGCGAGAGAACGAAAACAGGAAAAGCACACAAATATCTCCAGTAAGAGCAATTTCAGACCAACTTGCACATATTAAGAGGTCTACCTAATCCTGTGTACTGTGTCATGTCATTTCATAAATATGTGAAAGTTGAGTTTATTTCAAACAAAACGTCATATCATTAGAGCAATTTAATATTTATTAATGTGAATGAAGTTAGTAGTGAGCAGTGTGCTATAGTGAGTGTAGTAATCCAGCCATATATTCTAATAGTGAATGATGTGCAAATTCAAATTCTGCCAAATTTTAATTTAAAATGTATTTTTCGAAAATTGTTTATCGGTTGGATATCCGGACACAAGCCAATTAGGCTTTACTTAACAATGGTGCGGTGTGATTTAGCGATGAGTTGCTCATTCCAGTTCTGTACTGCAGTGGGGGAAATGTACCAGCGGTGTATTCCAACATTGGGTAGTGTAATCCAGCAGTGGGTGGTGTATTCTAGTAGTGAATGATGTGCAAATGCAAATTTTCGGAGGGGGGGGGATAAAAATAATAAATACATGTTTTTTAAATTATTTTCCATACTAGCATTTCTGGCAGTGAGAAGTGGGGAAATGTACGACTGTACTAGCAGTGTATTCCATCAGTGGGAAGTGTAATCCAGCAGTGAGTGGTGTATTCTAGTAGTGAATGATGTGCAAATGCAAATTTTCGGGGGGAAAATAAAAAAAAAATGACATGTGTTTTAAATTATTTTCCATACTAGCATCTCTGGCAGTGAGAAGTGGGGAAATGTACGACTTACGAGCAGTGTATTCCAACAGTGGGAAGTGTAATCCAGCAGTGAGTGGTGTATTCTAGTTGTGAATGATGTGCAAATGCAAATGTTCGGGGGAAAAATAAAAAGAATAAATATATATGTTTTTTAAAAACAATTCCATACTAGCATTTCTGGCAGTGAGAAGTGGGACAATGTACGACTGTACGATCAGTGTTTTCCAACAGTGGGAAGTGTAATCCAGCAGTGAGTGGTGTAATCTAGTAGTGAATGATGTGTAAATGCAAATTTTCGGGGGGAAATATAAATAATAAATACATATTTTTTAAATTTGTTTCCATACTAGCATTTCTTTCAATGAGAAGTGGGGAAATGTACACCTATACGGGCAGTGTATTCCAGCAGAGGAAAGTGTAATCCAGCAGTGGGTGGCCCGGTGGTTAAGGCGTCCGCCTACGGAGCGGGAGGTCGAAGGTTCGAATCTCGTCAGGGGTTCGTTTTGATATGGCCGCTTGGTGAGCCGCCAGCTAGTTAAATAATGGTTACCGATTACCTACCAGTCTGACGTCTGGCACACAAGCATAGGATTCGGGAAGTTCATAAAAAAGAGGTGTCTCATAAGTCAGAAATGGCTGGCCCTTTAAATAGGGGTGACACTATAATAAGCAAACACTTTACTTTTACTTTTTATTTTAGTAGTGAATGATTTGTAAATGCAAATTATCAGGGGAAAATAAAAATAATAAATACATGTTTTTTTGTTTTTTTTTAGCAGTGGTCATATGTATGACTGTACGAGCAGTGTATTCCAGCAGTGGGTAGTGTAATCTAGTAATGAATGTTGTGTTAATGCAAATTTTCGGGGGGGGGGGGAATAAATATAATAAATATATGTTTTTTAAATTATTTTCCATACTAGCATTTCTGGCAGTGACAAGTGGGGACATGTATGACTGTACGAGCAGTGTATTCCAGCAGTGGGAAGTGTAAACCAGCAGTGAGTGATGTATTCTAGTAGTGAAAGATGTGCAAATGCAAATGTACTGGGGAAAATAAAAATAATAAATACATGTCTTATTAATTTGTTTCCATACTAGCATTTCTGGCAGTAAGAAGTGGGGAAATGTACGACTGTACGAGCAGTGTATTCCAACATTGGGAAGTGTAATCCAGCAGTGAGTGGACTATTCTAGTAGTGAATGATGTGCAAACGCACATTTCTGGCAGTTAGAAGATGGGAAATGTACGACTTACGAGCAGTGTATTCCATCAGTGGGAAGTGTAATCCAGCAGTGAGTGGTGTATTCTAGTAGTGAATGATGTGCAAATGCAAATTATTGGTGAAAACTAAAACTAATAAATACAGGTTTTTTAAATTTTTGTTCCATACTAGCATTTCTGGCAGTGAGAAGTGGACAATGTACGACTGTACGAGCAGTGTATTCCAACATTGGGAAGTGTAATCCAGCTGTGGGTTGTGTATTCTAGTAGTAAATGATGTGTAAATGTAAATTTTCAGAGGGAAAATAAATATAAAAAAAAATATTTTTTCATAAAATGTTTACGGGTAGGTCGAGTACCCGGAAACAGGTCAATTAGGCTTTACTTCAGCAATGAACGGTGTGATTTAGCGATGAGCTACTCATTCCAGTTCTGTACTGCTGACAGTGAGCATTGGGGAAATGTACGAGCATGAACATGTATGAACATACACGTTTGTCGTCAGTTTTGTTTGTTTTTGGGGGTTGGGGGGGGGTAATGTCACACCAACAGCTTAGGTCATATGGCGACATTCCAGCAATTAGTGGTGGATGAAGACCTCTGGTACACCTCCGAGCAGCAATTAGTGGTGGATGAAGACCTCTGGTACACCTCCGAGCAGCAATTAGTGGTGGATGAAGACCTCTGGTACACCTCCGAGCAGCAATTAGTGGTGGATGAAGACCTCTGGTACACCTCCGAGCAGCAATTAGTGGTGGATGAAGACCTCTGGTACACCTCCGAGCAGCAATTAGTGGTGGATGAAGACCTCTGGTACACCTCCGAGCAGCAATTAGTGGTGGATGAAGACCTCTGGTGCACCTCCGGCAGTATTTCATGCGTGGGCGGACACCCGGCTAGAACCAGCGACTTCCGGCAAACTAGCCGAATAGCTTCCTCACATGAACTATTCCGAGACCTCCAGTGGGATTTGAACCAACATCGGTGAGGGTCAAGTGATTTGAAGTCAGTAGCGTTAACCACTCTGTCACGGAGGTCCCTTTCGCTACAGTACATCCCATTAGTTATTGGCAATACAATTTTGCTGAAAGAACGGCTCTACAGCAGGTTGCAAATCGGTGTTTTGGTGTTTTTTTTAGATATACTGAGTCAAAAAAGAAACGATACCTGGTGTTTATGTGTCTATAATTTCAACATGTATTAAGAAAATTCTTTGAAAATTCATAAGATGATAGTCCAACATGTTTGAAAGAGGAGCACATAAAGCATAATGAGCCTCCGAAACTGTCTGCTGCGTGATGACGTAATTCGTCGGACAGGGGTCTAATGGAGTTTTCACACAGACGTCAATACCGAGTATGGGCACCATTTGCGTCTCTCACTGCAATGCACCGCCGTCGCATCGAACGGAAGAGTGTCTGAATCTCTTGCTGGTCAATATGTGTCCACTCCTGACGCAAAACATCACCCAGTTGGTTTAACGTTACCGGCTGACGTCGTCTGACGCGGCGCTCTAATATCCCACAAATGTTCTATGGGTGACAAGTCTGGTGACAAAGCAGGCCACGGTAGGGTTACAATATTGTTCTGCTACAATAATGTGGTGGAAATCCGAGCAGTATGACACCTGGCGTTGTCCTGTTGGAACAGTGTGACGTTTCTGTTGGCGTTAAAGAACAGCACAACAACTGGCGCAAGGATCTCATCACAGTACCGCTGGGCGTTTAGGTTCCCGTCCACCACTAACAGTTCAGTGCGACTGCCGAAGGTGATACCGCCCCACGCCATAACGTTTCCGCCCCCGAACAGATCGACCTGACGTACACATGCGTCGGCGTAACGTTCACCGCGTCTGCGATATACCCGCTCTCTGCCATCCGCTCGACACAAACAGAACCGCGATTCATCGCTAAACATCACCGAATTCCACTGTAACCGAGTCCAGCGAGCACGTTCCGTCGTCCATTCCCGCCGTACGTCACGGTGACGTCGTGTCAGGATGGGTCCAACGTATGGCCGATAGGCACGAATGCCACGTTCACCGAGCCGGTTCCTGACTGTTTGTGCACTGATGCGATTGTTGGTCATCCCAGGAGTAACGGCAGCTGTGTGCGTAGCAGGTAGGAACCGGTCACGTAAATGTGACGTCCGAATGTGACGGTCCTGTTCACGCGTCGTCACACGTGGTCGACCAGATCTTGGACGGTCGTCCACCGATCCATGTGTTCGATAACGTCGAAGTAGACGTGTTATCGTGATCCGCGTAACCCCGAGTCGATTTGCGATGTCACGCTGACGTAAACCGCCGTCAATCATGCCAATGGCACGCATTCTCTGATTGCGGTTTAGCCTAGGCATTTTGTTAGAGGTAACAATGGGTATGTAAGGTGTTTTTCCTCGATGATAATGCAATACCAGTACAATAAACCGGTTTTCCGATTTGTACATGTGTATGAAGTTGTCTTTGTTGAGGAGCACGTGCAAATCGGAAATTCGGCGTTCCAGGATTATCGGGTGTTTATTTACCTGTGTTTATGGTTGGCTGACGTTGCAATAAGATACCCGGTACTGATAGCCAATAATATATTAAACCTTTCTATGGTTTTATCCGTTTTACGTCATTTTTAGTTTGGTATCGTTTCTTTTTTGACTCAGTATAGTTGGAGGATAGTGCAATGATACAGACAGAGACCCATTCCAGAGTCTCTTATGGTTCTAATTTATACAAATTTATTTTAGCTCGATTGCGAAACAAGTTATTTCAACTTATATTAATCACTCTCGAGACCTCATTCCTGATGGAATCCATCGCCACGCCATTCCTATCATGGAAGTCGTAATAGCGCAGTGGCCCCCGCCCCGCCCGTTCCCGCACAGCTGTATAACCGTTACGATTGTGCCCATAGGCAAGGTACTTAAATTCCACATTGCCCCCACTCTATCCCTCTTGGCAATGGACTCCACCAGAAGTGAGGTCTCGAGAGCGATGTAATGATGTTGTAAAAACTTGTTTTACAATAGAGCTAAATTGTATGTGTATAAACGAAGATGCTGTTCATCCCATGAGCTATTGTTATCAAGTTTAATCTAATTCAATGCGCACGCATAGCGTCATGTAGAGAGGCTATTTACGGCACCGGTTATTAACTGTTTGTTGTTTGTTAGTTTATACAACTTTCTTTTAGCTCGATTGCGAAACAAGTTCTTACAACTTATATTAATCACTCTCGAGACCTCATTCCTGATGGAATCCATCGCCACGAGGGAGAGAGAAGACGCAACGTAGACATTTTTGTTTGTTTGTGTGTGTGTTTGTTTGTTTGTTTGTTTGTTTGTTTGTTTGTTTGTTTGTTTGTTTGTTTGTTTGTTTGTTTGTTTGTTTGTTTGTTTGTTTGTTTGTTTGTTTGTTTGTTTGTTTGTTTGTTTGTTTGTTTGTTTTTTTGTTTGTTTGTTTGTTTGTTTGTTTGTTTGTTTGTTTGTTTGTTTGTTTGTTTGTTTGTTTGAAATATGGAAGAATATAATTATATAAAAAGATGATTCGATACCTGGGTCTGACTCACTTGCCCCAGTGTCTTCCGCTTCCGGTGTTGTTTCTGCATCCGTTTCCGGATCAGCTGCTGACGCTTTGCTTATAAGCATAAATAACGCAAGACCCAAGGTCAGAGTTGCCACTTTATAAAATCGCATCTGAAAAAAAAAAATACAAATTATATTTGTGCATTGACAATCATCTAGAATACACAATGTGTCACAGTTTCATGTAAGAAACGCAATTAATATGTATTACTAGAACATTATTAGCAATTTTAAAATGTTGCGTTTCGTTTGCCTTTAAGTATAATATACTCACACGAAAAAGAAAGTGTGCACTTGGTTAGAGGGAACATTTTATACTTATAAATAGAGGCAATAAATAGGCAAATTTGGTATCAAAATGTGCAAAAATTAATTTCTAACACGATGGTTTACTTTTAATTGAAATTTGATAATTATCAGAAAACTGTTTTACGTGTGAATATAAGTATATAATTGTCCCTCTAACCAAGTGCACACTTTCTTTTTCGTGTGAGTGTAATTACATTAAGTTTTAACAACTTATATTAATCACTCTCGTTGGCGCGGGGGAAAGCGTATATGTGGTCATTCGTGTGGGAGGAAACCGGAGTACCCGGAGAATACCCACCTGTCCTAGCATCAGTGGCGACCACCGTACCATCTCACATACTTCCCGGTATAAATACATTCAATGGTTCTTCACCATAATCGTACACATATACTAGAGGACATAGAAAACGCACACCTACATTATATACTAGAGGACATAGAAAATGCACACCTACATTATGTACTAGAGGACATAGAAAACGCACACCTACATTATATACTAGAGGACATAGAAAACGCACACCTACATTATGTACTAGAGGACATAGAAAATGCACACCTACATTATATACTAGACGACATAGAAACCGCTCACCTACATTATATACTAGAGGACATAGAAAACGCACACCTACATTATATAGCTAGATGACATAGAAACCGCACACCTCCATTATATACTAGAGGACATAGAAAACGCTCACCTACATTATATACTAGATAACATAGAAAACGCTCACCTACATTATATACTAGATGACATAGAAAACGCACACCTACATTATATACTAGAGGACATAGAAAACGCTCACCTACATTATATACTAGAGGACGTAGAAAACGCACACCTACATTATATACTAGGGGATATAGAAAACGTACACCTACATTATATACTAGAGAATATAGAAAACGCTCACCTACATTATATACTAGATGACATAGAAAACGCTCACCTACATTATATACTAGAGGACGTAGAAAACGCACACCTACATTATATACTAGAGGACATAGAAAACGTACACCTACATTATATACTAGAGGACATAGAAAACGTACACCTACATTATATACTAGAGGACATAGAAAACGCTCACCTACATTATATACTAGATGACATAGAAAACGCATACCTACATTATATACTAGAGGACATAGAAAACGCACACATACAGTATATACTAGAGGACATAGAAAACGCTCACCTACATTATATAATAGAGGAAATAGAAAACGACACATACATTATATACTAGAGGACATAGAAAACGCACACATACATTATATACTAGAGGACATAGAAAACGCACACATACATTATATACTAGATGACATAGAAAACGCACACCTACATTATATGATTATTATTACATGAAAACGAAATACGAAGGATTCCATCAAAGATATATCACATCTTTATTACAAAACAGAAACTGAACAACTAAAAATAGTCCAACATGTTTAAAACTATGTATTTATATAGTTATTGTTTTTCATGTAAAACACACTTATCCGAAGTGTGCGTCTTCTATGTCCTCTTGTATATTACATACTAGTACATACAACTAATTTCCACACAATTGTAATACATTATAAAATTGATGTTACACATATGCATTGTCAGACGGCTCAAGCTTTATGTATAATATGTACATAGTTTGTATATGTGTTCACATACGATTGGGGTCTGGCCAAATGGCTTCGGGTTCAAAGCCAAAAAAAACTAATAAACATTTTGCTGTTGTATTATTTTTAAGAACACTATCATATACTAAACATACAATTTTTAGACCATTCCAAGCAAGTTGAAAAATGACACCCGTCACTATCAAAGCAATACTTTTCGATTGAAATGGCCTTAAAATATTGTATATTTAGTATCAAGCCTATATAGTATCATAGTGTTCTGTTCCTAAGCAAAATGTGTTTTAGGTATTTGGGTTTGTACCCCAAACCATTTGTCCAGACCCCAAGCGCCCGTGTCTTGCTGAATAATCCACGACAAATTATGTATTTATTTATCACTTATGTACTGTTATGTTCACGAAGTGTTCCTTTTCGAATGTGTGTTGAATAATCTCGTTATATATATATAATATATATATATATATAAATGATGACAAACTGAACATGCTTAAAGCCCCATCAAGCGGTTAGATAATTTGTCATCGCCATGGTTATTTTATTGTGTGTGTTTTACGTTTATTTATCGTCGCTACCGGTTACCCATATGAGCGACGCCTCCTGAAGAGATTAGTCATTTTAGATTTTGGAGGATAGTGCAATGATACAGAAAGTATCCCATTGCAGAGTCTCATCTGGTTCTTTTATGTGCACGGTGTAAAGCACCAACACAAGACCTCGGCTTAACGTCCCATCTGAAAGACTGTTAATTTTATTAGGGTCAGACGGGGGATCGAACCTGCGATCCCTGGGTTATTTTATTACTCTGAATAGTTGATAATGAGCTGCATAGCGACATATTGTAAGGAGCGAATGATTAGATAGTGTGATCATTTACCTTATATTTTCAATTTTCAATTATTACGGTAAAAAAAGTAATATTTGGAAAATATGGCCACAAACGAACATGCGTCTGTGTAATTACCATATCTCCCTATGTGGATAATTTTTAACAACGTCACCAATAACTCTGTAAATGGTGGTTTACAAAAGTTAATACTACCATAAATTTACATATACGGTATAGTATTATTTTTCCAAACTGAAGAAAAGAAACACATACAGAGACTTTAAAGCCTCACGTGCGTTTACTCGGAATATGCTGCACATCGAGAATATTCTAAGGAGCGCATTGTCAGAAATCAAGATAACTCTCTTATACTTCCAAGATTCATTAACAAATTATTGAGATTTTATGTAAAGTTTTCAAGATCTTCATTCAAATGAACTGATTTATATGATATTATATTTGTAAATTACCTCCCTTTGTGGATATTTATTTACAATATATTTGTACTTGGTAGTTTATTGAATTTAACAACTCGATACATTTGCAAAATAAGTATAATTATTATATTGTGACCATTTATCCATACGGAGACTGCTCGCCCACATGGTGCGTCGGAGGCGAGGGTAAATAATCTCAATCATCATCATCATCATCATCATCACAGAGACTGACCCTAATAAAATTAACAGTCTTTCAGATGTGACATTAAAACGAGATCTTATGTCGGTGCTTTACACCATCAGGAGGCGTCGCTCATATGGGCAACCGGTAGCGACGATAAATAAACGTAAAACACGAATACACATGGATACTGTTTAGGTTGATTGATCTTTCTTATAAGCATGGTCACACTTGTGGACTTTATTCCATTATCATATCAAAACAGCACATTCTGTTCCACACTTCAAAACTTTATCAAGTGGTGAAAAGAACAGACCGTTAACCTACTAACTGATACATTATAATTATACATGTATATAAGTATTAGTTCTTGCAGCTTATATCTTATTTCCCATGAACAGTTTTACTGGTCATTGTTTACATGTTTCATTGTGCTATTAGATGTTTTAATTTGTCGAGGGCCTCATGGTAGATTTATAATACAAATCAATCACAAATATGTCATACACAAAGACATAGCATGGCCATGTAAATCGTTGGGCCACATGTTTTAACAACATTAGACGACGGCCTGTAGTAGTGGTAGTAGTGGTGGTAGTGGTGGTAGTTGTAGTAGTGGTGGTAGTGGTAGTAGTGGTGGTAGTGGTGGTAGTGGTAGTAGTGGTGGTAGTGGTGGTAGTGGTAGTAGTGGTAGTAGTGGTGGTAGTGGTAGTAGTGGTGGTAGTGGTAGTAGTGGTGGTAGTGGTGGTAGTGGTAGTAGTGGTAGTAGTGGTGGTAGTGGTGGTAGTGGTGGTAGTGGTGGTAGTGGTAGTGGTAGTGGTATTAGTGGTAGTGGTAGTAGTAGTGGTAGTAGTGGTAGTAGTGGTAGTGGTAGTAGTGGTAGTAGTGGTAGTAGTGGTAGTGGTAGTGGTATTAGTAGTGGTAGTAGTGGTAGTAGTGGTAGTAGTGGTAGTAGTGGTAGTAGTGGTAGTGGTAGTAGTGGTAGTAGTGGTAGTAGTGGTAGTAGTGGTAGTAGTAGTAGTGGTAGTAGTGGTAGTGGTAGTAGTAGTAGTGATGGTGGTAGTGGTAGTGGTAGTAGTAGTAGTAGTGATAGTAGTAGTAGTAGTAATGGTAGTGGTAGTGGTAGTAGTAGTAGTGGTGGTAGTGGTAGTAGTGGTAGTAGTGGTAGTAGTGGTAGTAGTGGTAGTAGTGGTAGTAGTGGTAGTGGTAGTAGTGGTAGTGGTAGTGGTAGTAGTAGTAGTGGTGGTAGTGGTAGTAGTGGTAGTAGTGGTAGTAGTGGTAGTAGTGGTAGTAGTGGTAGTAGTGGTAGTGGTAGTGGTAGTAGTAGTAGTGGTGGTAGTGGTAGTAGTGGTAGTAGTGGTAGTAGTGGTAGTAGTGGTAGTAGTGGTAGTGGTAGTAGTGATGGTGGTAGTGGTAGTGGTAGTAGTGGGGTAGTGGTAGTAGTGGTGGTAGTGGTAGTAGTGGTGGTAGTGGTGGTAGTGGTAGTAGTGGTGGTAGTGGTGGTAGTGGTGGTAGTGGTAGTAGTGGTAGTAGTGGTGGTAGTGGTAGTAGTGGTGGTAGTGGTGGTAGTTGTAGTAGTGGTGGTAGTAGTGGTGGTAGTGGTGGTAGTGGTGGTAGTTGTAGTAGTGGTGGTAGTGGTAGTAGTGGTGGTAGTGGTGGTAGTGGTAGTAGTGGTGGTAGTGGTGGTAGTGGTAGTAGTGGTAGTAGTGGTGTGTGGTAGTAGTGGTGGTAGTGGTGGTAGTGTGGTAGTTGTAGTAGTGGTGGTAGTGGTGGTAGTTGTAGTTGTAGTAGTAGTGGTGGTAGTGGTAGTAGTGGTGGTAGTGGTGGTGGTAGTGGTAGTGGTAGTAGTAGTAGTAGTGGTAGTAGTGGTAGTAGTATGGTAGTGGTAGTGGTAGTAGTAGTAGTGGTGGTAGTGGTAGTAGTGGTAGTAGTGGTAGTAGTGGTAGTAGTGGTAGTAGTGGTAGTGGTAGTAGTGGTAGTGGTAGTGGTAGTAGTAGTAGTGGTGGTAGTGGTAGTAGTGGTAGTAGTGGTAGTAGTGGTAGTAGTGGTAGTAGTGGTAGTAGTAGTAGTGGTAGTGGTAGTGGTAGTAGTAGTAGTGGTGGTAGTGGTAGTAGTGGTAGTAGTGGTAGTAGTGGTAGTAGTGGTAGTAGTGGTAGTAGTGGTAGTGGTAGTGGTAGTAGTAGTAGTGGTGGTAGTGGTAGTAGTGGTAGTAGTGGTAGTAGTGGTAGTAGTGGTAGTAGTGGTAGTAGTAGTAGTGGTGGTGGTAGTGGTAGTGG
>CM026399.1:16624332-16877512 GCA_014843695.1 Archivesica marissinica | reverse complement strand
GTAATAGTATTCGGATATTCGGACGTCCGAACGAATATTCGTTGCCATCCCTAGTAAAAAGTAAAATTTAATGACAAACGAGAACAGGTCATTCGGGCACTTAATCATGCTACCTCTCGTCAAGCCAATTATCTGATTCCAACATTAGCAGCGAATCGGTGGAGTTGGCATTGACAGGCCAAGAGAGTTCCATTTCCCCACCCACTACAGTTGGCCACGTTAATGTCCAGAAATCTCACGCAACTGCAATGCACATGTTTACGGTAAATATCTCAAACAGCACAATTAATGTCCAATTGTCCATGTCCATGACACAAAATAAGAAGTGCAAATAATCATTTCCCCTCGGCGTTTGGTCAACTTATAAACTGAATGTGTTGGACAGTGTTGAATTGTTTACGAAAATAAGTGTGACAGGAAGCGTGGCTAAATTTTTTTAAAAAAATTATTAATAATGTTCATGATTATACATTATTCTGCCAACGTTAACTATTACCGGTAATACATACATTTATTATTGTTTGAATAAAAATATAAATTCCGGCTAATATTGAAAATTAGCATTAGATTTTTAACAAAATCTTTATTTCAGGAAGGTAATTTGTAAAGCCGTCGGCCAAATCACGGAAAGGATAGAAATTAGGCGACACGCCGACAAAGTAACACGCACATTTCGTCGTTCGTAGTATTATATATTGGGTCATGTTAGAATGGAAATAATATTTGTCTTGCCGTGGTATATCGGCAAATAAACCACAGTTAGGAGTTCTGATGCGTAGGAATTAACCACGTTACTGCCTGCGTGGTTAATTCCTACGCATCATAACTCCTACCTGTGGTTTATTTGCCGATATACCACGGCAAGACAAATATTATTTCCTAATTAAATTTCAACATAATACGGTTAAAATACACATTAAATACATTATTTGAATAGAAGGAGTGCTTTACAATGGCCAGTGAGTGCAGTGCATCTTTGCATTTTGTCTGAAAATTGGGGGGGGGGGGGGAATTATTTATTTTTTTAGGGAGAAGTGGTGCCACAGGGGGCAAGGTCAGGATCCCAAGGACGACTACTTTGCCCATGTCTCCCTCTAGAATAATCCCCTAGAAATAAGACATAGAAGAAGACAGAACTTAAGACCAATGGAATATAAACCTGATCACAATATGGTTGGTTAATTATAAATCTGAGCTAGCAGACATTGACCTATCCTTTAAAAATCTTAATTCAACATACATCTTGTACAGTTGTTGTATGCACATTCTTTTCACACGTCAACTTCTGTTATTTTAGATGATTCCGTCCGATATGTCAACATATGCCCGAACTCAAGCAACCGATATGTCCGAACTCAAGCACCCGATATGTCAACATATGTCCGAACTCAAGCAACCGATATGTCAACATATGTCCGAACTCAAGCACCCGATATGTCAACATATGTCCGAACTCAAGCACTCGATATGTCAACATATGTCCGAACTCAAGCACCCGATATGTCAACATATGTCCGAACTCAAGCACCCGATATGTCAACATATGTCCGAACTCAAGCAACCGATATGTCAACATAAGTCCGAACTCAAGCACCCGATATGTCAACATATGTCCGAACTCAAGCACCCGATATTGTCACTATGTCCGAACTCAAGCAACCGATATGTCAACTATGTCCGACTCAAGCACCCGATATGTCAACATATGTCCGACTCAAGCACCCGATATGTCAACATATTCCGAACTCAAGCACCCGATATGTCATCATATGTCCGAACTCAAGCACCCGATATGTCATCATAAGTCCGAACTCAAGCACCCGATATGTCATCATATGTCCGAACTCAAGCACCCGATATGTCAACATATGTCCGAACTCAAGCAACCGATATGTCAACATATGTCCGAACTCAAGCAGCCGATATGTCAACATATGTCCGAACTCAAGCACCCGATATGTCAACATATGTCCGAACTCAAGCAACCGATATGTCAACATATGTCCGAACTCAAGCAACCGTATGTCCGAACTCAGCTGATATGTCACCATTGTCCGAACTCAAGCACCCGATATGTCACATATGTCCGAACTCAAGCACCCGATATGTAACATATGTCCGAACTCAAGCACCCGATATGTCAACATATGTCCGAACTCAAGCAGCCGATATGTCCAATGTCCGAACTCAAGCAACCGATATGTCAACATTCCGACTCAGCCCGATATGTCCGAACTCAAGCACCTGATATGTCAACATATGTCCGAACTCAGGCACCCGATATGTCAACATATTCCGACTCAAGCACCCGATATTCAATATTGTCCGAACTCAAGCACCAGATATGTCAACATATGTCCGAACTCAAGCACCGATATGTCAACATATGTCCGAACTCAAGCACCCGATATGTCAACATATGTCCGAACTCAAGCACCGATATGTCAACATTTCCGAACTCAAGCACCCGATATGTCAACATATGTCCGAACTCAAGCACCCAATATGTCAACATATGTCCGAACTCAAGCACCCAATATGTCACATATGTCCGAACTCAAGCAACCGATATGTCACATATGTCCAAACTCAAGCAACCGATATGTCCGAACTCAAGCACCCGATATGTCAACATATGTCCGAACTCAAGCACCCGATATGTCATCACCGAACTCAAGCACCCGATATGTCATCATATGTCCGAACTCAAGCACCCGATATGTCAACACCGAACTCAAGCACCTGATATGTCAACATATGTCCGAACTCAAGCACCCGATATGTCAACATATGTCCGAACTCAAGCACCCGATATGTCAACACCGAACTCAAGCACCTGATATGTCAACATATGTCCGAACTCAAGCACCTGATATGTCAACATATGTCCGAACTCAAGCACCCGATATGTCAATATATGTCCCAACTAAGCACCCGATCATCAACCTCTATGATAATACCCAGTAATAAATGCCGTGATAGCGCATTCGCTTCAGATTGTACACTAAGGCAAGATATTTAAATTCCTCATTGCCTCTTCTCTCTCCCTCATGGCGATGTATTCCATCAGGAATGAGGTCTCGAGAGTGATTAATATAAGTTGTAAGAACTTGCTTCACAATCGAGCTAAAATAAATTTGTATAAACTAGTAATAAGTGAATTTGAAAACTTACTGTCTCTGATAGGATTAACAACCCCTGACTAACTTATATTTACACACCCCAACTGACTTATATTTACACACCCGACCTACTTTCAAATCTCACAAAAAGCATGCAATGTCCCACTTCATATATTGTTTCCTAATTCCTTGTATTTAAACTGTAATGTTGTCAGATAATGAAATGCTTGCAATTTCTCACTTTTCATGTGAACAAAATTGCATAACACCCTCTCTATCTAGAGGATGTATGTTGTTCCATTAATGTCAAACCCCTTGCGGGGGACCTAGACATGTTTTCCTGGGCATGCTTAGCCGACCATAGCGGTTAACCAGTACTAAGCAATGTGTGTGAGGTGCCTTGCTCAATGATACTACATACGTGGCCTGACTGAGTATCAAACCCAGACCGTTCGATTCCAAATCTGATGCTCTACCATTGGACCATGGACACCACAGGGATCATGTCTTAGGGGAAAGGAATCACTAAGCCAGAAATATCCTTAATAAAACATCTAAGACATAGTATCCTTGCTAATTAAATTTACAGTCAAACCTGTATTAGTGGTCACCTCTATTAAGCAACCAGCCTGTGTGTTAGTGGTCACCTCTATTAAGCAACCAGCCTGTGAGTTAGTGGTCACCTCTATTAAGCAACCAACATGTGTGTTAGTGGTCACCTCTATTAAGCAACCAACATGTAAGTTAGTGGTCATCTCTATTAAGCAACCAACCTGTGTGTTAGTGGTAACCTCTATTAAGCAACCAACCTGTGTGTTAGTGGTCACCTCTATTAAGCAACCAACATGTGTGTTAGTGGTCACCTCTATTAAGCAACCAGCCTGTGAGTTAGTGGTCACCTCTATTAAGCAACCAACCTGTGTGTTAGACGTCACATGTATTAAGCAACCAACCTGTATTAAGCAGCCAGTTTCCAGATTCACAATATGTTGTTTTATTATAAATTTGACCTCTATTCAGAAGCTTAACCCTTTCAACACCACAGACCTCTAAATAGGCTTACAAAAAGTGTAGATCCAGATGAGCCGGCTCGTGACGAGCCGTCTCATCAGGATCTGCACTTTTTGCCAGTAATATTACTATTTTTAGATAAAATTACCCATTTTGATAAATGAACTGGTCCAAAGGTAATTTTCTTATTAATTTATTGGTCTGAAAATATCACGCACCAGTCCATGTCAGTTACTTGGGGTTGAATGGGTAAGACAGGTTGAACTGTAGTCAGATAAATTCGTTATTCTATCCGGCTTGACTGAATAGAGCAATAGTGATTGATCATAAGGTATAGCCTATTAACACATGGCTTGTATCTTTCACACATGGCTGGATTCATCTTACTTATATATAATTTTGAATACAGTATCAAGCCAATACATTAACCCCTTCAACCCCAAGTAACTGACATGGACTGGTCCAATACATTAACCCCTTCAACCCCAAGTAACTGACATGGACTGGTCCAGGATATTAACTCATTCAACCCAAAGTAACTGACATGGACTGGTCCAATACATTAACCCCTTCAACCCCAAGTAACTGACATGGACTGGTCCAATACATTAACCCCTTCAACCCCAAGTAACTGACATGGACTGGTCCAGGATATTAACCCATTCAACCCCAAGTAACTGACATGGACTGGTCCATGACATTAACCCCTTCAACCCCAAGTAACTGACATGGACTGGTCCAATACATTAACCCCTTCAACCCCAAGTAACTGACATGGACTGGTCCAATACATTAACCCATTCAACCCCAAGTAACTGACATGGACTGGTCCAATACATTAACCCATTCAACCCCAAGTAACTGACATGGACTGGTCCAATACATTAACCCATTCAACCCCAAGTAACTGACATGGACTGGTCCAATACATTAACCCATTCAACCCCAAGTAACTGACATGGACTGGTCCAATACATTAACCCATTCAACCCCAAGTAACTGACATGGACTGGTCCAATACATTAACCCATTCAACCCCAAGTAACTGACATGGACTGGTCCAATACATTAACCCATTCAACCCCAAGTAACTGACATGGACTGGTCCAATACATTAACCCATTCAACCCCAAGTAACTGACATGGACTGGTCCAATACATTAACCCATTCAACCCCAAGTAACTGACATGGACTGGTCCAATACATTAACCCATTCAACCCCAAGTAACTGACATGGACTGGTCCAATACATTAACCCATTCAACCCCAAGTAACTGACATGGACTGGTCCAATACATTAACCCATTCAACCCCAAGTAACTGACATGGACTGGTGCGTGATATTAACCCATTCAACCCCAAGTAACTGACATGGACTGGTGCATGATATTAACCCCTTCAACCCCAAGTAACTGACATGGACTGGTGCATGATATTAACCCATTCAACCCCAAGTAACTGACATGGACTGGTGCATGACATTAACCCATTCAACCCCAAGTAACTGACATGGACTGGTCCAGGATATTAACCCATTCAACCCCAAGTAACTGACATGGACTGGTGCATGATATTAACCCATTCAACCCCAAGTAACTGACATGGACTGGTGCGTGATATTTTCAGACCAATAAATTAATAAGAAAATTACCATTGGACCAGTTCATTTATCAAAATGGGTAATTTTATCTAAAAATAGTAATAATTATTACTGGCAAAAAAGTGCAGATCCTGATGAGACGGCTCGTCACGAGCCGGCTCATCTGGATCTACACTTTTCATAAGCCTATTTAGAGGCCTGTGAGGTTGAAAGGGTTAATATAGGCATACACGTCAGGCCACAAGTTCTATCAACATTTATATATAGTTTACGGTATACGGCCCCTCCAAGCCATCTCGTGTGTGTTTTACGTTTATTTATCGTCGCTACCGGTTGCCCATATGAGCGACGCCTCCTGAAAAGATTAGTCATTTTAGATTTTCGGAGGATAGTGCAATGATACAGACAGAGACCCATTCCAGAATCTCCTCTGGTTCTTTTACATGCACAGTGTAAAGCACCGACACGAGACCTTGGTTTAAAGTCCCATCTGAAAGACTGTTAATTTTATTAGAGTCAGACGGGGGATAAAACCCACGATCCCTGGATTACCAGTCCATCGTGCTACCACTGGACTACAGATCTGTCTGTGCACCATCACCGTATAATACATATGAAGTGCCCCCCCCCCGGTCCCATCACTAGTGATTCTTTCTTGTGAAATTATACATACATGTAACTAGCAGCCTTATCGAACAGAAACATGCATGAATCCAATTAAAGTTAAAGCATTTTTTAAATAAATCATAATTGTTCTGACATTCTATAATATATAACGTTAGTGCATGTCAAGATGGGTTATACTTTGTAAGGATATACAACTTGATAATAATCAAACAGATAAACCATAACCAATTATAGAATAGCACTGAAAGAGATGCTAGGAGAGATGCTAGCACTGGGAGAGATGCAAACCGCCTGCACTGGTGACAGGATAAAATGGATAACTCACATTTAAGTGGTTGAAGGGTTTTGATGAGATATTGTGGATATATATACAGGCATGATCTTAGGAGGAAGTGATGCGATTTTTGGGGGATATCTATACCGAATATTTTGCTGACAGCCTTGACAACAACTGTTTCAGTTATACTGTACACAGGCACACACGCAGCCACAAACAATACCCCCCTCCCCACGACAGGTATTAATTACATATATATCTTTGATAATGCCGTAAATGTTATACTGTGAAGTACAATTGCTGACAATGATGCAATAAAGAATAACACGCCTTTCGTCCCAGTTTCTTCTTTCAGTTTCTTCCAGGAAGAAAGGTGTTTCTTCCCTTTCTTCCCACAGAAGGGAAGCAGCAGAAATACTTTTCTTCCTTCCCAGACAGAAGAAAGCCATTTTCCCTGCTCCATGGTACTAAAGACAACGCATGCCACTAAATCCCTGCTCCATGGTACTAAAGACAACCGATGCCGCTAAATCCCTGCTCCATGGTACTAAAGACAACCGATGCCACTAAATCCCTGCTCCATGGTACTAAAGACAACCGATGCCACTAAATCCCTGCTCCATGGTACTAAAGACAACCGATGCCGCTAAATCCCTGCTCCATGGTACTAAAGACAACGGATGCCGCTAAATCCCTGCTCCATGGTACTAAAGACAACGGATGCCGCTAAATCCCTGCTCCATGGTACTAAAGACAACGGATGCCGCTAAATCCCTGCTCCATGGTACTAAAGACAATGGATGCCGCTAAATCCCTGCTCCATGGTACTAAAGACAATGGATGCCACTAAATCCCTGCTCCATGGTACTAAAGACAATGGATGCCGCTAAATCCCTGCTCCATGGTACTAAAGACAATGGATGCTGCTAAATCCCTGCTCCATGGTACTAAAGACAACGGATGCCGCTAAATCCATGGTACTAAAGACAACCGATGCCGCTAAATCCATGCTCCATGGTACTAAAGACAATGGATGCCGCTAAATCCCTGCTCCATGGTACTAAAGACAACCGATGCCGCTAAATCCATGCTCCATGGTACTAAAGACAACCGATGCCGCTAAATCCATGCTCCATGGTACTAAAGACAATGGATGCCGCTAAATCCCTGCTCCATGGTACTAAAGACAACCGATGCCGCTAAATCCATGCTCCATGGTACTAAAGACAACCGATGCCGCTAAATCCATGCTCCATGGTACTAAAGACAATGGATGCCGCTAAATCCCTGCTCCATGGTACTAAAGACAACCGATGCCGCTAAATCCATGCTCCATGGTACTAAAGACAACCGATGCCGCTAAATCCATGCTCCATGGTACTAAAGACAATGGATGCCGCTAAATCCCTGCTCCATGGTACTAAAGACAACCGATGCCGCTAAATCCATGCTCCATGGTACTAAAGACAACGGATGCCGCTAAATCTATTCATAATATTACCTAGTACACTGATGGATCATAAACCAAAACTGCTTCAATCTGAACAACTGTATAGGGTTCATTCTGGGTCAGAATCTTGGAGATACTGCGTCCGTAAATGGTGTTATTTAATAAATTGCAACAGAATATGGTTAAACTGCACATTATGACCATTAAATGCAACATTTAAATAGAAGGAGTGCTTTATAGTGGGCTAGTGATTGTTATTGGACAAATTTGTATGAAAATTGTAAAAAATAATTTTTAGGGAGAAGTGGGGCCCCCAGAGGGCGAAGTCAGGGTCGCTATGGCAACTATTTTGCCCACATCGCCCTCAAGAATGATCCCTACTGTATAGACGTAGATTATTTGTAATTTGATTGTAATAAAAAATGACTGATGGTCCAATACCTGATTCTGAGCCTCAATAAGAATTCTGTTTTGTTCGTTTTGGGGATTTAAAGTCGCACCAACAGCTTAGGTCAAACGGCGATTCTCAAACTATTATTGGTTGAAGAACACCCTGGATGTTCCGCCATGCAATATTACAGACACGGGCAGACACCCAGGTAGAACAACTGACCTACCACAAGCCAGCTGGATAGCTTTGACACTCCCAGTGGGATTCGAACCTACAGCGGAGAGGGGCAAGTGATTAGAAGGCAACAACCGTAACCACTCGGCCACGGAGACCCCGCTAGAATTCTATGAAATGACTATAGAAAAAATACACAATTTAACCCATTCAACACCACAGACCTCTAAATAGGCTTACAAAAAGTGTAGATCCAGATGAGCCGGCTCGTGACGAGCCGTCTCATCAGGATCTGCACTTTTTGCCAGTGATATGACTATTTATAGACATAATTACCCATTTTGATAAATGAACTTGTCCAAATGTGATTTTTTGATTCATTTATTGGTTTATGAATACCATGGACCAGTCCATGTCAGTTACTTGGTGTTGAATGGGTTAACCTCTTCCGCATATGGATTCGGACAAAACAATGTATTCGAATTATAGCTGTAAACACAATGACGGTCACCAATGTGTACCTCTTGACAGATAGCGGGTAATGCTTAGCCAATCAGAGTAGTGAAATGGACATTTGTGTGTTATTGGCGCAATCATACTAGCATGCAAACAGCATAGAGCCAGATCAGACGAAACAGAATGTGCTGTCTGATCAGGCTCTATGCTGTACATGTATGCAATTCGGATAGTGAAGTTAAAACAGAATAGCAAACAGCATAGATACTGGTCAATTGCAGCGTTTCGCTGCGGCTGATGTGGATCTATCTTGTTTGCACATTCTGTCCAATTTATTCGGCAGGTTAATTTAAAGGTCTGTTTCACTTTCAGGTGAGCGACCATTCCCCTGTTCCGTCTGATCATGATCTATGCTGTTTGCTAATCGAATAGTAGAGCTAAAGCACTTGTCTGAATAGCAAACAGCATATCCTGGTCATCAGACACAGCATTACGCCGCGGATGATCTGGATCTATGTTGTTTGCACATTCCGTCCAATTTAGTTGGCAGGTTACGGGTTAACACCCACTCCCCCATTTCCTCCATTGGTGCATGTGACTTAGCCAAAGTCAATGCTTCAGTTATGTATATAATATAGAAAATACTGGTACGCTAAATATGTACACCAAAACAACTTGAGAATACAGACATACACAAGTGTGACTAACTGCACAGTACAATGACACTAGGCATTATCGTTGTGATTTATAAGCAACAATGCACTCTGTCAAGGGATTACGCAAGCTGAGAGCAGGTAATCCACACTTTGGGGGGACCAGGTATGCCGTCAGGAACCAGGGTTCATTCTAGAGGTTGACATGGGCGAAAGAGTCGCCCCAGGGACCTGACTTTGCCCCCTAGGAGCCCCACTTCTCTGTCCCCTAGGACACCCACTTCTCCCTAAAGACACTGGCCCACTATAAAGCACTCATTCTATTCAAATGTTGTATTTAATGGTCACACTGTGTATTTTAACCCTATTTTGCAGAAATTTATTAAAGAACACCATTTAAGGAAGCGATCACGCGCTTTCTCACTTCTCCCAAAAATTCTGACCTAGAATGAACCCTGTAATAAAGACTTTATTTAACGAGAGAACTCATTTAAACAATTAAGTCAATCTACTATGAGGCCCTCAACAAATTAAAACATGAAATAGCATGAAACATTAACATAGTAACCAGTAAAACTTTCACAGGAAATAAGATACAAGCTGCAAGAACTAATACTTATTTATATTCATGTATAAATGTAAGTCAGTTTATTAGGTTATTGGTCTGTTCTTTGCACCACCCGATAAATAAGCATAACCGTTAAACACCACAGGCCTCTAATTAGGCTTACAAAAAAGTGTAGATCATGATGAGCTGTCTCATCAGGATTTGCACATTTTGCAAGTAATATTACTATTTTTAGAATCGTGCGATTTCTCCCAAAAAATCGGACCTAGAATGAGTCCTGATTCTGGGGCATGTTTTCTCACTTCTCCCTAAACCATCTCAGGGATCATTTTAGAGGGCGATTTGGGCGAAATTGTCGCCCTAGGGACCCTGACTTCGCCCTCTGGGGGACCCACTTCTGCCTAAAAAAAAAAAAAAAAAAAAAAATTTAAACGATTTTCAAACAAAATTTTGTCTAGTAAGATACACTGGCCCATTATAAAGCACTCCTTCTATTCAAATGTTGTATTTAATGGTTGTATTGTGCATTTTAACCCTATTTTGCAGAAGTATATTAAAGAACACCATTTAAGGAAGTGATCATGCGCTTTCTCACTTCTCCCAAAAATTCTGACCTAGAATGAACCCTGCATCTGAAGGGAGAAGAGACTTCTCCCAAAAATTGGAGTCTAGCTTAAGCCCAACTTGGGACCTAAATGTCACAGCTTCATAAAGTCAAGTTATTTTGTTATTTGAGCATGTTACTTGAAATATGTGTTAAATTTGGGTCTGTGACTGAGACTATAACTTGACATGAATTAGTGAGGTTAATGTGAATAGAATCCCGAAACAGTTTTATATATCAGGGATCATTCTAGAGGGCGATATTGTCGCCCTAGGGACCCTGACTTCACCCTCTGGGGGTCCCACTTCTCCCTAAAAAAAAATATATATATATTTTGTTTTTTTTACGATTTTCAAACAAAATTTTGTCTAGTAAGATACACTGGCCCATTATAAAGCACTCCCTCAATTCAAATGTTGTATTTAATGGTTGTACTGTGCATTTTAACCCTATTTTGGAGAAGTATATTAAAGAACACCATTTAAGGAAGCGATCATGCGCTTTCTCACTTCTCATTTCTCACAAAAATTCTAACCTAGAATGAACCCTGTATATACATCTACCACAGTAATATTAATATTTGCTTACCATTGCTTACAAGTATTAATGCTATTTGGATGGAAACTGTGAGAAAGTGATCAAGTTTATTGTTATTTGACCAAAATTTCGTCAAATTTATGCGTGTGTGTGTGTGTATAAGCCCGATCATTTTGAAGCCTATATGCTATATGCGTGCGACACACACGCCCAATGCGTGAGATTTGACAGGTATGCATCTTTATAGTTTAGATGTCATTTACAAATGTATATAGTGTATCTTATAGTGTATATCTTGTCCATTCTATATACAGCAATGCAGTCACAGTTGTATAATATATGCAAACTGCAACTAAATATATATTGAAATAATATTTCTTTAGTAACAGTTACATTCCAAGGGAGATAACAAACACAGGTGAAAATTGTTCTTGTAATGCATGGTTACTTCCCTTTGTAATACTAATTGCAATGTAAATCATTTTTAGTTTAAACCTCCCAATCCCACCGTAATAATCGTTTTTGCAAACATCCGCCTGATTAGGCTTTTTGATGTTTGCCATCGGAACAGTGGAACTAAAACACTTGGCTAAATAGCAAACAACATAGATCCTGATCAGTATGCAGTGTTATGCTGCGGTTGTTTGCAAATGCAATGTTTCTGCGGCAGGCTATGGGTTTCCGTAAACAATATTTATTTCTTTGAATAAACATAGTCTAGTATTTATAATATGTGCATACATGTACATGTAGGATTGAGGAGACAGCAACTCAATAAGCGTATTGAAAGTGTCTTCAATATTAAAGGACTCTTCATAACGACTGCATCAAGGTTCAGTTGAAAAGTGATGAAAAACAATGCCATAGAAATGTTTAACGAGTCAACATCTACCTTGTTCTGGTGTTGTACGCTTATTTATCATTGCTACCGGTTGCCCATATGAGCGACACCTCCTGAAGAGATTAGTAATTTTAGATTTTTGGAGGATAGTGCAATGATACAGACAGAGACTAATTCCAGAGTCTACTATGGTTCTTTTACGGGCATGGTGTAAAGCACCGACACGAGACCTCGGTTTAAAGTCCCAACTGAAAGACTGTTAATTTTATTAGGGTAAGACAGGGGATCGAACCTGCGATCCCTGGGTTACCAGTCCAACGTGTTACCACTTCTGGACTACAGATCCGTCTGACGGAGGGGTAAAATGTTCTATAGGAGTCTGTTATGTACTACATCGTCGGAAACCAGTAACACCGGGATAAACATGGATTTCTATACAATGGCTTCATGGCTAGTAGATAGGGCACTCGTCTAACACAGACAAGGACCGAGGTTCGAATCCCAGAGCGTTTTATTATAATTATAAAGTGTAGAAATACATGAATATATATTTTTTAAACTCCATGCTACAAAATCATATCAACAATTTCAGAAATCTGCTTTCATTTTTATAATCCAAATATGTACATTATCACAATCCTTGCTGTACAGTTGAAATAGTAACAGCCTCACATTGTTCAAAAGACATGTCATTTTACTAGTCGGATAATCCAATATATATAAAAAATTAAAATAATTCTGTTAATTCGAGGTCTTAGCATTAAAGCTCATTTTCACATAGGACTTTCCGCCCTGATCCGATGGCGGGATTTCTGACGCATGAAATGTATTTTAACAAATAATTCATTCGGATTTCTTTTGTGAAGACTGCGCAGAAAAGGTGGGAGAATCTCACCTGTCGACTTCAAAGAGCTAAATGATAAGACAATATATTTTAAACGTTCTTAAAGCAGCATTACATTGTAATAAAGGATGGTTTGTTTAAAATATAAATACTAATGTGCAAGGGTGCAACGATACGCCTACCTCACGATACGATACGTATCACGATTCTTGGGTCACGATACGATACGTATCGCGATATGGTTTTATGGAACCAAAGGGGAAAATATAGAAAATAGTTAAACTTTTCAAGTACATCCAAGACATTTGAAACTGTTTCTTCATAGAGTTTGGGGATAACACTCTCACTAAAGTGTGTCCGACTAGGTAACTGATATTTAGGTTCTAGTGTTTTTATCATATTTTTGAACCCATTTGTTTCCACTACACTATAGGGCCGCATATCTAAGGCAATAAACTGGCCTATTGCCGTTGCAATTTCTTTTGGCCGCACTGATCCAGTAGGGAATTTTTGACTTAGTCTTAGCTGCCCAGATGGAACGGGGGCTGTGCTCTTTTTGGATTGATCCCGATCTTTATTTTTCCGGCCACATTCGGATACGTCGATGTTCGGATGATGACGCTTCATGTGCGTAGTCATGTTTTTATGTTTGTCGTGTTACCCGTTTTATATGACACGTCCGTGAAACAATGGCGACAAGTGGTTGTTTCTTTCACCGTTGTTTTTACGCCGTCAACTATATTAAATTTGAATCCAAAATGCGCCCATATTTTTTATTTGAAAGTTGCCGGTGGTGATTGTAATTCAGCCATGTTTGTTTTGTTTGTAAGAGTAGTCTCCCTTCCGTTGGAGACGGGAATAATTGCCGTACCGTAACGGGCATGCAGCGTATCGAACCGTGGCCCTAGTACCGCGATAAACCGTCCCACGGTATATCGTTGCACCCATACTAATGTGTGTGTGTTTACAAATATCGAAATAGTCACTCAGAAACGATAAAATTCCAATAAATTTAAACCGTCGTATACGCGAATTTGTTTATCAACACACAAAATGTAAACACGCACAGCACGCATGCGTGAAACAACAGAGGATGTAGAAAACAATGTATATATTTTGAACATGAAATACTATCTATATATCTTCCTCTAATGTCGAAATGTCCATAAAAGACTTAGCTAACAGAGGTATGAATCAACATATCAAGTAATTTAATTAAAAAGACAACGTGGGACAAATGGGAACGATGCATTCCGAATGTAAACAAGTGCGGACGATGCGTTCCGGTTGTAAACAAGTGCGTTACCGATCGACTCGGAAAGTCCTACTTTTGGTTTCGAGTTTGTTTTATCGCAAAAAAAACACTATTTACCAAATGAACGTAAGCATACAAAGTATAATGTTAGAATGTGTAGCAGCATTGCTACCCATACGTAAAATTTGAATTTTTCAAATATCTTTTATTTCATACGATGTAATGCTGCTTTAATATCTATATTTATGATTATTCTTAACACCAATGCACACATTTATAACCGTTCATGTCCGGAAAGCTTCAAAATATTGGTCAGAAATCCCGCCATCAGATCAGGGCGGAAAGTGCTATGCGGAAATGAGCTTTAACGATAACTATACAAGCATTGTAACAAAAATTATTAACTCCCTGAAGGGCTAGTTTATACACTACAGGAGAAAATAGTTCTATTAGAATGTAGATTCAATCATTCGGATTTAGCTATGAATTTATGATTGAGCTCGCTTTGAGGCTTTGCTTATTCATACTACACTAGTGAAATACGAAAAATATGTAATGGCGACATTACCCATCAATACATAGTTCCCACGGCAGTCAAAAACACTGATAAAATCTTATCTTGGCAGCCATTTTGACTGGCAAGTTTTATTAATTATTAATCAATTTCATGATTTTACTAGTAATTCTTTAATTGCAATAACTTTATTAATTTTGGTTTCTTAATATAAAATTTGGTATGATTTTAAAGGTATTGAAATGCACTTTTTAAATATTAATTTATTTTTTGACAATGATGTATGGATTATAAATTATAAGAACTTAACTTGCACCTATTTTTGAAAGTCTATTTTCAGTTGAAATATTAATATACAGGTAACTTATTATGTATTCGTCATTGATACGAAATTTGTGAAATGATACAAAAAATATGTCCATTGAGAGCTTTCCAACAATGTATGAACCATGGTGATGGGATGAAAAATAAATATTTTATGAAGAAAGCAAAATTACGCTACTATATATTATATATAATATCTGATCAACTTTGCCAGTCAAAATGGCAGCCACAGTAGGAATGATGACGTCACACGGGAACTATGTATAGCGGAAATTATGTTATAACTTATAACAGTGTGTCTTGTGCCTGTGCCCTTATGTGGTACAGATATTTGTATTACGTCAGTGTGTTACTATAACATACCTGTATAGTATTGGACCACTTCTTCAATCCACCCCTTGCAGCGAATTTCTTTATTCGTGCATATTTAATAATTTATCATCAAAATATCCTTGTTTTGATAAATTATCGTGTTGTTGTTGTTGTTTTAACGGAAGCAAGTAGTACGGCGTTAGGATTTTCTTCACGTGTTGTGATTATGTACATGTTATCAGGTGTCGGTACACTAAATTATAACAAAAAAGACAGGCGCTTAGAAGTCGAGAGTGTGGGATGTGGTATCTCAGGTCATCACCTAGACTGTTATGGTGATGTCGGTTATAATTAGGTATGGCTCGGTTGGGATGGCTATTAGCCAGTATTATGCTATGAAATATGCGGTACTTCATGGTGACTTTAGCATTGTATGTATGTTCCATTAATGTCAAACCCCTTGCAGGGACCTAGACATGTTTCCCTGGGCATGCTTAGCCGACCATAGCGGTTAACCAGTACTAAGCAATGTGTGTGAGGTGCCTTGCTCAATGACAATACATACGTGGCCTGACTGAGTATCGAACCCGGACCGTTCGATTCCAAATCCGACGCTCTACCACTGGACCACGGACGCCACTTGTAAAATGTCCCAGGATAGGTTGGTAAGCATAGTCGTTACAATAAAACACCACTCACTAACTCACTCACTAACTCACTCACTAACTCACTCAATCACTCACTCAATCACTCGCTCACTCACTTACTCACTCACTAACTAACTCAATCACTCACTCACTCACTTACTCACTCACTAACTAACTCAATCACTCACTCAATCACTCACTCACTCAATCACTCACTCACTCACTCACTTACTCACTCACTAACTAACTCAATCACTCACTCACTCACTTACTCACTCACTAACTCACTCAATCACTCACTCACTAACTCACTCACTAACTCACTCACTCACTAACTCACTCAATCACTCACTCGCTCACTCACTTACTCGCTCACTAACTAACTCAATCACTCACTCACCTTAGCATATGTTCTATCAATCCTAAGGAAGTATAACCATTAGTTTGAATGCACACTACAATGTATATAATTCTGTTTTACAATAACAGTGATATCAGGCATATCAGAGTATTAACATATCAGATTCAGGTGCAACATTTAATACCCATTTTATCAACAGGCAATGTCCGTTCCTCGCGCATATTTAGTGATTGATTTTCACCCTGATCCAAATCTTAACACTATGTACTGAACACAGTGCCGTGTTTTACTCATTGAATCGTGTTCGGCTTATATCATATACATTTGGAATATATGGAAGTAGTGATAACGCTGTGGTAGTGAGTTTGCTTCAGATGCGAAAGCCAGGAGTTCGAGCCCTATTGGAGCCTTTACGATTGTGCCCTTTAGGTAAGGCATTTAAAGTCCACATTGTGTCTTCTCTCTCGCTCATGGAGATGGATTCCATCACTTAAATACATGGTTGGATATCGGCCGGAATCAACGTCACGTGATAAGTATGCAGATAAATATTATAATGTTATGAATTAAGCGCTTTCATGTTGACCTTATTATTGAGATTACGGAGTAATATTGGGCCGAGATCGTAGGTCACACCCACAACTTATGTCATCGGACCGGGAAGTATGTGAGAGGTTACGATGGTCGCCAGATCGGACAGGTGGGTTTTCTCCGGGTACTCCGGTTTCCTCCCACACGAATGACCACATATACGCTTTCATCCGCGCCAACGAGAGTGATTAATATAAGTTGTTAAAATTTGCTTCGCAATCGTTGTAAAATAAATAAAATTTAAATTAACTTATGTCAGATAGCGATTCTCCAGCTAGTATTGGTGCAGGAATACCACGGGTGTCCACCCGAGCAGTATTTCAGGCACGGATGTGTACCCGGGTAGAGCCACCGATCTTCCGCAAGTCAGTTGGATAGCTTCCTCACTTCAAATGAAAACTTCAACACTCCCAGTGGGATTCCAACCTACAACGGCGAGGGACCAGTGATTTGAAGTCAACGACCGAAATAACTCCACCACGGAGGAGGAGGTCCCTCTCACCATGGTTATCAAAACTAAGAATATAATTTGCATATATCCAGCTGGACTAAGGAAGTTGCACACCTGACAATGTTTTAGAAATGTTACCTGAACAAATCTCTCTGCAGGATTAATTGTTTTCGTCAACTTTTCAAATGTTTCAAGCCAGTTATGACACATTACGACCGAATGTTATAAATAAAGACTGTATTTGGTGTCTATGCAAGAGGCACAACTATACTGGAATGTAAATGAACCGCATCCGTGGCCGAGTGGTATAGTCGCTGACTTGCATACCACTGCATCCTATATGTTCGCTTCAGGTGCGAAAGGTCCGGAGTTCGAGCCCAGCTTGAGCCGTTACGATTGTGCCCTTAGGCAAGGCATTTAAATTACACATTGCCTCTTCTCTCTCATTCATGGCGATGGATTCCATCAGGAATGAGGTCTCGAGAGTGATTAATATAAGTTGAAAGAACTTGTTTCGCAATCGAGCTAACATAAATTTGTATAAACTGAGATGCAACCTATCATCACTGATGGTCACGAGTTCGAGCCCCTCTCAGACCGTGTCTCCTTATATGAAACAGTTGCCACAAAGTACTGGTTAACGGCTGGAGTCTGCTAAGGAAAGGTGTTGTTAGGTAACCTGCCCGTCGCTCAATTGGTCAACCGGTAGCGACGTTAAATAAACTTAAATATAAAAAATAAGAAATTTAAATCGATCAGAGGAACAAGGATTAGAAGCATAGAAAACCTTGAACTCGTTCAACCAATGCAAACCGGGTCGATCCTCGGACCGGGAAGTATGTGAGATGGTACGGTGGTCGCCAGATCGGACAGGTGGGTTTTTTCTGGGTAGTCTGGTTTCCTCCCTCACGAATGACCATATATATATACGCTTTCATCCACGCCAACAAGAGTGGTTAATATTTAGAGGTTATTAAACCGCGGAGGTGGGCCATTTGTGGATATTGGCGCACCCTATAGAGATATTGGCCAGAGGGCAGTTAAGCAGAGCTGAAAATCGAAATATATTGCCCTCGTCGACCAGATATTTTGCTTTTCTACCATTAAATTTGTTACTATTTATAGTAACGTATGCAATAAAAGTTGTTAGAACTTGCTTCCCAATCGTTGTAAAATAAATACAGTTTAAACTTTAAACTCGTTCAGCAAGGACCTAACCACACACTCAAGACAGTATGTACGACCTGTTATCTTAGAGGAAATGGTTTCGGCATTTTTAGGGCTCAAGAAAGCTTAGAAACGGTATTTAATTAATTCAGCTTGTACAAATTAATATTTATCTCGAATGCGAAGCAAATTTTTACAACATTAGATTAATCGTTCTCGAAACCTCGATCCCAATCCATCGCCATGAGGGAGAGAGAAGAGGCAATCGGCAAAGTGCATTGCCTAAGGGCACACTCACTCGTAACGGCTATATCTGGGCGCGAGCTCCTGACAGTTCACACCTTAAGCGAACGCGGTACCACTGCGCTATCAGGCCTTCCGCATTAATAGTTAGCCCTTTCCTCCAGAGAGATTTAGGTTAATATACTATTATATCTCCATACAACTGACAGCCATTTAGCTATCATGCAGTGGATAAGTAGTCGCCATATCTATCCCACCAACATAGATATTACTGCAACTACATGAGATTCTGGCCTTTATTATGAACACTGGTTTGGCTACACATTGTCAATATGTCGTATTTGTAATGGCGTCAGTTATGAACATTGGTTTGGCTACAACATTGTCAATATGTCGTATTTGTAATGGCGTCAAGAGGTGCTTCTATGAGGGGAAGGGTTAAAAACAATAAAACAATGCGAACGCATCATATAAACTAGAAACATATATAAAAAAACCAATGATGGGTTTCAGTCATTAATACATATATACATTAAAATCTTCCTTATCATTTCGAATACCGCAACTATACGAGAGCCCATCAATAATTTCGTGAATTCTATGTTTCGAGTATACGTAATCGAACATACTTTCGACCACTACTCATTTTCACAGTAACATCGATTGCATTGTTTGCATTCATTCCCCCGCTCAACCCATGCCAGGAACACGTGCTGCAGGCCATCACGTGACATCTCCAAATGTCTGTTTACAGCGAACCTCAACTCCTCTCGGGAATCGTGCTACTTAACACGCAGCCTAAATTTGAGATTTGGACATAGCTAAAACTCGCCAATTGCAAAATCTGGGTTGTATGTTGGGTGCGGTAGCAGTTCTATGCACAGTTCCTTGAGTGTGTCCGACACAACGCGGCTGGCGCGTTATTATGATGCAGCAGAATCACAGACCACTCAAGCTGTGGACGCTTTCGTTTAATAGACGACAACAGCTCATATTTAATTACTGTTGCATAATAGCTTCCAGTGGCTGTATTTTTCTTAGTGGATTTCCAAGGGTTTTACAACATTCACTAATCTATTTTAGAACATTGCCATATATATCTTAGCATGTACACAACTTATATTAATCACTCAACGTTCACTAATCTATTTTAATACATCGCCATATAAATTAGCATGTACACAACTTATATTAATCACTCAACTTTAACTAATCTATTTTAGAACATTGCCATATATATATTAGCATGTACACAACTTATATTAACCACTCAACTTTAACTAATCTATTAAAACATCACCATATATCTTAGCATGTACACAATTATATTAATCACTCAACTTAACTAATCTATTAAAACATCACCATATATATCTTGGCAATACACAACTTATATTAATCACTCAACGTTAACTAATCTATTTAGAACATCGCCATATATATATTAGCATGTACACAACTTATATTAATCACTCAACGTTAACTAATCTATTTTAGAACATCGCCATATATATCTTAGCATGTACACAACTTATATTAATCACTCAACGTTAACTAATCTATTTAGAACATCGCCATATATATCTTAGCATGTACACAACTTATATTAATCACTCAACGTTAACTAATCTATTTTAGAACATCGCCTTATATATCTTAGCATGTACACAAATTATATTAATAACTCAACATTCACTAATCTATTTTAGAACCTCGCCATATATATCTTAGCATGTACACAACTTATATTAATCACTCAACGTTAACTAATCTATTTTAGAACATTGCCATATGTATCTTAGCATGTACACAACTTATATTAATCACTCAACGTTAACTAATCTATTTTAGAACATCACCATATATATCTTAGCATGTACACAACTTATATTAATCACTCAACGTTAACTAATCTATTTTAGAACATCGCCTTATATATCTTAGCATGTACACAACTTATATTAATAACTCAACATTCACTAATCTATTTTAGAACATCGCCATATATATATTAGCATGTACACAATTTATATTAATCACTCAACGTTAACTAATCTATTTTAGAACATCGCCATATATATCTTAGCATGTACACAACTTATATTAATCACTCAACGTTAACTAATCTATTTTAGAACATCGCCATATATATCTTAGCATGTACACAACTTATATTAATCACTCAACGTTAACTAATCTATTTTAGAACATCGCCATATATATCTTAGCATGTACACAACTTATATTAATCACTCAACGTTAACTAATCTATTTTAGAACATCGCCATATATATATTAGCATGTACACAACTTATATTAATCACTCAACGTTCACTAATCTATTTTAGAACATTGCCATATGTATCTTAGCATGTACACAACTTATATTAATCACTCAACGTTCACTAATCTATTTTAGAACATCGCCATATATATCTTAGCATGTACACAACTTATATTAATCACTCAACGTTCACTAATCTATTTTAGAACATCGCCATATATATCTTAGCATGTACACAACTTATATTAATCACTCAACGTTAACTAATCTATTTTAGAACATCGCCATATATATCTTAGCATGTACACAACTTATATTAATCACTCGACGTTCACTAATCTATTTTAGAACATCGCCATATATATCTTAGCATGTACACAACTTATATTAATCACTCAACGTTAACTAATCTATTTTAGAACATCGCCATATATATCTTAGCATGTACACAACTTATATTAATCACTCAACGTTAACTAATCTATTTTAGAACATCGCCATATATATCTTAGCATGTACACAACTTATATTAATCACTCAACGTTAACTAATCTATTTTAGAACATCGCCATATATATATTAGCATGTACACAATTTATATTAATCACTCAACGTTAACTAATCTATTTTAGAACATCGCCATATATATCTTAGCATGTACACAACTTATATTAATCACTCAACGTTAACTAATCTATTTTAGAACATCGCCATATATATCTTAGCATGTACACAACTTATATTAATCACTCAACGTTAACTAATCTATTTTAAAACATCGCCATATAAATTAGCATGTACACAACTTATATTAATCACTCAACTTTAACTAATCTATTTTAGAACATTGCCATATATATATTAGCATGTACACAATTTATATTAATCATTCAACGTTAACTAATCTATTAAAACATCACCATATATATCTTGGCATATACACAACTTATATTAATCACTCAACGTTAACTAATCTATTTTAGAACATCGCCATATATATATTACATATACACAACTTATATTAATCACTCAACGTTAACTAATCTATTTTAGAACCTCGCCATATATATCTTAGCATGTACACAACTTATATTAATCAATAAACGTTCACTAATCTATTTTAGAACATCGCCATGTATATATTAGCATGTACACAACTTATATTAATCACTCAACGTTCACTAATCTATTTTAGAACCTCGCCATATATATCTTAGCATGTACACAACTTATATTAATCACTCAACGTTCACTAATCTATTTTAGAACCTCGCCATATATATCTTAGCATGTACACAACTTATATTAATCACTCAACGTTAACTAATCTATTTTAGAACATTGCCATATGTATCTTAGCATGTACACAACTTATATTAATCACTCAACGTTAACTAATCTATTTTAGAACATCGCCATATATATCTTAGCATGTACACAACTTATATTAATCACTCAACGTTAACTAATCTATTTTAGAACATCGCCATATATATCTTAGCATGTACACAACTTATATTAATCACTCAACGTTAACTAATCTATTTTAGAACATCGCCATATATATATTAGCATGTACACAATTTATATTAATCACTCAACGTTAACTAATCTATTTTAGAACATCGCCATATATATCTTAGCATGTACACAACTTATATTAATCACTCAACGTTCACTAATCTATTTTAGAACATCGCCATATATATATTAGCATGTACACAACTTATATTAATCACTCAACGTTAACTAATCTATTTTAGAACATCGCCATATATATCTTAGCATGTACACAACTTATATTAATCACTCAACGTTAACTAATCTATTTTAGAACATCGCCATATATATCTTAGCATGTACACAACTTATATTAATCACTCAACGTTAACTAATCTATTTTAGAACATCGCCATATATATCTTAGCATGTACACAACTTATATTAATCACTCAACGTTAACTAATCTATTTTAGAACATCGCCATATATATCTTAGCATGTACACAACTTATATTAATCACTCAACGTTAACTAATCTATTTTAGAACATCGCCATATATATCTTAGCATGTACACAACTTATATTAATCACTCAACGTTAACTAATCTATTTTAGAACATCGCCATATATATCTTAGCATGTACACAACTTATATTAATCACTCAACATTCACTAATCTATTTTAGAACATTGCCATATATATCTTAGCATGTACACAACTTATATTAATCACTCAACGTTCACTAATCTATTTTAGAACATCGCCATATATATCTTAGCATGTACACAACTTATATTAATCACTCAACGTTCACTAATCTATTTTAGAACATCGCCATATATATCTTAGCATGTACACAACTTATATTAATCACTCAACGTTAACTAATCTATTAGAACATCGCCATATATATCTTAGCATGTACACAACTTATATTAATCACTCAACGTTAACTAATCTATTTTAGAACATCGCCATATATATCTTAGCATGTACACAACTTATATTAATCACTCAACGTTAACTAATCTATTTTAGAACATCGCCATATATATCTTAGCATGTACACAACTTATATTAATCACTCAACGTTAACTAATCTATTTTAGAACATCGCCTTATATATCTTAGCATGTACACAACTTATATTAATCACTCAACATTCACTAATCTATTTTAGAACATCGCCATATATATATTAGCATGTACACAATTTATATTAATCACTCAACGTTAACTAATCTATTTTAGAACATCGCCATATATATCTTAGCATGTACACAACTTATATTAATCACTCAACGTTAACTAATCTATTTTAGAACATCGTCATATATATCTTAGCATGTACACAACTTATATTAATCACTCAACGTTAACTAATCTATTTTAAAACATCGCCATATAAATTAGCATGTACACAACTTATATTAATCACTCAACTTTAACTAATCTATTTTAGAACATTGCCATATATATATTAGCATGTACACAACTTATATTAACCACTCAACTTTAACTAATCTATTAAAACATCACCATATATATCTTAGCATGTACACAACTTATATTAATCACTCAACTTTAACTAATCTATTAAAACATCACCATATATATCTTGGCATATACACAACTTATATTAATCACTCAACGTTAACTAATCTATTTTAGAACATCGCCATATATATATTAGCATATACACAACTTATATTAATCACTCAACGTTAACTAATCTATTTTAGAACCTCGCCATATATATCTTAGCATGTACACAACTTATATTAATCACTCGACGTTCAATAATCTATTTTAGAACATCGCCATGTATATATTAGCATGTACACAACTTATATTAATCACTCAACGTTCACTAATCTATTTTAGAACCTCGCCATATATATCTTAGCATGTACACAACTTAAATTAATCACTCAACGTTAACTAATCTATTTTAGAACATCGCCATAGATATCTTAGCATGTACACAACTTATATTAATCACTCAACGTTAACTAATCTATTTTAGAACATATCCATATATATCTTAGCATGTACACAACTTATATTAATCACTCAACGTTAACTAATCTATTTTAGAACATTGCCATATATATCTTAGCATGTATACAACTTATATTAATCACTCGACGTTAACTAATCTATTTTAGAACATTGCCATATATATCTTAGCATGTATGCAACTTATATTAATCACTCGACGTTAATTAATCTATTTTAGAACATCGACATATATATCTTAGCATGTACACAACTTATATTAATCACTCAACGTTCACTAATCTATTTTAGAACATCGCCATATATATATTAGCATGTACACAACTTATATTAATCACTCGACGTTAATCAATCTATTTTAGAACATCGTCATATATATCTTAGCATGTACACAACTTATATTAATCACTCACATTAGGGTGCATGAACAGCCTATATATGAGTATTCGTGTTGGAGGAAGCCGGAGTACCCGGAGAGAACCACCTGTCCGATCTGACTATCACTGTACCACATTGCAATAAGGCTCTACACAATCATTTGTCTTAAACACAAATTTCTACAAGTTATACTATTTGCTAAGCAATACATCACTATCTTTTTATTCACTCTCTCCATAGACATGTGATTTAGACTATTCCAATATATACATGCACTTTTGCACTGTTTCAAGTCCACATGATCCCAGCCAGTGTCGTCAGCAAGAGCAATAGTGTGTGTACTACGTATTACCCCCAAGGAAGGCAGTACAGTAAGTGAGTGAGTGAGTGAGTGAGTGAGTGAGTGAGTGAGTGAGTGAGTGAGTGAAGTGAAGTGAAGTGAAGTGAAGTGAAGTGAAGTGAAGTAAAGTAAAGTAAAGTAAGTAAGTAAGTAAGTAAGTAAGTAAGTAAGTAAGTAAGTAAGTAAGTAAGTAAGTAAGTAAGTAAGTAAGTAAGAAAGTAAGTAAATGTTTTCTTATTGTGACATGTGCATTTAGAGATGTAAACATACAGTCTACATCCGTTATGTCAAAGTCGGTTATGTCGAATTATCCGGTTATCTCGAAGTCGGATCAAAGTCCCGTTTCAGACACTATCATTCTACATATAACTGGATATGTTTATATTGAATTACGTTAAGTCAAACTGGGCCTATATGTCACCATAAATTAGTTATATTAACAGGAGCAATGTTTACAATTATACACAATGAATGTATAGGATAAATAAGCACGAGACAATTATAAAAACATAAATAAATAAAAATAAATGTTCTCAATATATTCTCAACACATAATTTGAAGTGAAATGTCCAGACATAGCTAGCTGGAGTAACACTTCCTCAATATGTTAATGTTCCAGATATGTAATCTGAGATCTTAAAGCGACACAACATCGGTGAAAAATGCAATTTTTACAGAATGTAACTTCCTATTATATGATATAATCTTTTCCAAATATTTTCTGAGTACATTGTATTTCAAACCGTCGTATACAACGTGTATTGACATAACATAATAAAACAATGTAAATACAACAACAACAACAACAACAACAACAATACCTTTATTGCATTAAACATTCATACAATGTATATAGCAAGTACATGTATACATGTAGGTAACGACATGGATTTACAAAAGAACATGATGTTAATATACTCTCTGCTTATACTAATTTTAGTTTCTATATACATTTGCGAAATATATGTATTTTGGTAAATTTCTACCAATGGTTTTTGATTTTTGTGACATTAAATTAGTGAATTTATTAATAGTTGGCCATGTATAGTAATAATGTTTTAGATATTTCTGTCTAAGATCTCTAAATTTCGGACATATAAGAAGGAAATGATATTCACTTTCTATCATGCCTGTATTGCAATATATACATATTCTTTGATTTTTTGGTATGTTTTGATATCTTCCACGTTCGATAGCTCACGTAAATAGTGTCAACATCCATGCGTAATACAAAGCGTTTATCCTGAATAACAACATTGATGTTACTTACAGTTATTTATGACATTTGTGCACGTGCATTATTTATTTTTAGAATGAACAGATTAAAAATATCTCTAAACTACAATACCACGCGTTTAGTATACACTCCAAGTCAATTCTGAACCGTGGTTGCCCGTTGTATGAACTCCTACTTTCACTTTTGAGACGGTTTGTACAACATTATGTTTATTGATTGATAATTAGTGTTCGAATTATTTCGGAAGAAATTGTAGTAGCAATGCTAAATTCATACGTAAAATATATTTTGTTGTGCTTTTTGCGATGTAGTGTCACACGTATCTACATCACTATACAAATTAAATGTATATATCATGTTGTACTGCATGGAAAGGACTGAATTCCTCAAATTGCCACTTATAAATTAATAAACTAGTTGTCTTGTTTCCATCATACAAATGTAATTGTAATATAATTTATTTTATTTTGCAAATAAATGTAATTTGATTAATTAATATTGCAAAGGAGTTGTAATTTAATTAATTGTATTTGCAAATAATTATAATTTAATTAATTACATTAGCAAAGTGATTGTAATTTAATAAGTTACATTTACAAAATAATTGTAATTTAATTACTTACATTTTCAAAGTAATTGTCATTCAATTAATTACATTTGCTCAGTAATTTTAATTTAATTCATTTCTTTTTAAAGTAATTGGACCCAGGTCTGTCTCATATTACCAAGTTTCAAGTTTCAAAGTTTCAAATTTATTGGCATAATCAGCAACTATATTGCCTTTGGCCATTTACAATGATAGAAATATGGCAAAGACATCACAAAACATGTTACATATATACATATATAAACAAATACAATACATTTAAGAAACAGTAGTAATTGACAGGGTATTACTACGTAATGACATAGCTTCTTTGATGTACTTACAAACATTAATCAAATATTTTTTATTTTTGCATGACATGATATAAATTTATTTATTGATGGCCATGCTATGTAGCCCAAATATTTCAATCTTATATCTCTGTATTTTTCACAACATAATATAAAATGGTATTCTGATTCAATTACATTTTGATTGCATAATTTACATAACCTATTGTTTCTATCAATACCATTAAATCTTCCAAATTCAATTTCTAATTTATGGGATGTTAATCTTAAACATGTTAAACATTGACGTAAACTATCACTAGAGATTTGATCAATATAGTCTTCATAACGGAATGTCAGCTTAAATTTACAATAATAATCAAGTTTCGACATTGTGTTTACTGATGTGTTCCAGTCTTGAACGAACTGGTCGCGTAATCTCATTTTAAACATAGGTAAATAGTTAATATTTGCATCAAAATTGAGTCGAACATTTGTAAAACCGAGATGATCAATTAAGGAATTAACTCGGCTAGCCCAACATTTACCGTTAACGTTATTACACAGATCGGCATACATAGTATACATTGGAGAATCAACATTTTTCATTACTTTAAACCAAAATTTAATTACTCTCTCTTTACATATAACAGATAATGGAAATCGTCCTAATTCACCATATATAGCATTGGTAGGTGTTTGCAGCTTAACACCCAAAATATATTTACAAAATCTCAAATGTAATTTATCGACATCCTTTAGGTTGTAGACACCCAAACCTCAGAACCATATACAATTATAGGTACAATCATTGTATCAAACAGCTTAAGTTTAGTTTTAACATCCATATGTACTCTATCGAATAATGACAATAAATTGTGATAAGCTCTTAATGCTTGATCCTGTAAACATTTTATAGCACCAGTTAAAGTTCCTGTATATGTAATCTTAATACCAAGATATGTAAAGCTATCAACAATATCTATTTGTTTTCCATTGATATAAAAGATAACATTATGATTCTGTTTACGCTTTTCAAACATACACATTTTTGTTTTATTTAGATTTATAGTTAAGCCCCATTTCACAGAATACTGGTAAATACTATCAATTTGAGATTGTAGACTCCTGGCATCTGTCGTGAACAAAACAATATCGTTAGCAAATAATATCAAATACATGGATAATAAATCCAGATCTTTTTCAGTTAACGAGTTAACATCCAAATTTTCAATAATATCATTAATAAATATAATAAATAACAAAGGTGATAAGGGCTCGCCTTGTTTTAACCCAATTGTAACATCAAAGAAATCTGAAAATGTCATATTATTAAGCATTTTCACGCACGATTGAACTCTGTTATAAATACATTTTAGCATGTTAACCATTTTACAGCTTACGCCAGATTTGATTAATTTTTCCCACAAAGCATCCCGATTTACGGTATCAAAAGCACGCTGATAATCTATAAATATGCACCAAAGCTTGGCATTTTTAGATAATACCTTTTGAATTATTGAGTGTAGCAAAAATATAGCATCAGCTGTAGAACGGTTATCTCTAAAACCAAACTGAAAATCATTAAAAACATGCTCAGATTCACACCACTTGTTAATGCGATTCTTTAAAATCAAAGAAAATATCTTACCCATGCTGTTGACTAACGTAATCCCTCTATAATTGGAAGGGTCATTTTTATCTCCCTTTATGTACAATGGAACAATGACTCCCTTGGTCCATGCCTCGGGATAAGTACATGTATCAAATATATGATTAAAAATCAGACATAAATATGGTGATATAAAAATTTTCGAGTCAATAAAGAAATCAGATACATTTTTATCATAATCACAACTTTTATAACGATTTAACATGGAAATAGTTTTTTGTACTTCTTCTACAGTGATTGTTTTGTCTAATTGTTCAACAGTGACCGTATTGCTATGTAAATCATCAGAAAGATATGTGTTAGGTTCTGCATCGCTTGAACTATTAGAAAAATGTTTTACAAAATCGTCTAAGTGAATGTCACTAACATAATTACTAGCTTGTTTATATTTATTTAAATATTTCCAAAATTTACGTGGTGAGTTTTTACTTAAGCTTGACCATTTCTGCTTCTCTTTATAATAGAATTTCCATTTAACACGTCGTTTGGTCTTAACAAAGTTTCTTCTGCAAAACAAAAAATTTAGTTTGTTTTCTTCAGATTTATTTGTAAAAAATTTCCTTTTAGAATCCAAAAATACCGCTTTATTTTGACGGCACTCATCGTTAAACCATAATGATTTACATTTTTTAGACTGTGGTTTGGTTGAATAGGTTTTACCAAAACACTTAAAAGAAACATCATAGACTGTATTAGAGAATTCATGAATACATTGGTTGATATCAACTTCTCCCATCGATAACTGATTTGTTACATCGTCCAATATCGATTTCTTGGTAATTAGCACATTTACGAAATAATCAGTTTTTGAAGTGTCCCATACAATTGTATCAACATTACAACAATCTATTATAGGTATAACATCAGCGCGTTTCAGGGAAAATGCAATTGGACAATGATCTGAGAATTCAGATAAATCAAGAACGCTCATATTACAGACTGAGTTAAAATATTCACATCCTGTTATTAAATAATCCACTGTACTGGCAACCGGTCTATTTCTATACATGCCGTGGAAAGTACAATCTCCATGCTCAAGGCGACCGTTGACTATAACTAGATTATTTTCTTTACAAAGAGTTAATAATTTTGATCCAAAACTATTTACACCAATGTCATGATTTTTTCGGACTGGTAAGTTAGATGTACGATAAGTGGACTGCGGTAGATCAACATAACGGTCTAGGTGTACGTCTGGCACGTAGTCAAGCTGATCACTAGTGCGTGAGTTCAGGTCTCCAAGTAAATACACAATACCAAGGTCACTATATTTTCGAATGTTGGTATTCAAGTTTTCAAAAATATCAAACTGAAATAATGTCGAATTAACATTACGGTATACAGCGGAATCTTCTGGCGGAATATAACAAATACAAAAATATGAATCGGTATTACATAGTTCATGTTTCAGTTTAAACCAAATGAGTCCGTTTTCATTAATACTAAGCAGATCAATATAATTTCGATAACATTCCTTATAGTATACAATAACACCGCCGCTACTACGCTTTGCATTCTTATTAAATTTCGGTCGTGGACAATTAAAATATTCGTAGCCATCAATTTTTATATTAGTTACTTTAGAGTTCCAAGTTTCTGTTAATAATATAATGTCGTAGTCTGAAACAAAATTTATGAAATCACAATCTTCTAATTTAGCTCTAATACCCTGAACATTCCATAGCAAACATGTTAACTGTTTCTGGGTATCTTCCTAGCTATAGCCAGCATTGGCCGCAGTATCTACCGTGAATGCTTTACCGTTAATTATTACCAATATGTTGTTTTATTATCCAGTTGATCAATATTAAGCAGAAACCTGTGATAATCACCCTATTTTTATAATTCCATTGTTTGGCTTCTTAAGACAGGTGTGACTGTATCTTGGCCTTTAGTGAGTTAAGCTTCATTTGCATATTCCTCGTCTAAACATACATTATTTTTTAGAATACATTACATAGTTAGAGAGGTAATAGATTCTAGTCTTTAAATCCGTCGGAACATTTATAATCAGTGAAAATAATCCTCTCCGACTAATGTATTGGAAATTTTAGCCGATAATTGGTTTACCGAGACCACGCCACATACATGTATACATAAGCATTGAGATCATTCCGAAACTAGTAATTCAGATGTGAGGTTTTCACAAATCGATTATCCATAAGATAATTTCAAAGCGCAGGCATTGTTAGCTAAATATTTCTTTAAGATGTTATATTATACATATTATTCCTAAGCAGTTAAGCATGAACAATTCAAAACTGACTACCATTTCTTGGAAATATTTCAAAATCTCATATATTCCTAAGTTGAGATATGTTTTTTAAAATAGTAGGCGGCATTGAACAAACAATTCCTAAGTTGAGATGTGTTTTTAAAAATAGTAGGCGGCATTGAACAAACAATTCCTAAGTTGAGATGTGTTTTTAAAAATAGTAGGCGGCATTGAACAAACAATTCCTAAGTTGAGATGTGTTTTTAAAAATAATAGGCGGCATTGAACAAACAAACAAACTAAAGCGTAAGCGACACAGCTATAGATACTCTAGTTCTCAGATAATACTTTTTTCTGGGAATCTGTTTATGAAGATGTAATGGTTAAATAGCCAATTTTATAATGTTCTGGTTTCCAATCAGTTAGTTAATGCATATAGCTTAATCCTGTAATGGGCTTAGATGAACTCGTTACATTTGGAAGGCGGATTCTAACTTCCCTTGTTTCCAGGTAATGTGTTATCGGCAATTTTCATTTACAATGGAATATACAAATCGAATGACACGCCAGAGAGTTGTACAACACATGTTAATGTGCTGGCGAATGTTTTAAATATGGATGACGCCAACATGAATAGATCTGTGCTGGACGTAAGAGATGAATTGAACAACAATATGACAATGACTGTACTTCCAGTAACCATATTTATTGGAATTGAAGCGTTTGTTGGATTCTTTGGAAATATTGTGATTCTAGGTGTTTATTCAAGATGGTACCCAATGAGTAACTTCCGGTATTTCGTGTTGTCAATGGCAGCTGTGGACCTCACCAGTTCCTGTACAACACTTCCGGGGGAGATATTTTCTCAAATAAATTGGTACACATACGAGTTTGGTTGGATTTGTAAAGTGAAAACTTACTTCAATATATTCACAGCATGGGGATCAGCTTCTATTCTGCTTATTTTGGCATTTGACAGGTATCGCAAAATATGTCGTCCGCTTGATTGGCAAATTCGACCCTCCCTTGCATTGAAATTATGCGGATGCTCTATGGTTGTATCGGCCATTGTTTCTATTCCTGTAGTAATATTTTGGGGTAAACAAACGTACATTTATGAAGTTGATAGATTTAACGTAACAGTATGTGTGTGCGAAAAATCTAGTGAGTATGCTAACGGTAACTATCCGCTCATCTACATCCTATGCGTATATGTGCTACCACTTGGACTAATGATTTTCGTCGCAGGTTATTTGAATATAATAACAGCACGGCGATTATTTGGTCAAACATTATTAGAAGAAAACCTTACGAATATTAACTCAAGGCTATCAACATCACATTTAAGTTCTACTTCTTTAGAGACTGAGCTTGGTGTCGTCAGTAAAACAGTCGTGCCACATGCGGGCATTTCAGAAAAGCAAACAGGTCAATCTGAAGTGTCCACTATAAGAATAAATTCGCAAAAATGGTTAGGCGCAAATGAGCTCAAAACCTACGAATCCGTTTCCTTCACAATCAATAATACAAGTGTTGGGGCAGAGGTTAGCGGTGACAATGGTAAGGACACACGTATGCTTAGTGCAGTAAGAAATAAAAAATGGACCAGGACTAACTCTGATGTGTATGTTGTTAATGCAGATGTAAATGAGAATTCAGAAGTTTCGAACATCGTATATCCGGAGAGGAGCAGACGAACAGACGCGTGTAAAACGTACGTGCAGCGGAAGCAGAAGACAATAATTCTCCTGATTTTGACTTCAGTTTATGTAATTACAATGAGCACCTACGTGATTCTCACTAGTCTTGTTGCGAAACCGGATGGTGTACTCAAGGGGATATCAACTCCGCAAAAGGTGGTATTTTTCTTTTTCTGGAGGCTGTACTTCATAAACAGTGCTGTGAACCCAATCGTATACGGATTTATGGATCGCAGATTCCGCTCTGTGCTGGCTTCTTTCCTACCCGGAAAGATATGATCGACATAAACGCTATCACAGAGCAATTTAAGAAGACAATATTTAAACATGATATGTCAAGTACTATAAACATAAAGTGGAGGGAGTTATTACGCGGGGATATTTATTGCAGAAACATTTACATTTCAATTGACCTCACTAATTACACGTAGCATTATATCAGTGCAATTATACAGGAGTGATCAATGTCAGAGAGTATCCATTTATCTCCTTTACCTGTCTAACCACCACTATTGTTTCCTTCTAGTGACCACTTATAGCTCCTTTATCTTTCTAACCACCTTGTGTTTTTTCCGTCTAGTGACCACTTAGATAATTTATCTTTCTAACCATCTTGTTTTGATTGGAAATATATTTAGATTTTGTATCTGACAATACTTTATAGAATTGCATTATCTAGATTTAGAACATCCTCTCACTCTTGATATATAGTATCAACGAGTGTGTACATCCTGTACAATGAGAAAAACTGAAAACGAATACCACAATGTGTCATGTCTTAGAAAGAACTAGTTTGCACCGTCTTACTGTCATTTGACAAACATCACTAGCCTGGGTTACACAGTCTGTCGAGTTTTTCACTTTTTATCTTCTGGCAAAATGATCAGAAATTCAACACGGCTCAATTAACATCTTAAATGAATATATTTATATGACTGACTATAACCTGGGAACAGGCGTCGATATATTTTGGTCTGGTCAGTCAAATAAATATATTTTAACACCGAGACTATTAATTGGGCCGTATTGAGTTTCTGATCATATCAAAGTGTCATTTTGCCAGAAGTTAAAAAAGTGAAAAATCGACATACTGACACCCATGCTAGACTGACCAGGCAAAATATATCAACGCCTGTTCCCAGGCTACTACATCACATACATTTGATCAGCTACTATCCATCATATCTAAGTAATTATTTGTTTTGTTTTTTATCAAACTTGCTGGTATAGTGTCTGCAAACAGGAAACGTATCCCTTAAATTCAGTTTGGTAATTGCTAGTCATAGCTAGGTATGTTTCTACTGTTATATTGGTAAATATCAATATTCTCTCTTAACCCTTTCAACACCACAGACATCTCAATAGGCTTATAAAAAGTGTAGATCCAGATGAGCCGGCTCGTGACGAGCCGTCTCACCAGGATCTGCACTTTTTGCCAGTAATATTATTATTTTTAGACAAAAATTACCTATTTTGATAAATGAACTGGTCCAAATGTAATTTCCTTATTAATTTATTGGTCTGAAAATATCATGCACCAGTACATGTCAGTTACTTGGTGTTGAATGGGTTAAAATGTTTGTTATATTGTTTACACTACGTACGTGTATTATGGTAACTATTATTGTTGTTGTTGTGTTGTTTGTTTTGGTTTAAATTCGCACCAACATATTTGGTCATACGGGTACCCGGGTAGAACAACCGACCTTCCGCATGCCAGCTGGATAGCCTTCTCGCATGAAATAATTCGATTAGCCAATTAAGATTCGAACCTACAGCGGTAAGAGGCAAGTTTGAAGTCAACGACCATAACCTCTAGGCCACGGAGGCACCTACAAAAACATTGTAAGTTGTTAAAAAATGTGTTCGTATTCGTATTCGTTTACTTCAATATACATTTCGTACTAATCTGTAGTTTGCTTAGTTTATACAAATTTATTTTAGCTCGATTGCGAAACAAGTTATTTCAACTTATATAAATCACTCTCGAGACCTCATTCTTGATGGAATCCATCGCCACGAGGGAGAGAGAAGAGGCAACGTGGAATTTAAATGCCTTGCCTAAGGGCACAATCGTAACGGCTCCAGTGGGGCTCGAACTCCGGACATTTCGCACCTGAAGCGAACGCGTAGTTTGTATAACATGATCAGGTGTGACGTCTTTATATGTCATTGGACCCTGTGTAATTTTATTGTAAATATTGTACCAACTATTTCTTTATTGTGTCAACATAGTTCACTACAATAAAACATTTATTTGTTTGCTTGCTTGCTTACTTACTCTACTTATACTTTTTTTACGTGCACGGTGTACAGCACCGACACGAGACCTCGATTTACCGTCCCATCTGAAAGACTGTTAATTTTATTAGGATCAGACGGGGGATCGAACCTGCGATCCCTGGATTACCAGTCCAGCGTGTTAACCACTGGACTACAGACCCGTCTGTCTACGCTAAGTTAGAAGCAGATCCAATTATGTACCACACTAGTTATATTAAAAACACTTCCATACACTTACTAGCACAGCTAAATGTACGTTTCCTAGATGTATGAAATGTTTGGGCTCTTTACACAGAAGGTTTGTATGCTGGTGTAAATTGCGAACGTGACATTTCATACCTCGAAGAAACGCAGAAGACGAACATTCACTTGTTACTAATAAATTAAAAATTACAAAATAAGTTGCCTTTTTATTCGTCACACCATACAAAAAGTAGTCCGCTATGAATATTAATGAGAATTCAATTGGGTTATAAACGGCGATCACAACACTTGAATATCAAACAGTATATATCATAGTATAAAGCACAAGTGTCAACAATAGGATGCTATCAAGCTCACATTGATAGCCTGCTCATTTCATAGCCTGCTCATTTCATAGCCTGCTCATTTCATAGCCTGTTCATTTCATAGCCTGCTCATTTCATAGCCTGTTTCATAGCCTGCTCATTTCATAGCCTGCTCATTTCATAGCCTGTTTCATAGCCTGTTCATTTCATAGCCTGTTTCATAGCCTGTTCATTTCATAGCCTGCTCATTTCATAGCCTGTTCATGTCATAGCCTGTTCATTTCATAGCCTGTTCATTTCATAGCCTGTTCATGTCATAGCCTGTTCATTTCATAGCCTGTTCGTGTCATAGCCTGTTCATTTCATAGTGTTCATTTCATAGCCTGTTCATTCCATAGCCTGTTCATTTCATAGCCTGTTCATTTCATAGCCTGTTTCATAGCCTGTTCATTTCATATAGCCTATTTCATAGCCTGTTCATTTCATATAGCATATTTCATGGCCTGTTCATTTCATATAGCATATTTCATAGTCTGTTCATTTCATAGCCTGTTAATTTCATAGCCTATTTCATAGCCTGTTCATTTCATAGCCTGTTCATTTCATAGCCTGTTCATTGCATAGCCTGTTCATTGCATAGCCCGTTCATTTCATAACCTGTTCATTTCATAGCCTGTTCATTTCATAGCCTGTTCATTTCATAGCCTGTTCATTCCATAGCCTGTTCATTTCATAGCCTGTTCATTTCATAGCCTGTTCATTTCATAGCCTGTTCATGTCATAGCCCGTTCATTTCATAACCTGTTCATTGCATAGCCTGTTCATTGCATAGCCCGTTCATTTCATAGCCTGTTCATTTCATAATCTGTTCATTTCATAGCCCATTCATTTCATAGCCTGTTCATGTCATAGCCTGTTCATTTCATAGCCTGTTCATTTCATAGCCTGATCATGTCATAGCCTGTTCATTTCATAGCCTGTTCATGTCATAGCCTGTTCATTTCATAGTGTTCATTTCATAGCCTGTTCATTCCATAGCCTGTTCATTTCATAGCCTGTTCATTTCATAGCCTGTTTCATAGCCTGTTCATTTCATATAGCCTATTTCATAGCCTGTTCATTTCATATAGCATATTTCATGGCCTGTTCATTTCATATAGCATATTTCATAGTCTGTTCATTTCATAGCCTGTTAATTTCATAGCCTATTTCATAGCCTGTTCATTTCATAGCCTGTTCATTTCATAGCCTGTTCATTGCATATCCTGTTCATTGCATAGCCCGTTCATTTCATAGCCTGTTCATTTCATAGCCTGTTCATTTCATAGCCTGTTCATTTCATAGCCTGTTCATTCCATAGCCTGTTCATTTATAGCCTGTTCATTTCATAGCCTGTTCATTTCATAGCCTGTTCATTTCATAGCCCGTTCATTTCATAACCTGTTCATTGCATTGCCTGTTCATTGCATAGCCCGTTCATTTCATAGCCTGTTCATTTCATAGCCTGTTCATTTCATAGCCTGCTCATTTCATAGCCTGTTTCATAGCCTGCTCATTTCATAGCCTGCTCATTTCATAGCCTGTTTCATAGCCTGTTCATTTCATAGCCTGTTTCATAGCCTGTTCATTTCATAGCCTGCTCATTTCATAGCCTGTTTATGTCATAGCCTGTTCATTTCATAGCCTGTTCATTTCATAGCCTGTTCATGTCATAGCCTGTTCATTTCATAGCCTGTTCATGTCATAGCCTGTTCATTTCATAGTGTTCATTTCATAGCCTGTTCATTCCATAGCCTGTTCATTTCATAGCCTGTTCATTTCATAGCCTGTTTCATAGCCTGTTCATTTCATATAGCCTATTTCATAGCCTGTTCATTTCATATTTCATGGCCTGTTCATTTCATATAGCATATTTCATAGTCTGTTAATTTCATAGCCTGTTAATTTCATAGCCTATTTCATAGCCTGTTCATTTCATAGCCTGTTCATTTCATAGCCTGTTCATTGCATAGCCTGTTCATTGCATAGCCCGTTCATTTCATAGCCTGTTCATTTCATAGCCTGTTCATTTCATAGCCTGTTCATTTCATAGCCTGTTCATTCCATAGCCTGTTCATTTCATAGCCTGTTCATTTCATAGCCTGTTCATTTCATAGCCTGTTCATTTCATAGCCCGTTCATTTCATAACCTGTTCATTGCATAGCCTGTTCATTGCATAGCCCGTTCATTTCATAGCCTGTTCATTTCATAACCTGTTCATTTCATAGCCCATTCATTTCATAGCCTGTTCATGTCATAGCCTGTTCATTTCATAGCCTGCTCATTTCATAGCCTGATCATTTCATAGCCTGTTCATTTCATAGCCTGTTCATTACATAGCCTGTTCATTCCATAGCCTGTTCATTTCATAGCCTGTTCATTTCATAGCCTGTTCATGTCATAGCCTGTTCATTTCATAGCCTGTTCATTTCATAGCCTGTTCATTCATATTAGATGTACATTTGGCATATACAATAAGGGAGTCATTTTATTCATAGAGACTTCAATTTCATAACTATTCCGGCTTATTTGTCGTGGGTCTAGGGTTTTGTTGTAGTGTATGTAGTTGGCGAACTCGCTTGGCGTGAGGTACCGGGGCGGGTCGGGCTATAATTAAAAGATCCAATTCACAGTTTAAATTTTACGAAAAGTTGCATTATTATTTATTTAACCTGTTTCAGATTCTGGATTAGCGTAATGCATCCAGAATCTCGGGGTATATCCGCTAGTGCTGGATTCGAACGCACACCTACCCAGATTGGGCAGCCAATGGGTGACTTTTGAAACTCCCACCTATCCAGATTGGGCAGCCAATTGGTGAATTTTGAATCTTCATGGACCCAGAATGCCCGTAGCGTATATTTTGTGGCAGTGGCTTGGTCGACACTTTTATTATGTACCCAAATATGCAACAGAACAAATAATTAATGTTTAGTCTACTCTGACACTAATCTCCTGTCATCATATTGCGCAGACGAGTAATATAGATGTTGCATAATAACTATCGAGTGTGAATGGCAGTAATTATCTGTGTAAAGATATGAAATATTTGATGTGCTTAATTGTAACGAACACAAATTCTAAATTATAAATGTATAAACTCTTTGAAATTTAGTAAGGTTGAAAACGGTTACTTATTAGTTATGAAATTGAAGTCTCTATAAATAAATTGACTCCCTTATTGTATATACTAAATGTACATCTAATAGGAATGAACAGGCTATCAAGTTGAGCTTGAGCTCTTTTAACTATAGTCCGACCCGCCCCGGTAACTCATAGCAAGCGAGTTCCCCCTACAACTGCTGCTCGCCCATATGGTTTACCGGCGGCGAGGGTAAATAAACTGAATCATCATCATCATCATCCCTACAACTGCATACAACAAACATAACATACGTATAACAACACAACAAGAAAGCCGGGTCGGCAGTTCATTGATATATAGTTACATAGTTTAAAGCGACACTACATCGGTGAAAACACAAATTTCTATTGAATGTATTTTCCTATTATATGGTACATGTATAATGTTTTTCCAAATACTTGTCTCAAATACTGAGTATTTCAACTAATAAACAAACGTCGTATACGCGGTTTGTTGACATAACAAAATAATGTAAAGATCCATGCGTAATAAAAGTGTATCCTGAATAACACGATTTATGGTACAGATTTATCGTTATATCTTATATTTGTGCCTATTTATTTGTAGTCTATTCTTAGGTAAATTATCTCTAAACGACATTATTATTAATACCGCGTTTAGTATTGACTCCGATGACAAACAAACGTCAATTCAGGAGCATGGATGACCGTTATATGAAATCATACTTTCAATCCACAAAAACACTTTTATTGATTCAATGTTAGTGTTCGAATGTATTCGGAAGAATTTGTAGTAACAATGCATTTATACGTGAACAAATGTTTTTTATTTGCTTTTTGCGATGTAATGTCGCTTTAATGATAAGTAATTGTTATTATGTTACAAGAAACACCTAATGCACTATATTCTAATTACATGTAATTAATAATACACACACTTTTCTCAAAATATAAGATGTATGTTAGATTTATTGTAACCGCCATGTTATGTTTAATGGCGATGAACATGTTATAATTATGTTTATGCCAAATAAAATATATTGAATTGAATTGAACATGGGCTGAATTAGGCAAACAGAATGGCGATCTTGCAGGAAGTTGTAATTATTAGAAGAACCAACATAGAATAAAGCATATCAAAATTAACCCACGGTATGTACAGCTAATCAGCAGTGTTCATATCTGATGTTGAACGAAACGGTCATCTATCCCATCTACATATGTGAGGTGAAAATGTACAAGTACATCATATAACTAAATAGTTGATTGTTCGTATTTTAGGGCTTAACCCTTTCCCTCATAGAAGCACCTCTCGTCGCCATTACTAATACGACATACATTGACATAGCCTGGGATCCAGTATGTCGATTTTTCACTTTTTAATTTCTGGCAAATTCAGAAACTCATTACGGCCCAATTAATGGTCTCGGTGTTAAAATATATTTATTTGACTGACCAGGCAACATATATCGCCGCCTGTTCCCAGGATAACATTGACATTGTAGTAGCCAAACCAATGCTCATACCAAAAGCCAGAATCTTATGTAGTCCCAGTAATATATATGGAGGTGTGATAGATAAAGTTTCAAAGTTTCAAAGTTTTATTTGTTTAAATCCAGAAGGTCTCAGACCCATGTGGCATACATGTACATATACAAAAATATGGCGACAGCAATTCATTATATCAATATATCTAATTAATTATATAATAGATATGGCGACTACTTATCCACTGCATGACAGCTAAATGGCTGTCGTTTGTATGGAGATATAATAGTATATTAACCTAAATCTCTATGTAGTCCCAGTAATATCTATGGAGGTGGGATAGATATGGCGACTACTTATCCACTGCATGACAGCTAAATGGCTGTCGTTTGTATGGAGATATAATAGTATATTAACCTAAATCTCTATGTAGTCCCAATAATATCTATGGAGGTGGGATAGATATGGCGACTGCTTATCCACTGCATGACAGCTAAATGGCTGTCGTTTGTATTGAGATATAATAGTATATTAACCTACATCTCTATGACGGACAGGGTTAAGAGTCACATCAGCATCGTTGGTTATATGGCGATTATCCAATTATTAGTGACGGTAAAATCCCCAGGTGCCCCTCAGAGAGGTATATCATGCGCATATAGACAGAACCAAAGACATTCCGCAAGCCAGCTGGATAGCTTCCTCAGATGAAATAATTCGTCGCCCCCAGTTGGATTCGAATCTACAGCTATGAAGGAAGACCGTAGTGGACCAGCCGAGCAATATTGTATGTATGTATGTTCCATTAAATGTCCAACACCTTGCGGGGACCTAGACATGTTTTCCTGGACATGCTTAGCCGACCTAAGTGGTTAACAAGTACTAAGCAATGTGTGTGAGGTGCCATGCTCAATGACACTACATACGTGGCCTGACCGAGTATCTAACCCGGGAGCGTTCGATTCCAAATCCGACGTTCTACCATTGGACCACGGACGCCACACATTTAATATTTCAGGCACTGACGGACACTCTCAGGCTGGTAGAAACACCGCCCTACCACAGCTGGGTATAGCTAATTCAAATTATTAATGTTTCATGCATTGTGGGATTGGAATCTACAGCGGTAACGGGGAGTACTTTTTAAGTCAATAACCTCTATAACACGACCATCATCGATGACCTCCTTTACACATATTTGTTTGCTCGGAATTTATGCAAACACGTGCAATCGTGTAGTAACATGTGTGTGTCTGAGTCATTCTATGCTGTCTTCACAATTCCTTTCCATGGCTAATATCTCAAAGACTGTATAAGGCATGCTCTTAGAAGCTATTTGCTATAACAGGAGTAACACAATGTATTTTCCTGTCCTATTTTTACGCTTTAAATTAAGTCATTAAAATATGTTTCATGATTCAACATGTGACAGTCGGTCCTTATTTTACACTTTTAATTAATTCATTCAAATACGCTTCATGATTCAACATATGACAGTCTGTCCTATTTTTACGCTTTAAATTAATTCATTAAAATTGTTAAATATGCTTCATGATTCAACATATGACAGTCTGTCCTATTTTTACGCTTTAAATTAATTCATTAAAAATTTAATATATGTTTCATGATTCAACATATGACAGTCGGTAAGCCAGTAGCTAGAGTTTCTCATTGCTTTCATATGTTAATTATTTCTCAGAACTTCTCCGCAACGTGCTTGTCCGTCATATATATCAGAAACACACTCAGTGGAGATAACAGCTGATCAGTATGTTAAGCACGGTATGATAAGACAGACAGATTATACGACATAGTGTTAATGGAGTTCACATAAATATATTCAGCTTCTACCTTTGGTAATTAAATGAAACAGACATTAACAACAAGATCAAAGCTACACAGCAAGAAAAATTACGAATTATTACAGAAGATGCACAGGAAACCAATGATGACATCACTGTCAAAGATGCAAGATACAATCAATATGTGAATATCTCAATGGTCATTAAAATAATAAGTAGTAATCATAGATAGGTAAATGAAAGTCCGAATCATCATTATGCTAATGGACATATCAATACGAATTACGAAGCTGGAAATGCTAAGACGAACTGATGGTAATGAAAACGCTACTTGCACCATGAACAAGACAAATGAATCTCTGCATAGAGATCAAGAAAATATAATGGATATACGAGCACCTTAGGTGACAGAATACAGATACAGAAGGATACAGAAGAAAACCGAACACTATACGGAATTAAGAAATAGAGTGTGGACAGTTAAAATGACAATGGAGATAATGAAGACAGATCTGCAGTCCAGTGGTAACATGTTGAACTGGTAATCCAGTGATCGCATGTGCCATCGCCCGTCTGACCCTAATAAAATTAACAGTATTTCAGATGGGACTCTAAACCGAGGTTTAATAAAAAGGTGCCATTAACACTTTATCAAATGGGTCATTAATTTTCAATTTTCATAACAATTACCACAATCAGAAATGTGATAGATCATTAGATAGTAGGAATTGTTGGAGATTTGCAAAATGTTAAACGAGCCATGAACAGCTACAATAGATGGTTGGCAGAAAATATAGATTCTGACAGACGGATCTGTGGTCCAGTGGTAACACGTTGGACTGGTAATCCAGGGATCGCAGGTTCGATCCCACGTCTGACCCTAATACAATTAACAGTCTTTCAGATGGGACGTTAAACCGAGGTCTCGTGTCTGTGCTTTACAGCGTGTACGTAAAAGAACCAGAGGAGACTCTGGAATGGGTCTCTGTCTGTATCATTGCACTATCCTCCAACAATATAAAATGACTAATCTCTTCAGAAGGCGTCGATCATATGGACAACCGGTAGCGACGATAAATAAACGCTAAACACATACATGAAGAAATAAGTGAGTGTGTGAGTGTGTGTTTGGTGTGTGGGTATTTGGTTTAACGGGCACCAACACAGTGCAGGTTATATCGCGCCGGGACTATGCGCGGGGGGAATAAGTGAGTGTGTGAGTGTGAGTTTGGTGTGTGGGTATTTGGTTTAACGGGCACCAACACAGTGCAGGTTATATCGCGCCGGGACTATGCGCGGGGGGAATAAGTGAGTGTGTGAGTGTGAGTTTGGTGTGTGAGTGAGTATTTGGTTTAACGGGCACCAACACAGTGCAGGTTATATCGCGCCGGGACTATGCGCGGGGGGAATAAGTGAGTGTGTGAGTGTGAGTTTGGTGTGTGGGTATTTGGTTTAACGGGCACCAACACAGTGCAGGTTATATCGCGCCGGGACTATGCGCGGGGGGAATAAGTGAGTGTGTGAGTGTGAGTTTGGTGTGTGAGTGAGTATTTGGTTTAACGGGCACCAACACAGTGCAGGTTATATCGCGCCGGGTTAAGTATATGTACAAACGATAGATGACAAGACATATCACTGTAGGTGATGGATGACCCAGCCATAACTGAAGAAGTGGAAGCCCGGACTGGAACTTTTTATATATTGACTCGGACGGGCGGTGCGAAAACTATATGCCTACAAGGAGGGGGGGGGGCAACTATGTAGTAATATCGTAATGACGAAAGGACAATTACAACCGTGTTGTTGAACTCTGGAATGGGTCTCTGTCTGTATCATTGCACTATCCTCCAAAAATCTAAAATGACTAATCTCTTCAGGAGGCGTCGCTCATATGGGCAACCGGTAGCGACGATAAATAAACGTAAAACACAAAGCTGTGTGTGCTACTTGGTTTCGTGGGAGATTAAGAATAGGATATACGCCGAAAACGATTGGATCAGAGTCTGGAATGGGTCTCTGTCTGTATCATTGCACTATCCTCCAAAAATCTAAAATGACTAATCTCTTCAGGAGGTGTCGATCATATGGACAACCGGTAGCGACGATAAATAAACTTAAAACACCCATATGATTTAAGAAAACTTTTCATCAAGAACTATTATTGGCATATACCTAATATGGTTAAATGTGTTACGTTAATGCAATTACAAAATGAAAATGCAGTTCGGAAATTATCTGTATACATTTTTAAAGCATTTGAAAGTCGTAGATCATTTGTCAATATCTAAACAGATCTACTTAATAGTTAATATTGTTTTCAATGATTAATACTCAATTGTTGTTTGTTGTGTTTGTGCGCTGTTTTTGTTTATGAGAATGTATGTCTCTCCCATAATTGTTCGTTAAGATTGGTGTCCGTCACCATATTACCATACAATGTTTCACTTTGTAATGTTTTGTATTGATGCTTTGTTGAGATTAGTGTCCGTCACCATATTACCATACAATGTTTCACTTTGTAATGTTTTGTATTGATGCTTTGTTGAGAGTAGTGTCCGTCACCATATTACCATACATGTTTCACGTTGTAATGTTTTGTATTGATGCTTTGTTGAGAGTAGTGTCCGTCACCATATTACCATACATGTTTCACTTTGTAATGTTTTGTATTGATGCTTTGTTGAGAGTAGTGTCCGTCACCATATTACCATACATGTTTCACTTTGTAATGTTTTGTATTGATGCTTTGTTGAGATTAGTGTCCGTCACCATATTACCATACAATGTTTCACTTTGTAATGTTTTGTATTGATGCTTTGTTGAGATTAGTGTCCGTCACCATATTACCATACATGTTTCACTTTGTAATGTTTTGTATTGATGCTTTGTTGAGATTAGTGTCCGTCACCATATTACCATACATGTTTCACTTTGTAATGTTTTGTATTGATGCTTTGTTGAGATTAGTGTCCGTCACCATATTACCATACATGTTTCACTTTGTAATGTTTTGTATTGATGCTTTGTTGAGATTAGTGTCCGTCACCATATTACCATACATGTTTCACTTTGTAATGTTTTGTATTGATGCTTTGTTGAGATTAGTGTCCGTCACCATATTACCATACATGTTTCACTTTGTAATGTTTTGTATTGATGCTTTGTTGAGATTAGTGTCCGTCACCATATTACCATACATGTTTCACTTTGTAATGTTTTGTATTGATGCTTTGTTGAGATTAGTGTCCGTCACCATATTACCATACATGTTTCACTTTGTAATGTTTTGTATTGATGCTTTGTTGAGATTAGTGTCCGTCACCATATTACCTACATGTTTCACTTTGTAATGTTTTGTATTGATGCTTTGTTGAGAGTAGTGTCCGTCACCATATTACCATACATGTTTCACTTTGTAATGTTTTGTATTGATGCTTTGTTGAGATTAGTGTCCGTCACCATATTACCATACATGTTTCACTTTGTAATGTTTTGTATTGATGCTTTGTTGAGATTAGTGTCCGTCACCATATTACCATACATGTTTCACTTTGTAATGTTTTGTATTGATGCGTTGTTGAGATTAGTGTCCGTCACCATAATACCTACATGTTTCACTTTGTAATGTTTTGTATTGATGCTTTGTTGAGAGTAGTGTCCGTCACCATATTACCATACATGTTTCACTTTGTAATGTTTTGTATTGATGCTTTGTTGAGATTAGTGTCCGTCACCATATTACCATACAATGTTTCACTTTGTAATGTTTTGTATTGATGCTTTGTTGAGATTAGTGTCCGTCACCATATTACCATACATGTGTCACTTCGTAATGTTTTGTATTGATGCTTTGTTGAGATTAGTGTCCGTCACCATATTACCATACATGTTTCACTTTGTAATGTTTTGTATTGATGCTTTGTTGAGATTAGTGTCCGTCACCATATTACCATACATGTTTCACTTTGTAATGTTTTGTATTGATGCTTTGTTGAGATTAGTGTCCGTCACCATATTACCATACATGTTTCACTTTGTAATGTTTTGTATTGATGCTTTGTTGAGATTAGTGTCCGCCACCATATTACCATACATGTTTCACTTTGTAATGTTTTGTATTGATGCTTTGTTGAGATTAGTGCCCGTCACCATATTACCCTACATGTTTCACTCTGTAATGTTTTGTATTGGTGCTTTGTTGAGATTAGTGTCCGTCACCATATTACCATACATGTTTCACTTTGTAATGTTTTGTATTGGTGCATTGTTGAGAGTAGTGTCCGTCACCATATTACCATACATGTTTCACTTTGTAATGTTTTGTATTCATGCTTTGTTGAGATTAGTGTCCGTCACCATATTACCATACAATGTTTCACTTTGTAATGTTTTGTATTGATGCTTTGTTGAGAGTAGTGTCCGTCACCATATTACCATACAATGTTTCACTCTGTAATGTTTTGTATTGATGCTTTGTTGAGAGTAGTGTCCGTCACCATATTACCATACAATGTTTCACTCTGTAATGTTTTGTATTGATGCTTTGTTGAGAGTAGTGTCCGTCACCATATTACCATACATGTTTCACTTTGTAATGTTTTGTATTGATGCTTTGTTGAGATTAGTGTCCGTCACCATATTACCATACATGTTTCACTTTGTAATGTTTTGTATTGATGCTTTGTTGAGAGTAGTGTCCGTCACCATATTACCATACATGTTTCACTTTGTAATGTTTTGTATTGATGCTTTGTTGAGATTAGTGTCCGTCACCATAATACCTACATGTTTCACTTTGTAATGTTTTGTATTGATGCTTTGTTGAGATTAGTGTCCGTCACCATAATACCATACATGTTTCACTTTGTAATGTTTTGTATTGATGCTTTGTTGAGATTAGTGTCCGTCACCATAATACCTACATGTTTCACTTTGTAATGTTTTGTATTGATGCTTTGTTGAGATTAGTGTCCGTCACCATAATACCATACATGTTTCACTTTGTAATGTTTTGTATTGATGCTTTGTTGAGATTAGTGTCCGTCACCATAATACCTACATGTTTCACTTTGTAATGTTTTGTATTGATGCTTTGTTGAGATTAGTGTCCGTCACCATAATACCTACATGTTTCACTTTGTAATGTTTTGTATTGGTGCTTTGTTCATGGGCCAGAACTGGCGTATTACGAAATAAAGATATACCATATCATCATATCATATTAACCCACACTCAGAGGGTAGAGATATAGTAGACAGCGTGCCATATGTGTGGGTTCAAATCTTTATAATGTTATGATCTTTCCTTTGTTTATATATCAAGGACTTTCTAAAACAGTGAATGTGTATCTTATAAAACTGTATGCAAACGAGGACATATAGTAATACATTAAACGTACCTGTAAAATATATTTCTAACATAGTTTACTCTAACGAATGGCAAATACCTTGATGTATAATCAATGGCGGATAACAATGGGGCTCACGGGAAGGATAGTATGTGTGCATTAGTAAGTTCCGGTAAGATGTTAATATTGAACTATTGGAATAGGTCTGTGTAGTTATAGGTTGACAGGCAGGCTTTATGGTAGCAACGTATTGCATGTACAGTCAAACCTGTGTTAGTGGTCACCTCCATTAAGCAGCCACCTGTGCTAAGCAGCCACTTTGTCTGACTCCCTTGGCTGGCTGCTTAAGACAGGTTTGACTGTATATGTTTATTTTCGACCTATGATACATGCCACCATTTATCACTGTGTCCCCGATAGGGGTGAATTCACATCTATGGCGATATCGATGAAATGAGAGTTCTAAACTACTACTTATGACATAAACATATAAAACAAGTCAGCACTTTTATAATCACAATTCTTTATTTTACTACAGAACATTTTAATACAATTTGTCAACAATATTTTAAAAGTCTCAGAACTACACAAACAAAACAAGCATTTATCAGAACCCCTCTTCCTTGTCGCACAACAAACTTCTTTGTTGAATACAGATTATATCGTCCAAATTCCCAAATGCGCTCAAGTATTGCTTTCCAGCAATATAATCAAGAATAACAATATATATAATAGAGTCGCCTTTAGTCAAACAGCTACACACTAAAACGATATTCAGTTGGTCAAGCGACATAATGCTGTACCCACACACATCAGTGGACATTTATCAGGAGTTTGTGTTTGCCTAATGTCTGTTTGGTACATTTTTAATGCCAATTGTATTTTAAAGGAATATAACCACACTTTCCAACATGCTTTGTACAGATACAATGTATGTCAAAAATAAACATATTACTGTAAACTATTATGGATTTCAACCTAGTCTGATATCCATTTTTATGTTCAGCGAAATTGACACATTTGAGCAGACACGAAAATGATCAGCGCAAAAATAGTACAGATGCAGTTTTGAGTTAATCCATCCATGGCTTTGTTCGTTTTGAAAGGTTTAAATATACTATTTGAACAGAACATGAAGCAAGTGCAACCACGGATGCCAACACGTCAAGTACATGACATTGTGCAACTTCACTAAACAGTTTCCAGTGAAGGAATACCACGACGAGAGAACAGAGAACATATAAACAGAACAGGAAGCAAGTGCATGGACGGATGCCAACACGTCAATTACATGACATTATGCAACTTCACTAAACAGTTTCCAGTGGAGGAATACCACGACGAGAGAACAGAGAACATTTTAACAGAACGGGAAGCAAGTGCATGCAAGGATGCCAACACGTCAAGTACATGACATTGTGCAACTTCACTAAACAGTTTCCAGTGGAGGAATACTCTCGTAACAGAGAACATTTGAACAGAACAGGAAGCAAGTGCATGCAAGGATGCCAACACGTCAAGTACATGACATTGTGCAACTTCACTAAACAGTTTCCAGTGGAGGAATACCACGAGAGAACAGAGAACATTACTGTTTTTTTAAAATTATGTCCCAGTTGTAAATAAAGTTCGATTTATACCGACATGCAAATTGGTTCGAGTAATTGGAATCCTTTGTTTTTACTGTTTTCCCATAATCAGATGTTGCATAATGTTAAATGAGATTTTATCAAAATCGTGCTAAATAATTGATGACAATTTTGTACAGGTGATATATACCATCAACACAATTCAGTTTCGGTCACCTGGTATTTTACAGTATATGTAGCACACAGATAACATTACCTCTTATTTCATACATTTTATCCCAGATCTCTATGCAATGAATTGCTGTATAATCTTCTGCATATGTATATTGTATGGTATTTATTAGTAGTTCCTATATATTACAAAACACATGTGTCTGAGGCTATAACACTTTTCTAAGATCTCAAACTCAAGCTCAAATGATTTGATTGGTTGATTCTGAGTTTTACTGCCAGCTGAACCAATCGGAAGCTTGAGACTGAGTTTGAGATAGGCGAACAGTTTTATAAGCTCGAGGCCAGGTGACCAATTAGGAATTGTGTTGATGATTGGATACTGTGCGATTTCTGTCGAGATTTAAATAATTTAATAAAAAGATGAGAAAATGGATAGCATATGCTGCTAAAGAAACAACGATAAAAACAGAGGAAACCAATTAAAAAACAATCCTCCACAAAGAATATGTAAGAACAGTATCTCAGAATCATGTTACAATAATAATAGTAATAGTAATAAAGACTTTATTTAATGAAGAAACTTATTTGAAAGGTAAATCTTGTATATTCTACAGAATATGTGTAAGACATGCAAGACATATACACGTCTCTTATAAGCGTACCTACAAATGAGTGCTGCAGGAGTAAAGAACCGGGTGGGAAAGTGGGAGTTTGGCTCCACCAATGTTCAAATAGTTTTGCGGCCCTGTGACGAAATAAAATGCATACTAGATCTACTTTATATCACATCTACCATAATACCATTTCTGTCTTCCTATACATGACTAAGCGCACCTGGCGTATGAATACATCAATTCTACAAAATTATCTTGCACTGTATAAAAAAATATTTATGTTTATATTTAGAATGAATATCCGCCTAATCAATAGATATCAACACGTTGTTTACACAACAATAAGTCATATACAACATATATACGGCAGTACACATATGTCACCACAACAATAATAACCGGCAATATTTAACTGTATTTATGGGTGATATTGTGAGGGTCACATATAGTGATATTCACTGTAAAAATGATAAAACATCAAAACTGTGTGTCGAATTCTATAGCGTATAATGATGCATCTACAATATAAAAGATATACCAGTCTATATATTTAGTTGGACTTAATGTCAGACTATCACTTTTAGAAGTCATATGTGTTGCTATTTTTAGTTTAATAGTAGTATTCTAGAGGACATAGAAAACGCACACCTACATTATATGATTATTATTACATGAAAAGGAAATACGAAGGATTCCATCAAAGATATATCACATATTTATTACAAAACACAAACTGAAAAACTAAAAATATTGCAAAATGTTTAAAACTATCTATTTATATAGTTATTGTTTTTCATGTAAAACACACTTATCCGAAGCGTGCGTTTTCTATGTCCTCTAGTATAATTCTTCTACGAATAATCGATTATTGATAGATATTACACCAATCAGAGTGTTCATCTCAAAATATTGCTTTACAACAATAACATGTCAATCAATCAGATTCTGAATGGATACGTGTTGTGGTTATTATTATATTTAAGTTTATTTAACGTCGCTACCGGTTTCCCATTTGAGCGTCACCTTTCCATGGGCTGGCTCCAACGGTTAAACAGTACTTGGTGTACCTGTCTCCGTAAGAAACTGCCAACTTATTCATATAAAGAGACACGGTCGGGGCGGGACTCGAACACGTGACCATCAGTGATGATATGTTACAGTGGTATACAAGTCAGCGACCTTAACAACTCGACCACGGAGGCGGATTGTTTTGATGAAAATGTGTACACTTGATAGCATATCCAACGATGTAAATATATTCTAGACCAATTAAACAAAATCTAGTAACGAAACATGTACTATATACATCTTAAAATAAGTTATATGACAACAAAGAAAACTAGTGAGGTCGAAACATGTATGTTAATGTCTGCAAAGAGATTTGTTTTTATTTATCCAACCGTTTTGTTATTAAATTGACGAAATAATGGTAGAGCGTTCGTTTCAAGTGCGAAATACCCGTAATTCGAGCCCCGATGGAGCCGTTGCGATTGTGCCCTTAGGCAAGGCATTTAAATTCCACATTTCCTCTTTCACTCTCCCTCATGGCGATGGATTCCATCAGGAATGATGTCTCGAGAGCGATCAATACAAGTTGTTATAGCTTGTTTCGCAATCGAGCTAAAATAAATATGTATATATTAAATAAAGATTTATGAAGAAACAATTAAATGAGTTCACCAGTGAATAAGGAACAGTACATATAGCTTGTCTACATGTTGTCAATGCGCGGTAAATACGCTCTATATGTGGTAACGTATGTTACGGACGTTACAGCAGAAGACAGCTGAACCACTGTTTACGGAATGCGACATTACAAATACCAGCCTGTGACTAGCTAACACATGTAATCATTCAGAGCGATTTGCGATGTTACACTGAATACGTTGGAGTAGCATTGATTCCAGTCTGTCGATTGTTCACTAATTTACTTCTAGCAAAATGATATTATCAGAAACTCAATACGGCCTAATTAATGATCTCGGTGTTAAAATTAAATATATTCATATGACTGACGAGGCCAAATATATCAACGTTTGTTGCCAGACTAAGGTCGGTGAGCTGTTTTAGACAACACGCAAGTTCTCGCTACGTGTTGATACCGGATAGTCAGTCACGGAATTTATCAGTTACCAAATGTTCGCCGAACTATGAAAAGCATTTCGAATTGCTGGTGCTAAGGAAGTTAGATGAGGATATTTGTTTCGAATTGTTTTTATGTTGATGCATCACGTTTGGTACAACTATTAATTGGTGCAAGAAGCCCCAACACATTGAATGCATCGCTGTAGTAAAGCTACCCAGCTGTATATTCTGTTCGTGTCATGCGTTAAGGCTGGGCGGTGTGGTGGATCACTCGGAATAAACGATACGTAACAATTATACCCTGACATATGTAATATTCTGTAAATTCAAAATGACAACATGGTTAAATGTAGAACACTTTTTTTGGAATTGTCGTGCTTCGCTTCAGGCGAGTCCATATTCCGGCAGAGAGACCTCCTCTGGCGTCTGCAGTTGTAGCTGTAAATACAAATCAACACAGTTATTAATCAAAGGAAAACCATCAACAAAGTTCATGTTAATCCTGACGTATAAAGCGCACTAAGACGTCCAATGTGGTGACAGAATTTTGCAAAATCGTACAACAAATAAAAATGTTATGACAAGTGAATGTAAAATTAATTGAGGCAGCCATCTTGGATTAACCAAATCACATGACTTTTTAAAATATCAGAACAGAACAGAACAGAAGTTTATTTTGGCAGACTTGCACATACATACATCGTCTTAACAAAACTAGTAATAACATATATATATTTAATGATCACGTGACAAATAAATATAAGTGAGAGTGATAAATAAAATTTGGCAATTACACATTTATATTATTTCTAATAACAAAAGACAATTTTATAAATTTGGCTAAATTTTGTATAGTGGTATTATTATCGGAACTCATAAAATTATTAAATTTGAAAACAGAAAGTCTATTGCAATAGTGTGCATCAATAAATTGTTTACGTAGGTTCTTATAACATGGACATATACAAATAAAATGATAAATATCTTCGATATCTCTCGATCCACAATATAAACAATACCTCTCGTTCCTTGGAATTTGATTCCTGCCATATCGACCCGTCAAATTATTTTTCATTTTATCAACACAACTATTTAATTTAACATTTCTATTAAAACCTGCTTGTGTAGCTACACGTATATTATTTAAAATCTTTAGTTATTTTTGTGTAAATAGCATAATTCTGTTATTATTACTTTGGGTATGACGTCATATCTACCCACAGATATTCAAAATGGCTGCCATTTTCAACAATATTTTAAAGTTTTCAAATTCCCATAACTGCTTTATTTGAAGTGCGATTTTCATAATTGTTTCAATATCATGCTCACATTTCCCAATTAGATGTTGCTTAAAATAAATAGACACGCAGTTTATCGACGTTATTTTCTATTTGTTGCTATTAGAACAGCCCATTATATATATGAATCTACGAGTCTAATATGAACATATAATTAGAATAGTCAATTACACACATATAATTAGAATGGTCCATTACATACATATAATTAGAATAGTCCATTACATACATATAATTATAATAGTCAATTACATACATATCATTAGAATAGTCCATTACATACATAACATTAAAACAGTCAATTTCTTATATTCGATTAGAATAGTCCATTTCATATATTCGATTAGAATAGTCCATTTCATATATTCGATTAGAATAGTCCATTACATACATATAATTAGAATAGTCCATTACATACATATAATTAGAACAGTCCATTTCATATATACGATTAGAATAGTCCATTACATATATACGATTAGAATAGTCCTCACGCTATGTGACGCGGTAACCGCTTTACACGTTTAGTGGATCTCTCTATAGAATGATACCAGAATGTACATACATTAATCCTTTTATTACCTCCATATACACGAAGATCACACGTGAACATACATAATATACTAGTACACGTTTTACATGGACACATATAAACATATATATATACAAAGTAGTAAAGTGTACAATACTGGTCATAAGAACTGACATAACCATGCAGCTATTAATGGGTGTATACCGATCATCATAACTTGCCGAAACGAAATGCAAGGGAAAGAGATGATAGTAACACACACAAAAGCTGATCAATCCTATGTTTTATTATCTGGCTGCATATAGGTCGCACAGTAGTAGAAACATAAACCAAATCGATAAACGTTTCTAACGAGTTTTTGACTGGCTCATTTAGCATGAATAGTCATTAGAGAGAATCATTGGTTGGTGAGTGACGTAGTTCTGACGCGCGTCCATTTACTAGTGCACATACACGTGTGGCCATATTCATAACTTAATTCGAACTCTACTCAATACGCATAGAGTCTGTATGCGATTTCTAGCATATACCTAGAATAGATTTCACGTATTGTCATTGTTATATATATTATTCTCCTGTATATCAATCAATTGATAGGGAGAAGAACTATATAAGTTTTCTTTCGTTATAATCCCTTTCAGTCTACTGCTGTTAAATTATATGTAAACTGTTCAGTTCTTGATTACATGTACACATATTGAAATAAATAATGCTTAAACATATGTGATGACCAATACAGTATTATTACACAAATCTACTGAGTAATGTTGGATTTGAGTCAATCACTATTTGTCTCAGTCGAAATAAAAACAGCAAGTATATCAATGTCCAAATCTAACGCTGTCAAATCTGCGATAAACAGCGGCTAAAGCCGGTCTATTTTATGGCTGTTGAATTGCGCTATACGATAAACAGCGGCTAAAGCCGGTCTATTTATGGCTGTTGAATTGCGCTATACTACGCCGACAAAATAGCACACACATTTATTCGTTCGTAGCATTATATTGGGTCATATTAGAATGGAAATAATAGGTGCCTTCCGCTGTTTGTTGTTTGATGGGTAGTAATTGACATTTAGGCCTACAGCCTGTGTGGTTAATTCCTACACTTCAGAACAACAAACCGTGTTTTATTCGTCGATAAACAAAGGCAAGACATATCATTACCTCAATGAAGACAACAAACTAATTAATGTTCAAGCAAATAGTTCACCGGTGATGCAAACCCGCAAAACATATTGTATTACATGTATACAGTCAAACCTGTGTTAGTGGTAACCTCTATTAAGCAGCCAACCTGTATTAAGCAGCCAGTTTCGAGATTCCCAATATGCTGTTTTATTATACATTTGACCCCTATTAAGCAGCCACCTGTGCTAAGCAGCCACTTTCTGAGATTCCCCTTGGCTGGCTGCTTAAGACAGGTTTGACTATATGTGTAAAATCCTTCGGAAAGAAATAGATAGTCAAACATGTGTACATCGTGTTCTATACTATTAAATCATTCCATATAATTTTGCACATTCTAAAGCTGGTTAAAACATACTAATCCTAGAACATTAGCGGTGTTAGCATAACTCAGAAATTGAAAATAACTTAAATATACACTGCACTCGATATATACCAACTTTTAAACATGACCGGATCAAACACGCATACTCGTATATTAGTGATGTCACAAATGCATTACTAGTGAACACAATGTGTAAATGTATGTTTAGTTGCTACGCTAGGGCAGTTAGTGACACGGAAGCAAATACAAAGCATACAGACAGACCGACGAACAGCAACACAGGTGCAAAGCCAATATTTCTGACATAGAGGTTTGGTGAACAAACAAATGCGGGCAGAATTCTTTATTTACGATTTTGTGATACTGGCTTCATTAAAATCAGTAGTGGAAATACATGTAAAATAGTCATCAGTGTTCCTTATAAGTATGACACGTGCCACATTGACCTATGACCCAAAATCAATATTGGGCCATATACTGACCAAGTAAAAAGAGAATTATGTGTAAAAGTTTCCAAAGGATCTAAGTGTCGCTTTCGAAGTCAATCAAGGTAATTGAGAAATGACAGAGGGTGATACGTGATGATTTCACAGTTATTTCGCTTGCTGTTGTATGTATCAATGACAATACACATTAATGTCTCTACATTCGTTCTTGAAATGAAAAATTAAAGCTGTTATACACATTTATTGGCGTGAGTGTACATGTATATAAACTTCCATAACGACGGATAGTCTACACATACTAACTTCACAAAACTCAGTTCAATGTGGACACATGTAAATCCCAGTTCATTGTGGACACATGTAAAATCCAGTTCATTGTGGACACATGTAAATCCCAGTTCAATGTGGACAAATGTAAAACCCAGTTCATAGTGGACACATGTAAAACCCAGTTCACTGTGGACACATGTAAAACCCAGTTCATTGTGGACACATGTAAAACCCAGGTCATTGTGGACAAATGTAAAACCCAATTCATAGTGGACACATGTAAAACCCAGTTCATTGTGAACAAATGTAAAACCCAGTTCATTGTGAACAAATGTAAAACCCAATTCATAGTGGACACATGTAAACCCCAGTTCATAGTGGACACATGTAAAACCCAATTCATAGTGGACACATGTAAAACCCAGTTCATAGTGGACACATGTAAAACCCAATTCATAGTGGACACATGTAAAACCCAGTTCATAGTGGACACATGTAAAACCCAGGTCATAGTGGACACATGTAAAACCCAGGTCATTGTGGACACATGTAAAACCCAATTCATAGTGAACAAATGTAAAACCCAGGTCATTGTAGACCAATGTAAAACCCAATTCATAGTGGACACATGTAAAACAAAGTTCACTGTGGACAAATGTAAAACCCAATTCATAGTGAACAAATGTAAAACCCAGGTCATTGTAAACAAATGTTAAACCCAATTCATAGTGAACAAATGTAAAACCCAGGTCATTGTGGACACATGTAAAACCCAATTCGTAGTGGACAAATGTAAAACCCAATTCATAGTGGACACATGTAAAACCCAGTTCACTGTGGACAAATGTAAAACCCAATTCGTAGTGGACAAATGTAAAACCCAATTCATAGTGGACACATGTAAAACCCAATTCATAGTGGACACATGTAAAACCCAATTCATAGTGGACACATGTAAAACCCAATTCATAGTGGACAAATGTAAAACCCAATTCATAGTGGACACATGTAAAACCCAATTCATAGTGGACAAATGTAAAACCCAATTCATAGTGGACACATGTAAAACCCAATTCATAGTGGACACATGTAAAACCCAATTCATAGTGGACACATGTAAAACCCAATTCATAGTGGACACATGTAAAACCCAATTCATAGTGGACACATGTAAAACCCAATTCATAGTGGACACATTTAAAACCCAATTCATAGTGGACAAATGTAAAACCCAATTCATAGTGGACACATGTAAAACCCAATTCATAGTGGACACATTTAAAACCCAATTCATAGTGGACAAATGTAAAACCCAATTCATAGTGGACACATGTAAAACCCAATTCATAGTGGACAAATGTAAAACCCAATTCATAGTGGACACATGTAAAACCCAATTCATAGTGGACACATGTAAAACCCAATTCATAGTGGACAAATGTAAAACCCAATTCATAGTGGACACATGTAAAACCCAATTCATAGTGGACACATGTAAAACACAATTCATAGTGGACACATGTAAAACCTAGGTCATTGTGGACACAATTAATGTACACACTGTACTCATTCTTAGATATCACAAACATGGGATTTAATTCCTGTACGACAATATATGTCAACGTTGATGTAGTAGATACAATACAATAAGTTTATTGCATAAAACAGACACATGTTTATAGCAATTAAACAGTAGAAACAGGCAGTGACATGGAATTTTACAAAAGATCATAATTATAGGTTATTAGTATTCAAATACATGTATATGATATAAAAAGGTGTTAGGTTCGTTGTTTATTTCCAAAATATATAAATTTGGAAAGATCGATAGTGATTTTTTGGGATTTGCATGACAAGAAATTAATACATTTCTGTATAGTCGGCCAGGTATGGTAATATCTTTTAACAAATTTCGATCTTAAAGTTGCATAATGTGGGCAGATTAGTATGAAATGATATTCATTTTCCAAAATTCTCGAATTACAATAAATACATAATCTTTCGTTTCGTGGCAGGTGTAGGTAACGACCACGCTCAATAGCTAAATCATGCGATGATGTTTTAAATCGTGTAAGGGCAATTCTGTATTTGTTTTCCTTAATAAAATCAAGGTACGTTTCAAAGATAAATTCATTTTTAAACAAACTGTATGTCTCTAGACGTGCATAGTTATTGATAGCAGTATACCAGCGTTGATAATATATGTCTAATATGCGTGATTTTATAGTATTGTAATTAATAAGCATTCTTGACTGGTTTTGCCACAAATAGGACAGTCCGCATGTATCGATAATATTTTTTAACTGATAAGCCCAGTTCATTTTGTTGTGATAATTTTTGTTTTCAACATCAGTTTTCAACAGTTGGTAAGTTTTATAAAGTAAGGAATCTTCTGGTAAAGTCAATAATTTTAACCAATATTTGACCATTAGTAGTTGTCTGCGTATCGACATGGGAAGACAACCAAGTTCTCCATATAGTGCATTTAGGTTTGTTGAGCGCCTTACGCATAATATTTTTCTGCAAAATTTTGAAAGTATTAATTCAACATCGGGTGCATCATGGTAGCCCCATAATTCTGCTGAATAGTTTAAAATTGGTGCGACAAGAGAATCAAACAAGCTTAAAGAGAGGGGACTTACAATAAACAGCATAGCTCTAAATTTGAAAATTCCACTCACTGTATGCTCTTTGGGATGTTAGTAACGATATTTGAAAAATCTGTGGTGATTAAAAATACAGAAATGACAAAAAAACGTCTTTTATCAGCCCCTTTCATATGGTAATGAAGGTGACATGCTGGCGGCCATTTTTCATGAATAGTGGTGTTTTCTCCTCCAAAATAGGAGAGCAGTGACGTTATGAATGCAATGCCTCCTCTGGCCTAATCAGCTGATTCAATGGATTCACCACAAAGTTCCGGTTCGACAGGATCTGTCTATGAGTTTTCAGAGACTGACTTTGACTCCTCTAATTCTGATGATGATGTAGGCCTAGCAGCACCACGTGGTTATGCATTCGAACCGGAGTGGACTCCAGAAGAGCTTGCCGAACGGGAGCTCCGACGGCAGCAACTTGAACATGTTGAAACAATGGATCACCTAGTCGAGCCCCCCGTGGATGATGATGGACACGAGGACAGGACCCGGATTCCGGTTGACCAGTGGTGTCAGTGTCAAAATTGTCAAGTGATACCGACGAACATGGAGTGTGACTGCTGCCATGATGTCATCATGGTCATGACAAAGATGGAACAAGGAGATGGCGAAATTGGGTGCATCACCGCGCATCCGGATTTCGATGCTGTGTGCTTGAACAATGCCGTCCTCTTGAGTATCATGGCAAGATTGCACTACGCATACATCGAACGATTGGAGAGCAGGAATCCAACAAACAAGTAGGCCCTTATTTTATAGCTATTTCATGTTATTTATCTGGCACTGTGTCTGGTCTCATCGTGCTCATTTTCTGGGACATGTGGGACTGGGCGTGTCATTTTAATGAGGTCACTGCAACCCATTTCCTTTGAGCATTTTCATTGGCCAGTTCTTCAGTCACATGACCACTGTCACATGACAGTAGTGTTTATTTACATTCTGCTGAGAACACATGGAGCTTGAATAAAAGTGAATACAATGATATAATTATTAATTGAAGTGTATTTTATCAGACACATTTATAGTTACAAGAATCATTCATACCTAAATCAATAAACAAACATGACCTCATTAGGCCATAGGCTATGATCATAATATACCCTGGTAGTAACCATGGTAACGTTAGCTTCATGATTAGGGGCCTAGCATGCCTAACCAACCAGGCCTCGATCCTAGTCATGCAAGTAGCCCTAGGCCAGGGGCCTACTGAAGATTCAACAATGTTGGGGGGAACCATGCCAGTATTAGCACCCGGACAATTAAAATCCACACCCGGACGATTGGCACCCAGGGCCCGTTAGTGAAAGAAATGCCCAGTCCCAAAAGAAATGATGTCCAGTCCCCAGTGTAGTATATACTACACTGGGGACTGGACATTTCTTTCAGGACTGGGCATTTCTTTCACTAACAGGCCCTCAATGTTATAAGTTACAACAGACAATTGTCCTTATTTTTCAGATGTTACAGGTTTACTGCCTACAAACAGTTCATCTTTTGGATACATGGTTTCCTTGGAAAGAAAGTACGCAGAGTAATCCCAAGTTGTGCAGTTGCCAAGATACGAAAGAAATTTCCTTCAGAAACCGGGGAGTATGTTGGCTTTCTTGAAGCAGTAGTTGTGGATCAGGTTGATGAGGACTAAATTAAATATACAGTAGGTGGACATGCCGGGGATACCCAAGACACTTCCTAGTTCCTTCAGCTCAGAACATTCAACATTGACTGGTCATCCAACTGTCGGACTTGTGGGACTGACAGAATAAACATTGTCGTCCAATTCAGGTTTCCCCTTTTGGGCCTACAAAAATATATATGTACAAATCTTATTCCTTCATCAAATCTAACAAAACAAATTCTATACTAATTTTTTGGCAGTTGAATTAATCTGAAAGAATTTTGACATGAATGGGTCAAGAAATAAAAAATATGTTTCTAGGCCTTATGACTTCCATTAAAATTTTCCAAAAATGCCACAATTGATTTTCCACTTATACATGTAACATCATTGACATGTATTTTTGTGTGATTTTCATGAAACTTTTTAATGGAAGTTACATATTTACAGAAACTTGTTTGTATTCCTCGACTGATTTCTAAACGGTAACAATTTCATAGCGTGGGCCATCCATTTAGTAGTTATAGTCATACACTGCAAAATTCGGATTCTCGGACCCCCCTCCCCTCAAAAAAAGGTAAAAATGTAGTCAAATGTATAGGCTATGCAAATGACCCCGAATTTGTCAGACCCTCGCCCCCTCAACGGTGGGCGGACATTTCGCACCCGGACAATTGAAATGTACGGGTGCGAATCATAATTTTTGTTTACAATTTCACCTATAAACTATCTACCATGTCATAAACTTTAGATAATAACCACAAAAACATCCCTTATTTTGATGAAATAAAACAAAAACACTCCACTTCTATTTTCCCCTACCGATTCAGTCAGTGGTCAGTGGTCAGTGTTTTAGTATGTGCCAACAAATTGCATAGCGCCACAGAGCAGAAGTACCAACAAGGTCAAGGTCAGTCAAGAAATGTGTGCTTGTTGCATCAGTGACGTCATTGACGAGGGATATTCAAAAGAAAATGGCTACCTTCATTACCATATGAAAAGGGCTGATAAAAGTCGTTTTTTTGTCATTTCTGTATTTTTAATCACCACAGATTTTTCAGATATCGTTACTAACATCCCAAAGAGCATACAGTGAGTGGAATTTTCAAATTTAGAGCTATGCTGTTTATTGTAAGTCCTCCCTTTAACTTTCTCGATGATGGGAAGTCTACTTGATTAAAAGCAATACATACTTTATGTAAAGAAAAAGCGGCGTGCTTAGCTACAAGTGTTTTTGTGTTCGATTCCAATTACCGTTCTTGTATAGATGAACACCTAAATATTTAAACGATTCTACAATATCAATACGTGAATTATATATGTAAAAATCATGTCGAGAATGTCGACCATTTTCAGATACAGATATTGCCTCTATCAACAGTTAACTTGAATGTCGAGGATATGTAGAAACATGTTATATGGTTTTATGGAAGTCAAAGAATGTAACCAGGAAAGAAAGATCCAAACAAACAAATTGATTAGACAGAACTAGGCAGAGTTCTCGTCAGAACAAAGATTGACACCAACTGTCAGAACAAAGATTGACACCAACTGTCAGAACAAAGATTGACACCAATTGTCAGAACAAAGATTGACACCAACTGTCAGAACAAAGATTGACACCAACTGTCAGAACAAAGATTGACACCAACTGTCAGAACAAAGATTGACACCAACTGTCAGAACAAAGATTGACACCGACTGTCAGAACAAAGATTGACACCAACTGTCAGAACAAAGATTGACACCAATTGTCAGAACAAAGATTGACACCAACTGTCAGAACAAAGATCGACACTAACTGTCAGACGGACTATTGCAGCATATATCCAAACATGACACCATATGTCAGCAAGACATAACACCAAACTATATAGCAGTTTGTGTCGTAACTAGTGGCACAATAAACGATAATGTTTCAAAATAAATGTTAGTATATATATATATATAAGGACAGGTAGTACGCTATTGCAGACCAGGCAAATTTACCAAAAGCCACAATGTGCACGAGAAAGCAACAATATGCACGAGAAAGCAACAATATGCACGAGAAAGCAGGACTATCTACAAGTACTTCATTAAATTATTAAAATGGTATCTATATAATAACATGTCTTCTCTGAAAATTTGTATGTAACACTTTAAACATTGTAATAATGTTATATGTGAAATAAATTGATTGATTGATTGATTGATTGATTGATTGATTGATTGATTGATTGATTGATATTAGCAATAGAAAAATGGTGAGAATTCATCAATTGAATTTGTAGTTTCTAAGCCAGCTCCCCAGAATTCATCAATTGAATTTGTAGTTTCTAAGTCAGCTCCCCCACATCTTCTACCATCCTCTCGCAATAATGGCCAATAACAACTATATGTACGCATCTGTCTTACTTAGGAACATGACCACGGAATACGTCTAGAACCGGCAAACGGTTAACTATATTTAGTATTGGAATACATTTAGGATTAGTTTATACACATTTATTTTAGCTCGATTGCGAAACAAGTTCTTACAACTTATATTAATCACTCTCGAGACCTCATTCCTGATGGAATCCGTCGCCATGAGGGAGAGAGAAAAGGCAACGTGGAATTTAAATGCCTTGCCTAAGGACACAATCGTAACGGCTCCAGCGGGGCTCGAACTCCGGATCGTTCGCACCTACTGCGCTATCACGACTTCCAAATTTAAGATTGCGAAGGTAACACATTTTTGAATATTAATTATACTAACTATATAATATATTTTGCAACACTATTGATTATTGATTTTTAAAAACTGTTAATATTCACAAACAATTATACTCTATTAAATGACGACAACTACAACTATCAAATTTGTGCTCTAGAAAGCATGTGTTAATAATGGTGTACCGTTGTTCCCCCGGAAGGGTGGCTAGCGGGAATGATGGATGATTGTGTTAAACATAACTAAGTGAATATGATGCACAAACGTATAAACCAATCATATTTATGCATAATATGAAAAGGTAGCATGCACGTATAGACCTTACACCACCATTTTATGTCACAAATAGAAACATTAACTCGTGTAAATACCTCTCTTAAAGGCGGGTTATTTGCGTCTGCAAGTAAGGAGTTGTTATCAGTGAATAGTATACCCAAATATTATAAAGAAAAGAACATAATATAAATGTATACAAACGAGTGTTAATCAATGTACGTTTTCCCAATACGTTTATACGAGCAATATGTGATAGATATACGAACTTACATGGGTGGTGCTTTCATACCATATTTTATGAAACGGGGTTTGGAAATTTTATATTAAAAAACGAGCCATTTGGGCAGTTTAATTGCTAAATTACAAAACGAGTTCCATAAATATGGTAGGAAATCATCAGGAGTGTAAGATCATTTTAAGCACATAACCACAGCTGGATTGCATAATAAATAATGTTGCTACTCCCATTTTGACGCCAAGTGTCAGCGCAAATTGTCATGACGTCACCAAATTGTCATGACGTCACTAAATTGTCGTGGCGTCACTAAATTGTCATGACGTCACTAAATTGTCGTGACGTCACTACGCAAATCAGCGTTATATTTATGTTTTAAACAGCGTTATAATTACGTCGAAACTTCTTTGAAATCGTAGTTTGTCTTACCATTAACATTATGTACCCATTCAAATGTATACTTTAAAGTTTAATTTACAAATTATACGGTCAATTATCCAGTTGCACGTGCTGTCATCTGAAACATCGCAAACTGACCCTTATAGTATAGTGGGATTTGAGAAAATTGTGAATGTTAGCGGCATTTTTAGGTAAAAGTTGGGAACCAGACTTTTTAACATAATTCAGGCATGCCGAATTCGATAAACCCGGTTCCCAAGTGAAATTTTGAGTTTTTGACCACCTAATTTGCATAAACAAAATGGCCGCCAAATGGCAAATGTTGAACCATTCCTCTGCGATATCTCTGTAACCGGGCAAGCTATACTGACAAATCAAGTGTCTATACCTATGTTTTGAAGGGCAGAGAATATGATTAAGACATTTCTGAGGTCATTGGTTGTGAACAATACTCATGAATATGCAAATTAGTGGCCGCCATTACAGAAAAGTCCGTTTTCACCAATATCTCTGTAACAGGGCAAGCTATAATGACAAATCAAGTGTCTATACCTATGTTTTGAAGGGCAGAGAATATGATTAGGACATTTCTAGAGTCATAAACAATGCTCATGAATATGCAAATTAGTGGCCGCCATTACAGAAAAGTCCGTTTCGACCAATATCTCCGTAACCAGAAATGCAATATTGACAAACCAAGTGTCTATACCTGTTTTTTGAAGGGCAGATGTTTGTTCGGCTAGGCCGTATTCATACAACGTGTTTGGTCATCAGTCTCTTGCTCACATGCACACATTGCTGTGCATCGTAAGTTGTATTTTCGGCATTTGCACCGGCGTGTCTTGCATTGTTTCTTGCATGAACATGAAATCACTTCCATACAACTTTCAGGGATGGGACTCAATGACATTAGTTTGGGCTTTAGTCCTGTATCAGTACGTTCCCATCCCATGTCCACGGGGGCTGGAAGCTCAGGTACAGCACAGTGAGCATTTCTCCAAACCATTGTTTGATAGTGTGCTCGCATCACATGATAGCGGAAAGCATCACTCGTTGGGGGCATCGCTTCAAGTTTCCCTGTCTTAGAGAATAGTATATGCTGTGCCGTATCAATAGAGTCTGTTTTTTGCACATTGTATACTCTGCCAAGAAATGTTTCTGAAGATCGAATGGTCTCCTCTGTGAGTTCAGCGATTCCTAAGTCCTTGAGCAACTGATGGTGTTCTTTAAAGACTTCCCATGCGGTCCTTTTCGTGTGATTTGCGATGTATGGTGTGGTGTCACACCCGGTTAATGCATGAACTGGCAAAAGATTTGTAGCTGAATCTCTTGGCAGGTTACTGAAAACTGCATCAATGGGTATATATCGCCGTTTCTTGGCAGTACCAGACAGCATCCAGAGACGTTCACACTGAACACGTGGGAAATTGGAAACCAAAAGCATGAGAAAATCAGTGTCCCTTGATGACACAACATCTGTGTTAAACTGACTCTGCACAACATGTAACTCCAACCTAGTGTCAGCTTCTTCGTGTGTGGCTTTCAGCTGAGTCAAATCGGTTGTTTTCTTTGAAGACCTAACTTCAAGTTCCTCCCTGAATCCCCCTGCAGCTACTATCTCCTTATCATCTGGTGCCTGAAGACACAATTCCCAAGACAAGAAATGTACAAGATCAACTTTATTATCAGGAAGCGACAGAAAGTTTGTCCAGTTTTTTGGAAGCGGCACATCACGATTTTCAACAAGCCGTCTGATTGGGTGAGCTGCTTTAGTGCGTCGTGTCCTGGTAGCACCCTTGATTGTCTCTTCTCTGTACCTGTCGAACACAACGTCTATTCGTTGATAGTTAGAACCTGCCTTCAGTACTGCTCTTACGTATGTGTCGGCCAAGTCCCCGAAGGTCACTGCTTTTTCAGGCTTTCCCAGAGCAACCACCAGTGCTTGTCCATCAATGATAAGGCAAGATGACAAGTTGTGAACTTCTATAGCTTCAGGACATACTATGTCTTCTGTTAACGTATCTGCCAGCACGGACTTGTTTCCAGTCCGGAGTGAACCATGCAAGTGATATAGGAACTGGCAGAAGCTCGTGCTTCATTACAGCTTGCAAGTCAACAGGACGACCTGCCTCATAGGCAATGACGAGGCGTTGAAGGACGTTTCTATCTGCTTTTATGATAGTTTTCTTGTCTTTGTCTTTACTGTCCTTGACCTCTTCATACAGGGATTCAAACGTTTGGCACGACTCTTGTGGCGCATGAATCGGGATATCCGGCATGTCACCTTGCTTAGGTACAATCATTCTCTCCTCAACAAATGTATTCACTTGTTCCTGTTCGAGGTCTTTGGCACAAAGTAACGAGTCCTGGATTTCCTCCGTTGCTGGTCTTTCGTGACGAGGTTGTGCAAGGACCCTGGTGAAACTGATGCAAGCACCTTGAATCCCTGGAAGGCCGTGACTAATGCCATCTCATCATCGTTGTCTCGCTTTTGCCGTGATTTGGTGGCTTCATTGTGAACGTATCCACTGCCAGGATGGTGATCGTACATGATTATACGAAAGGGTCCATCTAGTAAGAGCTGATATTGTTTTTGTGATGCCAACGATTCCACCTCCTTTCTTGCCTGTACCATTTATCCACTCCATGGCTTGGTCTGGGTCTACTTGGTTGAACTTATGTGCCGAACGCTTGATAACAAAGTTTCCCTTTTGAAACTCCGATAGCACAGGTTCTGGAAGTTGGTGCATCTCGGCCAAGTACAGCGGACCCCATCTTGCATAGTTCAGGTGGTCATATCGCATGATGTAGGGCAACATCAGACTGAAGGAGTATAGATGAAGGTCCCATACTCCATCACGCTGTGCTCGGGTGAAATGCAACAGTATCGAGACCATGTCCATGTAGTTCCACCAAAAGACGAAGTTCACATCATCCGATCTACTAGCAACGAAATCTTTCAGAACTATGTGAAACATTTCCTGCCTGAGACACACTATCAGCTCAGGAATTCTCTCGGGGTTGTCATCAGCTGCCATTGCAGAAACTTCATCATAGCATTCCTTGTTCGATTCTGCAGCAAACAAGAGAAATGTTGGCAACAAAAGCCGCCACAGGGCCTGCACGGTAAGTTTGTGAGCTCTCATAGCCTTGCTGTATGCCTTTCCTGACAAGACAAGCTGCACAGCACCCTCTCCGAGCAGTCCACACTCCAACCACACTTCAGCTAGACCAGAACCGGCCATGTGATCTCCGATTGTCTTTAGGAAGTTCATCGCTGTATGAAGTCCACCAAGACGAGGGATTAATTTATCCCGGTATTCTTCAACATACCACTTCAGTTCCATGAGTTTGCAGAATAGAGCTTGGTCGACTGTAAGGACAGTGTACTCCTGGCCAAAATGGGACGATATTGCCATGCACCTTTTCACAACTGTATTCAGCGTATCTAATTCATGGGCCAGAGCAAGAATGATAGGCAAATATCCTACTGCTGTCTCCTCTGGTTCCTCTGATGAGATCGACTGATTGAATACTGTCCAAGAAGGTTTTGTGTTAGAATCTTGACGTCGCAGAAAGAACGTCATATCCTTTGCCTCCGCTTGTTTTACACAACCAGGGTCTGCTTCAGGTTTCGTAAACCATTTCTTGTCAACAGGTGTGGCGAATACCGGCTCACTTGTTGCAGGATTTATGTTCGCAGGATACAGGTTCTGTACAGGTTCTGCATGATATCTGGCACAATCAGCGTATGTCTAGTTGACGGCTCTAACGTCTGAAGTTCAGCATCTGATTTTTGTCCCCGTTGCCATGTTGCCAGTTGTGTTTGATTTGACTCATCTGGGGGATATTTCTGACAGTAGCCTACTTACCCTAATTTAAAAAGGTCAATTTTATAGAATACAATCGATAATCAGTGTCATGGTTCAACGGTAGACCACTGGTGCCAAGCAAGATATCAAAATTAGACCCTTCAGGCTTTCTCCATTATAGTCTAGTGCATAGTGGTCCATCAGAAGGGAAACATGATTCAGTGAATCCCCTTGCAAATACTTTCGGGGAATCCCCTTTCTGAAACCCTTGGATTACCCGGTACTCAAAACATAGGTATAGACACTTGAATAGTTCTTATTGCTTGCCTGGTTACAGATATGTTGGTCACTAATTTGCATATTCATGAGTATTGTTTATGACTCTAGAAATGTCATAATCATATTCTCTGCCCTTCAAAACATAGGTATAGACACTTGATTTGTCATTATAGCTTGCCCGGTCACAGAGATATTCGTGAAAACGGACTTTTCTGTAATGGCGGCCACTAATTTGCATATTCATGAGTATTTTTCACCACCAATGACTTCGGAAATGTCTGAACCATATTCCCTGCCCTTCAAAATATAGGTATAGACACTCGATTTGTCATTACAGCTTGCCTGGTTACAGACATATCGTAGAAGAATGCTTCAACATTTGCCATTTGGCGGCCATTTTGTTTATGCAAATTAGATGGTCAAAAACTCAAATTTTGCTTGGGAACCGGGTTTATCGGATTCGGCATGCCTGAAATATGCTAAGAAATCCGGTTCCCAACTTTTACCCCAAAATGCCCCTAGAACCTTATGCAGGGCCTTTTTTCTGAAATCCCACCAGTCTATTATAAATAGTAGTCGTTCAGATGACACTATGACCCGAGGACGCTTGTATCGGTGCAGTACACAGGGCACGTAAAATAATCAGAGATGCAAATTGATTGAGCTTAAAAGGAGGTCACGATGACGCCTAAAATTGAACACGATAACCTTTGGGCGGCGACAAAGGAAGACACGATGTCAATTGAGTGCCGACAAAGGGGAACATGATGACCATTGGGTGTCGACAAAGTGGGGTTGGGAGATGACCATTGTACACCGCCATAGGGGGCCAAGATGACCATTGGGTGCCAACAAAAGGGGACTTGAAGCTTTAAGAGAAGGAATCAGAATGCTTTATTAAGAATCAATGTTAGTTTACCTAATTTAAAACAATATTAACAGTAATTACCGAACTGTTTATGCCATTATTACAGACGGTACACTGGTCCATGGTTAACACGTTTGACTGCGGGTCCATGAATGGCATGTGCGATCCCAGGTCTAACCATAATAATATTAACAGTCGTTCAGATGAGACTATAAACCACTGTCTCATGTGTCGGTGCTATACATTGGGCATGCAAATGAACTAGGGATGATTCTGTAATTGAATAGATAAGGACTATGAATGTGTTAAAAGCACCACATTTGGCTTGGTGGTAGCTTAGAACCATCATGTAAATAATATGTCAGAAGATAATCACGAGAGGCTCCGAGTCCCCGTGTGATGGGCCCCAAATGGGTACATAATTGTGTAAATTTGCATGTATATAACTAATTTATTACAGTCACAAATGGTATATAACTTGTGCAAATGAGGTATGTTATCAGGATAAAAAGGTTACACAATGTATAAAAATGACTTTTGCTAAATACAAAATTTAAAATTGAGACCCTAATTAGTGATAATGCTATATTGCCGATATATGTACTTCTGGGGTATTGCCCCGATATATATATACTTCTGGGGGTATTGCCCCGATATATATATATACTTCTGGGGGTATTGCCCCGATATATATACTTCTGGGGGTATTGCCCCGATATATATACTTATGGGGGTATTGCCCCGATATATATACTTATGGGAGTATTGCCCCGATATATATACTTATGGGAGTATTGCCCCGATATATATACTTATGGGGGTATCGCCCCGATATATATACTTATGGGGGTATTGCCCCGATATATATACTTATGGGGGTATTGCCCCGATATATATACTTCTGGGAGTATTGCCCCGATATATATACTTATGGGGGTATTGCCCCGATATATATACTTCTGGGAGTATTGCCCCGATATATATACTTATGGGAGTATTGCCCCGATATATATACTTATGGGAGTATTGCCCCGATATATATACTTATGGGGGTATTGCCCCGATATATATACTTATGGGGGTATTGCCCCGATATATATACTTCTGGGAGTATTGCCCCGATATATATACTTATGGGGGTATTGCCCCGATATATCATTGCCCCCATAATCAGGAGTAATGCTAAAATAACGTAAAAAAAGCAACAAAACAACTTTGTGTATAAATACTACAATAGAGAGCTAGTAGAAGGTAGATACGTTGTAGATGATAATGAGAGACATCGGTCATTACTGCCCCTGAATACTCACTAAAAGTAGATAGGTCCTGTTAAGTGTTTTCTCGGTTTTTTATCGTTGTTTGCATTGCACAACATGCTAGCTAAACCACTAACGCTTCTTATGAGCATTAAATTACTATATCTCAACAGATCTCATACAGTATATGCAATTTGTACTTATCTGTAAAGAATGTTATCAGTTAATTAACACGATTTTGATTTTGATAAAATCACATTTATCATACCGTAACATCTGATTCGGGCATAACGTAAAAACAAAGGATTCGAACTAAAAGGACCTATTCACATTTTGGAATAAATCAGACTTTATCTGCCAAGGGAGGTAATAGACAATTAGAGATGTCTCTCATAGGTGTTAGCTAGCGCCTGTAATTAGTCTGGTTACTACTGTGTGTCATATTAATATATAATACGTGTTTAATAAGGGTGCGGGTCAATGCCATTTATAAAGCGACCTTGTAGCACGAGTGTGTCAACTCAATAGAAGCAAACTCTTACTGTATGTAATAACAGAATATTATATGAATTCTTATCAATTACCCAAATACATTTAAGATATGCTATGTAGTGTCAACATACAGTCTACATCCGTTATGTCGAATTCCATTGGACCGAACATAATACTTCGACATAACCGAAGTTTGACGTAACGAAATTCGATATAAACAGATCCAGTTATATAAAAAATTATAGTGTCTGAAACGGGACTTTGGTCCGACTTCGAGATAACCGGAGAATTCGACATAACCGACTTTGACATAACAGATGTAGAATGTAGTTTACAAAGATATTCAGAAGTTATTTTATCCAATCAGGAAGGCCAGTATTGTTAAATAATACTTACATACTATTATATACTAGTATCAGTTAGAAAAAAATAGTTCAGCTAAACCATTTGCACTAGTTATAACATGATGGCCACTTTGTCATTAGTTCGCTCACATGAGAACGGTTTACTGTAATTTGACCTACTGACCTAGATTAGTTTTTGTAATATGGCATACTGACCTAGATTTGTTTTTGTATTTGACTAGATTTGGTTTTTGTAATATGGCATACTGACCTAGATTTGTTTTTGTAATATGGCATACTGACCTAGATTTGTTTTTGTAATATGGCATACTGACCTAGATTTGTTTTTGTAATATGGCATACTGACCTAGATTTGTTTTTGTAATATGGCATACTGATCCGAATTAGTTTCGATATAAATTGACATAGTGACCGTGACTATTGTTTTCTGTAATTTGAAACAGTGGTCAAACTAAATGTTATGTAATAATACAGAGTGTCAGTAATTTGACATAGCGACCTATATAAATAGTAAAAATTAATGACCTGGATTAGGCTTCTGTAATTTGACATTGTGACCTATATAACTAGTACAAATTAATGACCTGGATTAGGCTTCTGTAATTTGACATAGTGACCTAGATTTTCATTGACGAACTTTGATTAATGCATGCTAATTAGACAAATTACGGGGTTTATATATTATCTTGATATCATAGTATGTCAACACATTGAAGGACACGTAATTCTGAACAGTAAGGTAGAGTCTATAAATGTGTGTTACCTTGACCTAGTAAACTAGTTATTTGAAGTTTATATATTAACTTGATATCATAGTCTATCAACCCATTGAAGGACACGTAATTCTGAACAGTAAGGTAGAGTCTATAAATGTGTGTTACCTTGACCTAGTTAACTGGTTATTTGAAAGATTTATCTAGTTTGAAAATTATCATAGGTTTGCAAGCAACATACGATAGAACTTCACCCAATTATGACTATTAACTTCAAAGGGAACTGTCTCTTAATTGTATTCTTTAACTTGACCTACATTGCAGTGCACCGATTTCGTAATGTATTGATATTTGCATACATCTATTATTTTAAATTTAAACTTTTTATTTATTTTACAACATTTGTGAAACAAGTTTTAACAACTTATATTTATCACTCTTGTTGGCGCAGATGAAAGTGTAAATGTGGTCATTCGTGTGGGAGGACACCGGAGTACCCGGAGAAAACCCACCTGTCCGATCTGGCGACCGTACCATCTCACATACTTCCCGGTCCGAGGATCGAACCCGGGTTGCATTGATGAGAAGCGGGCGCGCTAACCACTGCGCTATTCGGATACATCTGATGAGGGCGTAAGAGACTATGTAGTTTGTAATAAGTGTGTACAGAATGGACAGGCGATACTCAGTGAGGCTGGTACTTGACGTTAGACGACTCACCTACACAAAACGGCTCATCGTGAGCATAGCTCCGGTGAACAAACGAGTCCGACACAATTGTTAACAGTTATTAAAGAAACCATAGAAAATACGTTTCTCAGAAATATTCAAATTGTTCATAACAAGGATATTAACGGCTATATATGTTATGCTTAGTGCATCTGCAAACTTCCAAAATCAAGAACATTCATATTTATAACGGCAAAATGGCTGTGCAATGTTTATGCATTACCTCGCCATTGGACGCAGCGTCGATCATTCGGGATATCTCTTCCAGTTTCAGTTCCTGAGCACGTTCTTTCAATGACGTCATATTGTGATCACACTCCATCATTGCACACATCGGATCATTTGGATCGCATTTGTTGTACTAAACGATACAAGAAAGAGTACAGTTAAATTGCAAATATTGCTAATGAATAACAGCCGTAACGGCATCTTCGATAATATGAATAAACTCGGAAAATAATTAGATTAGAGAAAGTTAGTTAGAATAATTATGATACTTATGGGGGGAAGCCATTTTTGTTGTTGAATGGCGTTGTTTCTGTTGCTACCAGTTTATATACGTCTGTCCGGCATAACACGTTCTTACAACATTATATTAATCGCTCTAGAGACCTCATTCCTGATGGAATCCATCATCTTGCGAGAAAGAGAGGAGTCAATGTGGACTTCAAGTGCCTTGCCTAAGGACACACTCGTAACGGATACAGCTGGGTGCGGACTCCGGGCCTTTCGCACCTGAAACAAGCTCCCTACCACTGCGTTTTATCACGTCTGTCCGATAAGGTCGCTCACGCGCTGAGGCTTGAACCCGATGTACATCCTTCAAGTTTAAGTCTGAATGGGATACATGTCTATATTTGGTGAATTTTGATTTCAAATGGTTAATAAAGTCAGTTAGATTGTGCTCTCTCTCTCTCTCTCTCTCTCTCTCTCTCTCTCTCTCTCTCTCTCTCTCTCTCTCTCTCTCCTCTCTCTGCATCTCTCTCCTCTCTCTCTCTCTCTCTCCTCTCTCTCTTCTCCTCTCTCTCTCTCTCTCTCTCTCTCTCTCCTCTCTCTCTCTCTCTCTCTCTCTTCTCTCTTCTCCTCTCTCTCCTCTCTCTCTCTCTCTCTCTCTCTCTCTCTCTCTCTCACTCTCTCTCTCTCGCTCTCTCCTCTCTCTCTCTCTTCTCTCTCTCTCTCACTCTCCCTCTCTCTCTCTCTCTCTTCTCTCTCTCTCTCTCTCTCTCTCTCTCTCTCTCGTTATAGCAGTAGACGGAACTGTAGTCCAGTGGTAAAACGCTGGACTGGTAATCCAGGGATCGCAGGTTCGATCCCCTGTCTGACCATAATACAATTAACAGTCTTTTAGATGGGACTTTAAACCGAGGTCTCATGTAGATGCAGTACACCGTGCACGTAAAAGAACCAGCGGAGGCTCTGGAATCGGTCACTGTCTGTATCATTGCACTAACCTCCAAACATCTAAAATGACTAATCTCTTCAGGATGCGTCGCTCATATGGGCAACCGGTAGCGACGATAAATAAACGTAAACGCACGCACGCACGCACACAACCGTCAGCGATATGAAGTCAATGGTCTTAATCACTTGGCGGCGGAGGTCCATGTAGAATGGCGTGCCATCCTAGAATAACATACATTGTTTGCCAGCTATCTGTTCAATTAGAATATTGTGTACATATGTGTAATCGAAAATAACCAGACTATGCATTGCAACTCAGAACAGAGAAAAGAATAATATAAATGTTATTTTATTTCGAGAAGTAGGAGAGATTAAAGCGACACTACATCGGTGAAAAAAGCAAATTTCTACAGGAAGTAATTTCCTATATTATGGTACCTTTCTCTCCAAATATTTGCCACGGATTCTGGGTATTTTAACTAATAAACAAACGTGGTATACATAATAAAATAATTTAAGTAGTTTACAACGCCCGTATCCCGAATAACAAGATTTACTGTACATATTTACCGCTATATCTCACATTTTGTACCTTTTTGCTAATTTTGTTTAGAACAGTCTGACTTAAATAATCTCCAAACCATAGTAGCACTTAGGCTGACAGTAATATGAAATCATACGTTCACTTACGAGAGTTTATAGACCGCAAAAATACTGTTCTTTTATTGAAATTTAGTGCTAAAATGAGTTTGGAAGAACGTGTAGTAGCAAATGAATGCTATTTCTTCTTCTTTGTTTTACGTTTATTTATCGTCGCTACCGGTTGCCCATATGAGCGACGCCTCCTGAAGAGATTAGTTATTTTAGATTTTTGGAGGATAGTGCATGATACAGACAGAGACCCATTCCAGAATCTCCTCTGGCTCTTTTACGTGCACGGTGTAAAGCACCGACACGAGACCTCGGTTTAACGTCCCATCTAAAAGACTGTTAATTTTATTAGGGTCAGACGGGGGATCGAACCTGCAATCCCTGGATTACCAGTCCAGCGTGTTACCACTGGACTACAGATTTGGACTACTATTTCTTCTTCTTCTCTGTTAATGGCTAACAGTCAATAATTGAGCTATTTGGCCATGCGTGGGGGGGGGGTTAAAAAATGAGCTACCAGGTCTGCGTAGCTACTATAATTCCACCAAAGAGGACACTGGTAGTGTGATTAAAAAAAGGTGCAAAAACCTAACACCTTAAACCTTAAAACCCTTAAGCCTACAATATGTACATTATGTACTTATCCGTAAAAAGGTATGTATTTGGAATTTTACGATGTAGTGTCGCTTTAACAGAATCCACTAAGACTAAATCCAATACCTGTTTGTAGACGTCCGTTTGGAATCCGTTTATTATTAGGAATTTCGCAATATCCACGGCTTTACTATCCAGACAGTGAAATAGAGTACTGCTATAACGAGAGACGTCACCAACACTTTGGAGGCCCGCCACCAGGGACTTGACTGTCTCCAAGTCGCCACCCTGTTATCAAAACATATAAAACAATAGTGTACATGTGTACAGTTATTAATTCATAATTTATTGCAACCATGAAGGTTTGTATTGACATTTAGTCCATTTGATTTTATGCTATATGTACGTGTTAGTGTTGCCTGCTTGTTTTATATATTAGTGTCTATGCGGGGGTTTAGCGTCGCACCAACAGCTTAGGTCATATGTCGACTATCCAGCTATTATTGGTAGAGAAAGACCCCGGATGCCCCTCTGAGCAGTATTGCAGGCACTGACGGGAACCCTGATAGAACCACCGACCTACAGCAAGTCAGCTGGACAGCTTGTGTACAATTTTATTTATTAATCTAGATTCTAAATAGTTTGCCAAAACAAAAATTATAATTAACTCTTTCAGCGCCAATGTCGCATAAATGCGACTTTGTAAAAAAAGTAGAGAATATAACATGCCGTTTGATCAGACTATATGCTGATTGCTCTTCAGACAGTGGAGCTGAAGCACCTGTCCGAATAGCAAACAACATAGATCCTGATCAGACGCGGCGCTACGCCGCGGCTGATCTGGATCTATGTTGTTTGCACATGCTCTGAATTTATTCGGCGCTGAAAGAGTTAAACAGTAGTGGTGTATACTGAGAGCTTCGTCAATCTTGGTAGGTGGGTGAGCTAATATGAGGCGAGGTAGGGACATGTTGTGTTTGTATAGTATGCATATATACTATCCAATAGCATTATTTACTCTATAATAATAATCTGAAACGTCTATGTGACTGAAAAATAAAAACGTTAAACATGTTTTATTCATGAATACTGCCGACTGACAGACGGATCTGTAGTTCAGTAGTAACACGCTGGACTGGTACTCAAGGGATCGCAGGTTCGATCCCCCGTCTGACCCTGATAAAATTAACAGTCTTGCACATGAAAACCTTAAACCGAGATCACATGTCGATGCTGTACACCGTGCACGTAAAAGAACAAGAGGAGACTCTGAATTGAGTCTCTGTCTGTATCATTGCACTATACTCCAAAAATCTAAAATGACTAATCTCTTCAGGAGGCATCGCTCATATGGGCCACATGTAGCGACGTTAAATAAATAAACGTAAAACACACACACTACCGACTGCATAAGCATTGACAATCACTTTATAGAGTATGTCCTTGTTGGTCATAATTTAATAAATAGTTTCCACACCTGTTGTATGCATGCTTCACTACACATCTTTACCATGCGATATATTTATTTCGAAACAATTTGTTTCATCTTTATTTCATTATCATCTATGCACAACGCATTTCAGACACAGTAACATCGACATTGATACACTTTGAATAGTCTACTTAGCCATTCACATTGTCATACATTAAATGATTTACATCATACAATACATTAGTACCACAGGTCTATCACAATACCATCTCATATAATATACATATTTACATTATAGAAAATAGTTGATATCGACAATTAAAGTTACATTGAAAGTATAGATCGGAAACTTACTGAAGATAACATAAAACATACACTAATGTAGAGTGATAGGACATACTTTAAAAACCATAGATCATCTATATTTATATTAGAAATGAACAGACCAAGACTAACACCTCTAACTATAGTAGAAATGAACAGACTAACACCTCTAATTATATTAGAAATGAGCAGACTAACACCTCTAATTATATTACAAATGAAGAGACTAACACCTCTAATTATATTAGAAATGAGCAGACTAACACCTCTAATTATATTAGAAATGAACAACAGACTAACAACTATTTAATTTTGACAGCAAACAGAAACAACTATGAAAATTATACCAGATGTTTCTTATTACGGACGTTCACACTAAATGGTTGTGCGGTTGTGTATTTCATAGAGAAAAGAGGCTCCCGACAGGGACAGTTAAGATGAAATCAATTTGATAACAACTATTATATGAGCCACAACCATTGGAAATCATAAAAGAAAAAGAAGATTTGTGTTTATTAGTGTAAGATAGCATTTGATTTCGTCGAGTGGTTATCGAAATTTGTATTTCCACGAGTGGCCTTAAGGCGTTAAACACACATCTATTTCTTACGTGCCATTGAAACATAAATGAATAAAGTAAAACAATAGCACATACTATTATTTACACCAATGCAAATAACGTATTTGAAGAATATTAAACAGGTTTTGGAACTAATACAGGTTTGTACCAGTACCATAAACATGCTACTATGTCTTCCCCCATAATATAATAATATTATAGTAGATATATAAATTATATGTTGAATTCGTACAGTGACAGCGATTACTGTAATGTATGGTTCGTGTTATCTAGCAACTCCAGTTGCATCCTTTGCTCGATATGTACACACTTGTACAGTCACACCTGTGTTAGTGGTCACCTCTATTAAGCAGCCAACCTGTATTAAGCAGCGAGTTTCCAGATTCCCAATATGTTGTTTTAGTATACATTTGACCTCTATTAAGCAGCCACCTGTGCTAAGCAGCCACTTTCTGTGATTATCTTGACTGGCTGCTTAAGACAGGTTTGAACTTATTTTATATTATATGTAATGTGGGACGTTGCATTTGTTGCGATTGTTCACTTCTCTACTCGCAGTTGCGTTCATGCATTCTCTTACTCGTTCTTTTTGGCATTTATTCATGTCCATATTCCATTCTGCTCACGCACACAGAACACATACCGTCTCGTATATTTAAACTTTATTTATGTTACAACTATTGCGAAGCAAGTTCTAACAACTTATATTAATCCCATTCGTTGGCGCGGCTGAAAGCGTATAATTATGTGGTCATTCGTGTGGGAGGAAACCGGAGTACACGGAGAAATCCCACCTGTCCGATCTGGCGAACCCTGGCTGCATTGGTGAGAAACGAGTGCGCACTCAATCAACCCATCCAGCGATAATCCGATAAGCCAATCAGCGATCGATAAACCGACACAACTTCAGCAACCGTAATCGTTATCAAACAGCCGCCATTTTCCTCAACAACTTGTCGTGATTATCGATGTCTAGGAAATTCTGATCACGTGACTAGTGGGAGGAGCTATAGTCTCATCGATGCCATGTTAATTGAACATAAACCACTACATCTAGCCTATTGTAATTGGTGCCCCACATTATACTATTTCATCTAAATTAGTTAAAATGCTTTTCCTATCTCTGATGACCAATATGGGAAGTCAATATCTAGTTCGAGAATATGTTCTTAATAGGTCGACACTGCAGATGGTGAACTTGCGTAAGTCGTATTTACAACTAACCAAACAGCGATAAAGCGAAATGAACATAACTGTGAAAAATAAGTATATTTTACCGATATTGCACTTTTGAATGTAGTTTCGAAATCGGTTTCTGACAGGTAAACATTTAAATCAAATTCTGAGACTTCTCTCTGCAAACGCTGAAAGTTCTGATTACCACTAACTGATCTTTTGTAATCACGTGCTGCCACACCAGTCTGCAAATAACAAAAGTTTATTAATACAGTAAAATCCCTCATTAAGATCACCTTATATTAAGATCAGTTTTTCTCAGTCAGGAATTATTTCTTCTATATTTCAATGGTCACAAACCATTATAATAGGACTACACAGTTAATCAGTAATAAGACAACCTATTTCAGTCCCAAATGATATCAGAACTTCATTAATAAGAGCAGTTTCAGACCAACTTGCAAGTATTATCTGATACTTATTAAGAGGTCTATAAAATCCTGTGTTTTGTGTCATCTCAAGTCATAAATGTGTGAACGTTGAGTTTATTTCAAACAATAAGTATTGATATGAACAGGTTTTAGCAATTTGTAAAACATAAACTTATTTAGTATTTAAAATGTATTGATTATAAGATGTTTGTCTATTACTTTAAACATTATTTATTTATTGTACGACGGTATATAGCTATACATGTACTGCTAATGTTATTTGTTTTGTAAAACTCCGACATTATATAACGTTTGAATTTTCTAGTAATGACACTGAGTTTATTATAACTATATGTCGACTCAAGGTTCTAATTACGCTTGAGATAATAAAAAAAAGGAACATAGCCAAGAGTCGTTACGCTGCATCTAACAATGACGACTACAAAAGCACATGGGATACATATAATCATGACATTGAGTGTATATATAGGTGTGTGTCAGGGTCCCCGCAAGGCTCTGTTTTAGAACCTTATCTCTTCCTAGCCTATATCAACGACCCCCAACACTCCCATCAAAAGTAATGAAAGAGTGTAGTGTATCTAACAGTAAGATCCTCTTCCGATACACATATCCTATTGTTTTTCCAGTTTTATTGTTCCAAATATACATTGTTATACATGTGCCTAATTCATTTTCATCATACTTGTTGCCTAATTCATTTTGCTTTTTCTTTGCTTTGTCATGATTATGTATGTACTGTAAATGTCAAATAGCCAACAAATATGATTAAACTAAAGTACAAATAACACTTTTTTTAATATAGGTGTTTTTTTTGGAAAGAAGAAGAAAGCAAGAGAAAAAACTATGTTTTAAAAGGCTTATGAAAATAATATTACGATAGATAAGAGCATGCGTTGTTTGGATGGAAATAGCTATGTTATAAAAGGCTATTAACAATAAATTGCTCACGATTATTCATTTATTTCCTTCATCCTGTCTAAGGAATGTGTCCCATTTGTCGCAGAACTTATCAAGTTTTACCATTAAGCAGTGCAATTATTTGTTCAACCTGAATGCGCACATGTAAAATATGATACAAAATTGTCTAATGTATTTTGTTACATTTATTTTTGAAAATGAAATATAGATAGTAAAATAATAAAATGCCCGCTATTATTATTGTGTTCACATATATTACAAAAAGAAACGTTTTCAAATGTGATTGTATCTAAATTGGGTATAAAATTATTATTATATAATTATAGGTCTACCAAGAATATCTGAGCATATTGGCATTCCCAAAACATATGGTATATTGAGTCAGTTTTCATGGAACGAAAGTCGCATAAAATTGAGTTTACAATTTTGCATTTGAATACGAATGAATTATATGGAATTATATCCATCTACTATTTATTCTGGAATTCACGTAATTTGGTATCTATTGTTATGTAATGATTGCACGAATATTTTTTCGAGTTAAAATCATCTTTCTTAAAAAATGTATGCCAATTGATATTAATTCGCTTGGTTTTTGTTTTAGTCGAAGGTTTTTATATACAAGTTTACATACATTTGTGTGTTTATTTACTTTGTCCAATAAGTATGCTGGTGCAAAGTACGAAACATTTTCATTTTTAGTTGATTTTTCCATTCAATGGGATTGCATTTTAAGATTGTATAATATTTCCAAAAATCAACCGAGCTTACACTGTATAATTCTCGAATCTCTTGGAAAGTGTAAAATTTTCGTTTTCGAAAATCATGTGTGTTCTATAAATTGGACTCCAATTTCAGACCAGGTTTTGTAATAAAATATATTCTTTTCTGACCACTTTATGTTTGAATTGTTCCATATTAGTTCTTTAGAACTTGCTTGTATGTTAGTTTTAAAACTAAACATTGTCCATGACATTAAAATTTCCCTCAGAGATGTTGATTTAATATTTAAATAATTTCTGTCTCGGGTATTTATATTCCCCATAAATATATATGTATTTCCGTATTAATTGAATTGATTCTCATATAAGTTTACAAATTTTGAATTAATTTGAGAAAACATTCTTTTAACCCAACTGGATTTCAAGGCTGATAGAAAACACAAATCGAGATTCATTAGACCACCTTCGTTATAATCTTGTATCATTACATTTTTGGTGATTATATCTGTTTTTGTTCCATAAAAATCAAATATTTTGCTTTGTAAGTATTTTACTTTTAATCTTTCTGATTATGGATTATTTAATACAGTTAAAGGATAAATTAGGTTTGGGAATGCAAACGTTTTTAAGAACAATTATTTTTCCGATAAGTGATAAATTCCATTTTGACCATTTATTTAAACATTTGGTACAAAGATTTATGTTAGGAATAAAGTTAAGTGTTTCTGTTTCCGTTTCAACCATACGGTTACTAAAGGTAACCCCTAATGTTGTAGCGCTTGAAGATGTCCATTTAAATTTTTTGTTTCTACACTATTCGACGTTTGTTAATTTTAATGAATCAATCCTTAAAATCGTCCAATTTTGGGTGTTGAGTATTAATCCTGAAATGTTGCCAACATCGTCAAGGGATGCCACAAGGTTGTCAGTGTGTCTTGATCCGTCTAGTGTGAAACAAGTATCATCTGCAAATAGCGTTTGCTTAGACTCTATACCATAATTATATGTTGATCCCCTTAATGTCATGGTGTTTGTTTATTCCAACTGAAAGTGGTTCAATAAAAATAATAAACAAATATGGTGATAATGGGCAGCCTTGTCTATGCCTTTGCGTCGTTGTAAAAGAGCTTTACCCAATTGATTGTAGTCTCGCTAAAATTAAATTTCCTTAGTGTTTGAAACATAAAGTTATTAAAATCGGAAAAGATTAACTCTGTCTATTATCTCTGCCATGAGTAGAACATGTTCCGCAATATGTCGTCGTTTTATAATCCCGTTTGATCGGTACTAATAATATCTTCAAGAACTTGTTATAGTTTTAGTGGCTATTTTGATCAACATTTATAATGAGATTGGCTTCCAGTTATTTATTGATAGTATATAGTTATTCGTTTTGGGTAAAAGCATTACGATATTCTGTGTTTGCAATTCCGTAAGGTTTCTATTTTCTAATAATTCATAATTATGTCGTTCAAACATTAATTTGTAGAGCTCGACGGATAAGCCGTCCTATCCTGGAATGTTATTGTTTTTCATTTCATTTAACGCTATTGCGCATTCGTATTCGGTCATATGCGCATATCCTACAAAGCGGGACTGGTACATGCAGTTCAAATCGGACCAAGAGTGAAATCAAAACAGTGTCGTTATAACCCAAAACGGTTAAATCCAGCAAATTACAATGAAAACAGTGGCGTTTAGAATTATCACGGCTTAGACAATTTAGTGTTTAGGTTAGGAACACATTTGGTACAGGTAATGTGTTCCGAATGTGTACTGTGTAGTAAGAACTTGGTTCGCAATGGAGCTAAATGCAATTTGTATAAATGATTACTATACTTACAGCATCGTAGAGTGTGACATCAGCACCAAGTTTGGTCATTAGATTCAATGTGTCGTCATTATCCATAAATAAGTATGCGTAATGTAAAGGTGTCCGGTCCAACTGAAAAAGGAATAAGTAGTCATATATATTAACCATTAACAACACACTGCAGGCAAAATGAGCAGATAACAATATTTATATTAGTTTTCCTAGAAAGTAGGACTTGACATTGCATTGAAATCGTCCAATCTACACAGTTGCTGCTCGTTTCGCCTACAGCATGGTGAAGGTTAATAACATTATACATTTCTTAATAGGTCATATTCCTGTTCAACTATTTCGCGAAGAAAGTTGTTATCATACAAGTGTACTCATTAAAAACAGTATTACTCCAGATGTGTAGTACAATCATCCAACCGTCTTAATATATTTTATGTTGAAACACATATAATCTTATTTTGGCTAGGTTAGTATTTTTTCCATTCGACTGCCTTCGTAGCACAAGTCATTTTGGCATCATGCGATCAGGTTAATAACATGTCTCTGTGTTTTTGGATATACGTGTGTAATAATGGCTGATGTTGAATCAGCAAAAGTTGACATGGACAGAACCAGGCGTATATGTTGACTAGTAAGTTCCAGGAATGGGCCAATGAACGAACTCAAACTTAGAAGGAAAGTCACTCAGATCCTTCGCCAGGAAGAGCTAGAGTCATAAGATACCATGTAATTGGTGGAGACTCAGGCCTTCCCCGTATTAGAGCTATACTTACGCTATCTCTCACGTTAATAAGTTCCGGGAATTCATCCAACAAGTAATTAGCCATTTCCACTTGGCGCCTCAGAATGGCTCTGTGCAGGACGGACCGGCCGCATCTGTCTCGAACCTCACCGTAGCGACGTTTACAGTTGAGAAGCTTCTTTATATCCTCCATAGCACCACAATCTACCGCCTGAAACACTCGTCGAACATTCGCCTACAATGATATAATTATATTTACAGTCAAGCTTGAACAGTTGGTCTTTTATACAAAAAGTCTTTTGAATGTCGAGGTCATACACATTTATTCCATTAGCAAACTCAGTGCCAAGCTGTCTGCTGAATGGTTGAGATATCGCAGACGTAACAAAGCAAATTGATTGAGCTTAAAAGGAGGTCACGATGACGATATGATAACTTTTGGGTGGTGACAAAGGAAGACACGATGTCAATTGGGTGCCGACAAAGGGGAACATGATGACCAATGGGTGTCAACAAAGTGGAGGTGGGAGACGACCATTGTATACGGCCATAGGGGGACAGGATGCCCATTTGGTGCCAACAAAAGGGGACTTGAAGCTCTAGAACAATATATTATTTTAAGAGAAGGAATCAGAATGTTTTAGTAAGAATCAATGTAAGTTTACCTGATTTAAAACAATATTAACAGTAATTACCAAACTGTTTATGTCATTATCACAGACGGGACATTGGTCCATGGTTAACACGGTTGACTGCGGGTCCATGGATGGCGTGTTCGATCCCACGTCTAACCATAATAATATTAACAGTCTTTCAGATGAGACTATAAACCACTGTCTCATGTATCAGTGCTATACACAGTGAATATAAATGAACTAGGGATGATTCTGGAATTGGAGCATCTTCTGTATCTTGCAATATCCTCCAAAATATAAAATGACTACAATACTTTTGGAGGTGTCGTCCCTCGATGATAAATATAATAATATAAAAAACAATATTTTGCAGAGCTATGTTGTGCGCCAATATCGAACGTTTGTTTTATTTTAGATTGTTCGTGTCTAGGGTCATTTCGCATGCCCTCCGAATATATATTGTCAACCAGGTTTTCAGTGAATGTGCTGTTTCCGTGAATCTTTTGTAAGTTATGCACAAAGAAACATTATATATTGACCTAAAACATAAATGTGTAAAATACTGATACAAAATAGTTGTCAAATACATTGTGTTTATGTATGTTTATGATACTAGTATTCTGTGTATCTATACTACATACAAAACGTGACAGTTATTACGAATTGAACAGCTTAAACCAAACTATCAAACATGTATGGACATTCTCCTTTCTAGAGATACATACCTGTATTGGCGCTGTGAGCTTCACTATTTCAAAGATAATCCTCGTACTTGACTTTTTGGCGATATCTGTCATAGGTTTACTACCTTCAGATATATCCAGTACATGATCATAGTTGTGTAAAATGAGTTTTTCCACAGCCTCTAGCTTCTTCTCTCTAACTAGTCGAATGACAAAGTCATCAATGTTTCTCATGTATCTTGGACGATTTAATCTTTCTGCTGTGTCACGTGCAGTCCTTCCTTGACAATCACGTGCAGACAGATCAACACCACAGTGTAATAAATGTTTAATAATTGACTCTGATTGATTCGTTGTGATTGCAACGTGTAATATCGTTTGACCCGTGCTATCACGAGCTGTGAGATCGCTTCCCTTAAGCACACGTTGTGTTATTTTCTCGTCCAAAGGAGCACCTTGTCCACAGAGAACCTACAAATAAACATTGCAATATTATTAGGGATGTCAACGAATATTCGAATATTATTCCAGTATTCGAATATTCGGAAAAGATTTTATATTTGCAAAAATGAAATAAACTGTCATAAAATCAGATACTTTATTTTCTTTTGGAACCATCATTAAACCTTCCAATACAATAGAAATTGCTACGGGATGTGTGAATAAACCATGTTGTGGTCGCATCAATGGCAGGTGTTAATTGACACGCTGACATGTAATCGGATAATTGCAGTAGATGTTAAGGTAGGTAGTGTTTAATTATGATGTCAAAACTGTTTAGACAGAGAATAGAATATTACAGACACTTTGCAACAACATCCACACCCACATATCTTAACATTTTAATTAACAGCTCAATATTATCAAAATGTACTATTTAAAGTACGATTTTTATGACGGTTACGGGTTCGAGCCACGCTCAGGCCGTGTCTCATTTATATGAACAAGTTGACAGTTTCTTACGGAGGTTGGTGCACCAACTACTATGTAACCTCTGGAGCCTGCCCAAGAAAGGTGTTGTTAGGTAAACTGTCCATCACTCAAATGAGCAATCGGTAGCGACATTAAATAAACTTAAATAATAAAAACAATTGTCCTCAAAAATGCTGCCCGCTCAGTCACACTTTTGGAAAGACTTCATTCGCTCTGAGAATAAGAAAACCGCTAGGTGTAATCTATACAAATTGGATTTAACATCAATCTGAATAATCATTTGAGAAACAAACACCTTTCAACAGAAAGAAGTTCAAGCGACAATGGTTTCATTTGTGAAAACGCCCATGAATGTACAGTTGCCGATAACAATAACTGAATGAGTCGTCGTCATATTTGTATGGCCTTTCACGAAGAAGATGACGTTTACGCAATTTTTTTGTAAGAGTTTGAGTGATTTTGAATTTTTTATAGAATTCTATCGAATATTCGAATACCTTCCCGACAGAATATGAATACCAAGAACGCTATTCCTTGCCATCCGTAAATAGTATATATTTAATATACACGGGTGTGCATAGTATGCACCATTACTATATATATATACTGACACCAAAAAGAAACTGTGCACTTGCCTTAGAAGTAAAATTTATATCCTTTTACCAAACAATATAGGCACATTTGATATCAAAATGTGCGAACTATTGGGTAAATTAGTGCAATGTGTGAAGGATTATTTTCCTCACTCATTATAGTAAAATCCATAATTACAAAGTAACGCTCGATATAAAAGTGCACACTTTTTAGGGTGTCCGTATTTGTACACACAGCATAATTTGTAAAATATGCATGCCCGAATATAACGATGTAACCATAATATTGATAAATTACTTATTAATATAAGATTAATTATAAGATTAAATTGTAGTTTAACATTGTTTGACCCATGTCACCAAGTTAGAAGTGATCCATTTTTAGAAAGGTAAGTTCATGACCTGTTCTTATAAACAAGCATAATTCAAATGCATCCTCATAGTTTTTATTCGAGAATAGCAGCGACAGTACAGACACGGCCAGATAATTTGTGTAACAAACTAGATGGGTGTCACACCATTATGTGAAATATGTCACTCATTGCATATGACGTTGATCGATAGGTGAGAGAGATGTACAGAACGATATATTCTCAGAATCTGAGTAGGAAAGTTATCGATGGTGGTTGACCATGCTGCCACTGGCGCCAATTTTGGCAAAAGTGGCTCCAAATATTCGAAAGTGGCGAATATGTATGGCGCTCGTATTCGTTCTCGAGTCGCTCGTACCACGAGTCGCATGGCACAGAAAAGTCGATAACCAGCCCAATCAATACACAGTCAAGATTGTTTATTGCTCGTTAGTGAGATATGAATGACACGATGTGAGAAGATAATTGGGTAAGTATGCTCGATCAATTAGTTAAGAAAACACCTGGCATCATGTATATTTGAAGTGTGCCGTGGATACAACAAATTAACAACAATTACGGCACAATTTTGATGATAAAGACACCGACCTGAATGTTTACAGCACTCAACAAATTCGGCCGTTTTGATTTTGATCAGCTGTTAATTACGCTAGTTTGCTGTTTTGCAAACGTTTTTTGTGATGATCTCTTAATTACCGTGATCTCAACAAAGGTGAGGAAATTTATTGTTTATCAATAATTTCTGCTTGCCCAGCAGGAAACTCAACGTGCCCGGTGAAAAATCACAACGTTTCTTGAAATTGAAATATCCCTGGGATATACATGTATATAATAATTATAATTTTGAAATCATTCCAGTCAAAAACAGAAAGGTTAACATTAGATTTATTGCAAATGCGTTTAGGGTTTCGAACGTATTAATTGAGTCCTATAATAATTCGTTCATATACATGTACATGCTATGCTGTCCTTTTACAATACATCGTTTTTGTTTGTTGGATTTAGTATTACCATTCTTATATGGCGATTCTCCAGCTATTATTGGCGGACATATTGCAGTATTGCAGTCACGGGCGGGCATCCGGGTAAGAACCGTCGACCTTCTGCAAGCATTGGATAGCTTCTTCATATGAAACAATTTGATACTCCCCAATGTGAGTCGAACCTACAGCAGTAAGGGACAGGTGATTTGTAGTCCTGGACCATAAGAACTCGACCACGGAGTAAAGTTAACATATATAATATAAAAACGTACCTGAAAGAATATGGGCCTGGGTGCAAGATTGCGTTCGTGGTCGGGCGTCCACAACACTCGTGTGTCCGGCTTGAGATCCATAATGACGTCAACGGCATCGAAGTTGTTGGACTCCCAGGATGCAGCGATGACTGGTCGTGGTGATACAGGTGTACCCGACCAGTGGTACTGGTAACAGTAATCCTTTGTGTTTACATCCATATTAAATAGTATACCTGCAAACACAGGACAATTAGAGTATGCTTCCATTTCTTGTTTTCTATATGATTATTGTATGCGAAAACATACTTGCTTGTTTTCTTTAGAGGGTTTAAAGTGGCACAAACAGCTTAGGTCAGTTGACGACTTGGAGCTACTATTGATGGAGGACGACCCCTCCGAGCAGTATTTCATGAATGGACAGGAATCTTCGTAGGACCACCGACCTTCCACAAGTAAGCTGTGGAAGTCGTGATAGCGCAGTAGATGCGCGTTCGCTTCAGTTGCGAAAGGTCTGGAGTTCGAGCCCAGCTGGAGCCGTTACGATTGTGTCCTTAGGCAAGGCATTTAAATTACACGTTGCCTCTTCTCTCTCTCTCTCTCTCTCTCTCTCTCTCTCTCTCTCTCTCTCTCGTGGCGATGGATTCCATCAGGAATGAGGTCTCGATAGTGATTAATATAAGTTGTAAGAACTTGTTTTACAATCAAGCTAAAATAAATGTGTATAAACTAAGCTGAATCGGTTCCTCACTTGAAAGGAATTTGACACCGCCAGCGGGATTCGAACCTACAGCGGTGAGGGACAAGGTAGACGTGTTGTTAGCTAACGGCGGGTATATACAATCTACATTTGTGAGCTCGATTAGAAACGGGAAACGGTATGTATCCACTATGTTTCAGCAGCCAATGGGTGTGGGTGTATTGTTATTATACGCTTTAATGCAGGACATTCCGTCAACAAATGTTTTTTAACCTTGTCTCATCCACATTCTAAGGACGAACCCCATGCCGGCGCGCAGGCAATCCCGTAAATCTTTTTTTTTTGGTTTTTGGGAATAAGTGAATAAAATTAAAAATATGCAGAACATACAGGTTTATTACATACCTTGCCGCATCCACATTCTAATGATGAACCCCATGCCGGCAGTAGTAGCGAGCGCCAATTCATTTGTGTTTTCGTATTTCTCCAGTAACTGCAGGAGATCAACCTTGTGAATATCGCTCTGAACCAACTGCTTCATGCTGGTTACACATCCCTGCTTCACCGTGGTTACACGGCACCACTTCTTCAACAAGGATTCTACCAACTTTCTGTCAGGATTGTCACAATTCAAGGCGTTCCATAAGCCTAGAGAGACAGAATGGTACATGTACACAATTATGGCATTTTTTGGTAAATTATAGAATGTTTCATGTACAAAATTATGTTATTTTTGTAAATTATAGAATGTTTCATGTACAAAATATGGTATTTTTGTAAATTATAGAATGTTTCATGTACAAAATATGGTATTTTTGTAAATTATAGAATGTTTCATGTACAAAATATGGTATTTTTGTAAATTATAGAATGTTTCATGTACAAAATGTTATTTTTGTAAATTATAGAATGTTTCATGTACAAAATGTTATTTTTGTAAATTATAGAATGTTTCATGTACAAAATGTTATTTTTGTAAATTATAGAATGTTTCATGTACAAAATATGTTATTTTTGTAAATTATAGAATGTTTCATGTACAAAATATGGTATTTTGTAAATTATAGAATGTGTCATGTACAAAATATGTTATTTTTGTAAATTATAGAATATTTCATGTACAAAATATGGTATTTTTGTAAATTATAGATTGTTTCATTTACAAAATATGGTATTTTTGTAAATTATAGAACGTTTCATGTACAAAATATGTTATTTTTGTAAATTATAGAATGTTTCATTTACAAAATATGCTATTTTTTGTAAATTATAGAATGTTTCATTTACAAAATATGGTATTTTTTTGTAAATTATAGAATGTTTCATGTACAAAATATGATATTTTTGGTACATTATAGAATGGTACTTGTATGAAATAAGGTATATTATATAATGTATAAATGTACATCATATGATATTGTGGTAATAAATTGACTGGTACATGTATACATTATGGTCTATTGGCAAACTATTGGAGGGTACATGTGTATCAAAAATTAGAAAACATTAATTTACATTTATGTAAAGTCTTACTAGGCGTTAGTTTAAACATGTGCTATTCAGTTCATACAATATTTGAAAAATATACAATACACACGATATTTCAAATGGATTGGAAAACAAGCTGACAGCTTCTGTAAATTCATTTCCATGATGATGATAAAGTTGTTACCATTGATAGCGGTTAGTGAGACGTGACGGGCATTGTCTTAAGTTCTATAGCCCCGAGTGGTCCTGGATGTAAACATGCATACGTGTTTTAGTTTATACAAATTTATGTTAGCTCGATTGCGAAACAAGTTCTTTCAACTTATATTAATCACTATCGAGACCTCATTCCTGATGGAATCCATCGCCACGAGGGAGGGAGAAGAGGCAACATGGAATTTAAATGCCTTGCCGAAGGGCACAATCGTAACGGCTTCAGCGGGGCTCTATCTCCGGACCTTTCGCACCTGAAGCGAACGCGCTATCACTGCGCTATCACGACTTCCACCTACGTGTGTTATGTGGGGCAATTAGGAACATGTGTTTTGTCATCATGTGCAAACTTATTGGTGATGAACTAAATTGGAAGACATGGAAAGTTAGTAAATGGGATGAAATTAAATGGATTGCTGTGACACACTGCCGGATGACCGTGGAATATCCACCCGGCAGTCGAATTAGGAGTTGGATTATAAACACATACTACTTATTATACGGCGAACTAGGATGAACACCAATATTGAAATCAAAGATTACTACAAATAACAATAACTTGGTTTAAAATACTAAGATCTGAAAACACAAAGTAAATGCATGTATAATGTGCCGATGCATGATATGGAACGCTTACCAAACAAGAATAACTGGACCGAATTTGTCAAAACAACTATTGAAGAAGTAGGAGTACATCACGTATGGTTATATCAAGGAGTAAGAAACATGCAACTTGTTTTGGATTGTATTAAACAACGTTTGAAAGATACAGATATACAAGGTTGGTATGAAGCACTAGAAAATACATCAAGAGCATCTTTGTGGAAAGTATTTTCAGATTTCGGATGAACAGTGACATCGAACACATACATATCATGACATTTAGAACATCATTAATAAGAACGAGAGTCAGCGCCGGCGCATAGATTATCAATAGAACCCTACTTAAAAGGAAAGAAAATGTACCACATGCAACGTAATGAAAGATGAATTCCATTATCTATATGGGAATGTCAATTGTATAAAGAGCTTAGAAGTATGTATCGTTTAATAGTTTGAACCAACTTGAAATGGGACCACATAGTGATCATATTGAACGAGTAGCTTCATAAGAAATATTGTTTGAAGCAGGTATGTCCTGACACACGCACGGAGCACACTCGTCACACCGAGCGGTCAGTTCAGATAAGCTAAGCTATTCATACCCGGTTTCAGTTTTTGGTACCAGTGCAGATTCTCTTCCCATCCGTCCGGTTTTTCTATTTCAAGGACTTGTTCCGCATCATATCCGCTGTTATTTTTTATAGCCGTATCAGCACCGCACCTGAAAGACGAAACAAATAATGGTGAATTGAAAACTAAATATCAGAGAGTAAAGAGAATATTACATGATATTCATGCAATCATTTCCCACCTACACTTTCTGTTTGGTGGACCTTGTTAACATACATGTACTGCTACGTTATTGATATATTTGTACAAATCCAAACTATTCAATGTGTGGCTTAGGTTATTTATCGTCGCTACCGGTTGCCCATATGAGCAACGCCTACTGAAGTCATTTTAGATTTTTGAAGGATAGTGCAATGATACAGACAGAGACAACATACATCAGATATAAACACACAAGCAGAGTGAGTGTAATTCTACATGGTGTGAGGTGTTATCAATAGGCTTGTTCAAAGACCACACATGGTGTGAGGTGTTGTCAATAGGCTTGTTCAAAGACCAAACATAGAATGATACAGACAGAGATAACATACATCAGATATAAACACACAAGCAGAGTGAGTGTAATTCTACATGGTGTGAGGTGTTGTCAATAGGCTTGTTCAAAGACCACACATGGTATGAGGTGTTGTCAATAGGATTGTTCAAAGACCAAACATAGAATGATACAGACAGAGATAACATACATCAGATATAAACACACAAGCAGAGTGAGTGTAATTCTACATGGTGTGAGGTGTTGTCAATAGGCTTGTTCAAAGACCACACATGGTATGAGGTGTTGTCAATAGGATTGTTCAAAGACCAAACATAGAATGATACAGACAGAGATAACATACATCAGATATAAACACACAAGCAGAGTGAGTGTAATTCTACATGGTGTGAGGTGTTGTCAATAGGCTTGTTCAAAGACCACACATGGTATGAGGTGTTGTCAATAGGATTGTTCAAAGACCAAACATAGAATGATACAGACAGAGATAACATACATCAGATATAAACACACAAGCAGAGTGAGTGTAATTCTACATGGTGTGAGGTGTTGTCAATAGGCTTGTTCAAAGACCACACATGGTTGTGAGGTGTTGTCAATAGGCTTGTTCAAAGACCAAACATAGAATGATACTGACAGAGATAACATACATCAGATATAAACACACAAGCAGAGTGAGTGTAATTATGCATGGTGTGAGGTGTTGTCAATAGGCTTGTTCAAAGACCAAACATGGAATGAATACTATGAAACTATCGTCATCATGTTCTCAAGAATATACATGTATACAGCATATACACATAGAAATGTGGATCTGGAACATTTCTTTGGCTTAAACATGTTTATCCGACATTATATAATATAATGTACTACACATAGTTATGTAAGCAATAAATATAAGTGGATTGAAATGAAAGCTAAAAGCTTATTGGTTTTCTCTCCACCCTTTCCTTGCAAATGAAATACAACGTTTGCAACAGCACTTTTGGAATAGGAAACATGTCACGCCTTCTAGAACCACAGGAAAAGCTCAGTGATACACTAGATGAATGCCATCATGTTGATTATATTACCACAGAAGAAGCTGCAGTAGTGCAATCTCTTGATACACACATAGCCAACTGCGTGATTAATAAAGTTGTAAGCTACGCAAAAGCCATAAAAAGTATTTCTGAAATGTATTTCAAAACAGGTATAATCCGTACTAAGACTGGATTTTGCATGGGATATACACAGGGATGACAACCCGAGTGCCTATATAAGGCCAACTTGATATATTATAGAATCTGCGAAAGTCTTGCCAACATCAATGATTCCTCCAAACTGGAAAACATTCATTCAAATAACAAGAGCAAAATTGGTTTGTACGAATAGCTATCGAAATTGTATATAGAGAGTTGTCACATATATGTGAGAATGGAAAAACTGTCATATCTACACCTGGAGTGAATGTTCCGATGCCAGCTGGACATAATGAAGTAGATGCTGCATGCTGGGTTGCAAACATGTAACCACGAAGTAAACGCATTGTTTCAATAAGCCGTGGCATGACCTTATCCAAATAAAGTGTGAAATAAAGAGCAAATATCGTTCTTAGTTCTTGATTAGCCATTGTTCCAAGAACGTGTTCGTTATTGACTAGACATTGTTCCAAGAACGTGTTCGTTATTGACTAGACATTGTTCCAAGAACGTGTTCGTTATTGACTACATTGTTCCAAGAACGTGTTCGTTATTGACTAGACATTGTTCCAAGAACGTGTTCGTTATTGACTACATTGTTCCAAGAACGTGTTCGTTATTGACTATGCATTGTTCCAAGAACGTGTTCGTTATTGACTAGACATTGTTCCAAGAACGTGTTCGTTATTGACTACATTGTTCCAAGAACGTGTTCGTTATTGACTATGCATTGTTCCAAGAACGTGTTCGTTATTGACTAGCCATTGTTCCAAGAACATGTTCGTTGTTGACTATGCATTTTTACAAGAGCGTGTTCGTTGTTGACCAGACATTGTTCCAAGAACTTGTTCGTTATTGACTATACATTGTTACAAGAACGTGTTCGTTATTGACTATACATTGTTACAAGAACGTGTTCGTTATTGACTATGCATTGTTCCGAGAACATGTTCATTATTGACCAGACATTGTTCCAAGAACGTGTTCGTTGTTGACCAGACATTGTTCCGAGAACGTGTTCATTATTGATTAGCCATTGTTTCAAGAATTCGTTCGTTATTGACTATACATTGTTACAGGAACGTGTTCATTATTGATTATCCATTGTTTCCAAGAACTCGTTCGTTATTGACTATGCATTGTTTCCAAGAACTCGTTCGTTATTGACTATGCATTGTTCCAAGAACGTGTTCGTTATTGACTATACATTGTTTCCAAGAACTCGTTCGTTATTGACTATGCATTGTTCCAAGAACGTGTTCGTTATTGACTTAGCATTGTTCCAAGAACGTGTTCGTTATTGACCAGACATTGTTCCGAGAACGTGTTCGTTATTGACCAGACATTGTTCCGAGAACGTGTTCGTTATTGACCAGACATTGTTCCAAGAACGTGTTCGTTATTGACTTAGCATTGTTCCAAGAACGTGTTCGTTGTTGACCAGACATTGTTCCGAGAACGTGTTCATTATTGATTAGCAATTGTTTCCAAGAACTTGTTCGTTATTGACTAGGCATTGTTTCCAAGAAGGAACGGTATTGTCCAGGTACTGTTACAACTTAGGTATTAATTATGCATTGAGTCAAAGTAGTTAACACGTTGGACTGCGAATCCAGGGGTCCTAGATTCGATCCCCCGTCTGACACTAATAATATTAACATTCATTCAGATGATACTTTAACCGAGGACTCCTGTCGGTGCTTTACACCGTGCATGCATTAGAACAAGAGACTCTGGAATGGGTATCTGTCTGTATCATTGCACTATCCTCCACAACTCGAAAATGACTAATACCTTCAGGAGGCGTCGCTCATATGGGCAACCAGTACCGACGATAAATAAACGTAAAACAAAGAGAGCATAACCTCGTATTTACAAGCTGTTTTCTTGTTGTATGTAATTTAACCGCATATATATAAACAGCAAAGCAAACTTCTAAGTTCTATATATAGCGTAAATGTTACGCAAGATGTTCCAAAATGTGACACGTTTCGTCCTACATCTTAACGAGAAGAAATAAGTAAATATTAAAAGAACATAAAATGCAATTTATGACCCGTGTTTAACCACAGGCGCAATCACTTAGTAATAACACGGTATATGGACACGTTCAATGTCAAATAGCTTGATGCAAACAGTAAATAGAATATAAGGTGTGTTTACGCTGTTCCGAGAATGATCTATATAGTTTATTTTATACAAATTTATTTTAGCTCGATTGCGACACAAGTATTTACACCTATTATTAATCACTCTCGAGACCCCATTCCGTAGGGAATCCATTGCCACGAGGGAGAGAGAAGTGGCAACGTGGAATTTAAATGCATTGCATAAGGACATAATCGTAACGGCTGTAATGGGGCTCGAACTCCGGGACTTTCGCATCTGCAGCGAACGCGAAACCATTGCCATTATGGTTAGGTCCCAGTTCTACTATCATTAGGGGGATCATAGCCTGGGAACAGGCGTTAATATAGTTTGCCTGGTCAGTCATATATGAATACATTTTAACACCGAGACCATTAATTGGCCGTATTGAGTTTCTGGTAATATCAAACCCGGGGGAAACTTGTGGGATATTCCGTGTAATTATTGATTATCATTAAACCTATTAATATGCCTATTAGCACGAGACTTAATTAATGACGTACTTCAGTCGAAAGCGAGGCACTGAAATTTTGGTAAACTATAATTGGCCGCCATTTGTTACGGGCCGATGGAACGGTAAATAGTTTTAAAAAGTACAGCATGCGTCTGTTTTGACATATTTACTCAAGATTTAAGTCGTCCTTACTTCAATTACGCCGACTTAATCCTTTACCACATAAACGTAATAGATACAGTCCGCCATCTCTTCGATATAACGCAGACACGTGGAATTATGTTATGTAATGTAAATGAGGCAAAGGGAGCATTCGTATATTTTCGGAAATGATCGTGTATAACCGTGCCTGTTTCGTGATTTCTGAAAAAAATCCGTTTCTATTTTTAGCGATCGTATCTTGCAGACAAGAGTTGTCGTTCTTCAATTAACACCATAGAAAACACGGGTGTAATGTAGGTGGCGCTACGTTCGGAAAACAATGAACAGACTGGAACCCAGTTCTACTATCATGAGGGTCGGGTTCCCGTGCTACTATCATGAGGGCCGGGTTCCAGTTCTACTATTATGTGGGTTATTGTTCCCGTTCTACTATCATGAGGGCCGGGTTCCAGTTCTACTATCATGAGGGCCGGGTTCCCGTTCTACTATCATGAGGGCCGGGTTCCAGTTCTACTATCATGAGGGCCAGGTTCCCGTTCTACTATCATGAGGGCCGGGTTCCAGTTCTACTATCATGAGGGCCGGGTTCCCGTTCTACTATCATGAGGGCCGGGTTCCCGTTCTACTATCATGAGGGCCGGGTTCCCGTTCTACTATCATGAGGGCCGGGTTCCCGTTCTACTATTATGAGGGCCGGGTTCCAGTTCTACTATCATGAGGGCCGGGTTCCAGTTCTACTATTATGTGGGTTATGGTTCCCGTTCTACTATTATGTGGGTTATGGTTCCTGATGGCTACTATTATGTGGGTTATGGTTCCAGTGCTACTATTATGTGGGTTATGGTTCCTGATGGCTACTATTATGTGGGTTATGGTTCCTGATGGCTACTATTATGTGGGTTATGGTTCCTGATGGCTACTATTATGTGGGTTATGGTTCCTGATGGCTACTATTATGTGGGTTATGGTTCCTGATGGCTACTATTATGTGGGTTATGGTTCCTGATGGCTACTATTATGTGGGTTATGGTTCCTGATGGCTACTATTATGTGGGTTATGGTTCCTGATGGCTACTATTATGTGGGTTATGGTTCCTGATGGCTACTATTATGTGGGTTATGGTTCCTGATGGCTACTATTATGTGGGTTATGGTTCCTGATGGCTACTATTATGTGGGTTATGGTTCCTGATGGCTACTATTATGTGGGTTATGGTTCCCGTTCTACTATTATGTGGGTTATGGTTCCTGATGGCTACTATTATGTGGGTTATGGTTCCTGATGGCTACTATTATGTGGGTTATGGTTCCTGATGGCATTCAAAACATAAAAACAGTCAACAATATTCCAGAAAAAAAAGTTAAACCCCACAACGCCGGTCTGGTAAGTACGTCCGTAGTTCCGTCCGCCCGTCCGTGATTATGTCCGTCCGTCCGGGCAAATATTTGGTGATTAGGGACTAACCTTTCAGTTGAAAAGTCACACGTCATTAGGGTTAGGGGCTTATTTGTAGCCCTTAAACACTGTCTGAACCAATATTTTAGCTCATAAACCTCAAAGTTTGTGACAACTAATCACAAAATATTTGCCCGGACGTGATTCCGTCCGTCCGTGATTCCATTCGTATGTCAATGACATGCATGTAACTCAAGATACGAACTATGTGTATATCATTACTAACTATTAATTTATATTCAGCTTTAACACAACATATGATGGACGATATTAGTGCCTGAAATATCCTCGTGGTACGGAATAATTTAATGCTAGAGTGGCGCGATACTGCGTGGTTATACGAGATAGCTATATCCTGAAACCACATACAGACCCCGTGTCTCGCATTCAGTATCGGTTGTCATTAACTGTAATGTTGGTGATTAAGTGTTCAGTATGCAGTATTTCTCTATTTACAAAGAGTGTACTACTATGGCTACTATTGAGTTGGTTTCGAAAATAATAAGAATGTGACTTTCTTTTAGTCACAATCTGTTCTTGGCCTCAAATGTCAAGTTAATACAAATTGGAATATAGAATGTGTCCTCATTTTCAATGCATTCTCTTTTGGTTTTACATCTTGCACCAGTTCCAGGTTCAGATGTTATCTGGCAATCGTCTTTAAATAGATCCGTATACAATGATTGAAAATAGATAAAACACGAAAAGGTACCTAACTGCTAATCAAATATTTGTTAAAATGAAAACTGGCTTTCAATTGGCTGTTTAATTGGACAGGTATCAAATGTCCAACTTGTTCCGAAAACTGCCCTATTAAACATGGCGTGATGAAATCCGTGCACCTGTAAGCTCATTTATCTCCAGATATCTCCGTACCGGTGTACCCCTTACTTTGATTAATAATAATTAATAATAATAATAATAAAGACTTTATTCAAAAACGTGAGAACGCATTAAAAAAGGCTCTCAACATTATATACAAATCAAATGCAACCAAAAGATAGGACTATATTATGTTATTCCATACAACAGAATCAGAGGCACTTTATTGAACTACATATAACTCTGGGTTGGCGGTACTTGGTTTAAACTAAACATATCTCCGGATTGGTGGTCCTTGGTTTAACTAAATATATCTCCGGGTTGGCGGTACTTGGTTTAACTACACATATCTCCGGGTTGGCGGTACTTGGTTTAACTACACATACCCCCGGCTTGGCGGTACTTGGTTTAACTACACATACCCCCGGGTTGGTGGTACTTGGTTTAACTACACATACCCCCGGGTTGGTGGTACTTGGTTTAACTACACATACCCCCGGGTTGGTGGTACTTGGTTTAACTACATATAGCTCCTGGTTGGCGGTACTTGGTTTAACTACACATACCCCCGGGTTGGCGGTACTTGGTTTAACTACATATAGCTCCTGGTTGGCGGTACTTGGTTTAACTACACATACCCCCGGGTTGGTGGTACTTGGTTTAACTACATATAGCTCCTGGTTGGCGGTACTTGGTTTAACTACACATACCCCCGGGTTGGTGGTACTTGGTTTAACTACACATACCCCCGGGTTGGCGGTACTTGGTTTAACTACACATACCCCGGGTTGGTGGTACTTGGTTTAACTACACATACCCCCGGGTTGGCGGTACTTGGTTTAACTACACATACCCCCGGGTTGGTGGTACTTGGTTTAACTACACATACCCCCGGGTTGGTGGTACTTGGTTTAACTACATATAGCTCCTGGTTGGCGGTACTTGGTTTAACTACACATACCCCCGGGTTGGTGGTACTTGGTTTAACTACATATAGCTCCTGGTTGGCGGTACTTGGTTTAACTACACATACCCCCGGGTTGGTGGTACTTGGTTTAACTACATATAGCTCCTGGTTGGCGGTACTTGGTTTAACTACACATACCCCCGGGTTGGTGGTACTTGGTTTAACTACACATACCCCCGGGTTGGCGGTACTTGGTTTAACTACACATACCCCCGGGTTGGTGGTACTTGGTTTAACTACACATACCCCCGGGTTGGTGGTACTTGGGTTTACTACACATATATCCAAATTGGTGTGCCTGATTTAACTCAATATAACTCCTGATGGGCGGTACTTGGATTTCACCTCATAACTCAGTGTTTTGTATTCATTTTGTATTATATCGTTGCATAGAAACGCATACTAATCGTTCCCAAAACCTCAATTCAACCATCAATAAAAACAAGGATGGAATGTAATATAATGCCTACGCTTAACCCTGTCAACACCACAGACCTCTAAATAGGCTTACAAAACAGTGTAGATCCAGATGAGCCGGCTCGTCACGTAATATGTAAACCTTGACAATAATGTATCGGTGACGAATGACAATATACGCTTTCATCCGCGCCAACGAGAGTGGATAGATAATATACGTTGTTAGAACTTGTAAAATAACTAAAGTTTAAACTTATCCGTGCGCTCAAGATACTGTTTATAGGTAGAAAGAATTGGTACTGGGGTGTAATTGTAAAGAAATGCTTATCAACCAATTGTAATCGTTCCCAAAATAAGTGTTGCAGCAAGACAGATCCGTTGATCAGTGGTTAACCCTAATAATATTAACCCCTTCAACACCACAGACCTCTAAATAGGCTTACAAAAAGTGTAGATCCAGATGAGCCGGCTCGTGACGAGCCGTCTCATCAGGATCTGCACTTTTTGCCAGTGATATGACTATTTTTAGACATAATTACCCATTTTGATAAATGAACTTGTCCAAATGTGATTTTCTGATTCATTTATTGGTTTATGAATATCATGGACCAGTCCATGTGAGTTACTTGGTGTTGAATGGGTTAAGTACTATATATATGGAATCTGTGATGTTCTGCCGTAAATCAACTGTTTCCTGGTTTTATTTCCATTAATGCGACAAATGGGATGTTTCCTGTTGTTGTGATAATTCAATGCAGTCACGTGCAATGACGAACCCGTAACAACAAAGGGAAATATCTCCATTTGCCTAAAGCAAAATTATACTTTATACATGGCAGACGCTGAAATGCATGTCAGAAATAAAGCATGTGTTCTTCGCCCGCAATTGTGGACTAGGGATAATATGTGGAGGTCAGAGTTTGACAAAGATGGAGGTGACTGCGGTTATGCGGTCAATTGTGTGTGTGTTTCGTTTTGGGGGTTAACGTCGCACCAACAGCTTAGGTCATATGGCGGTTGATTCCGCAAAATAGATATTGCACCTCACTATTTATTTTAAAAGTTTAAACTTGATTTATTATACACCGATTGCGAAACAAGCATAACAACTTATATTAATCACTCTCGTTGTCGCGGGTGACAGCGTAAATGTGGTCGTTCGTGTGGGAGGAAACCGGATTACTCGAAGAAAACCCACCATGCCCCAAGGTTATAAAACTTTTCTCCAATCCCAAACTCAGACTCAAGCTTCTGATTGGTTCAGCCGAGTGTAAAATTCAAACTCAACCAATCAAGTTTCTTTAGCTTGAGTTTGAGATCTGAGAAAATATTTATAACCTCGGGCCCTGTCTGGTCTGGCGACCACCGTACCAAGTCCGAGAATCGAACCTGGGTTGTATTATCTATTAGGTTATCCGAAATCAGTAATATATTTTAAATTTGATCATGTTCCTGGATATGCTAGACTGACTTCGCTATCCACCCTACTATAGTGACCGTACACCTGAATTTCGATTCTAAAAATAATATGTTCTCAGAAATGAATGAAAAGTTAAATATAAAAGTTTCAGACATAATTATTTCTCCACAACCGTCCACAGATATTGATTTGAATCCGTAAAGTTTGAATAACCATGCTAGTAATGATGCTATAACCCATAATGCGTTCCCACATTAGATTGCAGCGATATTCAACTTCAATATCTGCAACACTTAGTATCGTTTTAAAAATAATTGACAAGTGCATTTCTCAGAAAACAGTCAAAACTAACGCTTTGCATGCACATCATAAGACTTAATGATCTGCCTGTGTGTGTGTGTGTGTGTGCGCGCGCGTGCGTGCGTGTGTGCGTGCGTGCTGTGTACGTGTGTGCGTGTGTGCGTGCGTGCGTGCGTGCGTGCGTGCGTGCGTGCGTGCGTGCGTGCGTGCGTGCGTGCGTGCGTGCGTGTGTGTGTGTACGTGTACGTGTACGTGTACGTGTATGTGCGCGCGTGCCACATCCTCTACATGTGTCAGCCCTCAGTAGCACAATCCGACACAGCTATCCTCTTCTAGGGTTTTCGTAATGGCATGGCATTCCCGGGCTGTTCCCCTCATGCCAAACCTACACGAGAGATCGAGTCAGTTACGAAGTATTGAATAAGATGCTACTGCGGGACGTATCTAGGTCACGACGTGCACGTTGTCGATGTAGACCTGGTAGGCAGCAGCAAGTTCCCATCCTATATCAGTGACCTTGAACTTAACTTAAAAACAGACTTCGCCAGAAATATAAATACGGTGATAGAGCTAAAAATTAGCCTGATTCTGTTCACGCTATGCTGCCTTCTTCAGAAATAGAAATATAAGCACCGATACATACTGACCCAGACCCCCCCCCCCCGCGACCATCCCAACATTTTAGATGACTAAGCTCTCTAATGCGCGTCACTCACTTAATAAACACAAACACACCGCGCGCACGACATGCCTCTGTGTTAAAACGACGTGCTCACATTCGTGTTGTTTCAAATATATACATCCCGCTACTTTTAATTGACATATTTAGCCACATAGCCCGACATATATACGAACGTAAAATTAGATGCGGTTAATGAAGCAAAAACTTGCTACAGTTTTAACTCTGTCAACCAGGAAACATAATATGTAAATGTGTGAATCATAATCACATGACGAGCTGCATATTCTGCATGCTTGTGTTTGCTTCAATGCATGTCTTTAGTTTGTGTTTAAAGTCGAACGACCAATATAGTTTTCTTTATAGTCGCCTCCGCCGAGGAATTTGGGCGACTGGTTTCTCTAAGTAGTCATCTAAGTTGCTTATGTTGACAACTAGAAAGGCATCTTCGTTCTTCTCAGGGTGACAAATCCTGTATCCTAAGGGGTCCCTTTTAGGGCCACATCCTCCACGATTTGTAAGCTCACAACAGCACAATGGTTCCGGTTTCTTCGCTGGGGTCCTCGCGCCATCAAGAAGTCAGCGTCCCACCGTCTTCCTTGAAGGAGAACCGTCCCCTTGAAAGATCCGGCTAAAACACCAGCTATCCGCCGTCGCCATCATCGAGCATTGCTGTCTCGTCAAGTACGTAAGTTAGTAGTAAGTTCAACGCGACTTCTACTGATCCGATGGCGCGGCTTCCGTCAGCGAAGTCCTTGTCCCATATTCCTGCTGTCAGATGTGACTAGGTCACGACGTGCACGTTGTGGACGAGAAACCTATGGTTTAAAGGCGTACTAACGGCTTAGGTCATATGGCGTATTAGTGTTCACCTCCGAGCAGTATTTCAGACACGGACGGGAATCCTGATAGAAACACCGACCTGCCTCAAGCCAGCTAAGATAGCTTCCTAACATGAAGGAATACGACATCCCAAGCTGGATTCGAACAAACATAGGTGAGGTAAGTAATTTGAAGTTTATACTACTATAGATAAGATAGTTTTATTCTGTTAAAAATAGAATATATGCCATAAAACAAATACAAAATCAATGTCAACATAGTACATGTGAGCACTAACGTGCAGAGTAGATGACATACTTATGATATAATCAATATTAAGGATAACATGAAAAGAAAGCAACAAAGCTCTCTTATTTCCATTGTGGTCCTTAGAATTAATCATATGACATCGGAATGGCAAATTTGTTAGTCGATCAAATTATTGCACATAGTGAATTACAGTAACATAGCACATGAGTGCATGCATAATTATATAATATCACAGGGAATTGCCTGACATCGAACAGGTATTTACTAAAACTCAATACAAATGAAATATCTAAAAATAAAATGCAATACAAAATGCAGAGGGGGTAGGTGGTTTAATTGGAGATATGACGAGGAGTTGGGTGGTCAGCTTAGAGGTCACATACATTTTGCACATATAAAAAGTCTGAAACTATCGAAATATGAACATCCAAGACGTAAATTTAAATGCATCGGGGTGCACCATTGACGTTCTGGGATTCTAGCAAATACGCATCCTTTGCTGCTCAATTTATTAGTCGGACCATCAAATTCCAAATCACTATCTACGCGCCTGGATTATTTCCATAGTGTTAAATGGTAACGCTTATCACGGAAGGGGGCATTTCTGGATGCATTTGAGCATAATTTAAAACATCTCACAGACGTTGCTGGTGTATTGATGTCGTGTGCTGCGAACTTGCAGATAACGAAATACCTCCATACTACAGGACGGAATTGGTAAACCTGGCCCTGACGTTGTAAAACTGTTCTCCAATCTCAAACTCAGTCTCAAGTTTCTGATGAGTGTAAATCGCAAACTCAAACTCAAGGACGTAATTGGTAAACCTGGCCCTGACGTTCTAAAACTGTTCTCCAATCTCAAACTAAGTCTCAAGCTTCTGATTGGTTCTGCTGAGTGTAAATCGCAAACTCAACCAATCAAATTCATTGGGCTTGAGTTTGAGATCTGAGAACAGTTTTATAATCTCGGGCTCTGACAGGTCATCTTGGAACAGTAAGGGTACACGTGATTGTGTGAAACATCTGGGCAGGCTTTGTTTGTTCGCTAAATAACTAGGATACATTCTACACTACGTGTTATTGGTTAGCTGATCTAGTACATTTTCTAACATATTGTTTTGAGCATTCATATTCCATGGACGTTAACTAGAATAGGGGGGAGGGGTATGTTCGGAAGAGACACTACATGGCTATAATCAGAGGGGTTCTATTCGGAGAATAAAGAGGGGGTTAGCTCGGAAGAGGAATTACATGGCTAGAATAAGAGGGGTTCTGTTCGAGAATAAAGAGGGGGTTAGCACGGAAGAGGAATTACATGGCTAGAATAAGAGGGGTTCAGTTCGGAAGATGAACTACATCAAAGAATTGGTAACATATCGGCGAGTTGTACGCCAGCGTGTCTAGACATTCGAGGTTTGATATAGTCGTAAAACTATCATCATTAAAGAAATATAACACATGAACAATGACAATTTGCATCGAGTGTTTGGTTCATGCTATATACATATGGTATCCTTTGACGTCATGTGTACTTGCAAAGAGGGGGGTACCACAGGAAATTGGCTCTGTATGGATATATATGTGTTAATAATAGATCATTAGTATGTACTGAACGTGTTGTTAGTAACCTGATGGTGACCGCAGTCTATGTGACGTATTATAAAGTGTAACCCGAGTTGTGAACAAGATACCACTTATATCAAATTTCCTTGCGTGTGTATATAAACACAATCAATGAATCATGCATACGTTACATGCATATAGCCTACACAGATGGGTTGGACGACACGTTATAAGGACCTCCACATCTGAAAGTGTCTCCCGTATTAAATGCATTATAACAAACCCGCTGTACAGTGATGCAGTGTGTTGTAATTCAACGTGTGTTTAGTGTTTCATAACACCACGTTATGTGCATATAAAATTGCCGATTCTCACAAATGTTTAATGTTAAAACTTTAGTTATTTTACAACGATTGCGAAACAAGTTTTAACAACTGATATTAATCACTCTCGTTGGCGCGGACGAACGCGTATATATGGTCATTCGTTCGTCAACTTTAAACTTTTATTTCATATAGAACAGAACAGAACAGAATGCACATGCATACTACTTCCATAAATGCACAGAATTAGCATTATCATATGTACATACGCATCATCTTAAATCACATACCATATATAGCAGGATAAATTATAATATTAGTTTATACAAATTTATTTTAGCTTGATTGCGATACAAATTTATTTTAGCTTGATTGCGAAACAAGTTCTTACAACTTATATTAATAACTCCCGAGACCTCTGATGGAATCCATCGCCACGAGGGAGAGAGAAGAGGCCATGTGGAATTTAAATGCCTTGCCTAAGGGCACAATCGTAACGGCTCCAGCGGGGCTCGAACTCCGGACCTTTCGCACCTGAAGGGAACGCGCTACTACTGCGCTATCACGACTTCCACTTTATTATAATATTGGTAGAGATCTGAGTGCAAAACACGACGAGAAGGACAACAATATACAGGGGAGCGACCGTAAGGGTGTATTTAACAGTTCTTGTGTGTAATTCTACTATTTCTAAGACGATGTTGAACGCATACATCACCTGAACAGCGTATCGCGACACCAGCTCGGCAAGAACCGAGCTCGAACGCGATCCGCCATCCCATAAGGTTAGAACTTGGTAATTGGTTTTGAAGTTTCTATAATTTAAAACGGGCATTAATTTGTATATTTGTATTTAAAACACTAGTGTGACGTCATACCATTGTACTTGCAGTCCGTTATTATTAATATTGGACTGCTGTCAAAAGGTCAGAGTATAATATTAAATCCTACGCGTACATGTACGAACTTAACAATTTTAATTAGTAGGATTTTGTTATACAAGTGTGTACTTTAAGTAAGATATAAGCCTCAAACGGATCCAATATGTAACATATTGGTACTGTCTTCGGCGCTACGTGCCTCACACATTTCAATATTTTACATATTGTATCGTTTTCGGCTTACATCCTATACATAAAATCACCAGACATTAAACTATTTAATGTAAGTATAACATGTCATTTTGTAATGTTGTATTACTAATTTACTACCCATGCTACTAGTATAGATTATACTTGATTTGAAAATGTGTACAGTACAGTACAACTATACACGTTACATTTGTATAATACGGTGTTACGTACACCATACACACCAAGCTGATGGAATACTATATGTATCACACCACTTTTCACTCATGTCTGGAAAGTTGCAAAGTTTAACCTTTATTTATTTTACAATGATTGCGAAGCAAGTTCTAACAACTTATATTAATCACTCTCGTTGGCGCGGATGAAAGCGTATATGTGGTCATTCGTGTGTGAGGAAACCGGAGTACCCGGAGAAACCACACCTGTCCGATCTGGCGACCACCGTACCAGCTCACATACTTCCCGGTCCGAGGATCGACACTCTGTTCCAAAAGGGTTTGATTAAATGACATCCAATAAAGTGGTCTATATCGTCTGGTACTTTACAAAAGCTGCCGTTTGGATTTTTCAGATTAGACTTTAGTGAACATTCATTGCCCAGTTGAAGGTGTACCTCTTTTACTCGTACTGGTTAGACGGTTGTACTTTACTCGTACTGGTTTGACGGGTGTACTTTACCCGTACTGGTTTGACGGGTGTACTCTACTCGTACTGGTTAGACGGGTGTACTCTACTCGTACTGGTTTGACGGGTGTACTCTACTCGTACTGGTTAGACGGGTGTACTCTACTCGTACTGGCCTGACGGGCGTACTCTACTCGTACTGGTTAGACGGGTGTACTCTACTCGTACTGGTTAGACGGGTGTACTTTACTCGTACTGGTTAGACGGGTGTAGTTTACTCGTACTGGTTTGACGGGTGTACTCTACTCGTACTGGCCTGACGGGCGTACTATACCCGTACTGGTTTGACGGGTGTACTCTACTCGTACTGGTTAGACGGGTGTATTCTACTCGTACTGGTTTGACGGGTGTACTCTACTCGTACTGGTTTGACGGGCGTACTCTACTCGTACTGGTTAGACGGGTGTACTCTACTCGTACTGGTTAGACGGGCGTAGTTTACTCGTACTGGTTTGACGGGCGTACTTTACTCGTACTGGTTAGACGGGTGTACTCTATTCGTACTGGTTTGATGGGTGTACTCTACTCGTACTGGCTTGACGGGTGTACTATACTCGTACTGGTTAGACGGGTGTACTCTACTCGTACTGGCCTGACGGGCGTACTATACCCGTACTGGCTTGACGGGCGTACTATACCCGTACTGGTTTGACGGGTGTACTTTACTCGTACTGGTTTGACGGGTGTACTTTACTCGTACTGGTTAGACGGGCGTACTCTACTCGTACTGGTTTGACGGGTGTACTTTACCCGTACTGGTTTGACGGGCGTACGTTTTTCATGTAAGAACACACTTATCCGAAGTGTGCGTTTTCTATGTCCTCTAGTATAGTTATTGTTTTTCATGTAAAAACACACTTATCCGAAGTGTTCGTTTTCTATGTCCTCTAGTATAGTTATTGTTTTTCATGTAAAAACACACTTATCCGAAGTGTGCGTTTTCTATGTCGTCTAGTATAGTTATTGTTTTTCATGTAAGAACACACTTATCCGAAGTGTGCGTTTTCTACGTCCTCTAGTATATATGTTATTCCTTCAAGAGCTATGTTCGAACCAGCAGATTAATAAACTATGCAAGAATTAATTCATGCAGTGAATATCTCAATTCCCATGCTCAATTGTGTATTGATATATGGATGTTAGTAATTTGACAGCTAATTATAACTGCTATTTAATTGTAAATTGTGTTTTCTGAACATTCTGCAATAAAATATTATGAAATCATAAATAAATTATTGGTCTTTCTCTACCCAAGTATATGCAAACTTCCCGTGAACAACCAGATAGGGAGAAGGCCTTCAAAATAATGGGAATGCGAGGTAAAAAAAACAACAATAACACATTCATTCAGCCGCATTATATGCATACATATCTTTTTTTAAGTGTATCGTCTGACTAAATGGGCGACTAAATTAATTATCGTCGCTACCGGTTGCACATATGAGCGACGGGCCGTTTACATAACAACACATTTCCTGGGCAGGCTACAGCGGTTAACCAGTACTTGGGTGCACCAACCTCCGTAATACACTGCCACCTAGTTCATATAAAGAGACACGGTCTGAGCGGGGCTCGAACCCGTGACCATCAGTAATGATAGATTACAGTGGTATACAAGTCAACGACCTTAACCACTCGACAACGGAGGCGGACATGTTATTATAATATGCTAACATATCATTCCTGTACAATAACATTGTTATACTATGCTAATCATGTACAATAACATTGTTATACTATGCTAACCATGTACAATAACATTGCTATACTATGTTAACCTATCATTCTTGTACAATAACATTGTTATACTATGCTAACCATGTACAATAACATTGCTATACTATGCTAACCTATCATTCTTGTACAATAACATTGTTATACTATGCTAACCATGTACAATAACATTGCTATACTATGCTAACATATCATTCCTGTACAATAACATTGTTATACTATGCTAACCATGTACAATAACATTGTTATACTATGCTAACCATGTACAATAACATTGTTATACTATGCTAACCATGTACAATAACAGTGTTATACTATGCTAACCATGTACAATAACATTGTTATACTATGCTAACCATGTACAATAACATTGTTATACTATGCTAACCATGTACAATAACAGTGTTATACTATGCTAACCATGTACAATAACATTGTTATACTATGCTAACCATGTACAATAACATTGTTATACTATGCTAACCATGTACAATAACATTGCTATACTATGCTAACATATCATTCCTGTACAATAACATTGTTATACTATGCTAACCATGTACAATAACATTGTTATACTATGCTAACATATCATTCCTGTACAATAACATTGTTATACTATGCTAACCTATCATTCCTGTACAATAACATTGCTATACTATGCTAACATATCATTCCTGTACAATAACATTGTTATACTATGCTAACCATGTACAATAACATTGTTATACTATGCTAACCATGTACAATAACATTGTTATACTATGCTAACCATGTACAATAACATTGTTATACTATGCTAACCATGTACAATAACATTGCTATACTATGCTAACATATCATTCCTGTACAATAACATTGTTACACTATGCTAACCTTGTACAATAACATTGTTATACTATGCTAACCATGTACAATAACATTGTTATACTATGCTAACCATGTACAATAACATTGTTATACTATGCTAACCATGTACAATAACATTGTTATACTATGCTAACCCTGTACAATAACATTGTTATACTATGCTAACCATGTACAATAACATTTCATACTATGCTAACCATGTACAATAACATTGTTATTCTATGCTAAGAGATCATTCATGTGTTGATAACTTCAGAAGCAATATACCATATTTTATAAAACAAGACATGACTGCACTTCAATGATTTATGATCATTTAGCAGCTTAACCCGTGTATGCACAATACATCAATTATTACACGCACACATTCTTAGAGGAATATTGAATTATGTGACATGCAAAAGCAAATTCTATTTCAAATATATACACGTGGTTGCGGTCGTTATTTCTCTATTTGCAGTATGTTTATTGGTGGTTGGGGGGGGGGGGTTAAAGCCTCACCATTAGCTGAGGTCATATGGTGACACTCCAGCTTCTATTAGCGGAGGAAGACCCCGGGTGTCATTCCTGATCACCCGGGTATACCCACCGTCCTTTCACAAGCCAAACAGGAAAGTTTCCTCACTGGACAGACTTCTGTAAACCCACTACGGTGAGGGGGAATGTATTTGTAAATGTGTAAACGATATTGCCCACTCGGTCACAGAGGCTCCGCCCCAATCATGCTAAACGTGTGTTGTATATTATATCATGATGCATTCAATAACATATGATTAAACTACACAGGCCCCTTTGAGGGTGGGGTTGTGGAATGATACAGACAAAGTCACATTCCAGGGGCTACAATGTTTCTCTATTACGTGCACGGTGCATAACACTGGCGTGATGTCTCGGTTTAAAGACTCGTTGTACGGAACATGCTGCTGTTAGTGTTAGTATGGCATAGCCGGGGATCGAACCTATTGCCCCTGGATTACGAGTCCAGTCAGTTAACCATATGGCCACTGATCCGCTGGAGCGTCCGTGGTCATGCAGTAACTGGTAGTATCTGACATAGCCACACTCCGTGGCTCTAGTTACCTCCCCTGCCATCGTCTACAGTTATATATGGAATGTTAATGACATATGTATGATGGACAGACGGATCTGTAGTCCAGTGGTAACACACTGGACTGGTAATCCAGGGGTCGCAGGTTCGATCCCCCGTCTGACCGTAATAAAATTAACAGTCTTTCAGATGGGACTTCAAACCGAGGTCTCGTGTCTGTGCTTTGCACCGTGTACGTAAAAGAACCAGAGGAGACTCTGGAATGGGTCTCTGTCTGTATCATTGCACTATCCTCCACAAATCTAAAATGACTAATCTCTTCAGGAGGCGTCGCTCATATGGGCAACGGTTGAACCAGTAGCGACGATAAATAAACGTAAATACACACTTACACGTATGGTGATCCTATATGTATACATATATTTAGTGATTTAGTGAATGGCTATGCACATGTTTTAATATGGTTCTATATAATTTGCTATGATTTTAGATACTACTAAAATTACGAAGAATAGTACAAACCTAGACACATGAATGACCAAGTTCAATGTTTCATGTTGTTCCGAGCAAATGGCGTTATGATAAGAAAGGGACGTTACTTTTGTAGATTATTCCTAAGCAGCAACGTGTTTATAAACTGATTTAGTTCATGTACTGCAACATATATTTACAGAATATTACATCGGTGTATGCTGTTTGAACAGTATGTTCATAAACACACCGAGTTATATCGAAGTTTTTTTCTGTTTTGGCGAAGCCTATAGGCTTCATTTATTTCCTAAAAATGTTTTTTCCTGGACGAATGGGAATTTATGTAATAAGAATTACTGCTATGTATTCGTATTATAGGTATTAAAATTGTCCATTTGTTTTCAGGGAACTAGTTCCAAGCTTTCACTGGTGTGCGCATAGAAATACAGGCTTGAGCTGGAATCCAGAAATGGCCAGGTCAATCTATTTACGTACATGTAGTTGAAATTCTGCAACAATATTTGGTTCCCATATGATTCCCGGATGTTCCAGCAGAGATGTGGTAGGCCTATATACTATTTTGTTGATATGGTTTCATGTTATTGTCAACATATTTGCATTTATATACTAAAGTATTCACTTTATAATGTATATACATTCACTCAATACACAATCCAAGTGTGTATTATGCAGAGTGAGGTTTCAATCGTCCTTCTATTACATATTTATATGTAATAGATTTTCTTGTTTATACTAACGATGCATAACAATGCAGACTATATGAAAAGCATCTACGTCTAACGATGGGGTTTCTTCCACATAATGCAAATGTAAGTTGTTGCCATACTAGTTTAAAGTATATATACAAACATGCGTATGTACACCCATGCACACGATACTCATACATGCATGTAAATGCATTCACAAAAGCATACATATATGTGCCATATATATTTCGAAGTTAGGTTTAAAGCAGCATTACATCGTATGATTTAAAAGATATTTGAAAAATTCAATGTTTACGTATGGGTAGCAATACTGCTACACATTCTAACATTATACTTTGTATGCTTATGTTCATTTGGTAGACAGTGTTTTTTGGCGATAAAACAAACACGAAACCGAAAGTAGGACTTTCCTATTCGATCGGTCACGCACTTGTTTACATTCGGAATGCATTGTCCCCATTTGTCCCACGTTGTCTTTTTTAATTAAATTACTTGATATGTTGATTCATACCTCTGTTAGCTAAGTCTTTTGGGGACATTTCTACATCCCCGCGAGGGGTTCCACATTAGAGGAAGATAGATAGTCTTTCCTGTTCAAAATATATACGTTGTTCTCTACATCCTCTGTTGTTTCACACATGTGCGCTGTGGATGTTTACAGTTCGTGTGTTGATAAACAAATTCGCGTAGACGACGGATTAAATTTATTGGAACTTTATCATATCTGAGCGACTATTTCGATTTTTGTAAACACACACACATTAGTATTTTTATTTTACCCAAAACATCCTTTATTACGATCTAATGCTGCTTTAAGGTATTTATCAAACACTACTTTAATCATTCTGACACCTGGAGTGTGGCTTGAAGACATAAAAGAAGAAGAAGAAGAAGAATTGGTTTTATTTGCATATAAACCGACAAATCCTTTACAAGAAACAATATAGCATATAATATAAATCACGCAAAGATGACGAGATCGCATGAGGGTTTTGGTAACATATACCATTGACTATTACACACACAAACACACACCATGTTATCTACAGTATGAACACCATAATAATAATAATGTTCACACATACTACATAAGTTACATTATAAGAGACCTAAAACATACACACGGTAATTTACACTAAACGTGTCAAATTTAACATAGCACTATGCAAGCAACTGTTGCCTTTGAATGAATGCTTTATATGTAAATACGCTTACAGTTTCCTATATCTGAAACATTTTCAGTTGTCATTAATGTATTAAAATTACTAGGATGGTTCCAATAGTATTTCTTTATACATAACTGTTCATTATTGAACAGGAACACACACTTCTGGGGAAATCACAGCATAGCTTAAATGTATGTAACAGACCCGTAGCCACACTGAGGCACACCGAGGCAGTTGCCTCGGTTAAAATTTCCAAAGCCACCAAAAAATAATTTAAATAAATAAAATACCTAACATATCCCTTTGTTGTATAAAATGTTGACTGCTAGAGAGCTGAAAGGTCAGTACATAACTATACGTCTAAACTTATTAAATCAGGAAACGCAGGAAATTGCTTCTATATCCCGCCAATGTTAATGGGGACCATGCCACCGAACCCCTAGATTGCCTCGGTTGAAATTTGCCTCTGGCTACGATACTGTGTAATATAACATTTCAGGACATCCACAACCCTCCAGAAACAATATGCATGAATAGTATAGTTTAAATGACTTTACAATACGTTAGACATGGACATACCGTAGTTAATATTCAAAATGTAACGTCTGTAACGGAGAAATCAGTGCTGTTATTTCAATTGCCGTTTCACGTAATTTATATAGCCCATAAAAGTGTATTAATATTGTCTGCAAGAACTTTCTATTATAACCGCAGCATCGGCAGGGATTCTTGGTCGTATTTGCTAAGCACTAACATTATATTATGTCGATGATTAAGACGTAGTTATTGTCATTATAATTATATGTGAATACATATTGGATCATTGAACCTTAGTTTAAACAATATGTATTGGGGAGGGTCGTAACTAATGTTGCTAAAACGTGTGGCCCAACACATTTGCCTCAAATTGCAAATTATTGTGCACAACAATGACACCAATCGTATATACTATGCATAATTATACACGTGTGTTCATTTGTTCTGTTCTGTATATTATATATATAGAATGAATGCAATAATATATGATTAAACTAACTACATTTATTTCTTTGAATAAACATAGTCAAGTATAAATAATATGTACATACATGTAGGATTGAGGAGAAAGAAACCTGCTTGTATGGTTACCTCTTTCCTTGAACCTTCGACACGAATAGTAGTATCACAGAACTAGGTTGGGACGGCCGAATATTCGAATACTATTCCAGTATTCGAATATTCGGGGGGAAATACTATAAAAAATGAAATAAACTGTCATTAAAATCAGATACTTTGTTTTCTTTTGAAACCACCATAAAACCTTGCAATACAAAAGATATCGCCACAGGATGTGTGAATAAACCATGCTGTGGTCGCATCCAAGGCAGGTATTAACTGACACTCTGCCATGTAATCGGATAGTTACAGTAGGTGTTAAGGTAGGTAGTGTTTAATTATGATGTCAAATCTGTTTAGACAGAGAATGAAATATTAGACACTTTGCAACAACATCCACCCCCACGTTTCTTAAAATTTGAATTAACTGCTCAATATTACCAAAACGTACTATTTAAAGTACGATATTTATGATGGCTACGGGTTCAAGCCACACTCAGGCTGTATCTCATTTATATGAACAAATTGGCAGTTTATTACGGAGTTTGGTACACCAAGTACTGGTTAACCTCTGGAGCCTGCCCAGGAAAGGTGCTGTTAGGTAAAATGCTCGTCGCTCAAATGGGCAACCGGTAGCGACGTTAAATAAACTTAAATATTAAAAAAAAATTGTCCTCAAAAATGCTTCCAGCTCAGTCACACGTTTGGAAAAACTACAGTCGCTCTGATAATAAGACAACTGCTAGGTGTAATCTATGCTAATTGGATTTAACATATTCGGGTACAACATCAATCTGAATAATCATTTGAAAAACAAACACCTTTCAACGGAAAGCAGTTCAAGTGGCAATGGTTTCATTTGTGAAAACGCCAATTAATGTACAGTGGATGATAACAATAACTGAATGAGTCGTCGTCATATTTGCATGTCCTTAAAGGAAGATGAAGTTTACGCAATTTTTATAAGAGTTTGAGTGATTTTGAGTTTTTGATATATTCGAATACATTCCCGACCGAATATTCGAATACCAAAATCGCTATTCATTGCCATCCTTAGTAAATACAAATACCAATACCAAACAGTTGATTCCACATAGAACAGTATTACAATGTTTATAGTAGTATACAAATTGTAAGAGAAGACATGGAAATATATAGATACCATTTTCTGAAGGTCATATACAAATCCAGAAAAACGGTTGCATGTACAAGTAGTTTTAACAAACATAGATAATACATATTAGACACTCATGTTCTTTGACCAAACTCTTTCAGACAGAAACCCTAATCTTATTTGTAAAGTAGAGATATTTTGACATATTATTTATTACGATTTTAGAGGTAGAATTTAACAGTGACGTAAACTTATTTAGGTTTGGCCAATGACAGAAATGTGGCTTAAAGTACCGTATCATTAAATCCCGGTAGTTGTACACTATTTTAAATAATATTAATATGTATTCTCTGAAAGAAGCAATACTTCAGTTATATGAATATGAACAACACTAAGAGTCATGGTATGTCTGCCAATCATGTGTTATTGAAACTATTAGATTGTCTTGGATAACATATGAATTAGATTGTGTGTGTGTGTGTTTTACGTTTATTTATCGTCGCTACCGGTTGCCAATATGAGCGACGCCTCCTGAAGAGATTAGTCATTTTAGATTTTTGGAGGATAGTACAATGATACAGACAGAGACCCATTCTGTAAAGCACCGACACGAGACATCGGTTTAACGTCCCATCTGAAAGACTGTTAATTTTATTAGGGTCAGACGGGGGATCGAACCTGCGATCCCTGGATTACCAGTCCAGCGTGCTACCACTGGACTACAGCTCCGTCTGTGAATTATATTGTCAAACCGCTTCGGAGCGTCTACACAGGACAATCTGTAACTCCAATGAGTGTCTAGAGATATTGAAGCCATTCCAAAACAACAGCAGTGTATGTGCGTGTAGATATACTGACAACATATAAAACTGTGCACTTTAGTATTGGTTTAAACATATTTATTCGATAATAATGTACATTACATATACATTGTATACAAAACGAAAATGGATTAAATCGGAAGCTTAAAGCTTATTGAGATTTTCTCCATTTCTCCACTTTAGTATTGAGCGTTACATTTTCGTTAAACATTTTAGAATTATGTATTTTACTATTATGAGCGTCGAAAATACTCCTTCACACATTGCAATAGTTTACCCAATATTTCGTACATGTTGATACCACGTTTGCTTATAATTATATGTTTTCTGACAAAGGATATAGGATTGCATCTCTAAGGCAGGTGTACAGTTGCACAGTTTCATTTTGGTGTGAGTATATATTTACCATTGCCAATGCAGAGTGTTTGGGAGAGCTAGGACGTGCTAGGCACTGGGGAGTATTCGATGAGATGATCGATATGAGTTGTTCTCTATGAGAGTGTATCGATGATATTGTTCTGCTTCGATAGAGTTCCAGGACGACTTTGATCTAATATGAGGTCCAGCAGTTAGGCACCAAGATGAATGATCATGTTCTAGACGATTACCAGTCAAGCATGAATGACCACATTTACGCTTTCATCCGCGCCAACGAGAGTGATTAATATAAGTTGTTAAAACTGGTTTCGTCGTTGTAAAATAAATAAAAATTTAAGAAAGACCAAACATGATTTGCAGTTCCAATGTGTTATGCACAACGTTGCAGATTGGCTGATACATGGTACAAGTAGGTCAACCAATCAACGTGGAGAGTCGTGGTTGTCATCCGTGACCTCGTTCTGTCTCTCTAAGGTTATCACTTGCCCTTTTATGTCTATTCTCCGACTAACGTTCTCCTTTAGGGGTCAAACACCTAACTGTTGGTCAAATTGGAGCAGCAATCGGACCTGGCAGTTAACATCGGAACACCTGGGCCCGAGGAAGTTTAATATATAAAACTTTTCTCCGATCTCAAACTTCTTATTGTTTCAGCTGACATTGAAACTTAGAATCAACCATTCAAATCACTTGAGTTTAGGATCTGAGAAAAGTCATATAACCTTGGGAACTGATCGCTTCCCGGAATATGTCTCGATTGTCCGTCGATGCTCCATATGAGACGTGCAAGTGGGTCAAAATAGAATCAATCACATAGCTATGTATGTTTGAAGTTCAATCCGCCGTTGTTCCTCTTCACGCCGTGCATACCGGAACGTCTGACAATACTAACCAGCCGGAAAAGAACGATTGCCCGCGGGTAGCAAGTCGAAATCCCAAAAATGCCCAGAATTATACACTGCTGCTGGGTGATGTGGCCCTTCCGTTCCTCGACGTGACCGCCGTGAGGTCAGCCATACGTCTGAAGTACGAGGGGTATTGATTTGGCTTAGCGAAGGTACTGTAAAGCTGGGCGAAAAAACATTAGATCTGAATGCAAAGTGATTTAAATTCTCAAACAGGCTTAAAAGCTGAATTAGAACCCACACTGAGACCGATGGGGTATTAATACTAGCAGTAAACATGTGTACACAGGTGCAATCGGTACTTAGTTGCCAGAATACAAGATACACGTCATGTACTTTAGTGTACTTTGTTGTACTGTTAACGACGGTGTACGACTGTTGAGATATTTGAATGTACCAGTGTTTCACAGAATGGTGCACGTGTACGTGACAACATTGTGTAATGTTGTTTATGATGAAAATTATCTTAGAATGTATACATCTAATTAAATATGTTCTGTTGGTTTTTAATTATTGAACCGGAGTTGTTATATTATTATCAGTGGTAGAGCGGTCCTGGGTTCGATACTCGGTCAGGCCACGTATGTAGTAAGTCATTGAACAAGGCACATTATACACATTGCTTATGTCAACCGCTTAGGTCGGCTAACCCTGCACAGGAAACATGTATAGGTCCCCGCAATCGGTTTGACATTAATGGAACATGCAAACAAATTTGGTGATATCAATAGAAGATATATGGAAGCAAGTTCTAACTTGTTTCATTAACCGACATGGAAACCATTATAATCTAAAACAAATTTAGACATTAAGCACACAGTCAACTATACGTTGTTTTTATAACCCGTTCGAACTAAAATAATATATTGCTAAGACTTTGGGATCAAGCGTCAATGAATGATTAATAAATTAGAAACACATGCCATCATATACAATACCACAATCGTCACACTTTATACAAATTTCTGTTAGCCTGGTTGCGAACCAGAGTAGACTCTGTAATGGGTCTCTGTCTGTATCATTGCACTATCCTCCAACATCTAAAATTACTAATCTCTTCAGGAGGCGTCGCTCATATGGGCAACCGGTAGCGACGATAAATAAACGTAAAACACACACATCGATGCTATACACAAGGCATGTAAAACAACCAGGTAGGCTTCTGGAATTGAAACATCTTCTGTATATTACACCATTCTCCAAACAAGAAAAGATTAGTTCTGGAGAAGATCAACTTAGGTGCGCTGATAAAATAAAAGTATCCAAAATTAAAACCAAATAGAGTAGCACAAGTGTGTGCTTGTGAGACAGTAGTTGAAAATGCAACTGGGACATTATCTTTAGACGTTTATAAAGCATTTGATCATTTGTCAATATCTAAACAGATCTACTTATTATTGCCTTCAGTGATGAATAGTTGTTTTTATTATGTGTGTTATTTTTGTTTATGATAATTGTATGCATCTAATTGTGCACTGAGATTAGTGCCCGTCACCATACATGTTTCACTGTGTAATGTTTTGTATTGATGCGTTGTTCATGGGTCAGAAATGGCGTAAATACGAAATAAAGATATATCGTATCATTTAAAAGTATTGTCTGTTTGTATGTGTATATGACACCGGTAAATGAAGCGAGCCTGAAAGGTTTCACAAGAAGAGAAGGAGGATTTATTTAAGCCAATATGTACGTCTCGCATATATATCCTATGCTATAGATAATTCAAATAGTTTACCCAGGTCACCAACAATGGAAATGCCAACATAATAACCATCCAAACTGGATAAGCCCAGTTAGGTCACGCATATACGCATTACTTGCTTATAAGATGCGAAGGATAAACTATTTGTCAAACATGTTAATACGAAAGCCCAAGTTCAAAAGTTCGAGAAGCTCATTAAAATTGCTACATTATTATAGAGCCATTCGTGCATATCTCTACATAGAATTCTCAACCCAATCTTGTGAAACTTACGGCCCGAAAAGAGTCATGGCGTTGGTCTGTTGTACACATACTTAGATACTTTCATTTCGTTTAGAGTTACATGATGAAAGAACTGAATACAGGAATGAAGGCCACGGTTCTTTATTGTGACGAGACATAACGAAGGTGTGTGTATTGAAGTATCTCGTACATCAGTCACGAATCACGAACTTTGCTGAATTAAATGCATCTAATTTTGTTTACATTTATCTTTATTTATTGAAAGATAACCTTGAATATTTATCATAATTATTTCGTTTACGTTATTTCACCAACGGTTTGATAGGCTGCATACTCTCTATAAATATAATGCTTCGTACATTGATTAAAGATTAGCACGAGACAAAATAACATTAATCATGACCCCACCCCGCTAATCGCGAATAATGTCGCATTTAGTGCTATGACAGCCTGGAGCAAGATCAGACGACACAGAACGTGTACAGAACGCGCCGTCTGATCAGGCTATATGCTGTTTGCTATTTGGAACGTGAAGCTTGGCAGAATAGCAAACAACATGGATCCTGGTCAGACGCACGCGGCATGTGCACATTTTTTCAAACTGAATCAGCGAGATAAGAGTCAAGGTACCAAGTTCAGCCAATTGCAACCGCGATGAGTCATCTGAATTGTTGCGTCATCAATGGTAGTGGTGCTGTTCTAAATACATAGATTCATAAAGGCAATTTATAAATAGTAATATTTCGCTAAACAACTGTTTGGAAATGCAAATACATGGATGCATTTATGACACTTTTTAATCATACGTTTATTATAACACAATTGGTGTATATGATACACCACAATGCGCATACACACTGATTTCTTTAAGGAATGAATAGCGGGTTAATAGTTTCCATCGGGGTATGAACTATATTGGGCGTGGTCAAAAGTGTGTAGTTGCTGAAGGCATCCACACTAACATTAAGCAAGGTCAATGTAGTTCATATCCCAATGGATATGTTTATATAAATATTTGCATTAATTATTCTTTTTAATGACACAACGAAAATATAGCACACTTTGTATTTAAAATGTTTTTTAGTCCAGATTTGCAACTTCCCGTGTGCCGGAACAGGTAAATAGGTCATTATTGGAACAGTGTAAGCTATAAGACACGCCTTTTCTCGCGACGAACGTTGTCTAATAATGCGAATGCCCGTAGTTTCGAGTGCGCGTGTCAGCTGCATATCATTAGTTGGAAACCTTCATGTGAAATTGTATGCAATCAGGGCACGGGCACATACGTTCATGGAAGGTAATGCAATTTCGATGTAAATATTATGGAATAAACACGCCATGTTTGTAAATGTTGATTTATCTATATTGGACTGGGTGTGCTTTTGTAATGTACCAATGTATTTGATTTTCAAAGCTGCAATATAGTTATCTTTGATTCTAAAATCCACAGTTAGGCATTTCTTTAGAATGTGCTGCACACCAAGATATTATAATAAGCGTATAATTAGAAATCGTCATAAAATGCTTCCATTATATTTCCATTTCGAAACAGTTGTTAGGCGAATTTACTATTTATAAATTGCACCCTTTATGAATCTATGTATTTAGAAAAGCACCGATAACTGTGTAAGATTAAACATTCATTTACTTTACAACGATTGCGAAGCAAGTTTTAACAGCTTATATTAATCACTCTCGTTGGCGCGGATAAAAGCGTATATGCTATCTTTCGTGTGGGAGGAAACCGGAGTACCCGGAGAAAACCCACCTGTCCGATCTGGTGACCACCGTACCATCTCACATACTTCCCGGTCCGAGGATCGAACCCGGAATTGCATATTAGTACTATTATTTTCCCATTTGAATCCGTGGGGGGGGGGGGGACATGCAAATACGTCAACTTTCATCTGATCACTATCTATTTTCTCTCAATGGAATGCATACATGCCCGACTGCGGTCGCAGTTTATGAATTAATACAAATTGGGTTGTCTACCTCGCCTAGTGAGCGGACTGAAATCACTTAAAATTATTATTGACACTTTACTTCCGAGTCAAACTGTAACAGTTTACGTCCGAATCAAACTGTAACATTTAACTTCCGAATCAAACGGTAACAGTTTACTTCCGAATCAAACGGTAACATTTTACTTCCGAATCAAACGGTAACATTTTACTTCCGAATCAAACTGTAACATTTTACTTCCGAATCGAACTGTAACATTTTACTTCCAAATCAAACGGTAACATTTTACTTTCGACTCAAGCGGTAACATTTTACTTCCGAATCAAACGGTAACATTTTACTTCCGAATCAAACGGTAACATTTTACTTCCGAATCAAACTAACATTTTACTTCCGAATCGAACTGTAACATTTTACTTCCAAATCAAACGGTAACATTTTACTTTCGACTCAAGCGGTAACATTTTACTTCCGAATCAAACGGTAACATTTTACTTCCGAATCAAACTGTAACATTTTACTTCCGTTGCTAGCAATGAATGCCACTATAAGTTTTCAGTACATATATCAAATCACGTTCAACAATAATAATAATAATAATAATATATCTATTGTTCCTCCAATATTGAAGAGTTTAACATATATACACGCAAGACAATATTAATGAACATACATATTTACATAAATGAAAATGTACTAGAATGTCATTTACAACATACATTTTTAACACAGAATCGTATGCCTCAACACTCGAGTGCAGCTGGAGTTCTGATATATGTGTGTGTACTGTATCCTAAGGACTGACGAAAATGAAACCATTTAGCGAGATATTACTTATATTAACACTATCTAAAACTACTGTCAAAAATAAACTCAACAAAATGAAAGATTGCTTTGGACCTGAATGTATAAATGACAAGACCTTTTAGTATGTAAATTTTAGTAAGTAATATTAATGAAATTTAAATTGCACAAAGCAATTATACTTATGACTTGCTTGTATCAGAGATGAGGAGGAAATAATACCAATTTTAACCAAATCTAGGAAGCCAAAATTAACCTCGACTTAACGCGAAAACGAAAGTTAAATCTAAAGTATTGGCATAGATTTAATTATTAAATATTCATTTAGTACCATAACTCTTACCGAAATCTTAACCCGAAACGAAATAGCAAGAATATGCGGCACAGACGACTATGTACTAATAGAATGTTTGGTCAGTTGGTATCAATAACTTACATCTCATAACCAAAACAAAAAGAAACAACTTTAAATTCTTATACGACATTGGAAATATACAACCATTTCAAGGCAATGACATCTTAAGTAATACACATACATTCACTATATAATAATACGATTCGAGTTATTAATGAATAAAAGATATTCTCCAAATTTAAAAGTTTTATATTTATTCATTTACTTTATTGTTTATTTCATGCGTTTTATTACATGTTATGCAGTCTATACATGTAATATAATTACATTTCATTTCAATGTTTAACCATTTAAATCTCCATTCCGTCTTCACTGGCAGTATCCGTTGAGCTGCCGCACTCATCAGCCGTAAGAATTTCATGAATATTGTTGCATATTTATATTAATTTTAAATATTAAAAAAGACAAACAAATATACCTTCATTGAGGTTCGAACCCTGCACCTTCGACGCCATACACATTATATATTACCACTACACCAACGAGGCTACTGCATTTCACTACCTACAATTTCAAGGCTATATAATACTTTATAATGACTTTACTGTGACCTAAGGTCGATTGCATATGCAGATGTCTCAAGTAAATTCAAGCTTGTGATAACTAATTAAGTGATTAATGTTGCTTCTAAATCAAACTATGACAGTTTACTTCAAATTCAAACTGTAAAATGTGGCTTCAAAATCAAACTGTAAAATGTTGCTTCTAAATCAAACTATGACAGTTTACTTCAAATTCAAACTGTAAAATGTGGCTTCTAAATCAAACTGTAAAATGTTGCTTCTAAATCAAACTATAACAGTTTACTTCAAATTAAAACAGCAACAGCTTACTTCAAATTCAAACTGTAACATTTTGCTTCAAATCAAACTGTAAAATGTTGCTTCTAAATCAAACTATGACAGTTTACTTCAAAATCAAACTATTACATCTTGCTTCAAAATCAAACTGTAAAATGTTGCTTCTAAATCAAACTATGACAATTTACTTCAAAATCAAACTGTTAAATCTTGCTTCTAAATCAAACTGTAAAATGTTGCTTCTAAATCAAACTATAACAGTTTACTTCAAATTAAAACAGCAACAGCTTACTTCAAATTCAAACTGTAACATTTTGCTTCAAATCAAACTGTAAAATGTTGCTTCTAAATCAAACTATGACAGTTTACTTCAAAATCAAACTATTACATCTTGCTTCAAAATCAAACTGTAAAATGTTGCTTCTAAATCAAACTTTTTTTTTTGTTTTGTTGTTGTTTTTGTGACAGTTTACTTCTAAATCAAACTGTAAACTATTGCTTCTAAATCAAACTATAACAGTTTACTTCAAATCCAAACTGATCATGACGAGTCGTCTCATCAAGATCTGCACATTTTGCCAGTAGTATTACTATTTTTAGACAAAATTACCCATTTTGATAAATGAACTGGTCGAAATGTAATTTTCTTATTAATTTATTGGTCTAAACATATCATGGACCAGTCCATGTCAGTTACTTGGTGTTGAATGGGTTAATGCTATGTACAGTTACTGGGTCAGTGCCCATTTTAGAATTACGTCTGCTGGTTTTTACTATAACACACTGAAACAAAATCGGCATACGTGAATACACACGAGAATAAAATACCTATAAAATATTTGTTTATTTCTCGAAATATTTAAATAATAACCGATAAGAGATTGTGATATGCGAAAATAGACGTAGAATGCACGGTCTAGTGTTCTCATACAAATGTATCTATAATAGTTTAAGTGCACTTCACATATGTATCACGATGAACTTAAAACGTAGGTTCATACTGTAGTTTCTCATATCATACAATATTTATCATCAGTATCATTTGGGGCTATATCGTCGGCGGCGGGCAGTTTACCCAACAACGCATTTCCTGAACAGGTTCCAGTGGTTATAGTTTATACAAATTTATTTTAGCTCGATTGCGAAACAAGTTCTTTCAACTTATATTAATCACTCTCGAGACCTCATTCCTGATGGAATGCATCGCCATGAAGGAGAGAGAAGAGGCAATATGGAATGTAAATGCCTTGCCTAAGGGCACAATCGTAACGGCTCCAGCCGGTTCCAGGGGTTAAGCGGTGGTTGCACCAACCTCCGTAAGAAACTGCCAACTTTTTCATATAAAGAGACACGGCCTGTGCGGGGCTCGAACCCGTGAGTGGGGCTCGAACCCGTGATTGTCAGTCGACCGTAACCACTCGATCACGAAGGCGGACCATTGCACAATATCATAAAGCTAGTGTCAACGAGTGTTTGGATGCATTTCAAATGTTAAGAAAATGACGGTAGATGGATCCTGTCTTTCCTTTGCCCCGAATGGCACGTTCTGCTTTTTATGTGGGTCAGTGTGTGCGTTAATGTCATTGTGTGTTACTGTTGGTAACATTTTGGTGGCATTACAATAAGGAAAAGTGCATTTAAAGACATTTGTGATTTTGTAATTTTTGGCGAGACATTGGACATTACCGGAAGTAAACACAAAACTATTTCTTAGAATATACATGACCAATATGATTGCTTTAATTTCTGTTGGTAGTTGAACAGCTTCTACGGGCATAATCGTGGCTTCTGCAGCTGGTCTCGAACTCCGGACCTTATTTTGCTTTTATTTGTTTGAAGAGAATATACCATGTAGACAAGTGCTACTTGCGGAGCCTCCGTGGTGTAATGGATACGGTATCCGTCTCGTAGCCGAGAGGTTGTGAGTTCGAACTGCGCCACAACCACGGTGGCTGGCGATATCCTTATGCAATACTTGTTATTCCTTACTGCCTCTCCCTGGCGATGGATTCCATCAGGAATGAGGTCTCGAGAGCGACTGAACACACTAATGTTGTAAGATTTTGTTTTCGCAACTGAGCTAAAAGAAATGTGTATATATCTACGAAACAAAGGCTCATATGCAATACAGCCGGACATAATTGACTACAGAATTGTGAATATGTATACCTATACTTGTTTTGTATTTATAATTACTATAATAATGTATCTGCTCTAAGCATCTTATAGATGTTTTATGCAATAAACTAGTGTTGTCGTTGTTGTTGATTTCGTCGCTGTCGTCATCATCGTCGTTGTTGTCGTCATCATCGTCATCATCGTCGTCATCGTCGTTGTCGTCGTTGTTGTTGACTGATTTCACATACAGTTTGTCCATGGCTAAGTTAATATTACGGCGTGCGTTATTTCCATCAACTAGCTCCATTGTGTTGAGATAAGATGTGAGATTATTCCATTAGATAAACAATATGGAACATTATTGTTATCTGTCGATCAATATACACGTGTTCTACCAAACAGCATGCAGTGTCCATTATACATCAAAATGTAATGGTGTCGTTTACATGCTGCTTTCAATGTGTGTGCGTTATGTGGTTTTAAAGTCACATAAACAAGTGATATGATTGAAGTATCGTATACGAAATCTACCAATGCGTACAACACCAACAAATCACAATAAATAAACCAGAAATGTTACAGAAACAATGCACATTCATACACGTGTATACTTAATCCAATATGGCGCGTTGGCTTGTGACGTCACAGCAGTCTAAATACAAGGGAAGTAATCGGCCGCGCACCTGCATGCCTAATGTTACCTGAGGTATTTCGATCGCGTCTAATATATACGGTACACGTTTGTTTAGGAAAAATCGGATCTGTAGCCCAGTGGTAACACGCTGGACTGGTAATCCAGGGATCGCAGGTTCGATCCCCCGTCTGACCCTAATAAAATTAACAGTCTTTCAGATGGGACGTTAAACCGAGGTCTCGTGTCGGTGCTTTACACCGTGCACGTAAAAGAACCAGAGGAGACTCTGGAATGGGTCTCTCTCTGTATCATTGCACTATCCTCCAAAATCTAAAATGACTAATATCTCCAGGAGGCGTCGCTCATATGGGAAACCGGTAGCGACGATAAATAAACGTAATAATAAATAAAAAAAAGGAAAAATCGCTCGGATTTTGAATCTATGTGTCGGTAGGTACAGACTATTTTTGCAAATGTATACTCTTATGAAGTTCTAGCTATTTCATTGTTATTTCATTGCTCTTTAAGTATATAGCGACTCTCCAAGCTATTATAAATGGACATTTAATAATATTTTATTGCATTTTTTTCATACATTACATTACAATTATACACACAATGAAATACGTAGAAAAACAATATGAAATTATATTAGAATTTATTATTATTGCTGCATACGATTCAATCTGGGGGAGAAAAGCAAATGGGTTGGGCTACAAGTTATGACATATTGGTGCACAAATACCCATACCAGCACAGGCCGGGGTAGAATCACCAATATTTCGCAAGCCAACTGGATAAGCTTCCTCACACGAACTAATTATACAAACCGAGTGTAATCAGAACGTATAACGGTGCAACGCGAGTGATTTGAAGTCAACGTTCATAATGTGTTTTACGTTTATTTATCGTCGTTACCGGTTGGCTACCCATATGAACGACGCCTCCTGAAGAGATTAATCATTTGAGATTTTTGGAGGATAGTGCAATGATACATACAGAAACCTATTACAGAGCCTCCTCTGGGTTGTTTTACATGTACGATGTAAAGCACCGAAACAAGACCTCGGTTTAAAGTTACATTTGAAAGACTGTTATTTTATTAGGGTCAGACGGGAGACCGAACCTGCGACGGGGGATTACAAGTTCAGCGTGTTACCACTGGACTACAGCTCCGTCTGTGAACGACCACAACCACTCAGGCCCCCGCTTTATAACGAATACTTTTATGTATATGATATAAGCAGAAATCGATCCAATATGTAAAATATTGGACTGTGTGAGGCTTATATCTTACTTATAACACGCACTTATATAACAAGATCCTACGACTGAAAATTGTAACTTATATAACAAGCTTCCTCACAAATAACGAACTGATGAACTTTTTAGTTCAAATTGGAAAATAAAGTTTCTTCTATAACAAGATCCTACGACTGAAAATTGTAACTTATATAACAAGATCCTACGACTGAAAATTGTAACTTATATAACAAGATCCTACGACTGAAAATTGTAACTTATATAACAAGATCCTACGACTGAAAATTGTAACTTATATAACAAGATCCTACGACTGCAAATTGTTAATTTCGTTCATGTGCATGTAGGATTTAATATACTGTCATTTGACACCAGTCCAATATTATTAATAATGGATTTTAGACGTCACGACATTATTTTAAAATAGAATATTGATTCCATCTGACAACTACATGTATTGCATTATGGCCATATGGAACACTATATATCACAAGCAACCAATAATATTCCATCCACCGATAAGAAACCGATGTTAAATACTGTTGTGGCACGGCACTGGACGGCTAATCAGTGTATTGCTTGGCGACGCAGCCGAGGCTATGCGGGCTTGGCATCTAGGCCGTGCCTATATCTCTAATTAAAGCTCCTTCTCGTGGAATATTATCTGTACATATTAATCGATATATTACTAGAACGATGGTTCTGCCACACCATGTAGCTTCCTCAAACTTGATTATCTATTGTTTACATTCTATTGTTTCTTTGTTCGTTATTTGGGAGTCGTAACGACAGCTTAGGTCATATGGAGACCATCCAGCTGTTTTTGTTGGAAGGTTACCCCGGGTGTCCCTCCGAGCAGTATATCAAACAACCTGGGTAGAACCACCGACCTTCCGTAAGTCATGTGAATGGGTTTCCCCCGTGAAAGAAATCCAATCAGCGTTTAGCTTTCATTTCAATCGATTTGTAGTTATTGTGTACATAATTATTTGTTGTAAATTATGTTATATAATGTCGAATAAGTATGTTTAGACCAAAGACTTCAAACATCACATATATTGAGACCCGAACCGAAGCAATTGAGGCACACGCGATGAAGTCAACGACAATAAGAACTCGGCCACCGATGCCCCACATAGTATTTTGTATAACGCCACTAGTGATAATAATGCTTTCAATGTTCATTCGGTGAAATATATAGAGGATATTTGTTTGTTTTGAGTGAATATGGAATATATCGCACTGAGAAGTGAGAACATTTCAAATATTTTCATATGTTCTCACTTCGAGGTGAGATATATTCCATATTCACTCAACACAAACAAATTTTCTTTTTATTTTATGCTAATTGGTGAAAAACAAACACAAAATGAAGAAATTAAAATAGCTGACAGCCGTGTTTTGGCGCGGATGAATACATTGACGACTATACGTCGTGATACACAAATGTGCCGCCATCTTGAATTTAAAGTTGAATCGAGGAAAAATAAATGAAAACATTTATTGGATTTATTGTTACAATTTGCAGTGACAAAATTCGAGACATTGTCAGTTGTATTTCGCTTTTGATTTGTTTCATAACAAAGACAATAATACAGGTAAATAGTGTCATTGAAGCCAGGTAAACGGTACAAATTAAATGACTCGTGTGACACGGTGAAGAATAGTGCATTGGGAAGGGAGATAATAAAAATGTAGTCCGGCAAAATACAGTGAGTGATATGCAGTGAGTGATATGGATTATATCTCACTGATAGAACATTGTATTTTATCAATTAGCATAAAATAAAATTCGATCACACACTGAAACAATCAAGTATCCCTTACTAATTACAACTGCCGAGATACATTGCAAACTGGACAGTGGATTGTGCAGACTGGTATATTTCTTTGAAATAGTCAAAGACTAATACTATATAATAATCATACTTGTAAAATGCATTATGTACATGCTGTAGTGTTCAAATCTTTTCTACGGAGAAGCCAAACATTAATGTTGCCAGAACTCAACTCATCCCAACCCTAATAAGAGACATCTCTTATTTTCTATTACCTCCCTTGGCAGATAAATGATTTATTCCAACATGTGATTAGGTCCTTTTAGTTAGAATCCTTTGTTTTTACTGTTGTTCCTTAACTAGATGTTGCGGTATGATAAATGTGATTTTATCAAAATCGCGTTAATTAACTGATAACATTCTTTTACAAATACGTACCCATTGCATATACTGTATGAGATATGTTGAGATATAGTAATTGAATACTCATAAGAAGCGATAGTGGAATAAAATTGCCAGCATGTTGTGCAAAGGAAACAACGATAAAAACAGAGGAACACTTAATAGGACCTATCTACTTTTAGGGAGTATTCAGGGGAAGTAATTGACCGATGTCTCTCATTCTTTATTTGCTATGGTTGTGTATGCGTAAATAGGCAGAAGTGCATCCGCGGTCCACGAATGTAGTCCCAATAACTAATATAGTTCATTTTTCATTTTGGTAAAAATGCATTTTCATGACAGGCAGTGTATAGTGTTTGTGTTTTTTGAGAATGTATGTGACTTGATAAGACTTCAGACTAGTTGATGTGTAGAAAGTTGTGGTATAAGAATGCAGGCCATTGCAAAGTGAAGGTTGGTATACTGTATTATTTGGCGGAGGAATATACAGTGTGTAAACACAGTGACGTTATTCACAGGTGAGCATTGGCTATTTGCAACATTACATTTGAAATATACTTGGTGTGTTTCAGGCTGATTTGAATACCTATTCACAGTGGATGTGATCTCAGAAGAAATAAAAACTGGGTCCATGCTGCTTCCAATTCAGTAGTGGGGCGACCATCCCCTACCCAGCGGGTCCTCATGTGGCGGATAGGGGAAACGGCCCTCAGATATGGGGGTTAGCTGTGAATCAAATAAGCAGTCCCGGACCATATGGCGGTGTACCTACCAGGACGGGGCAGGATAGCACATGGCAAAGCTACTCCTATTAAATACTCCACGTGTCCCACAACGGGTGCATCAGGCGAATATATGGACCGCCTTAAAAGTCCTAGCCTAAGGGTGAGGTAACCCCAACAGAAACCTCGAATGCTGAAGCCGGAAGTACTGGGCCGCACGGCGCATTCTAATAAACCACGGTACTACGCATAACGCAACATGAATCACAATGACAGAAGAAATAAAAGATTGGAAATATAAATGAACAGACTGTATGTCTTCACTTTTTACTATGTATTTAATAGGCAATTTATTTGTTGTTTTATCAAATCAAATACATTGCGATAGTGTATCTCCAACGAATACAGTATTTACAATTATAAATATTACTAATTTGTAACATTTTGTGTTGCGGTTAAACCGAAAGTCGAAACAAACATTCATTCAACGTGCATCCTGGTTGCATGTTTACATTGTCGTGTACACATTTCACTTACAGCTGGTATAGTATGCCCTGGTTCTCCATCAAATCGCCAGGTTAAATAATAGTTTGAATAAAGTCTGCTTGCGCGCGTGTGTGTGGGGTGGGGTGGGGTGGGGTGGGGGAGAGGGTGTGTGTGGAGAGGAGGGTGTATGGTAGTTTGTGTTTGGGTTCACACATTCTGAAGAATCTACCGCTTAATGAACCCACACATATACCAAGGTAATAGGATACACGAACTTGGTTACACACAATTATAAATACGTGCATACTGTATTCCATACTTGATTCATCATGCTATTATACCTAGCTCACAAACAATGCGAGAGAGAGAGAGAGGGGAGAGAGAGGGGAGAGAGGGGTATAGAGGGAGAGAGAGAAACAGAAACATTAAACTTTTTTATTACATATGTGTTTATGCTCCTGAAGAAATGTCTGCGGATGCATATAGTTTTCGCACTGTGTGTCCGTCCGTTCGAGTCTATATTTCATGTCCCGACGAGCTGTAACGTCTTTGGCTATGAAGGGATTTAAAACTAATGTGCAACAAATGTTCACCATATAGAGGTGATGTATCGTATACACGACCCAGGTCCGTAGCTACAAGGTCAAGGTCACATTTGTGGGGGGGGGGGGGGGTTCGTCACCTCTGTTATTTCTTGTTTAAATATATTACTTAATAGCGTGTTAGTGCTTTGTTTTCATTTCAATGTTTTATCCCCGTTTTGTTTTAAATAGTTACTGTTTCTTGGAATCACGATGTAAATAAATGCTACAGTAACTAATAGGTGACCCCTGATTGTAATACGGTGATACGTATACGTTGCAATGTGTTTTTTGTAAATCGGCTTAGAATGGATATGCACGTTTTATAAGTTGCAGTTAATTTTGTGCATTATGTGTGTTTTACGTTTATTTATCGTCGATACCGGTTACCCATATGAGCGACGCCTCCTGAAGAGATTAGTCATTTTAGATTTTGGAGGATAGTGCAATGATACAGAAAGAGATCCATTGCAGAGTCTCCTCTGGTTCTTTTACGTGCACGGTGTAAAGCACCGACACGAGACCTCGGCTTAACGTCCCATCTGAAAGATTTTATTAGGGTCAGACGGGGGATCGAACCTGCGATCCCTGGATTACCAGTCCAGCGTGTTAACCACTGGACTACAGATCCGTCTGCGTTTGTGCATTATAATAGTATGCATGTACATATATGAGACTAGCCTGGGAACAGGTGTTGATATAGCTTGCCTGGTCAGTCATATAAATATATGTTTAACACCGAGACCATTAATTAAGCCGTGTTGAGTTTCTGATAATATCAATGTCGTTTTGATAGATAAATTAGTGAACAATCTGGACCCCACGCTATGATGAGACTTTAATAAAGATGAAAACTATATGTCCTGGTCTGGTAATCCAGGGATCGCAGGTTCGATCCCCCGTCTGGCCCTATTAAAATTAATAGTCTCTCAGATGGGACGTTAAACCGTGGGCTCGTGTCGGTGCTTTACACAGTGTACGTAAAAGTATCAGAGGAGACTCTGGAATGGGTCTCTGTCTGTATCATTGCACTATCCTCCAAAATATAAAATGATTAATCTCTTCAGGAGACGTCGCTCATATGAGCAACCGGTATCGACGATAAAAATGTAAAACACACACATTCCAACTGAGCAAAGAGTTACCGGAAAAACAACTTTTTCTTTTTCCTAACTTGTCCTAAAAATGTCATATAGTTCAAGTACAGTGCTTAATTAGTCATATATAGTTAGTTTACAAATGTGTCATTAATACCCAAAGCGATACAGATACACCTGCGGCTAGATCTAGAACGTGTACCATACACATGCGTTAACAATCCAGTATATATAGATAGCGTCCAGAGACAGGCAATAATGCTGCGAGACAAGTCCATGGTTGCTGCGACGATCCGCTGAGACAGACCGTCTTCCAACATTTGTACCGGCCGTGCAGCCTCCACAACATCGTACAGCACTGCTGACACACACTTACAGCGATGTGTGTGTGTGTGTGTGTTGTGTGTTGTGTGTTGTGTGTGTGGGGGGGGGGGCAAGCTGTAAGTAAGTGTGGGAGGGGCAAACTGTAAGTAAGTGTGGGAGGGACAAACTGTACATTTCTAATGTGTGTTTTTACGTTTATTTATCGTCGCTACCGGTTGCACATATGAGCGACGCCTCCTGAAGAGATTAGTCATTGTAGATTTTAGAGGATAGTGCATGATACAGACAGAGACCTCAGACAGGGGATCGAACCTGTTTCTAAGTGCCTACATATAAGGTTATGTACACAATAAATGCTGCGGTTCGCTAACGCTCGTGGCCCTGCACGTATTGTGCAGCATATAACCTTATATATGATCAAAAACCTATACATGTACATACAACATGTATATACATATAGATCAACTCCATGGTTACAAGGTTAACACGGCATCTATTGCATTACGGATGCGCCGTTAGTAATATAACATTGTCGTAGAATTGTGACACGTGCGTTTGACAGCATCAGCGGTCGCTTTAATTAATATGGAATAGTGCAAGCAATCAACTAATAAGGCAAAACACAACTAAGCTTTGACAGCATGGTGTCTCATTTCATTAACAACGGCAAACACGTGTGGTTTAAAGTCGTATTAGCATTAGTTTCGTTATTAAAAGCGACACTCCATCGGTGAAAAAAGTCTCCTGAAGAGATTAGTCATTTTAGATTTTTGGAGGATAGTGCAATGATACAGACAGAGACCCATTCCAGAGTCACCTTTGGTTCTTTTACGTGCACGATATAAAGCACCGACAAGAGACCGACCTCGCTTTATTGGAGAGACTGTTAATTTTATTAGGGTCAGGCGGGGGATCGAACCTGCGATCCCTGGTTCTAGAGTAACAAGACATTGTATAATAACAAAAGCCGCACATGATCCAGTTATGCCTGGTCAGCATTTTATAATGTCAATGTATTGTGCAATTGCACAAATATATCCAAAGTACAAAACATGTGTAGTTATGGTTTGTAGAACCTCAACCCACAAATATATCCAAAGTACAAAACCTGTATAGCTATGGTTTGTAGACCTTCAACCCCCAAATATATCCAAAGAACAAAACCTGTATAGCTATGGTTTGTAGACCTTCAACCCCCAAATATATCCAAAGAAAAAAACCTGTATAGCTATGGTTTGTAGACCTTCAACCCCCAAATATATCCAAAGTACAAAACCTGTATAGCTATGGTTTGTAGACCTTCAACCCCCAAATATATCCAAAGAACAAAACCTGTATAGCTATGGTTTGTAGACCTTCAACCCCCAAATATATCCAAAGAACAAAACCTGTATAGCTATGGTTTGTAGACCTTCAACCCCCAAATATATCCAAAGAACAAAACCTGTATAGCTATGGTTTGTAGACCTTCAACCCCCAAATATATCCAAAGAACAAAACCTGTATAGCTATGGTTTGTAGACCTTCAACCCCCAAATATATCCAAAGAACAAAACCTGTATAGCTATGGTTTGTAGACCTTCAACCCCCAAATATATCCAAAGAACAAAACCTGTATAGCTATGGTTTGTAGACCTTCAACCCCCAAATATATCCAAAGAACAAAACCTGTATAGCTATGGTTTGTAGACCCTCAATCCCCAAATATATCCAAAGTACAAAACATGTATAGCTATTGTTTGTAGACCCTCAATCCCCAAATATATCCAAAGTACAAAACATGTATAGCTATGGTTTGTAGACCCTCAATCCCCAAATATATCCAAAGTACACAACATGTATAGCTATGGTTTGTAGACCTTCAATCCCCAAATATATCCAAAGTACACAACATGTATAGCTATGGTTTGTAGACCTTAAACCCCCAAATATATCCAAAGTACACAACATGTATAGCTATGGTGTGTAGACCCTCAATCCCCAAATATATTCAAAGTACACAACATGTATAGCTATGGTGTGTAGACCCTCAATCCCCAAATATATTCAAAGTACAAACATGTATAGCTATGGTTTGTAGACCTTCAACCCCCAAATATATCCAAAGTACAAAACATGTACAGCTATGGTTTGTAGACCCTCAACCCCCAAATATATCCAACGTACACAACATGTATAGCTACGGTTTGTAGACCTTCAATCCCCAAATATATCCAAAGTACAAAACATGTATAGTATACAAAAACAAGTCATACTGCATGATTCCGAATATAGTGTTAAACTGAAGCTGCAGTCATTTTGTAACATGGATTTAGCTGCAGAAACAGAGCTGCTTTCAAAGGAGTATCGCCTGACGCAAATTGCACAAGAAACCGGTTCAAAGGAATTTTGCAGCAACATTTCCTGATTTGAAGAACATAATATTAAGACTAAATACTTATGAAAAACATAACTAGGCCTTGGGGGTGGGGTGACACTCGACGTACCGGCTTAATGTGTGTACGAGAGTATAAGACAACATCCAAGTACACGAATGATGTACTGGAATTGTGTAGCCATAAACACTGGGGTGAACCATAACACTAGTAACCGTGTTGCGTGAAACCTAACTGTAATACTGCGACACTCGGTGCTTTATGAATACTTGAACCTCAGCGCCAAATATTGGGGGCCGCGACCGAGGCCTCTGCGGCTCATGCTGCGACGCCTCTGCCAGACCGGTACATTGCAATCGGTGCCATGTTAACGTTTTGTAAGTTAGACAATGATAAAATCAAATTGTGTTTACTATGGATATCTACACACAGCACTTACTAGACTCGGTTCCAGTCTGTCGATTTTTCGCTTTTTAACTTCTGAACTATTTGTGGAATATATTTGCTTGCTAAAGTCGTGATAGCGTTCGTGAAAGCAGACGGATATGTAGTCCAGTGGTAACACGCTGGACTGGTAATCCAGGGATCGCAGGTTCGATCCCCCGTCTGACCCTAATAAAATTAACAGTCTTTCAGATGGGACGTTAAACCGAGGTCTCGTGTCGGTGCTTTACACCGTGCACGTAAAAGAACCAGAGGAGACTCTGGAATGGGTCTCTGTCTGTATCATGCACTATCCTCCAAAATCTAAAATAACTAATCTCTTCAGGAGGCGTCGCTCATATGGGTAACCGGTAGCGACGATAAATAAACGTAAAAACACACGATAGCGGTCACTTCAGGTGCGAAAGGCCGGGAGTTGGCGTCCAGCTATAGCCGTTACGAGTGTGCCCTTAGGCAAGGCACTGAAATTCCGCATTGCCTCTTCTCTCTCACTAGCCTGGGTTCCAGTCTGTCGAGTATTCACTTTTTTAACTTCTAAAACTATTAGTATACGTATCACATGCACGCCAGCGTATCAAATGAGTTAATAGAGATGTTGCAGATTAACCTGTCTTTCTGAACTATTGGTTGAATACACTTGCTTGCTGGAGTCGTGATAGCGCAGTGATAGGGACGCGGTCGCTTCATGGGTGAAAGGCCGGGTGTTCGCGTCCAGCTGTGGCCGTTACGATCGTGCCATTAGGCAAGACATTTAAATTCCACATTGCCTCTTCTGTCTCACTAGCCTGGGTTCCAGGCTGTCGAGTTTTCACTAATTTACTTCTGATATGATCAGAAACTCAATACGGCCCAATTCATGATCTCGGTATTAAAATATATTGATTTGACTGACCAGGCAAAATATATCGACGCCTGTTCCCAGGCTACCCATAATGGTATTAAGTGCTGTTCTGTATATACAACTTTATTTGGGATGTTTGTCGAAAAATTTAAGCATTCCTAAAAAGTTAAAAATATGCTAATGGACCAACCACCAAGAGTGTGTGAGAGACTATGTTGAATACCACGAATGTTTATTCATAGTTATCCACATGATGGCGAAAATTATCGATTCATGTAATTGCCATGAATATTATCATATCATATTCACGTTTTAATAACATTCCAATAACGTAATTGGCTTCTCGGTTTTTCAATACGGTATCTATTACATTGGTGATATAAACAAAAGTCACAGGTATCATTACAAGCTGCGCATTATATGGATTGTGCTGCAAATTCAATCAATCCGTAGTTGGTATAAGCAGCTTAGTCGAGTTTATGCTTACCCTAACTAATTGCTATTCGTGTGTATGTGTAGGATATAAGCCAAACACGATCCAATATGTAAGCTAACAGACGGATCTGTAGTCCAGTGGTAACACGCTGGACTCATAATCCATAGATCGCAGGTTCGATCCCAAGTCTGACCCTAATACAATTAACAGTCGTTCAGATGGGACGTTAAACCGAGGTCTCGTGTCGGTGCTGTACATCGTGCACGTAAAAGAACCAGATGAGACTCTGGAATGGGTCCCCCTCTCTCTCTATATCATTGCACTATCCTCCAGAAATCTAAAATGACTAATCTGGTCTAATCACTCTCGAGACCTCATTCCTGATGGAAACCATCGCCATGGAGGAGAGAGAGAGAGAGAGAGAGAGAGAGAGAGAAAAGGCATGTGGAATTAAAATGCCTTGCCTAAGGGCACAATCGTAACGGCTCCAGCGGGGCTCGAACTCCAGACCTTTCACACATGAAGCGAACGCGCATCCACCGCCCCGTGCTATCACGACTTTCCGACAGTGTTTTAAGTAGAGATAGATTCATTGTGTTTGTTCCTAGAATTTAATGTCGCACCAACAGCTTATGTCACCTGGTGATAATCCAACTATTATTAGTGGCGGGGAAACCTGGGTGACCATATGAGCAGCATTTCAGGTCCGGATCTAACCACCGACCTTCCGAAAGCCTGCTGAATAGTTTCCTCTCTTTAAATAATTAAAATTCCCCCAGTGGTATTCAAACTAATATCATCTTATAGTTATTAAATTACTGTCGTTGTTACATATATATCACGTCTATCAGCATACTGCACACTTCGGATAAGTGTGTTTTACATTAAAAACAATAACTATATCAATGCATAGTTTTAAACATTTTAGAATATTTTTAGTTGTTCAGTTTGTGTTTTGTAATAAAGATGTGATATATCTGTGATGGAATCCTTCGTATTTCGTTTTCATGTAATAATAATCATATAATATAGGTGTGCGTTTTCTATGTCCTCTAGTATATAATGTAGGTGTGCGTTTTCTATGTCTTCCAGTATATAATGTCGGTGTTCGTTTTCTATGTCCTCTAGTATATAATGTAGGTGTGCGTTTTCTATGTCCTCTAGTATATAATGTAGGTGCGCGTTTTCTATGTCTTCCAGTATATAATGTAGGTGCGCGTTTTCTATGTCTTCCAGTATATAATGTAGGTGTGCGTTTTCTATGTCCTCTAGTATATAATGTAGGTGTGCGTTTTCTATGTCCTCTAGTATATAATGTAGGTGTGCGTTTTATATGTCCTCTAGTATATAATGTAGGTGTGCGTTTTCTATGACCTCTATTATATAATGTAGTTGTGCGTGTTCTATGTCCTCTAGTATATAATGTAGGTGTGCGTGTTCTATGTCCTCTAGTATATAATGTAGTTGTGCGTGTTCTATGACCTCTATTATATAATGTAGGTGTGCGTGTTCTATGTCCTCTAGTATATAATGTAGGTGTGCGTTTTCTATGACCTCTATTATATATCCCAACATATGTGCTATAGTATCTACAGTGTATATTACACTATAAAACTGTCATCATAAACTCACATTCATATATCACAACATTTTGTTTGGGAACAACAATGAAAACAAAGGATTCCAACTAGAAGGACCCATGTACAATTCGGGATAAATCGGATATGTCAAGGGAGGTAATAGGAATAACAGTATCTCATTAATTTTGGTTTCTTGTCTTCCAGATCATATCCCATGCCAGTCTGTTTGCTTGGTCAATGTGTATACATGTTTCGTTGTGCTATTTCATGTTGAGGGACCTACAGTAGACTTAAACGTTATTTATTTTACAACGATTGCGTGTGTTTTACGTTTATTTATCGTCGCTACCGGTTGCCCATATGAGCGACGCCTCCTGAAGAGATTAGTCATTTTAGATTTTTGGAGGATGATACAGACAGAGAGCCATTCCAGAGTCTCCTCGGGTTCTTTTACATGTACGGTGTACAGCACCGACACGAGACCTCGGTTTAAAGTCCCATCTGAAAGACTATTAATTGCATTGTGGTCAGAAGAGTGATCGAACCTGCGAAAACAAACTATTTAAATTAGTCTGTGTTCCAGGCTGTCGAGTTCTCAATATTTAGCTCTTCGCCGAAATAATATGATCACATACTCAAGACGGCTCAATTAACGGTTTTGGCGTTAAGTGAATATATTTATATAACTGACAAGGAAAAATATATCAACGCCTGTTCCCAGGCTATATTTCAATGACAAACCTTGAAACGTTACTTTTATAAACTGTAATCTATCTCGCAAAAACTAGGACTACACAATGATTTGTAGCATATATCAAGTTAGCAATGATGAGTATTATAGTCATTACAAAGTTAGTTTAGCTCGATTGCGAAACAAGTCCTTACATAATTAGTTTAATCGCTCTGGAGACAACACTCCTGATGGAATCCATCACCACGAGGGAGAGAGAAGAGGCAACGTGGAATTTAAATTCCTTGCCTAAGGGCACACTCGTTACGGCTACAGTTGGGTTCGAACTCCGGGCTTTTCACAACTGAAGTGAACGCGCTACCACCGCGCTAGCACGACTTTCACAGTGGATAGTGGTCATTTGACCGAGAATGTGCAATGTTGTATCATAAATATCATAAATAATTATAATAATTTTATAATAATTATAATAATTATATAATAATTATAATAATCATAATAATTATATAATAATTATAATTATATAAAGTCTTTATTTTATGTATAGCTTTCAGGTTAAACTGTATTTATTTTACAACGATTGCGAAGCTTCTATTAATCACTCTCGTTAACGCGGATGAAAGTGTATATGTGGCCATTCGTGTGGGATGAAAGCGGAATACCCGGAGAAAATCCACCTGTCCGATATGGCGACCACAGTACCACCTCACATACTTCCCAGTCCGAGGATCGCACATGGGTTGCATTGGTGAGAAGCGATCGCGCTAACCACTGCGCTAATCGGACAGCTTTAAGTTCGTGCCCCGCTGGAGCCGTTACGATTGTGCCTTTAGGCAAGGCATTTAAATGCCACATACTTCTTCTCTCTCCCTCGTGGCGATGGATTCCATCAGGGATGAGGTCTCGAGAGTGATTAATCTAACCTCGTGAAAACTGACGACGGCTTTGGCGGAGACTAGTTAGACTTCCACCATGAATGAGGTATCGAGAGTGATTAATATATAATATAATAAATACTAATTGTAAGAACTTGTTTCGCAATCGAGCTAAAAATAACTACTAATGTATAGCGTATTTAACATGAGGCCTTCAGAGAGGGAGGGCGATTTAACATGAGGCCTTCAGAGAGGGAGGGCGATATAACATGAGGCCTTCAGAGAGGTATGGCGATTTAACATGAGGCCTTCAGAGAGGGAGGGCGATTTAACATGAGACCTTCAGAGAGGGAGGGCGATTTAACATGAGGCCTTCAGAGAGGGAGGGCGATTTAACATGAGGCCTTCAGAGAGGGAGGGCGATTTAACATGAGGCCTTCAGAGAGGGAGGCGATTTAAAAATGAGGCCTTCAGAGAGGGAGGCGATTTAACATGAGGCCTTCAGAGAGGGAGGGCGATTTAACATGAGACCTTCAGAGAGGGAGGGCGATTAACATGAGGCCTTCAGAGAGGGAGTGCGATTTAACATGAGGCCTTCAGAGAGGGAGGGCGATTTAACATGAGGACTTCATAGAGGGAGGGCGATTTAACATGAGGCCTTCAGAGGGAGGGCGATTTAACATGAGGCTTCAGAGAGGGAGGGCGATTTAACATGAGGCCTTCAGAGAGGGAGGGCGATTTACATGAGGCCTTCAGAGAGGGAGGGCGAATGAACCTGAGGCCTTCAGAGAGGTATGGCGATTTAACATGAGGCCTTCAGAGAGGGAGGGCGATTTAACATGAGGCCTTCAGAGAGGGGCGGCGATTTAACCTGACGCCTTCAGAGAGGGAGGGCGATTTAACATGAGGCCTTCAGAGAGGGACGGCGATTTAACATGAGGCCTTCAGAGAGGGAGGGCGATTTAACACGAGGCATTCAGAGACGGTGATTTAACATGAGGCCTTCAGAGAGTGAGGGCGATTTAACACGAGGAATTCAGGGACGGTGATTTAACATGAGGCATTCAGAGACGGTGATTTTTACATGAGGCATTCAGAGACGGTGATTTAACATGAGGCATTCAGGGACGGTGATTTAACATGAGGCATTCAGAGGCGGTGATTTAACATGAGGCATTCAGGGACGGTGATTTAACATGAGGCATTCAGAGGCGGTGATTTAACATGATGCCTTCAGAGACGGTGATTTAACATGATGCCTTCAGAGACGGTGATTTAACATGATGCCTTCAGAGACGGTGATTTAACATAAGGCCTTCAGAGAGGTTGATCTAAGTCTAAGAATTATATTACAACGATTACGAAACAAGCTTTAACAACCGAGGTCTCCAGAGTGATTAATATAAGTTGTAAAAACTTGTTTCGCAATCGAGTTTATAATTTGTATAACATAAAATAAACAATGATGCAATACCTCATGAGTGCGAGTATGATCCGGTATCCACCTTTAATCCGCATGGCCTTGTGCAGCCCGGTATCTCCCAGATTATCCTGGGCGTCGATATCAATGTCCTTGCAGACTAGCATATAGACCCCTGACACGGTTTGCCCAGTGATGAAGCGGTCTCCGTGCTCAATCAGAAGATGCAACAGAGTACCCCCGGTTAGTTCATCACGAATGTTGGGGTTTTTGCCACTCTTAAGAAAATCCATTAAGGCCCTTAGTATGGCCTCTGTTGTCCCTGTTTGTATCATCTTAAACACTCTCAATTTCCGCAAGCTCATTTTGATTTAGCTTGAAAACCGTCGTAAATATAGATATGTAGTAATCACAACATGTGACATCAATTAAGTAGAATCCACTTTATAAGCTCTGTAAAACGGTTAAATAAAAGTAAAATGCTTAAATAAAATAAAAAAATTACGCCGAATTTAACCATACAAGGACAACAAAATTATAATATCCCGTGTAAAGCGATGAAAGTAAACAGTGAACTCAATGCGTCCTTTATGTATATGCGACAGGTAATCCAGGTGTGTGTATGTGAAATGTACACATTATGGATTTTCCTTCGCTTTAATTATCAGGTAGAATATAACTGACACTACTAATATTCCAGTTCTGTCACATCGTCATTATCAGCTTCTTCAAAATCGATATATTCCACAGACTCTTCACGAAGAAGCGGGCAAAATGCCCGTATTATGACTAGCTTAACCTTACACTACCTAACAAAATGGAAGTTCTTAATGCTATACTTATCAACACACGCGATTTAAGCTTTCTATTTTACCTTTCATACCGAGAAGTGGAGCGAGACATTATTGAATGTCGCGAGACTCTCGTGTCCCTTCACGTGAAACGAACATAGTTTTTAAGTAGACATTAATGAAAGTGCACCAGGCTGATCTGTATATATTTTATTAGTACAATATATTTATGGACTGTGTTCTAAAATAAAATAAGGTTCATAAATCCATTTTGTACATTATCTATTGTTATCAGGCTGATACAAATTTGTGTTGTTAAGTTACGCTTATCTAGGACTATTAAGTGATGGTTTACAAGTACCGTTTGCAAACGAACCAGATGATCTTGTGTCGTCCTTTTTGTTATCAACATTTAAGCACGGGTTGGGTGGGTGGGGGGGGGGGTTCAACTACAAATCTAAGTGAGGGTTTACAAGTACCGCTTGCAAACGATACAGGTGCGAAAGGTCCGGAGTTCGAGCCCCACTGGAGCCGTTACGATTGTGCCCGTAGGCAAGGCATTTAAATTCCACATTGCCTCTTCTCTCTCCCTCGTGGCGATGGATTCCATCAGGAATTAGGACTCGAGAGTGATTAATATAAGTTGTAATAACTTGTTTCGCAATCGAGCTAAAATAAATGTATATAATATGCTGAATACAAGCAAAGTTATAATATATAAAGATAGATATATATATTACAATATAATAGTGTGTATTAATGTATAATAGTCATGTTAAGTCGTTGTTATATGCATATACCTAACATATCAATTGTATCTCAAACATATACATAATAGTGTCTTCATAATAACTGCAATAGGGATACATCCATTTCTGTTATATTATAAACATTCCCCTTGTATACGTATTGTGCTATGCTATACTTCGGATACATGTGTATATAGAATTAAGCATACGTATTGTGCTATGCTATACTTCGGATACATGTATATATAGAATTAAGCATACGTATTGTGCTATGCTATACTTCGGATACATGTATATATAGAATTAAGCATACGTATTGTGCTATGCTATACTTCGGATACATGTATATATAGAATTAAGCATACGTATTGTGCTATGCTATACTTCGGATACATGTATATATAGAATTAAGCATGCGTATTGTGCTATGCTATACTTCGGATACATGTATATATAGAATTAAGCATACGTATTGTGCTATGCTATACCTCAGATACATGTATATATAGAATTAAGCATACGTATTGTGCTATGCTATACTTCAGATACATGTATATATAGAATTAAGCATACGTATTGTGCTATGCTATACCTCAGATACATGTATATATAGAATTAAGCATACGTATTGTGCTATGCTATACCTCAGATACATGTATATATAGAATTAAGCATACGTATTGTGCTATGCTATACTTCAGATACATGTATATATAGAATTAAGCATACGTATTGTGCTATGCTATACTTCAGATACATGTATATATAGAATTAAGCATGCGTATTGTGCTATGCTATACTTCAGATACATGTGTAGATAGAATTAAGCATACGTATTGTGCTATGCTATACTTCAGATACATGTATATATAGAATTAAGCATACGTATTGTGCTATGCTATACTTCAGATACATGTATATATAGAATTAAGCATGCGTATTGTGCTATGCTATACTTCAGATACATGTGTAGATAGAATTAAGCATACGTATTGTGCTATGCTATACTTCAGATACATGTATATATAGAATTAAGCATACGTATTGTGCTATGCTATACTTCAGATACATGTATATATAGAATTAAGCATGCGTATTGTGCTATGCTATACTTCAGATACATGTGTAGATAGAATTAAGCATACGTATTGTGCTATGCTATACTTCAGATACATGTATATATAGAATTAAGCATACGTATTGTGCTATGCTATACTTCAGATACATGTATATATAGAATTAAGCATGCGTATTGTGCTATGCTATACTTCAGATACATGTGTAGATAGAATTAAGCATACGTAAGACGTCTAACTACTAACTAAATACATTTGTATCTACCCTAATTCGGATGGAAACAAATTATTACTTAAGGCTAAAGTAACAATTTATAAATTGATTAGGACATTCTAAAACACAATTCTGGCGTAGGTTAACAATCAAGTTTATTGCTATTAAATGGAAAGTCGAGAAGCATTAATACCATTTCAACTACATTGTCAATAAGCAATAATTCACAGCTAGGTCATTCATATTTTCCTAGAAAAATGAATATCTTAGCAGTGACATAAGCTTTGGCTTTCAGTTCAATCCACATATCACGATATGAATGTATGTTTCTGTATATTTCTCAATGTATATTACATGTATCCTGATAAATAAATATGTTTAAATTAACAGTGACATTGTTTCTAAGGCTCACTACCCTTTGATTGTTGTCTTCAAAGTTCAATTTACTGTTATTAATGTATGTGGATTAGCGAGGGTCCTGTTTTAGAATTGGATCAATGAATCTACAAATTGTCTCATTTTAATCTTGGCTATACTTATTCATAGTTGTTGTGTGTGTTTTACGTTTATTTATCGTCGCTACCGGTTGCCCATATGAGCGACGCCTCCTGAAGAGATTAGTTATTTTAGATGTTGGAGGATAATGCAATGATACAGACAGAGACCCATTCCAGAGTCTCATCTGGTTCGTTTACGTGCACGGTGTAAAGCACCGACACGAGCTCTCGGTTTAACGTCCCATCTGAAAGACTGTTAATTTTATTAGGGTCAGACAGGGGATCGAACCTGCGATCACTGGATTACCAGTCCAGTGTGTTACCACTGGACTACAGATCCGTCATAGTTTTTCATCTACAGTTTATCATTTGTATTGCAATATCCAAGTGGGCATTGCAAACCGTTCAGGTTATCGACATGCAAATACATATACAGTCAAACTTGCGTTATTGGTCACATCCATTAAGCAGCCAACCTGTATTAAGCAGCCGGTTTCCAGATTCCAAATATGTTGATATATTATACATATGACTTCTATTAAGCAGCCACATGTGCTAAGCAGCCACTTTCTGTGATTCCCTTGGCTGGCTGCATTATGCAGGTTTGACTGTACTAGTGAACATATGAGGATGGAAGATAGTGTGTATAATTGTATCGTTTTAATGTCTTCGACATGCGATATGCCTATATCCCGGACACCTAATACCACATTCACTGCGGTATGCAGGATAGAACACGCTAGAAGTTGCTATTTTCGAACATTGGTCGCTTGGTATTATTCATTGTGACAACTTGGGGCCTAGGAAGTCGTGATAGCTCAGTGGTTGCGCGTTCGCTTCATGTGCGAAAGGCCCGGAGTTCGAGTCCCGATGGAGCCGTTACGATTGTGTTCTTAGGCAAGGCATTTAAATTCCACGTTGCCTCTTCTCTCACTCCCTCGTGGCGATGGATTCCATCAGGAATGAGGTCTCGAGAGTGATTAGTATAAGTTATAAGAACTTGTTTCGCAATCGAGCTAAAATAAATTTGTATAAACTAAACTTGGGGCCTGTGTGGCTGAGTGGTTATGTTCGCTAGCTTCAAATCATTTGCCCATCAAAACTGTTCGAATCCCACTGGGCGAGTCGACTTCTTTCGTGCGAGGAAGCTATCCAGATGGCTTGCGGTTGCTCTATTGTTCTACCCGGGTGCCCGTCTGTGCCTGGATTACTGCCCTGACGGGGGCATCATCCACCATTAATACCTAGAAAGTCGCCATTAATCTGTTGTTGTGACTTTAAACCCCAAAACCAAAACTTGATGTGTGTGTGTGTGTGTGTTTTACGTTTATTTATCGTCGCTACATGTTGCCCATATGAGCAACGCCTCCTGGGAGATTAGTTATTTTAGATTTTGGAGGATAGTGCAATGATACAGACAGAGACCCATTCCAGAATATCCTCGGGTTCTTTTACGTGCACGGTGTAAAGCACCGACACGAGGCCGCGGTTTAACGTCCCATCTGAAAAACTGTTAATTTTATTAGGGTCAGACGGGGGATCGAACCTGCGATCCCTAGATTGCCAGTCCAGCGTGTTACCACTGGACTACATATCCGTCTGTTTTTAACATATTACAAAGATGTGCTTTTTTATATTTGTAATTTAAACACTGTCGTGACGTCATACCTTTAACTTGCAGTCCATTATTATTAATATTGGACTGCTGTCAAAAGGCCAGAGTATTATATTAAATCCAACGCATACATGTACGAAATTAACAATTTTAATTAGTAGGATCTTGTTATATAAGTGTGTGTGTTTTAAGTAAGATATAAGCCTCAAACGGATCCAATATGTAACGTATTGCTACTGGCTTCGGCGTTACGCGCCTCACACAGTCCAATATGTTTACATATTGCATCATTTGCGGATTATATCCTATACATAGTGATACTGCTGTATCTTAATTCATTGTATTGTAATGCATCCTGAGAAGTAGTTGCTAATGAGTTCACCTTCTATCTGATCGAGGTTGATAACTGATCTCTTAAAACATCTCGATCTGATCGAGGTTGATAACTGATCTCTTAAAACATCTCGATCTGATCGAGAAAGATAACTGATCTCTTAAAACATCTCGATCTGATCGAGATTGATAACTGATCTCTTAAAACATCTCGATCTGATCGAGAAAGATAACTGATCTCTTAAAACATCTCGATCTGATCGAGGTTGATAACTGATCTCTTAAAACACCTCGATCTGATCGAGGTTGATAACTGATCTCTTAAAACATCTCGATCTGATCGAGATTGATAACTGATCTCCTAAAACATCTCGATCTGATCGAGGTTGATAACTGATCTCTTAAAACATCTCGATCTGATCGAGGTTGATAACTGATCTCTTAACACATCTCGATCTGATCGAGATTGATAACTGATCTCCTAAAACATCTCGATCTGATCGAGGTTGATAACTGATCTCTTAAAACATCTCGATCTGATCGAGGTTGATAACTGATCTCTTAAAACATCTCGATCTGATCGAGGTTGATAACTGATCTCTTAAAACCACTCGATCTGATCGAGATTGATAACTGATCTCTTTAAGCATCTCGATCTGATCGAGGTTGATAACTGATCTCTTAAAACATCTCGATCTGATCGAGGTTGATAACTGATCTCTTAAAACATCTCGATCTGATCGAGGTTGATAACTGATCTCTTAAAACATCTCGATCTGATCGAGGTTGATAACTGATCTCTTAAAACATCTCGATCTGATCGAGGTTGATAACTGATCTCTTAAAACATCTCTATCTGATCGAGGTTGATAACCGATCTCTTAAAACATTTTTAGTTGCGCGCTAATGTTGGTATTGAATATCACAGATGAATTTGATAATTGTTTTAACTCTTTCAGCGCCAATGTCGCATAAAAGCGACTTTGTAAAAAAGTAGAGAACCCGATCGGACAGAATAGAACATGCCGTCTGATCAGGCTATATGCTGATTGCTCTTCAGACAGTGGAGCTGAAGCACCTGTCCGAATAGCAAACAACATAGATCCTGGTCAGACGCGGCGCTACGCCGCGGCTGATCTGGATCTATGTTGTTTGCACATGCTCTGAATGTATTCGGCGCTGAAAGAGTTAATAAAGTCTTAAGGTGACAATTAGCTACTACTTTTAGCTTGTATATAATTATTAATGTTTGTATGTTTTCTTAATGTAATAATATCAGTGTGATCATATCTGAATAACTGTGATATTCTGAATTATGTCTCTTGCAATTCTATTTTTTTTAATACAAATTTATTTTAGCTCGATTGCGAAACAAATTATTACAACTTATATTAATCACTCTTGATACTTCATTCCTAGACGTAATTCTATATTAATGATGGCTATGTACCGTTGTACACTGCTCATGTTATGTTTGATTAGTTGTATGTGTACATAGATGAGACAATATTAAAGATTAGTTTATACAAATTTAGCTTAGCTCGATTGCGAAACAAGTTCTTTCAACTTATATTAATCACTCTCGAGACCTCATTTCTGATGGAATCCATCGCCATGAATGAGAGAGAAGAGGCAATGTGGAATGTAAATGCCTTGCGTAAGTGCACAATCGAAACGGCTCCAGCGGGACTCGAACTGCGGACCTTTCGCACCTGAAGCGAACGCCCATCCACTGCGCTCTCACGACTTCCACTACATCCACATAATAAAGATTAAAACTGCCATAATGTTAACGTTGTTTGTTTTGATTTTCAGGTATAGCAATTTGAGTCAATATATTAACTACTCGGTTACGTAAGCTCCAACGAAACGTTGTGGTTTCATCAATAAACATGTGTTGTTTTGGGGGGGTGTAGTGGGGTGTGGAGGTAGAGGGGTTAATGTCGCACCAACAGCTTAGGTCATTTGGCGACTATTCAGTTTATTGGTGGAGGAAATGCAACGGGTTCTCCTTCGAACAGAATTATAGTCACGGACTGGAACCCGGTAGAACCACTGACCAGCATCAATGATGGGATTCGAACATACAGTGGTGAGGGGCAAGTGATTTGAAGTCAACGACCATAGCTACTCGGCCACGGAGACCACATCAATAAAAACAAATATAATAGTGTATAGGCCTACGTCACGTGACTACTCAATGCAAGCTTCCTATGGGTAAACAGTCAATATTATTTATTATTCAGTTAATATTTTCGATATTATTGACTCACTTTGGCTTCCGGTGTGAATCAGTAAAACGCTCATCTAGGATATTGTTAAACACAAAGCACCCCTCTTAAAGCGACAAAAAGCCAATAAAATGCACTCATAAATGCATTGGTACTACAAATGCTTCTGAATACATTCGAACACTATCATTGAATGAATAAACGGTGTTTTTGTTTGTTTAAACATATTTTATTTATCAAGATACGGTGTTTTTGTTGCCTACAAACTTTCAAAAGTGAAAGTAGGATTTCATATAGAGGTCATACACGCTCCTGGATGACGTTTGTTTGTCGTTGGAGTCAATACTAAACGCGCGATATTTCGTTTAGAGATAATTTAGCTAAGATTAATCTACAAATATGCATAGGCACACATGTGTAATATAACGGTAAATATGTACGATAAATCGTGTTAGTCAGGATACACCCATTGTGTTACGCATGAATGTCGATCCTATTTACATTATTTTGTTATGTCAACAAACCGCTGATACGACGCTTGTTTATTTGTTGAAATACTCAGTTTTTGAGGCAAACATTGGTCAAAGAAAGTTATACCATATAATAGGAAATTACAGTTCTGTAGACATTTGCATTTTCGCCGATGTAGTGTCGCTTTAATAAGTAGATGATTTTTGAAATGCATACATATTACATAAATAGATTGACGGAGAAAAGTAGAATCTTTTCAAATACTTGTACATGGGTTCGGTATAATAAATTAGACGGACATAGAAACATGTATCAAATGAATAAGATATATCTCTTATTTTCTATTACCTCCCTTGGCAGATAAAGTCTGATTTATTCCAAAATGTGAATATGTACTTTCAGTTAGAATCCTTTGTTTTTACTGTTGTTCCCTAACCAGATGTTGCGGTATGATAATTGTGATTTTATCAAAATCGTGTTAATTAACTGATGGCATTGTTTTACAAATAAGTACCCATTGCATTCGCTGTAGGAGATCTGTCGAGATATAGTAATTTGATACTCATAAGAAGCGATAGTGGAATAAAAAATTGCTAGCATGTTGTGCAAATGAAACAACGATAAAAACAAAGGAAAACACTGTTTTCAGTATTCAGGGGCAGTAACTGACCGATGTATCTCATTAGATGTTCACACACTATCGACTAATGTTCACAGACTACGGTCAACGCTAAAGTCAGTATTGTATCTCCATTTCACAAATAGTTGGAAAGTGATTCGTGTTGTCAACACACGACCAGTCTGCCCACTGATAATCGTAGCCATCAAACATGAGTGCACAGCATTCTTCATTCGCATTATTGGGCTCGTTCGCTTGGAAATCGGTAAATAGGACTAGCTCGTCAGTATCAAACTTCCGCCATATGCCATTTTCTGCGCAGTCTGTAATTCCGATATACCACGCCCAAATCGCTGGAATATGATAACATTTTATTCTATAGTAAATACAATATACACTGAACCGAATTTCTAAACGTCCACCTAATAAATTGTGAGTTTAGGGTAACGGGTCTGTGTATTAGTCCAAATATTGGTAGTCTATTGTTATCCACCATACTCAATCAATGTACACTAAGAAAACACTAATTTATTGTCATGGCTGACCAAGCGGAATGGAAGGTTGGACTCCTAAGTTTTGGCATGAGGACCACGTGCACGGCATGGTGAGTGCTCAATTTGATTGCAATTTATTCTATGTGCGACCCGTAACCGAAAACACAGAAAATATGGCGAGAATGACCATTGAGGAAAGCGGGAGAGCCGTCGGTATGCTTGATACAGGCACTTCTATCAGACAGGTATATGTTCAGCGTTGTAATTAAATTCGATATTTCAAGTACATTTTGTAATGAATCATACAATGTCATATTTTAATATCATTCTAAATCATTTCCATCATGTTTCCAGGTTGCACGACTTTTCAACAGACGGCATTCTACTATGGTCTTTACTTGTTGATTGTCTTCAACTGTTATACAACATCAGGTGGACGTTTAGAAATTCGGTTCAGTGTAATTATAGCATTAATGCACAGCATGCGTAAGCGAATTGTGGACCATCAAAGACAATAGTCTTGTCTGGATCTAGTAACATGCGCACCGCTTTATCTGAGATTGCTTTCGCTGGTTTATCATAGTCTGTCGCGCATAGAGTGACACGCGTACCGGGTTATCTAACAGACCACTATCGCTGGTCTATCATAGTCTGTCCCGGATAGAGCGACACGCGTACCGCGTTATCTGACAGACCACAAGTCGCTGGTCTATCATAGTCTGTCCCTGACATAGTGACACGCGTACCGCGTTATCTGACAGACCGCTGTCGCTGGTCTATCATAGTCTGTCCCGGATAGAGTGACACGCGTACCGCGTTATCTGACAGACCACTGTCGCTGGTCTACCATAGTCTGTCGCGGATAGAGTGACACGCGTACCGCGTTATCTGACAGACTACTGTCGCTGGTCTATCATATACTTGTACCTGATCTAATACCGCGTTATCTGACAGACAACTGTCGCTGGTCTATCATATACTTGTACCGGATCTAATACCGATTTATCTGACAGACCACTGTCGCTGGTCTATCATATACTTGTACCGGACCTAATACCGAGTTATCTGACAGACCACTGTCGCTGGTCTATCATATACTTGTACCGGATCTAATACCAAGTTATCTGACAGACCACTATCGCTGGTCTATCATATACTTGTACCGGATCTAATACCGAGTTATCTGACAGACCACTGTCGCGTGACTATCGATACCAGAACTCCAACACAATTATTTGTATTATTAATCCCAGCAGTTAGGGACGCGGATCTGTCCGTCCGTCCGTTTCAAATATTGATATTACTTACATGTATCGGTTGTCACGTATATTGTTATTACCTACATGTATAGGGTGTCACGTATATTGTTATTACCTACATGTATCGGATGTCACGTACATTGTTATTACCTACATGTATCGGATGTCACGTATATTGTTATTGCACACATGTATCGGATGTCACGTATATTGTTATTACCTACATATATAGGATGTCACGTATATTGTTATTGCCAACATGTATCGGATGTCACTTATGTTATTGTTACCTACATGTATCGGATGTCACGTATATTGTTATTACCAACATGTAATGGATGTCACGTATATTGTTATTACCTACATGTATCGGGTGCCACGTATATTATTGTTACCTACATGTATCGGATGTCACGTATATTGTTATTGCCTAAATATATCTGATGTCACGTATATTGTTATTACCTACATGTATCGGATGTCACGTATATTGTTATTACCTATATATATCGGATGTCACGTATATTGTTATTACCTACATATATCGGATGTCACGTATATTGTTATTACCTACATGTATCGGATGTCACGTATATTGTTATTACCTACATGTATCGGATGTCACGTATATTGTTATTACCTACATATATAGGATGTCACGTATATTGTTATTACCTACATGTATCGGGTGCCACGTATGTTATTGTTACCTACATGTATCGGATGTCACGTGTATTGTTATTACCTACATGTATCGGGTGCCACGTATATTATTGTTACCTACATGTATCGGATGTCACGTATATTGCTATTACCTACATGTATCGGATGTCACGTATATTGTTATTACCTACATGTATCGGGTTCCACGTATATTATTGTTACCTACATGTATCGGATGTCACGTATATTGTTATTACCTAAATATATCGGATGTCACGTATATTGTTATTACCTACATGTATCGGATGTCACGTATATTGTTATTACCTACATGTATCGGAAGTCACGTATATTGTTATTATCAACATGTATCGGTTGTCACGTATATTGGTATTACCTACATGTATCGGGTGTCACGTATATTGTTATTACCTACATGTATCGGATGTCACGTATATTGTTATTACCTACATGTATAGGATGTCACCTATATCGTTGTTACCTACATGAATCGGATGTCACGTATATTGTTATTACCTACATGTATCGGATGTCACGTATATTGTTATTGCCTACATGTATGGGATGTCACGTATATTCTTATTACCTACATGTATAGGATGTCACGTACAATGTTATTACCTACATGTATCGGATATCACGTATATTGTTATTACCTACATGTATCGGATGTCACGTATATTGTTATTACCTACATGTATCGGATGTCACGTATATTGTTATTACCTACATATATAGGATGTCACGTATATTGTTATTGCCAACATGTAACAGATGTCACGTATATTGTTATTACCTACATGTATCGGGTTCCACGTATGTTATTGTTACCTACATGTATCGGATGTCACGTATATTGTTATTACCAACATGTAACGGATGTCACGTATATTGTTATTACCTACATGTATCGGGTACCACGTATATTATTGTTACCTACATGTATCGGATGTCACGTATATTGTTATTGCCTAAATATATCGGATGTCACGTATATTGTTATTACCTACATGTATCGGATGTCACGTATATTGTTATTACCTACATATATAGGATGTCACCTATATTGTTATTGCCAACATGTAACGGATGTCACGTATATTGTTATTACCTACATGTATCGGGTGCCACGTATGTTATTGTTACCTACATGTATCGGATGTCACGTATATTGTTATTACCAACATGTAACGGATGTCACGTATATTGTTATTACCTACATGTATCGGGTGCCACGTATATTATTGTTACCTACATGTATCGGATGTCACGTATATTGTTATTGCCTAAATATATCGGATGTCACGTATATTGTTATTACCTACATGTATCGGATGTCAAGTACATTGTTATTACCTACATGTATCGGATGTCACGTATTACCTATATATATCTGATGTCACGTATATTGTTATTACCTACATGTATCGGATGTCACGTATATTGTTATTACCTACATGTATCGGATGTCATGTATATTGTTATTATCAACATGTATCGGTTGTCACGTATATTGTTATTACCTACATGTATCAGATGTCACGTATATTGTTATTACCTACATATATCGGATGTCACGTATATTGTTATTACCTACATGTATCGGATGTCACGTATATTGTTATTACCTACATGTATCGGATGTCATGAAACAAATTTTATTGCCTACATATATCGGATGTCACGTATATTGTTATTACCTACATATATAGGATGTCACGTATATTGTTATTACCTACATGTATCGGATGTCACGTATATTGTTATTGCCTACATGTATCGCATGTCACGTATATTGTTATTACCTACATATATAGGATGTCACGTATATTGTTATTACCTACATGTATCGGGTGCCACGTATGTTATTGTTACCTACATGTATCGGATGTCACCTGTATTGTTATTACCAACATGTAACGGATGTCACGTATATTGTTATTACCTACATGTATCGGGTGCCACGTATGTTATTGCTACCTACATGTATCGGACGTCACGTATATTATTGTTACCTACATGTATTGGATGTCACGTATATTGTTATTACCTAAATATATCGGATGTCACGTATATTGTTATTACCTACATGTATCGGATGTCACGTATATTGTTATTACCTAAATATATCGGATGTCACGTATATTGTTATTACCTACATGTATCGGATGTCACGTATATTGTTATTACCTACATGTATCAGATGTCACGTATATTGTTATTACCTACATGTATCGGATGGCACGGTATATTGTTATTACCTACATGTATAGGATTTCACCTATATCGTTATTACCTACATGTATCGGATGTCACGTATATTGTTATTACCTACATGTATCGGATGTCACGTATATTGTTATTACCTACATGTGTCGGATGTCACGTATATTGTTATTGCCTACATGTATAGTATGTCACGTATATTGTTATTGCCTACATGCATTTGATGTCAAGCATACTTACAACTATCAGCAGACACAATGCTTTTTAGAAACTCGTTCTCTGCCGAGGACTCTATGTACACGGCATGTCCACCTTTTGTCAAGCACTCGTCCTAAAGAAACAAATGTAAGTGTATGATAATGACTGTAAACCAATGTTAGTGGGAACAAATAGCACTCTCACGTAGTAGACCGGGAGCCTAACTTTACATATTACAAGGGCGTGTACAGACCCGTAGCCAGCTTGTTTCATGGGGGGGTCGTTTCGAGGTCCGGAGGTCCCGAATGGACCGATGCCGCTAAATCTTGAAATCTAGATGGTCTGACACGCCATTTCCTGCATGCTGGGCAATGATGGATTACATAATACGGCATAATTATTAGACGATTAAATGTGTACATAGTTCAAAAAGCGACAGCATATAGAGAAAGTTCAGAGAAGGCCTCTTATAAACTATTCTAAGGTGTTGCTTGCATCAATATTATTATAGTAAAACATTCTGATAGAGTGCGTGAAAAGGTGGACTTCGGGGAATTATGAGGGGTCGTCCGATCGCTCCGAACCCTCCCCCCTAGCTACGGGCCTGTTGTAGGAAAGATTCCGCTATTTCCAAAAATGTCATGGAAATACCAAAAACGTTTGAACTGTATATAGAGAAAGGGCAATCAGAACGCAAGGTTGAAATATCATGACAAGAATACAGTGTAAAAGATGACATAGCGGGAGCAGATGGCCTAAATTATCGCTACTATTTTGCACATTGTGAAGAAAGCGTGACATTTGGCATACACAAGCTAGAATATATATGTAAACAATTGATCTGAATATACACCTTAGACCTCTCCACCCACAGCCCCCCGGATGGCCGCCATATTGGATTTCAAAATGGCCGCCATGATATCTCACAACTCTTGTATATAATTTAAAATATTTCATAAACCGGCAATAGTTTATATATACATGTAATCATTAAAGAGCAGACTATTATCCTTCATTTGACACAGCAGACCTCCCCCGCCCCCCCCCCCCAGAATATCCGCAATATTAGATTTCAAAATGGCCGCAGCTGCTTCGTACATATAATTGGCAATACATGTATGTTAGAGAAAACCTCATAATTTTGTATATACATATATTAATGAAGCTTGGTGAGCAGAAATGTGCCTTTTATTTGACACTAAAACAACTATGTAGCATAATTATTATACATATACCATACTTAGAGATCAGAATATAATTAGGCTGTCCGATTAACGCAGTGGTTAGCGCGCTCGCTTCTCACCAATTAATCCTTTTATTACCTCCATATACACGAAGAGCACAAGTGAACATACATAATATACAATTACACGTTTTACATGGACACATATAAACATACATATATACAAAGTAGTACAAGTGTACAATAATGGTCATAAGAACTGATATAACCATGCAGCTATTAATTAGTGTATACCGATCATCATTACTTGCCGAAACGAAATGCAAGGGAAAGAGATGATGGTAGCGCACACAAAAGATGTTACAGTGTTTATAACCGGAACACCATTCTTCAGTAAAGAAAACGGTTCAGGTACCTAAAAGCAATACAATGGTATTTAAATAGAAGCAAACATGTTTAGATTACTGATTTACCACAACCTTAAGTTTGGAGCATTTGCCAGAATGCCCTAAAACATATTATCATAAGTGTTTCGCTTGCGGTGTCTGGAAGTTCATGTGTCTCCAGTCCTGCAAGCATATCATATATCTGTGTCTCGGGTGGCTGTTTGATAAAATCAATGTATGTCTTAATACCAGTCACACAACTTATGTTCTGCCATAAGCACTTTCTTAATTTATCCTGAGATGTACATAATAACAGCTTATGAACAACTACGTTCACAACACATTTATCGCATTGTGTGCATAACTCAGGACGTGAGAAAGAAAGTAATCTACACAGTACATATATAGCTGTGAAACAGTACATTTTTACGCTTGGGAATTAGTTTATACAAATTTATTTTAGCTCGATTGCGAAACAAGTTCATATAACTTATATTAATCACTCTCGAGACCTCATTCCTGATGGAATCCATCGCCACGAGGGAGAGAGAAGAGGCAACGTGGAATTTAAATGCCTTGCCTAAGGGCACAATCGCAACGGCTCCAGCGGGGCTCGAACTCCAGACCTTTCGCACCTGAAGCGAACGCGCATCCACTGCGCTATCACGACTTCCACCAATTTACTTAGGAATTACTTGGGAATTTACGGCTTAATTGCCAGATAGTACAAAGTTCCTGTTTTTGGAATATAGTTTTACCAATACCTGTAGGCAAGGAGCTACATGCTGATATAGTACCTTCTTCGGAATCTATTCCATATACATTCCGTTTAAGAATATATTTCCATTGATATTTCGATGGAAAGTATGCAGTTTCAAGAAAGATATCTACATAATGCATGAGATCATACTTCCTAAGTAATCCAAGCACATCAGGAATAAAGCCAAGGCTTTGTCTTTCAATGCAAGATTTATAGCGTACCAACCTGTTTATAAAGATACGTTTCGAGAGATATTGGCAGGGTAGTCGGACGAGTTGACCCAGAAACTGGAGTTTCTTGTAATTAATTTCTGTTTCAATCGGAACAAGGCCCAGACAGCTGAGTGATGCCTGATTATTAGTGAACAATGGTAGGCGTTGAATATATTTTATGCAAAATATATGGGCTCGTTCGATTTCAAGGACCCGGGTTCGATCCTCGGACAGGGGAGTATGTGAGATGGTACGATGGTCGCCAGATCGGACAGGTGGGTTTTCTCCGGGTACTCCGGTTTCCTCCCACACGAATGACCACATATACGCTTTCATCCGAGCCAACGAGAGTGATTAATATAAGTTGTTAAAACTTACTTCGCAATCGTTGTAAAATAAATAAAGTTTATAATAATATTGTCAACATTTATATCGGGCTTCTACTGCTGATACTATACTAGATTACATAGAAAACGCACAATTCGGTTACGTGTGTTTTACATGAAAAACCATAATTATAGATAGATAGATTTATTTGAACAAGAGGCAATATGCCCATGAGCTCACAAACATATAAACATTTTACAATCATGATGATCAGTGGTATATCAAAGAACATTCTGAAATATATAAGATGTGCAGAAGTACCAATTACTATAATATTTGCGGAGAAAAGTGCTTAATAGAATAAATGGTTTCTTTTCTCGAAGGCTTTTGCAATAAATAATGCTAAATTGGTCGAAATATTATAGTTTTCTGAAGAGAGCAGCGCTACAAATTTTTGAATGTTTGGTCTTTTCCAGAAATATTTCTTTATATATTGCGTTCTAAGTTCCTTAAATAATGAACATTCTAATAAAAAATGAAATTCGTCTTCTAACGTGTGACAGTACAAACATTTCCTTTCGTTTCTTGAAATTTTATTTGGTTTATGCCACATACCTGTTTCTATTGCTAATCTGTGCGCGGATAATCGGAGTCTTGTTACAATGAATCTATATTTTTTCAGTGTTAGTGTTTCTAAATATAATTTGAAGCTAAAGTCTGCGAATAGTGTATATGATGATGCTCTTGTTGAATTGTCCAACTGCTCGCCCCAATGTTGACGATATGTGTCTTTTAATCGTTGTTTAAGTTGCTCTATAAATATATTGTCATTTCCTACTCCTTGAAAGAACCATACGTAATAAAATCCGAGATTTTCAAACAAAGTTTTAATTGATTTAGCCCAGCATTTTTTGTTCGGTAAGCGATCTATATCATTTAACATCATATTGTATATTTTCTTAACGTATTTAGTATAGTCACATTTGAGTAATTATATATAATATATTTCTTAAAGACCAACTCATTGTCGTCATTTTGATACCAACCTATTTAAAATTGATGTAGTAATAAAGAAATGATCGTAAGATAAAGATAGTTTTTTTTGGTCTGTGTCAATAAGAACAGAACATAAGTTTATTTTGACGTATACATAAGTACATAGTCATTAATAGAAATATACATACATGCATATAGATATATATACATAATTATATATATCCACACATAAAAACATAATTACATATCACAATCAATCAATGTAATAGCCATTATATACAAGTGCTACGAATTATGTCATGTAGCACGGAGGATAAACTCTAATATCATATTTAAATCTAAGAAGTCAAGGTATTTAATATATTATTTCGTTTGTTTAAAGCATGTTTAATGTAAAGAGCCAAATTATACAAGTCACTTCTGTTATCAGAGCTTAGCAATTTCAAAAATGTATACATACTTGGTCTCGTATACAATCTTTTAATAATGTAACGTTTCCTCAAATATATATAGCATGAACATGTTAAGATAAAATGAAACTCATCATATTACAGCATTGACAGTATCTTTCGTTTCTCTGTATTATATTTGATGCATATCGACCAGTTTGTATTCTAAGCGATATTCTGGTTATATATAGTCGCAATGTATATGGACAAATTATTATTATACAGTTCAAGTACACTACTAGACGCCTTACTAGTAAACCAACCCTGTATGAAACAATCAATCAGACGTTGTTTCAATATACATAAAAAGCTGTTTCTATTTACAACATGTGGATAGTTCTCCAAAAATCGAAAGTAACACGTTTGGCTAATTGTGATTAGAATGCTGATGTGAACGTGATGAATCAACTGTTCGCGCTTACTTTAAGAAATCAAATATTCTAAAGTTTTAAACAGTAACGGTATTTTCGCAGCGGTAATTGTGTTTCAACACCTTTTTAAGTAATAAGTTCCACAAATTGAGTAATTAATGTCTATATAATAATAATCATATAATGTAGGTGTGCGACAGACTGATCTGTAGTCCAGTGGTTAACACGCTGGACTGGTAATCCATGGATCGCAGGTTCGATCCCCCGTCTGACCCTAATAAAATTAACAGTCTTTCAGATGGGACGTTAAACCGAGGTCGGTACTTTACATCGTGCACGTAAAGGAACCAGAGGAGACTATGGAATGGGTTGCACTATCCTCCAAAATCTAAAATGACTAATCTCTTCAGGAGGCGTCGCTCATATGGGCAACCGGTAGCGACGGTAAATAAACGTAAAACACACAGTAGGTGTGCGTTTTCTATGTCCTCTAGTATAGTTATTGTTTTTTCATGTAAAACACACTTATCCAAAGTGTTCGTTTTCTATGTCGTCTAGTATAGTTATTGTTTTTCATGTAAAACACACTTATCCGAAGTGTTCGTTTTCTATGTCGTCTAGTATAGTTATTGTTTTTCATGTAAAACACACTTATCCAAAGTGTTCGTTTTCTATGTCCTCTAGTATAGTTATTGTTTTTCATGTAAAACACACTTATCCGAAGTGTGCGTTTTCTATGTCCTCTAGTATAGTTATTGTTTTTCATGTAAAACACACTTATCCAAAGTGTTCGTTTTCTATGTCCTCTAGTATAGTTATTGTTTTTCATGTAAAACACACTTATCCAAAGTGTTCGTTTTCTATGTCGTCTAGTATAGTTATTGTTTTTCATGTAAAACACACTTATCCAAAGTGTTCGTTTTCTATGTCGTCTAGTATAGTTATTGTTTTTCATGTAAAACACACTTATCCGAAGTGTTCGTTTTCTATGTCCTCTAGTATAGTTATTGTTTTTCATGTAAAACACACTTATCCGAAGTGTTCGTTTTCTATGTCCTCTAGTATAGTTATTGTTTTTCATGTAAACACACTTATCCGAAGTGTTCGTTTTCTATGTCGTCTAGTATAGTTATTGTTTTTCATGTAAAACACACTTATCCGAAGTGTTCGTTTTCTATGTCGTCTAGTATAGTTATTGTTTTTCATGTAAAACACACTTATCCAAAGTGTTCGTTTTCTATGTCCTCTAGTATAGTTATTGTTTTTCATGTAAAACACACTTATCCGAAGTGTGCGTTTTCTATGTCCTCTAGTATAGTTATTGTTTTTCATGTAAAACACACTTATCCAAAGTGTTCGTTTTCTATGTCCTCTAGTATAGTTATTGTTTTTCATGTAAAACACACTTATCCAAAGTGTTCGTTTTCTATGTCGTCTAGTATAGTTATTGTTTTTCATGTAAAACACACTTATCCAAAGTGTTCGTTTTCTATGTCGTCTAGTATAGTTATTGTTTTTCATGTAAAACACACTTATCCGAAGTGTTCGTTTTCTATGTCCTCTAGTATAGTTATTGTTTTTCATGTAAAACACACTTATCCGAAGTGTTCGTTTTCTATGTCCTCTAGTATAGTTATTGTTTTTCATGTAAACACACTTATCCGAAGTGTTCGTTTTCTATGTCCTCTAGTATAGTTATTGTTTTTCATGTAAACACACTTATCCAAAGTGTTCGTTTTCTATGTCGTCTAGTATATATACAAAATGGCATCCGTTTATCGGCATTCATTTCTTTTATAAATAATTTTAGTATTGTATCGTAGTCTGTTAATAATATATTATGATCTATTCTTATGAGGGCACGTGCTATCGACCTGTTCATTGTGACAACTGAAAGGTGAGATCGTAGCGAGCTTAATGATAGCGCGAGTTGAGAGTGTCAATATGTTATCTAAAATAACGGGAAATGACTAGTGGAAGAATGGAGAGACCGCATCCAGGCAGGACGGAAATAGCTAATGGAGCCACATCGATGTCCGACCGCGTTCTTTATGAGCCATATTAGTATTCACTGACACTATTTGATAGTGGAATATCTACAAAGGCAATATTACGGTACAGTATTAACATTGTTCGGCAAATAAAATACATGCCAATTAATCGACAGACAAAATGGCCGCGTTAATAAGTCTAAATAGTTTGATGGAAAGAACGCAGCTGCGGATATATAGAAATTTAAAATGCCGTATGGTGCGATTAGATAGTTCCAGAGGACCGAGGTTCGAATCCCAATATGGACATTTTTGTTCTCAATTTTTTAAAGATATATTTCATAAAAAAAATTTTTATGCAAATCAAGTGTACAATTACTTAATCATAAATTATTATTCTTAACATCATACTGCAAAATCGTTTTAATGAGTTCATAATTCTGCTTTAAATTTTATAATAAAAAATATACACTCATAATCGTTGCTGTATTGGACAGTAGAATTAGTAACAGCAGCATTAACAGTAACACATTGAAAAACATATCTTCCTACATATATGTTTATACACTACATGATAATATATTTCTATTAGTCCTTATTAGCCCTGGTCATGGATTCAATCATTCGGATTAATCTATGCTATGGATCTATGATTGAGCTCGCTTTGAAGCTTTGCCGTATTCATATCAATTATACCGCTCCAGTATAGAAGGTGTCGTGTGCACTTAATGTGTAGCAGGATCGCATGTAACCATACCAACCGTCTTCACATGCTGAAACATTAAATACACATGTATAGATTCAGCATATTCTACAACTACAGTCAATCCTGAGTTAGTAGCCATCTCTATTCAACAGCAAACCGGTATTAAGCATTATTGCACCAAATGATATCGGATTCCATTCTATTGGTCAAAGGCCTCCGTGGCCGAGTGGTTACGGTCGTTGACTTCAAGTCACTTGCCCATCACCGATGTAGGTTCGAAGCCCACTGAGGATGTGGAACTATTTCATTGAGGAAGCGTCCCAGTTGGCTTGCGCTCGGCTCGTGCTCGGTCATTACCGCACTGAGGGACATTCGCGATCTTCCTTCGCCATGCGACATTAAACCCCAAAACTGAACAAACAAAGAAAATGCATTGAACAGCCAGTTGCCGGCATCACAATCTGTTCAAGTCCAAGCAGCCACTTTCTGTGATTCCATTGGCTAGCTGCTTACGGCCGTGTTAACTGTATATAAACCATATTAGAGTGATCATCAAATATCAAGTACAGGTCTATATGCATACCATACATAACACCCAAACTATGCTAACTAGATTCTAGTATTGTCTAGTACTGAAAAACCAAATACAGGTATATACGATCAACATATACCACCCAAACTATGCTAACTAGATTCTAGTATAGTCTAGTACTGAAACACCAAATACAGGTATATACGACCAACATATACCACCCAAACTATGCTAACTAGATTCTAGTACTGAAACACCAAATACAGGTATATACGATCAACATATACCACCCAAACTATGCTAACTATATTCTAGTATTGTCTAGTACTGAAACACCAAATACAGGTATATACGATCAACATATACCACCCAAACTATGATAACTAGATTCTAGTACTGAAACACCAAATACAGGTATATACGTTCAACATATACCACCCAAACTATGCTAACTAGATTCTAGTATTGTCTAGTAATGAAACACCAAATACAGGTATATACGTTCAAAATATACCACCCAAACTATGCTAACTAGATTCTAGTATTGTCTAGTACTGAAACACCAAATACAGGTTTATACGATCAAAATATACCACCCAAACTATGCTAACTAGATTCTAATATTGTCTAGTACTGAAACACCAAATACAGGTTTATACGATCAACATATACCACCCAAACTATGCTAACTAGATTCTAGTATTGAAACACCATATAGAGGTGTATACGATCAACATATACGACCCAAACTATGCTAACTAGATTCTAGTACTGAAACACCAAATACAGGTATATAGGTTCAACATATACCACCCAAACTATGCTAACTAGATTCTAGTACTGAAACACCAAATACAGGTATATACGATCAACATATACCACCCAAACTATGCTAACTAGATTCTAGTACTGAAACACCAAATACAGGTATATACGTTCAACATATACCACCCAAACTATGCTAACTAGATTCTAGTATTGTCTAGTACTGAAACACCAAATACAGGTATATACGATCAACATATACCACCCAAACTATGCTAACTATATTCTAGTCTTGTCTAGTACTGAAACACCAAATACAGGTATATACGTTCAAAATATACCACCCAAACTATGCTAACTATATTCTAGTCTTGTCTAGTACTGAAACACCAAATACAGGTATATACGTTCAAAATATACCACCCAAACTATGCTAACTAGATTCTAGTCTTGTCTAGTACTGAAACACCAAATACAGGTATATACGTTCAAAATATACCACCCAAACTATGCTAACTAGATTCTAGTACTGAAACACCAAATACAGGTATATACGTTCAAAATATACCATTCAAACTATGCTAACTAGATTCTAGTACTGAAACACCAAATACAGGTATATACGATCAACATATACCACCCAAACTATGCTAACTAGATTCTAGTACTGAAACACCAAATACAGGTATATACGTTCAACATATACCACCCAAACTATGCTAACTATATTCTGTACTGAAACATCAAATACAGGTATATACGATCAACATTACCACCCAAACTATGCTAACTAGATTCTAGTATTGTCTAGTACTGAAACACCAAATACAGGTATATACGATCAACATATACCACCCAAACTATGTTAAATAGATTCTAATATTGTCTAGTACTGAAACACCAAATACAGGTATATACGATCAACATATACCACCCAAGCTATGCGAACTAGATTCTAGGATTGTCTAGTATTGAAACACCAAATACAGGTATATACGTTCAAAATATACCACCCAAACTATGCTAACTAGATTCTAGTACTGAAACACCATATAGAGGTATATAGGATCAAAATATACGACCCAAACTATGCTATCTAGATTCTAGTACTGAAACACCAAATACAGGTATATACGATCAACATATAACTCCCAAACTATGCTAAGTATATTCTAGTATTTTCTAGTACTGAAACACCAAATACAGGTATATACGATCAACATATACCACCCAAACTATGCTAACTAGATTCTAGTATTGTCTAGTACTGAAACACCAAATACAGGTATATACGATCAACATATACCACCCAAACTATGCTAACTAGATTCTAGTACTGAAACACCAAATACAGGTATATACGTTCAACATATACCACCCAAACTATGCTAACTAGATTATAGTATTGTCTAGTACTGAAACACCAAATACAGGTATATACGATCAAGATATACCACCCAAACTATGCTAACTAGATTCTAGTATTGTCTAGTACTGAAACACCAAATACAGGTATATACGTTCAACATATACCACCCAAACTATGCTAACTAGATTCTAGTATTGTCTAGTACTGAAACACCAAATACAGGTATATACGATCAACATATACCACCCAAACTATGCTAACTAGATTCTAGTATTGTCTAGTACTGAAACACCAAATACAGGTATATACGTTCAACATATACCACCCAAACTATGCTAACTAGATTCTAGTATTGTCTAGTACTGAAACACCAAATACAGGTATATACGATCAACATATACCACCCAAACTATGCTAACTAGATTCTATTATTGTCTAGTAATGAAACACCTAATACAGGTATATACGATCAACATATACCACCCAAACTATGCTAACTAGATTCTAGTACTGAAACACCAAATACAGGTATATACGATCAACATATACCACCCAAACTATGCTAACTAGATTCTAGTATTGTCTAGTACTGAAACACCAAATACAGGTATATACGATCAACATATACCACCCAAACTATGCTAACTAGATTCTAGTACTGAAACACCAAATACAGGTATATACGATCAACATATACCACCCAAACTATGCTAACTAGATTCTAGTATTGTTTAGTACTGAAACACCAAATACAGGTATATACGATCAACATATACCACCCAAGCTATGCTAACTAGATTCTAGTATTGTCTAGTACTGAAACACCAAATACAGGTATATACGTTCAACATATACCACCCAAACTATGCTAACTAGATTCTAGTACTGAAACACCAAATACAGGTATATACGATCAACATATACCACCCAAACTATGCTAACTATATTCTAGTATTTTCTAGTACTGAAACACCAAATACAGGTATATACGATCAACATATACCACCCAAACTATGCTAACTAGATTATAGTACTGAAACACCAAATACAGGTATATACGATCAACATATACCACCCAAACTATGCTAACTAGATTCTAGTACTGAAACACCAAATACAGGTATATACGTTCAACATATACCACCCAAACTATGCTAACTAGATTCTAGTACTGAAACACCAAATACAGGTATATACGTTCAACATATACCACCCAAACTATGCTAACTAGATTCTAGTATTGTCTAGTACTGAAACACCAAATACAGGTATATACGATCAACATATACCACCCAAACTATGCTAACTAGATTCTAGTTGTCTAGTACTGAAACACCAAATACAGGTATATACGATCAACATATACCACCCAAACTATGCTAACTAGATTCTAGTACTGAAACACCATATAGAGGTGTATACGATCAACATATACGACCCAAACTATGCTAACTAGATTCTAGTACTGAAACACCAAATACAGGTATATACGATCAACATATACCACCCAAACTATGCTAACTACATTCTAGTATTGTCTAGTACTGAAACACCAAATACAGGTATATACGATCAACATATACCACCCAAACTATGCTAACTAGATTCTAATATTGTCTAGTACTGAAACACCAAATACAGGTATATACGATCAACATATACCACCCAGGCTATGCGAACTAGATTCTAGTATTGTCTAGTATTGAAACACCAAATACAGGTATATACGTTCAAAATATACCACCCAAACTAAGCTAACTAGATTCTAGTACTGAAACACCAAATACAGGTATATACGTTCAACATATACCACCCAAACTATGCTTACCAGATTCTAGTATTGTCTAGTATTGAAACACCAAATACAGGTATATACGTTCAAAATATACCACTCAAACTCTGCTAACTAGATTCTAGTACTGAAACACCATATACAGGTATATACGATCAACATATACCACCCAAACTATGCTAACTAGATTCTAGTACTGATACACCAAATACAGGTATATACGATCAACATATACCTCCCAAACTATGCTATCTATATTCTAGTACTGAAACACCATATACAGGTATATACGATCTACATATACCACCCAAACTATGCTAACTAGATTCTAGTATTTTCCAGTACTGAAACACCAAATACAGGTATATACGTTCAAAATATACAACCCAAACTATGCTAACTAGATTCTAGTATTGTCTAGTACTGAAACACCAAATACAGGTATATACGATCAGCATATACCACCCAAACTATGCTAACTAGATTCTAGTATTGTCTAGTACTGAAACACCAAATACAGTTATATACGACCAACATATACCACCCAAACTATGCTAACTAGATTCTAGTACTGAAACACCAAATAAAGGTATATACGATCAACATATACCTCCCAAACTATGCTAACTACATTCTAGTATTGTCTAGTACTGAAACACCAAATACAGGTATATACGATCAACATATACCACCCAAACTATGCTAACTATATTCTAGTATTTTCTAGTACTGAAACACCAAATACAGGTATATACGATCAACATATACTACCCAAACTATGCTAACTACATTCTAGTATTGTCTAGTACTGAAACACCAAATACAGGTATATACGATCAATATATACCACCCAAACTATGCTAATTAGATTCTAGTACTGAAAAATCAAATACAGGTATATACGTTCAACATATACCACCCAAACTATGCTAACTAGATTCTAGTATTGTCTAGTACTGAAACACCAAATACAGGTATATACGATCAACATATACCACCCAAACTTTGCTAACTAGATTCTAGTACTGAAACACCATATACAGGTATATACGATCAACATATACCACCCAAACTATGCTAACCATTTTCTAGTACTGAAACACCATATACAGGTATATACAATCAACATATACCACCCAAACTATGCTAACTAGATTCTAGTATTGTCTAGTACTGAAACACCAAATACAGGTATATACGATCAACATATACCACCCAAACTATTCTAACTATATTCTAGTATTTTCTAGTATTGAAACACCAAATACAGGTATATACGTTCAAAATATACCACCCAAACTATGCTAACTAGATTCTAGTACTGAAACACAAAATACAGGTATATACGTTCAAAATATACCACCCAATTTATGCTAACTAGATTCTAGTATTGTCTAGTACTGAAACACCAAATACAGGTATATACATTCAAAATATACCACCCAATCTATGCTAACTAGATTCTAGTATTGTCTAGTACTGAAACACCAAATACAGGTTTATACGATCAATATATACCACCCAAACTATGCTAACTAGATTATAGTATTGTCTAGTACTGAAACACCAAATACAGGTATATACGATCAACATATACCACCCAAAATGTGCTAACTAGATTCTAATATTGTCTAGTACTGAAACACCAAATACAGGTATATACGATCAACATATACCACCCAAGCTATGCGAACTAGATTCTAGTATTGTCTAGTACTGAAACACCAAATACAGGTATATACGTTCAAAATATACCACCCAAACTATGCTAACTAGATTCTAGTACTGAAATACCAAATATAGGTATATACGTTCAACATATACCACCCAAACTATGCTAACTAGATACTAGTATTGTCTAGTATTGAAACACCAAATACAGGTATATACGTTCAAAATATACCTCTCAAACTATGCTAACTATATTCTAGTATTGTCTAGTATTGAAACACCAAATACAGGTATATACGTTCAAAATATACCACTCAAACTATGCTAACTAGATTCTAGTATTGTCTAGTATTGAAACACCAAATACAGGTATATACGATCAACAAATACCACCCAAACTATGCTAACTAGATTCTAGTACTGAAACACCATATACAGGTATATACGATCAACATATACCACCCAAACTATGCTAACTATATTCGAGTACTGAAAAACCATATACAGGTATATACGATCAACATATACCACCCAACCTATGCTAACTAGATTCTAGTATTGTCTAGTACTGAAACACCAAATACAGGTATATAGGATCAACATATACCACCCAAACTATGCTAACTAGATTCTAGTATTGTCTAGTACTGAAACACCAAATACAGGTTTATACAATCAACATATACCACCCAAACTATGCTAACTAGATTATAGTACTGAAGCACCAACTACAGGTATATACGTTCAACATATACCACCCAAACTATGCTAACTAGATTCTAGTATTGTCTAGTATTGAAACACCAAATACAGGTATATACGTTCAACATATACCACCCAAACTATGCTAACTAGATTCTAGTATTGTCTAGTACTGAAACACCAAATACAGGTATATACGATCAACATATATATACCACCCAAACTATGCTAACTAGATTCTAGTACTGAAACACCAAATACAGGTATATACGATCAACATATACCACCCAAACTATGCTAACTAGATTCTAGTACTGAAACACCAAATACAGGTATATACGTTCAACATATACCACCCAAACTATGCTAACTAGATTCTAGTATTGTCTAGTACTGAAACACCAAATACAGGTATATACGATCAACATATACCACCCAAACTATGCTAACTAGATTCTAGTACTGAAACACCAAATACAGGTATATACGTTCAACATATACCACCCAAACTATGCTAACTAGATTCTAGTATTGTCTAGTACTGAAACACCAAATACAGGTATATACGTTCAACATATACCACCCAAACTATGCTAACTAGATTCTAGTATTGTCTAGTACTGAAACACCAAATACAGGTATATACGATCAACATATACCACCCAAACTATGCTAACTAGATTCTAGTATGTGGTTTTCAAATATACCACCCAACTATGCTAACTAATTCTAGTTTCTAGTACTGAAACACCAAATACAGGTATATACGATCAACATATACCACCCAAACTATGCTAACTAGATTCTAGTATTGTCTAGTACTGAAACACCAAATACAGGTATATACGATCAAATATACCCCAAACTATGCTAACTAGATTCTAGTATTGTCTAGTACTGAAACACCAAATACAGGTATATACGATCAACATATACCACCCAAACTATGCTAACTAGATTCTAGTATTGTCTAGTACTGAAACACCAAATACAGGTATATACGTTCAAAATATACCACCCAAACTATGCTAACTAGATTCTAGTACTGAAACACCAAATACAGGTATATACGTTCAACATATACCACCCAAACTATGCTAACTAGATACTAGTATTGTCTAGTATTGAAACACCAAATACAGGTATATACGTTCAAAATATACCTCTCAAACTATGCTAACTATATTCTAGTATTGTCTAGTATTGAAACACCAAATACAGGTATATACGTTCAAAATATACCACTCAAACTATGCTAACTAGATTCTAGTATTGTCTAGTATTGAAACACCAAATACAGGTATATACGATCAACATATACCACCCAAACTATGCTAACTAGATTCTAGTACTGAAACACCATATACAGGTATATACGATCAACATATACCACCCAAACTATGCTAACTATATTCTAGTACTGAAAAACCATATACAGGTATATACGATCAACATATACCACCCAACCTATGCTAACTAGATTCTAGTATTGTCTAGTACTGAAACACCAAATACAGGTATATAGGATCAACATATACCACCCAAACTATGCTAACTAGATTCTAGTATTGTCTAGTACTGAAACACCAAATACAGGTTTATACAATCAACATATACCACCCAAACTATGCTAACTAGATTCTAGTACTGAAGCACCAACTACAGGTATATACGTTCAACATATACCACCCAAACTATGCTAACTAGATTCTAGTATTGTCTAGTATTGAAACACCAAATACAGGTATATACGTTCAACATATACCACCCAAACTATGCTAACTAGATTCTAGTATTGTCTAGTACTGAAACACCAAATACAGGTATATACGATCAACATATCAACATATACCACCCAAACTATGCTAACTAGATTCTAGTACTGAAACACCAAATACAGGTATATACGATCAACATATACCACCCAAACTATGCTAACTAGATTCTAGTACTGAAACACAAAATACAGGTATATACGTTCAACATATACCACCCAAACTATGCTAACTAGATTCTAGTATTGTCTAGTACCGAAACACCAAATACAGGTATATACAATCAACATATACCACCCAAACTATGCTAACTAGATTCTAGTACATGTATTGTCTAGTACTGAAACACCAAATACAGGTATATACGTTCAACGTATAACACCCAAACTATGCTAACTATATTCTAGTATTGTCTAGTACTGAAACACCAAATACAGGTTTATACGTTCAAAATATACCACCAAAACTATGCTAACTAGATTCTAGTACTGAAACACCAAATACAGGTATATACGTTCAACATATACCACCCAAACTATGCTAACTAAATACTAGTATTTTCTAGTATTGAAACACCAAATACAGGTATATACGTTCAAAATATACCACTCAAACTATGCTAACTAGATTCTAGTATTGTCTAGTACTGAAACACCAAATACAGGTATATATGATCAACATATACCACCCAAACTATGCTAACTAGATTCTAGTACTGAAACACCAAATACAGGTATATACTATCAACATATACCACCCAAACTATGCTAACTAGATTCTAGTACTGAAACACAAAATACAGGTATATACGATCAACATATACCACCCAAACTATGCTAACTAGATTCTAGTATTGTCTAGTACTGAAACACCAAATACAGGTTTATACGATCAACATATACCACCCAAACTATGCTAACTAGATTCTAGTATTGTCTAGTACTGAATCACCAAATACAGGTATATACGATCAACATATACCACCCAAACTATGCTAACTAGATTCTAGTACTGAAACACCAAATACAGGTATATACGATCAACATATACCACCCAAACTATGCTAACTAGATTCTAATATTGTCTAGTACTGAAACACCAAATATAGGTATATACGATCAACATATACCACCCAAGCTATGCGAACTAGATTCTAGTATTCTCTAGTACTGACACACCAAATACAGGTATATACGTTCAACATATACCACCCAAACTATGCTAACTAGATTCTAGTACTGAAACACCAAATACAGGTATATACGTTCAAAATATACCACTCAAACTATGCTAACTAGATTCTAGTATTGTCTAGTATTGAAACACCAAATACAGGTATATACGTTCAAAATATACCACCCAAACTATGCTAACTTTATTCCAATTCAAAGCCAATATGCCAACATTATCGTTCCAGCTATATGTTCTACAATGCTCGTTTGGAATGTCAGAACATGATACGCCAAATGTTACTGTTGATCTTAGTGTAAGTATATTTTAAACAATTTTGATAATCTATGCTATAGTGTATAGTATCAAACATATGTATTTTCAGAAATGTGTGTTGTTTTACTAGAAATGATATTTGATTGATGCTACAATGGGTTGCAACCTTGTCCTGGGATTTAGTCATCCTAGTCCAGGATATGCACCGGGTGCCTGTGAACGCATCTAAGGATAGGGGTTGCCTGGTACGTGGATGCATCCAATAGATACTTCCCTGTAAAAACCTGTTTGATTATACATTTCGGTATAAATCGGTTAGGGACGGAAAGGACCAGTATACATTTCGGTATAAATCGGTTAGGGACGGAAAGGACCAGTATACATTTCGGTATAAATCGGTTAGGGACGGAAATGACCAGTATACATTTCGGTATAAATCGGTTAGGGACGGAAAGGACCAATATAGGCCTACAGTTCGGGATAAATCGGTTAGTGGCTGAACTGTAAGGACCAATATAGGCCTACAGTTCGGGATAAATCGGTTATGGACTGAACTGAAAGGACCAATATAGGCCAACAGTTCGGGATAAGTCGGTTAGGGGCTGAACTGAAAGGACCAATATAGGCCTACAGTTCGGGATAAATCGGTTATGGACTGAACTGAAAGGACCAATTTAGGCCTACAGTTCGGGATAAATCGGTTAGGGGCTGAACTGAAAGGACCAATATAGGCCTACAGTTCGGAATAAATCGGATAGGGACTGAACTGAAACGATCAATATAGGCCTATTACTCGGGATAAATCAGATAGAGACTGAACTGAAAAGTCCATATAGGCCTACATCTCGGGATAAATCAGATAGGGACTGAACTGAAAAGTCCATATAGGCCTACATCTCGGGATAAATCAGATAGGGACTGAACTGAAAAGTCCATATAGGCCTACATCTCGGGATAAATCAGATAGGGACTGAACTGAAAAGTCCATATAGGCCTACATCTCGGGATAAATCAGATAGGGACTGAACTGAAACGATCAATATAGGCCTACATCTCGGGATAAATCAGACTTTATTTGCCAAGGGAGTTAATAGAAATAGAAATAACACCAAAGTTGCTCATTAATCACTATATTGCGATCTCATTCAAGATGGATTGTTCAGTACATGTACTTACATGGATATATTTGATAATGTATGCTTCCGGTAGAGATAGGAAGCGGACTCGTGACGGAATAAGCGCCGCTACAGCCGGAACATTTCCGCGTGCTGGAGTCGTAGAACAGTGTGTAGCACTCGCTGGAATGCATGCACGTGAGGGCGCATCGGAAGCGATCGCTGTGGTCTTCCATAAATATACCATCATCAGAAGCACATTGATGATCATCTAATGTCGCAGTACGCTGGAATCTGGCAAATCGGATAGTACTTGTAACCGCCGCACATTCGGGTACCAACATATATAAACCGAAATAAAAGACACCAAACAAATACCGGTTCCATTTACAATCCATGATGCAGAAGAGATATTAAAATCGATTAGCAATGTAGTTATATTGAACTGTGTTGATATTATGGTAAATTCCGTACAGTTTTCGTCTAATTTCGTTTCATCATTAGACGTATTTCGATGTATATGTAAAAGTGACTAAAAGTTTTAGAGTTAGCGGTTTATGCAAGTCCCAACTATGGATTAGTTATTTCTAAGCAAATCAAACGAACAATTTTAGTTTACGATAGATGAATGAACTGACTGAAATCAATATTTTTTCTAATAGTTTTACTATAAATCTTGACAGCTGTCCGATATTATAATTGATTCGAATTCGAATTCGAATGGTGGAGACAATACGACGATACTCAATCAATATTAATATTTGATAAAAGCAAAGGCCATATTATATAGTGGATGGCCCTCACTTGCAATATTTCGATTTCACTAACATACCATGTCGTAAATCAGAAGTAACGACATGCATTACATAAGTTGGTTGAATATGAAGAACATATCATATCCATCGATACAACCGACTTACGATATCACATGGGTATGACATAAATGTGCATCTGCTCACGTCTAGCTATAACGAAATCCCAACGGACGTCGGTGTAAACCTTGCTGAACATTGGCCGAATACTGCCGAACATTGGCCGAACATTGCCGAATATTGCCGAACATTGGCCGAATATTGCCGAACATTGGCCGAATATTGCCGAACATGGCCGAACATTGCCGAACAGTCAAGTGTATGAGTACACCCGGATGACTTGTCGAGTTCATCACATTCGGAGTCTCATCGGGAGAGCAAGTCCACTGCTCTTATTCTCTTTGTAAATATGTGGTGATTTTACTTTACGTTTATTTATTATCGCTACCGGTTGCCCATATGAGCGACGCCTCCTGAAGAAATTAGTCATTTAAGATTGTGGAGGACAGTGCAATGATACAGACAGAGACCCATTCCAGAGACTCGTCTGGTTATTTTACGTGTACGGTGTAAAGCACCGACGTGACCTCGATTTAAAGTCCCATCTGAAAGACTGTTACTATTATTAGGGTCAGGCGGGGGATCGAACCAGCGATCACTGAATTCGCAGTCCAACGTGCTAGCTACTGTATTACTGACCCGTCTGTTCGGCGATATTGCTTTAATAAAGTTTAATTTGTAATAAATGGTGAATATTTCAAGACACACAATCGTATTGTTGGCAGTGTATATGTCAGTGTACCAACCATGTCTGAACATAACTAACAATTACAGATGGATCTGTAATCCAGTGGTAACACGCTGGACTGGTAATCCGGGGATTGCAGGTTCGATCCCCCGTCTGACCCTAATCAAATGAACAGTCTTTCAGGTGGGACTTTAAACCGAGGTCTCGTGTCGGTGCTTTACATCGTGCACGTAAAAGAACCAGAGGAGACTCTGGACTGGGTCGCTGTCTGTGTCACTGCACTATCCTCCAAAAATCTAACATTACTGATCTCTTCAGGGGGCGTCGCTCATATGGGCAACCGGTAGCGACGATAAATAAACGTAAAACACACACGAACATAACTAACATTGACAGGAAACGCAATGAAAAGCCTATGAGGAGCGGGATGGAGTCCATATTTCTGTATTAAATGATGCATTTTAATGCATTCTGCGGTTACAACTTCTATATGATAAGTTTACTTTGGTTCTTTGAGCATGTTATTTACACCCAGAACACGCCTGTTAAAGATGCTTTTGATAATTTAATTGCATAGTTGTATTAAGGGTATTGGGCTTTTGGGTGATATTAATCATAGATTTGGAGATCTTGAGAATGTTAGTGCTGTATTGGTAATGTAAATTTCCGATATGTAAACGATTTTAAAAGAAACTTTTATTGTGAAATTTTAGTTGATTTTCTTATTACCACAAATATGTGCATGCTAAATTGTAGAAATGAAGCTAAACCTATTGACTATACTTCTCAATATTCAAGATGTCTGTCAGTTATAGACTATTGTATTCTACTGTACAACGCTATCTAGATCTATGTGCTGTACATAAATATGGCACCCTATGCTACTTCACCTCGGCCCGGGCACTCGTTGCTTATATGGGGTGTCAATTTTGGAGTCAAGCAGCAGAACGGTCACGTGAGGGTTGAGACGTTGCTACACGTTATTATGATATATTCGATCTTAAAGGTGTGTCTAAACCGATCTGCTTCTAATATGGTAAATATATATTTAAACATTATTTATTTTGCAACGATTGCGAAGCAAGTTTTGACAACTTATATTAATCACTCGTTGGCGCGGATGAAAACGTATATGTGGTCGTTCGTGTGGGAGGAAACCGGAGTACCCGGAGAAAACCCATCTGTACGATCTGGGGGCCACCGTACCATCTCAAATACTTCCCGGTCCGAGGATCTAACCCGGGTTGCATTGGTGATAAGTAATTAGTGTTTATTTTGCATACATGAGATGACTAATTGCAATCCCTACTGTCTAGTTTATGAACGGCTGAAGACAAATGCGGATCTCGCAATGATGAAGTCTGATTATGTACCAATCAGAAAGTTATTTGATAAAGAAATACAAACATCTAAAGTGTGTATTTTGCATCTCATTACAGATTGAACTTCTAGATGAATACATCATTGACCATGTACGATTTTTGGAAGTCAATATGGAAATTTGGTGTCAACAATAATGATAATTAGTTTATACAAATTTATTTTAGCTCGATTGCGAAACAAGTTATTTCAACTTATATAAATCACTCTCGAGACCTCATTCCTGATGGAATCCATCGCCACGAGGGAGAGAGAAGAGGCAACGTGGAATTTAAATGCCTTGCCTAAGGGCACAATCGTAACGGCTCCAGTGGGGCTCGAACTCCGGACCTTTCGCACCTGAAGCGAACGCGCATCCACTGCGCTATCACGACTTCCACATAATTAATTACGTTACTATGGAAATCGTACATGAAGATGGTTCTACCACGTCTGTCTGACACCCAGTCACGTCTGTCTGACACCCAGTCAGTTTTGAATAGATTGTTATCTGATTTTGGGGTACAACATTGTACAACAATTATAAATGGTAATGAGTCAACAGCTCTTTATAATGATGACATCACTATTACTGATGCCGAACAGACGGACTGTCCAGTGTGCCAAGTAAGGTAGAGCTAGAGGTGTTGATGCAATTCCTTTGGAGGTTTTAAAACTGATGCTTATATATATATATTTCCTACATGTTATTATCAATGTTTGTTCTAATAACTGTAAGATTAACCCAATACATAATTCATCAACCAACAACCACCGTGACCTATATCATACCATAGCACAGCACTTTTTCCTATCAGGTATAAAACTGTAGTGCTCAATAATATAATAATTATACTCCTTAACTTGATGGACTGAACAAGATAAATCATCACTATCTATTAACCGCCGTGACCAATATCATATAGATGCATAGCACTTTCTCCTATCAGGGATACAACTGTATTGCTCAATAATATAATAATTATACTCCTTAACTTGATTGACTGAACAAGATAAATCATTACTATCTATTAACCGCCGTGACCAATATCATATCGATGCATAGCACTTTCCCAGGTATAAAACTGTATTGCTTAATAATATTCTCTTTAACTTGGTGGACTAAGCAACATGAGAAGACTCCGGATGAGCAGAATGGTTTCAGAAATAGGGATATTATTGATCACAAAATCCGCCCATGACAATTATTACAGATACTAGATAGAAACTTAAAACGTCAACATGTTGTGCCTGCATAGACATTTGTAAGGCGTATGATGGTATAAACAGATCAAACCGTTGGCAAAATCGTTCTTATATTGGTGTGTCTTTTAACGTGTCTCTGGGTACTCCGGTGTCCTCCCACATTAATGACCACAGTATACGCTTTCATAAACGCTAACGAGAGTGATTAATATAAGTTGTTAGAACTTGCTTAGTTTAAACATATTTTATTTCCCAATATAATACATATTGAACAAGATCGGTTCAGTGTTAATTGTGGTTAGGCAGGGTTGTCTCCCTTACACTTTGACATGCATATAAATAATTTAGCATTGTATGTAATGTTACTTAAGAAATAATAAGTATCAACCGTGGTATATCGCAGAATAACCCGAGTTTGAAGTTCTTATGCGTAGAAATACATCACGAAGGCCGAATACCTGAGTGATATATTTCTACACATAAGAACGTATAAATGGAATAGCCAAAACACGGGGCGCGCGCAGCATAGTTCAAGGTAGGTATATCGCAGAATAACCCGAGGGAGGTTTTACTCTACAGGTATGTATGTTATTAGCTGGGTGGTGTTAGAATTGGAATTAATGTTAAATGTGGTAACGAAAATATCTATAATCCATTGTAAGCAGATGATATAGTTTTATTAGCTATGAAAATGATCTACACAATTAATATTACTAGATGCCCTAGATGTTTGTGTGGTACCAATTATATGACAATAAATGCAAATAAAAACAATAGTGTACACTTCAGACGGCCAATGGTTCCAACTACAAACTTCAATGTCATTGTGGTAACCAAATGCTAATGGTCATCGTGATTTTGAAGTCACTACGAAGGTTGTTGTAAATAGTGTATACCGTGCACTAAGATTATTAAAGCAGCATTACATCGTATGAAATAAAAGAAAATTTCAAATGTTACGTATGGGTAGCAATGCTGCTACACATTCTAACATTATACTTTGTAATGCTGCTACACATTCTAACATTATACTTTGTAATGCTGCTACACATTCTAACATTATACTTTGTAATGCTGCTACACATTCTAACATTATACTTTGTAATGCTGCTACACATTCTAACATTATACTTTGTAATGCTGCTACACATTCTAACATTATACTTTGCAATGCTGCTACACATTCTAACATTATACTTTGTAATGCTGCTACACATTCTAACATTATACTTTGTAATGCTGCTACACATTCTAACATTATACTTTGTAATGCTGCTACACATTCTAACATTATACTTTGTAATGCTGCTACACATTCTAACATTATACTTTGTAATGCTGCTACACATTCTAACACTACACATTCTAACATTATACTTTGTAATGCTGCTACACATTCTAACATTATACTGTGTAATGCTGCTACACATTCTAACATTATACTTTGCAATGCTGCTACACATTCTAACATTATACTTTGTAATGCTGCTACACATTCTAACATTATACTTTTCAATGCTGCTACACATTCTAACATTATACTTTTCAATGCTGCTACACATTCTAACATTATACTTTGTAATGCTGCTACACATTCTAACATTATACTTTGCAATGCTGCTACACATTCTAATATTATACTTTGCAATGCTGCTACACATTCTAACATTATACTTTGTAATGCTGCTACACATTCTAACATTATACTTTGTAATGCTGCTACACATTCTAATATTATACTTTGTAATGCTGCTACACATTCTAACATTATACTTTGTATACTGTTTGCGATAAAACATACTCGAAACCGAAAGTAGGACTTTCCGAGTCGATCGGTCACTCATTTGTTTACAAATTTGTTTTCTACATCCTCTGTTGTTTCACGCATGCGCGCTGTGTGTGTGTTTATAGTTCGTATGTTGATAAACAAATTCGCGTATACGACGGTTTATATTTATTGGAATGTTATCGTTTCTGAGCGACTATTTCGATTTTTGTAAACACACACACATTATATTTTACCCAAAACATCCTTTATTACGATCTAATGCTGCTTTAATAGGAAAATGTAAATTAGCACGAGGTGTGTGTTAAAATGTAACCACAAAGTAGAATAATTCACTTGTTTGGTCTGCTATGAGCTATGGGGCAAGCAGTTGGTGTACTACATATTTTTAAAGCATTGAGGATGTCAGTATATAACAATTAATTTTAGCTCAATAGCGAACCAAGTTCCTACAACTTATATCAATCACTTTCGAGACTCGAGACCTCATTCCTGATGGAATCCATCATCACGAGCGAGTGAAAAGAGGCAAAATGGAATTTAAACGACCTGCATAAGGGCATTAATGGCACAATCGTAATGGCTACAGCTGGGCGCGAACTCCAAAGACACAGCATTCAGTATGGGGTTCCTATGATTTAAAGCATGCTTAAGAAAACGAGCCAAGTTTAATAACACCTTTCTATTATCACTGTTCATTAAAATAAAAATTTATATGATATTCCAAACACATAAAATACGTAAACGTCATAAGTTATATCAATAATATAATACTCTTGTTGAATAAAGTCTTTTGTTCATACACATTTATTTTAGATCGAAAACTGTTTTTACAATATTAGATAAATGGCTCTCGGTATATCTTCCTTGTGGAGTCCATCTGCATGTGGGAGAGACATGAATCAATATGGATGTACATGACTCTTGCTTAAGAAAGGCACAACCGTTGCTCTGGAGGGGCTCGAACTCACAATATCACTAAAGCGGCCACTGTATCCACCACACCACGGCGGCTTCGTACATAATGTCGTTATTGTTATTATTTATATTTTATTATTGAAACTATCACTAAGTATACCCTTGACACTTGTGATTTAATCAGACACAGTACGCATTGTAACGTTTTGATTACTGTAAAATACTATAATGTCGCGAACACATTATTTCGCGATTTTACGATTTTGAACAATTTCAATTAATTCGCGGAGTTTTGAATTCGCGCATCCGTGAAGGTAACTGTTCATGCAGATCGCTTATATAATTGTATTGACTTTAAACATGTTCAACTGCACATATTTTCGGATATAACACCACATTCGGACACATTATTCACGAGAATATATTAGCGAAATATAAAATCTCGCGAATAAATAGTGTTCTACAGTAACACGTCAAAGTCCAATAATAAGACAAATAATCAAGCATTTTATGGTATTTACATTTATCGCTTAACATTGCTTGTATTCAGTGTAATACTGTCATCACATATGTGCTTGTATGACCACACGTTTAATATAACCTGGGCGGATTCTGATTGGTCGTGGCATGCCATTGACAATTTGCAATACACATTCAACATATACATGTTTGTGTTCATGCTTTGTTCGTTGAAAATCAACTGCTTAGATCACTGAATAGCATGCTAAATATGCACTAGTGGCATAGAGTGATATGTTGATTATTATCAGTACGAATACACTTTAATATAACAATGCTCAAAAATATACTGGCAAACAGAAACGTATTTTTTTCTTCAATTTATGATTGTTTTTTTTAAAACTTTATTTATTTTACAACGATTGCGAAGCAAGTTCTAACAACTTATAGTAATCACTCTCGTTGGCGCGGATGAAAGCGTAAATGTGGTCATTCGTGTGGGAGGAAACCGGAGTACCTGGAGTAAACACATATGTCCGATCGGGTGACCACCGTACCATCTCACATACTTCCCGGTCCAAGTATCGAACCCGGGTTGCATTGGTGAGAAGCGAGCGCGTTAACCACTGCGCTAATCGGACAGCCATCGATTGTTATTACTGTGGTAATGTGATAAAACAGGACCTTGAACTCGTGGTGATTGCAAATCTTATTTCATGAATCTCGTTTTGGAAAAATGGCTCGCTTAATAGTTAAATTCCAAAACTCGTTTAATAATACATGGTATGAAATCACCACTCATGTAAGATCCTATATATCTGTATGTAATTTTACGTTTATTTATCGTCGCTACCGGTTGCCCATATGAGCGACGCCTCCTGAAGAGATTAGCCATTTTAGATTATGGAGGATAGTGCAATGATACAGAGAGAGACCCATTCCAGAGTCTCCTCTGGTTCTTTTACGTGCACGATGTAAAGCACCGACACGAGACCTCGGTTTAACGTCCCATCTGAAAGACTGTTAATTTTATTAGGGTCAGACGGGGGGGTCGAACCTGCGATCCCTGGATTACAAGCCCAACGTGTTAACCACTGGACTACAGATCCGTCTGTAACCCTTATAACTGAGCACTGAAGAATCATATATGTCACATGTGTGACAAATATGTAGCTGGGAACAGGCGTCGATATGATTATTAATTGGGCCGTTTTGAGTTTCTGATCATATCAATGTCATGTCATTAAGTTAAAAAGTGAAATATCGACAGACTGGCACACAGGCTAACAAATATGGTATGTTACTAATACAATGAACACACCTGAATATACAACTAACAAGTCACATGATATATTATATAGTATGTATTATATGATTATGTACTGTGTACAAGTCTGATAATAAAATGTTGTTCTGTTCTGTTCTGTGGTATTTGTAATCATATGTCGCACGACCCTAACACATTTGTCACACCTGCTGTCACGTTTGGCATCGTGTTGCATGTTTAGGTAACATGAAATCACCATGTGTCACAGCTCAATATTTTTATACGAGTATATAGTCACATATATACATATATTGTCGATCAAACATCGTCGCTTTGCAGCAAGAATATGGTCGAAGTCGCGCTTCCTGTTCGTTGATGAGTGTCTGACAATAAAGAACGAAGTTTACATAGGTCTACATCTTTAATATGAACATCAAATATACTATAATTCGCTATGAAACGTGATGCGCAGTGATACAGCGTTCGCTTTAGGTGTGAACGGTTCGATGTTCGCGCACAGCTGTAGCCGTTCCGATTGTGCCCATAGGCATGGCACTTAAACACCGCAGTTCCTCTTCTCTCTCCCTCATAAAATAAATGTGTAGAAACTAATTAAGCCAACAGTGAAAACTCCTTTTAAAGGGGTAAGTTAGATAACTCCAGCTGGCTTACCTGAACACATTTCGCTCATTCTCTCCCTTCACACACCACATTATCTTAAAAAAAGAAGAAGGGAATTATAGTGTGTGTTGGTTTAACAGGGCAATTCCAAATTGGAAACTATCTTGGAGAGGCCCAAGTGCATTATGTTGGCATATAAACAGGTGAACATTATGACTTTAAGCGTCTAACAAATGCTTGCAATTCTTGCTCACCCTCGTATTACGTTCAGAGAAAAAATATATGTCTAGAAACATTATAACATTTATATTACCTCGATTACGAAACAAGTTTTTACAACATTATATTAATCGCTCTCGATACTTCACTCCTGGTTAAATCCATCGCCACGAGGGAGAGAACAGGCAATGTGGAATCTAAATGCTTTGCATAACGGCACAATCGTAACGGCTTACAGCTGGGCGCGAACTCCGGACCTTGCACACATGAAGCGAACTCGCTACCACTGCGCTATCATGGTTAATTATAGAATATTTGATATTTATGTCAGTCTCATCTATGTACATTACATTATTATTATTATCTAAGTTTATAAAACATATCATAACATACGCATATATACATATTATGCAAGTCTGTCTTACATTTCACGTGTATAACATTAAATAAATATACACGTATGTAACCGCGTGTCGTTGACTAACAACAACGACGACGACGACGACGACGACAACAACAACAACAATAAGCACCATCATCAGCATCATCACAATAATAATAATAATAATCATCATCATCATCATCACAATCATCATCACAATCACAATCATCATCATCATCATCATCATCATCATCATCATCATCATCATCATCATCATCATCATCATCATCTTCATATCATCATCATCATCATCCATCATCATCATCATCATCATCATCATCATCATCATATCATCATCATCATCATCATCTCATCATCATCATCATTTCATCATCATCATCATTCAATCATCATCATCATCATTCATCATCATCATCATCATCATCATCATTATCATCAGCATCATCATCATCATCATCATCCTCATCATCATTCATCATCATCATCATCATCATCATCATCATCATCATCATCATCATCATCATCATCATCATCATATCATCATCTCATCTCATAATCATATCATCATCATTCATCATCATCATCATCATCATCAATCATCATCATTATTATCATCATCACAATAATAATAACATCAACAATAATAAAACTAATAAAGCCATTATTTAAGGAGAGAACTCATTTTAAACACGCATGTCAATCTAGCACAAGGCCCTCAATACATTCATGAAATAACACAATGAAACAGGTGTAAAAGCAATCATACAGACTGGTATGGGAAATGGGATATGTAGTTACAAGTGACTGCTCGTTTGTAGCAGCTATAGGCTATATGTTTAAATTATATCAACTTAACAAAAGTTAGTTTATACAAACTTATTTTAGCTCGATCGCGAAAGAAGTTCTTGCAACTTGTATTAATCACTATCCAGACTTCATTCCTAATGGAATCCATCGCCACGAGGGAGATAAGAGGCATGTGGAATTTAAATGCCATGCCTAAGGGCACAATCGTAACGGGTGCAGCGGGGCGCGAAATCCGGCACTTTCGCACCTGACGCGAACGCGCTATATTTAATGTGTATGTGAGACATATGCTGTGTGTACTGGACTGGTAATCCAGGAATCGCAGGTTCGATCCCCCGTCTGACCTAATACAATTAACAGTCTTTCAGATGGGACGTTAAACCGAGGTCTCGTGTCCGTGCTGTACACCGTACACGTAAAAGAACCAGAGGAGACTCTGGAATGTCTGTATCATTGCACTATCCTACACAAATCTAAAATGACTAATCTCTTCAGGAGGCCTCGCTCATATTGGTAACCGGTAGCGACGATAAATAAACGTAAAACGCAAAGCTGTGTGTGCTACTTGGTTTCATGGGAGATTAAGAATAGGATATACGCCGAAAACTATTGGATCCGTTTGGGGCTTACATCTTACTTAAAACACATATATTACAAGATGTTACTGATTAAAATTGTTAATTTCGTATATTTACACGTAGGATGTGATCAAATACCCTGGCCTTTTGACAGCAGTCCATTATTATAAGTACAAAGGTATGACGTCACGACAGTGTTTTAACTTTGGTTAAATTAGTTTTCTCTCTTAAAATAAAGTCTTTATTATTATTATTATTATTATTAATAATAAGCGTATGCATGCATACCTACATCTGTAATGACAATCTATAATCGTCACAATACTGTCAGTTGAGAACGAGTCAGAAATATTTGCAATACACGAGTACATTGTATATGCATTTCCATTCACTGTAAGGCACACACTGTAGTATCCTGCAAGCAGCTCATCTCTTTAACATTAGAACAATTAAGCATAATATATTTGAATTACATGATTGAGTTTGTAGGATGCGTAAAAGCATATATGCACTGTGTGTGTGCTTGTGCGTGCGTGTTTTACGTTTATTTATCGTCGCTACCGGTTTCCCATATGTGTGACGCCTCCTGAAGAGATTAGTCATTTTAGAGTTTTGGAAGATAGTGCAATGATACAGACATACCTATTCCAGAATCTCCTCTGGTTCTTTTACGTGCACGGTGTAAAGCACCGACACGAGACCTCGGTTTAATGTCTCATCTGAAAGATTGTTAATTTTATTAAGGTCAGACGGGGGATCGATCCATGGGTTACCAGTCCAGCGTGTTACCACTGGACTGCAGATCCGTCGGCACTGGATGTACTTCAGTATTGCGTAACATAGCGGTCGCTTTCTGTTTCCAGCATACATATATGTGCGTGTATTCTTGTGCGTCGCCGTGTATTAATAGTGCTGCATAGTCGATGCACACGTTTCGCGGCGTGCAATTGAATGCCATCTGCCTTCCCGTGCAAGGGATAAAACATGCGGAAATCACTGTTCATGTCAATAAGTCCTTCATTGTAAAGATCGTGCCATGCCATGGGTCATTTGCCAGCGCAGTGGAGGGAACTAATTGATAGAATTAACTGATAACCCGAGATAGTCACGTGAACAGTGAAACGAAATCCCCGCTGGGAACGCCAACAAATACCCTGTTTGAAAAGGTGACGGACTGTTCTATGTGTTAAACGTATCAAATTATCATAAATTCTTAATACATTTTATTCATCCGGTGGTATGTTATACACTAACGAAAATGAAATTCTAAAGTTAACGCGGATTTCCTATTGATATATGTGATATCAACACAAAGATTCATTAAAAACATTTAAAATAGAATTTATGAGAATTCTCTGTAAACATGGAACAAGTACTGTGTCTAAAGGCCAATTGTTATCGGATCAGATGCTATTCGGGGAGGGGTCAAACTGATCACAGATTACATTGTTCTCATTTGCAGCCGTGAAACAGAAGGATGGCACATTGTCAAATAAACTAATCTTTAACGGCTTAGTGATCTCAATTTGTTAAAATATATAACACACTTCCAAATAATATACTAGAGGACATAGAAAACGCACGCCTACATTATACTCTAGAGGACATAGAAACCGCACATCTACAGTATATACTAGAGGATATAGCAAACGCACACCTGCAGTATATACTAGAGGACATAGAAAACACACGCCTACATTATATACTAGAGGGCATAGAAAACGTACACCTACATTATATACTAGAGGGCATAGAAAACGCACACCTACATTATATACTATAGAGGACATAGAAAACGCACACCTACATTATATATTAGAGGACATAGAAAACGAACACATACATTATATACTAGAGGACATAGAAAACGCACACCTACATTATATACTAGAGGACATAGAAAACGCACACATACATTATATACTAGAGGACATAGAAAACGTACACCTACATTATATATATATATATTATTATTCAAACTTGTCCTTTTGCACTTTTGAAAATGTTATATATATGTAAGGAACAATTGTCATGACTTATGTATGTGTAAATTTGATTGTATAGATGAAATGATATTGTGAAATGTAAATTGTATTGTACATGCTGTGGGGAAAAAAAAGTTGCAATAAAATATTATTAAATTAAAATATACTAGAGGACATAGGAAACGCACACATACATTATATACTAGAGGACATAGAAAACGCACACCTACATTATATACTAGAGGACATAGGAAACGCACACATACATTATATACTAGAGGACATAGAAAACGCACACCTACATTATATACTAGAGGACATAGAAAACGCACACCTACATTATATACTAGAGGACATAGAAAACGCACACCTACATTATATACTAGAGGACATAGAAAACGCACACCTACATTATATACTAGAGGACATAGAAAACGCACACCTACATTATATACTAGAGGACATAGGAAACGCACACATACATTATATACTAGAGGACATAGAAAACGCACACCTACATTATATACTAGAGGACATAGAAATCGCACACCTACATTTTATACTAGAGGACATAGAAAACGCACACCTACATTATATACTATATGACATAGAAAACGTACACCTACATTATATACTAGAGGACATAGAAAACGCACACCTACATTATATACTAGAAGACATAAAAAACGCACACCTACATTATATACTATATGACATAGAAAACGCACGCCTACATTATATACTAGAGGACATAGAAAACGCACACCTACATTATATACTATATGACATAGAAAACGTACACCTACATTATATACTAGAGGACATAGAAAACGCACAACTGCATTATATACTAGAGGACATAGAAAACGCACACCTACATTATATACTAGAGGACATAGAAAACGTACACCTACATTATATACTAGAAGACATAGAAAACGCACACCTACATTATATACTATATGACATAGTAAACGTACACCTACAGTATATACTAGAGGACATAGAAAACGCACACCTACATTATATACTAGAAGACATAGAAAACGCACACCTACATTATATACTATATGACATAGAAAACGTACACCTACATTATATACTAGAGGACATAGAAAACGTACACCTACATTATATACTAGAGGACATAGAAAACGCACGCCTACATTATATACTAGAGGACATAGAAAACGCACACCTACATTATATACTCTATGACATAGAAAACGTACACCTACATTATATACTAGAGGACATAGAAAACGTACACCTACATTATATACTAGAGGACATAGAAAACGCACGCCTACATTATATACTAGAGGACATAGAAAACGCACAACTGCATTGTATTTAAGTACACAATGCTTGTTGTCCCTCCTTCATGGCGATGTATTCCTTCAGGAATGAGGTCTCGAGAGCGATTAATCTAATGTTGTAGGAACTTGTTTCGCGAGCGAGCTCAAATAAATTTATTTTCAGCATATGTGTTTTCTCAATTATTTAACAAATGACAATAATACAAAATAAAAGATAAGAATGAACGACTCAGACAAAAAGAATTCTTCTCCATAAAGTTGTATAAACCTAAAGAATAGCTGAGGAAATTGCTTTTTGAAATGTTGTGGGAATTCATGGCAGGTAATTTACTGACTGGCCTACATTCATGTGGTTTCAGTCTGGTTGCAAGCATATTTAGTTTCCATAGTGTTGTATAATTACGAAGCACCGCCATCATTTACTTTGATGTTTGATTAAACTTTATTTATTTTACAACGATTGCGAAGCAAGTTCTAACAACTTATATTAATCACTCTCGTTGGCGCGGATGAGAGCGTACATGTGGTCATTATTGTGGGAGGACACCGGAGTACGGAGAAAATCCACCTGTCCGATCTGGCGACCACCGTACCATCTCACATGCTTCCCGGTCCGAGGATTGAACCTGCATTGATGAGAAGCGAGCACGCTAACCACTGCGCTAATCGGACATCCTAAAATTGCTATATTTGTTTGTTGTCGAGTTTGTGATATTGATTTGTGTGTGTGTGTGTTTTACCTTACAGACGAATGACCACATTTACGCTTTCATCCGCGCCTACGAGAGTTGTTAAAACTTGCTTCGCAATCGGTGTAAGATAAATAAAGTTTATTGTTAATAGTTATAAAGTTACGCGCATTTGAAGTGCCAGAAATGCATTAATAAAAGAGATCAAAATCAAATAATTCGTTAACATTATGACGAAGTGACTGATCTTTTTCAAAAGATCTGAGATTTCATTTTGTTTAGATTCAAGATACACTGTAGAGTTATTGATGTAATGGGTTTATGTTGCTGTTTGTTTAATTACTAATAAGTAGAATTTTGGAATTGGTTAAACTTCGAACTACCGTTTTAAAATATTTAATTGTTTTAACCTAAATAACACTAATAAAGACACTATATATATATATCCATCCTCCAGTGGTAACACGCTGGACTGGTAATCCAGGGATCGCAGGTTCGAACCCCTGTCTGACCCTAATAAACGTAACAGTCTTTCAGATGTGACTTTAAATCGAGGTCTCGTGTCGGTGCTGTGCACCGTGCAAGTAAAGGAACCAGTGGAGACTCTGGAATGGGTCTCTGTCTGAATCATTGCACTATCCTCCAAAAATCTAAAATGACTAATCTCTTCAGGAGGCGTCGCGACGATAAAAAAACATAAAACACACAAATACCAACCTTCTCAAGCTTATCTGTCTTGTATCTTTGACTTGTAGTCAAACCTGCCATAAGCAGGCAGTCATTGGGGAATTAGTTTATACAAATTTGATACAAATATACAGACATCATGCCTGATGGAATCCATCGCCACGAGGGAGAGCGAAGAGGCAACGTGGAATTTAAATGCCTTGTCTAAGGACACAATCGTATCGGGTACAGCGGGGCTCGAACTCCGGACCTTTCGAGTTTGGGAAATTCAGAAAGTTACTGCTTATCACATGTTACTGCTTAACGGAGAAGTCTGGAAGCTAGTTGCTTACTACACGATGACTGCTAAAATAGAGATGACTACTAACACAGTGTTGACTGTATCTGTATTATATCCTCCTTTATAATAACGTTAGTAAGTCAGCATTTAAGTTGTAAGAACTTGTTTCGCAATCGAGCAAAAATTGTGTATAAATTTAACTAATTATTTTTAAGTTGATTTCTACATTCAAAGTGAAATGCTCCTTTCATGGGCAACCCTTGTTATTTAAACAGTCTACTTTTAAATTAATTCAATCGAATATGTAACTTCACTGTGTTTATAATTATAATACTATTTAAACTGAGTTCAACCTACATTATTTGGATTTCGACAAGATACTTTAAATCAATCAGAGTCCATATTGTCGTACTCATATACTTAAGCAATGTAATATCTACAAATAATGAGAATGTAAATTATAATGTATTATATGTATAGTAGGTATTGTCAATACTGTATATGATTTCTCATATTGACATATTTTTCACGTGAATGCTTTTATGTATATATACATTCCACACCCGTTATGTCAAAGTCGGCTATGTCGAATTATCCGGTTATCTCGAAATCGGATCAAAGTCCCGTTTCAGACACTATCATTTTACATATAACTGGATCTGTTTATATCGAATTTCGTTAAGTCAAACTTCGGTTATGTCGAAGTATTTTGTTCGGCCCCACGGAATTCGACATAACGGAATTAGACTGTATATATGTTGTACAATGATGAACGTTTAAGTTCAAATTGGAAAATAAATGTCTTCTCTTCTTTTTAATAACAGTGTGGACTTATTGTTGCATACTTACTATTTGCAATATATCAATATACACGTGGAAGTCGTGACAGCGCAGTGGATGCGTGTTCGCTTCACTGGAGCCGTTACGATTGTGCCCTTAGGCAATGTATTTAAATTCCACGCTGCCTCTTCTCTCTCCCCCGTGGCGATGTATTCCATCATGAATGAGGTCTCGAGAGTGATTAATATATGTTGTAAGAACTAAAATAAATTTGTAAAAATTAATATACATGTATTCGTCTTTGTTGTCAGCGTTATATTTTACATAGACTCCGATCCGTTACCCTATATCATTGACACCAAAGTGTGTATGTTATGGTTTAATTATATTCGTCTAGCGAAACGATCATTCACTTGTCCGCGTAATTGCATAACTGATAATGAGAAGTCAGGGGCATGAAAATATTGCTGGAGCAGATGAATCTAAACAAATGGTCTAAAGCAGCTATTGATTGTGTTTCTGCCTTCATTACTTTGTCCGTAGGCCATGTCTAATGTTATTACGAGTGAGAAATGCTAGATGATGATGCCGGTACAAGCCGTCTCTCTACCGCGCGCGCTCTCTCTCTCTCTCTCTCTCTCTCTCTCTCTCTCTCTATATTCTCACTATCTCTCCTCTCTCCTATCTTCTCTCTCTCTCTCTCTCTCTCTCATCCTCTCTCCTCTCACTCCTCACTCTCTCTCTCTCTCTCTTTCTCTCTCTCTTCTCTTTCCTCTCTCTCTCTCTCTCTCTCTCCTCTACTCTCCTCACTTCTCACTCTCTCTCTTTCTCTCTCTCTCTCTCTCTCTCTGCTCTCTGATCGATTTCATTACCCGACGTTTCTTTCATTAGCTAGAGTGTGCTCGGCAATTTATCGTGATATTGGTCTGTGGTGTGTGTGCATGTAGATTCCGTATTGTAGCGGTATACTTGCCTTATATAATTAACCTTTGAAACGTAATATTTAGATTAGTGTTTTATTAATTAACTTTATTTTTTGCTTTTTCAAAAAATTGCTTTCAGAAAATTATGTTTGATAGGTTGATAACTTTAATTGCATGAAATTGGAAATGAAAAAGAACTGTGTTCCGAAATATAATACACTTTCCTCCAATAGTATGGGCTGTCTGATAAGCGCAGTGGTTAGCGCGCTCGCTTCTCACCAATGCAATCCGGGTTCGATCCTCGGACCGATAAGTATGTGAGATCGCACGATAGTCGCTAGATCGGACAGGTGGGTTTTCTCCGGGTACTCCGGTTTCCTCCAACACGAATGACCACATTTACACTTTCATCCGCGCCAACGAGAGTGATTAATATAAGTTGTTAAAACTTGCCTCGCAATCGTTGTAAAATAAATAAAGCTTAAACTATTTCCCCCCAACAGTCATATAACTGGCATAGTCACTCTCCCGAATGACGTGAAAACACACGAGTATGTTAACTTGAACATTATCCTCACAGCTGGATATTTCGAGGATGTGTTCCCGCCTCAACCAATCCATGATGCAAGCGTGTTGCTCACACGGGCAACATCTCTGGAGATATGTTAGCTACCAGCGATACCATCATTTGGGATATAAATGTTAACATACGGGGATAGAAATGTCAGTTATCAGGGATAAAAATGTTAACCTGTTTGGCCGGATAGAAATCCGGACCTCGAACGCACTACTACTGCGCAATCAGGACTTCCACTCGGTACAGGTGGTTTATCTATAACGCCCATGTTGTTTGGAGTGCATGATGTATAGTACATACTGAAGGATATCGGCTTGACGTCTCATCCAAGGTTTAAAGTACATAACTATAGAATATATGAGAACAGTAACATGCTGCCAGCATAGAACCACTGCCCATCCGCGGATGCTCGCCTCCAATCCCTCAGATATCCACATTATGACGGCGTTTAGTATCGCGGCACATAATCACTGCCCATCCGCGGATGCTCGCCTCCAATCCCTCAGATATCCACATTATGACGGCGTTTAGTATCCCGGCACAGAACCACTGCCCATCCGCGGATGCTCGCCTCCAATCCCTCAGATATCCAAATATGACGGGTTTTGTATCCCGGCATAGAACCACTGCCCATCCGCGGATGCTCGCCTCCAATCCCTCAGATATCCAAATTATGACGGCGTTAGTATCCCGGCATAGAACCACTGCCCATCCGCGGATGCTCGCCTCCAATTCCTCAGATATCCACACATGATGGCGTTTAGTATCCGGCACAGAATCACAGCCCATCCGCGGATTCTCGCCTCCAATCCCTCAGATATCCAAATCATGACGGCGTTTGTAGTATCCGGCATAGAACCACTGCCCAACCGCGGATGCTCGCCTCCATCCCTCAGATATCCAATCATGACGGCGTTTAGTATCCCGCATAGAACACTGCCCATCCGCGGATGCTCGCCTCCAATCCCTCAGATATCCAAATCATGACGGCGTTTAGTATCCCGGCACAGAACCACTGCCCATCCGCGGATGCTCGCCTCCAATCCCTCAGATATCCAAATCATGACGGCGTTTAGTATCCCGGCACAGAATCACTGCCCATCCGCGGATGCTCGCCTCCAATCCCTCAGATATCCAAATCATGGCGGCGTTTAGTATCCCGGCACAGAATCATAGCCCATCCGCGGATGCTCGCCTCCAATCCCTCAGATACCCATCCATAAACGATGTAACATAACCAATATGCCACAATATGAATGCAATCATGTGTGTGCCGTGGCCCCTTTCGAGATTCCACACTTCATTTACATTTACTATAACTGATCAACAGCGACTGGAATGAACTCTGAGTATGTCTGCGCTGGCAATATTAAACTAGCGGTAGACACGGAACCAGCATGCTGTAATAAAACATGACATTTGTTAGTATAATAAGTAACACTTAATGTATTGTTCCGTGCATAATACAACATTGTAAAACGAGAGGAAAATGAACTAATTACATTTGCCTAACTTTATTTCCTACGGCTAAATTTGATATATAATGTAGGACACGCGAGAGATGATTTGATACACGGTTGTACAATTAAAACAGTCGTTGCCATTTTAGACAGTACGAAAGACGACAATGCAGTAGCGTTTCGGCGGATAACTTCCGCATGTATCAATTGTTATTGCTTTTGGCAGCGTCAGTTCATCTGTCTGTGTGCTGTTCATCTGTCTGTGTGTCTCTCTATGTACACATAATTCAAAAAGTTGTGGATGGATTTTAGCGTAAATCGGTGGATATATATATAGAAGGTTAACCCAGTTGGAAATGGTTGGACTGGTAATCCAGCAGGGATTGCAGGTTCGACCCCCCGCCTGACCCTAATAACATTAACAGTCTTTCAGTTGGGACTTTAAGCCGAGGTCTCGTGTCGGTGCTGTACAACGTGCACGTAAAAGAACCAGAGGATATTCTGGAATGGGTATCCGTCTGTATTATTGCACTATCCTCCAAAAAGCTAAACTGACTAATCTCTTCAGCAGGCGTCGCTCATATGGGCGACGATAAATAAACGTAAAACACACACAGGACATGATTAGATGTTGGGAGACATCGGTCTATGCCTGTGGCCAGTGACCACTCCCATTTACTTCTGTAATAATAATAATAATACTAATAATAGTAATAGTAATAATAATAATAATATTAATAATGATAGTAATGATAGTAATAGTAATAATAATATTAAATATAATAATAATAGTAATAATAATATTAATAATAATAGTAGTAATAATAATAGTAATAATAATAGTAATAATTATAATAGTAATAATAATAATAATAATAATAGTAGTAATAGTAACGTATACATGCCTGTAACTGGAAAACAAGGTCAGGTAGACATATAGTTGCGATGGATCACCTATGTGAAACCTCAAATGACCTTTCAAATAAGCCTACCCCGTGACCTTGAAGTTGACCTTTCAATGTCAAATCCAGGTCATGTGAAATCAATCATTTGTTATTTTATCAGATACCGGGAGGAGGGTGCATCTCCCCGAGTGCTATCCTCTAGTGCAGTAAGATGATGATTGGGTTTATATACCCTCGCAAACGGCGAACCATGCGGGCGAGCGCTGTGCAGCAATAACGTGGGGCATTTATTATTAATACTACTGTACCACGTCTGCCTCGAGAAATTGGATATCAATCAAGCCTTGACATGCCATATCTTTGAAGAGATCTGCTATAAATTGCAAATTTCATCCGATACAAATCCTCAATTTAACTCTATCATCAGGTAATAGCACGTTCTCGTTCATCTCGCTTACCTGAGAGTCATCGATGTAGAAATTAGATTTATAATTTAAGTTATTACATCGGGGCCTTTATAATTTACAATGAATCTGTTAACGGTATATCATCCGAGTTAATTATTAGTTTGTGGTAGCAGGGGCGTAGGGGAAGCTTTGTAATTGGGGAGTCCATAATTTGTCTAAAGTTTGTATTTTACAACAGCAGCAGCAGCGACGACGACGACGACGCCGACGACGACGAGAAGTGATTCATTCTGTAACAAACACTAATTTATGTAAGTAAAAGAATAAAGACTTGTCGGCATGTCGGCATGTAGAAATCCTCAACTAATGTTAATAGAAATGGCCCCTCTGCACACTTAATTTCGATCCAAAATACATGAAAGTGATGCTTTATGTATATGTGTTTGTCATATTTATTGGGGCGTCCAGAGATGCACACGCCCCGGTTTGTGATAATAGGGTGGTGTCCACGACGGTCGGACTAGTCGTGAATACGTTACGCCCATGTGTACCACCCACATATTGTAAAATATACTAACGTTATATCCTTACTTTAACGAAAATAAAGAGGATATTCGATAGCAAATAGGGAATCTACTATCTAGTACGGCTAAGTATGTTTGTCTTCCTATTGGGCACACAGTTGTTAAAAGAGGCACTAATTAAGGGCATATGGCGTGTGGGAAGGCCGAATGCATGCCCTTTTCTACTCTGTTAGACAATTTCATATATCATCATATTCCATAACATATAATATATAGTTTCTCCACTTTTCAGCTTTAACATTATTATATAATTCCAATATGCAGTTTTTCACTTATAGTCCTATCATTTGATTTATATATAATGAAGGCCGCATGGTTGATTAACTTTTGTTAAATGAGTTCTCGTAAAATAAAGTCTTTATTATTATTATTATTATTTTCCACGCTAACTTTAAATACGCCCAATGTAGTTCATACACCGATGGAAACTATTAACCCGCGATTCATTACTTAAATTTACATTAATTATTCTTTTCAATGACACAAAGAAAATAGATCTCACTTCGCATATAAAAATTTTTTAATCCAGCTTTGTGACTGTTATTACAGACGGATCTTTAGTCCAGTGGTAACACGCTGGACTGGTAATCCAGGGGTCGCAGGTTCGATCCCCTGTCTGACCATAATAAACTTAACAGTCTTTCAGGTGGGACTTTAACCGAGGTCTCGTGTCGGTGCTTTACACCGTGCACGTAAAAGAACCACCAGAGGAGACTCTGGAATGGGTATCTATCTGTATCATTGCACTATCCTCCAAACATCTAAAATGACTAATCTCTTCAGGAGGCGTCGCTGATATGAGCAACCGGTAGCGACGAAAAATAAACGTAAAAACACTTTGTGACTTACCGTGTGTCTTTTCTAGCTGTCAGCTGCATATCATTACTGAGAAATTCATACGAAAATGGATACAATCATACGTTCATCGAAGGAAATGCAATAGCGAAATATTTGTAAATTAGTTGCATGACCGTTGAATTAGAATTATAAAAGGCAACTAGTCGCTATCAAGTTTAAAATAAATACGTAATCTGGAATAATTTAGGAATACACAATAAAATAAAGTTCGAAAACGCATAAGTTTGGCAATTCTGAATCACGAAATTGTACAATTCAATAGCGTACTGTGACAACATCGCATGTTATCAGCTCGTTACATTAACAATTGTGGCTATCTCCTTTCTGACAGTAGTTCCCGTGGATCCATAAACCACTTGCAAACATCTCATTAGCGAATTGTTCTCATTTGTGAATTGTACAAAGAGAGATAGTAGAAATAGATAGTCGCTTCTAGGGAGTATCGTATAGTTGCTGACCTTGAGGACAAGTGGACAAGTGACCACATACAAACAGTTAAACCTGTCTTAAGAATGAGTCAACGTATCTACAGATAATGGCTGTATAGCACACGTGCTGCTTAACCCTTTCAACACCAAGTAACTCAGATGGACTGGTCCATGATATTCATAAACCAATAAATGAATCAGAAAATCACATTTGGACAAGTTCATTTATCAAAATGGGTAATTTATGTCTAAAAATAGTCATATCACTGGCAAAAAGTGCAGATCCTGATGAGACGGCTCGTCACGAGCCGGCTCATCTGGATCTACACTTTTTGTAAGCCTATTTAGAGGTATGTGGTGTTGAAAGGGTTAATAGAAGTTAAAATGTAATCAAATGCCACCTAGGGAATTTTGAAAGTACATGTAACTATTTACTACTGATTGGTTGATGCAAATGCATTTTTAATTTTTTTAAATATAATCTATATTCGTTATGTCAAAGTCGGTTATGTCGAATTATCCGGTTATCTCGAAGTCGGGACAAAGTCCCGTTTCAAACACTATCCATTTACATATAACTGGCTCCGTTTATATCGAATTTTATTAAGTCAAACTTCGGTTATGTCGAAGTATTTTGTTCGGTCCGACGTATTTCGACATAACGGATGCAGGCTATATTACTGTACATGTTTTTGATCAATATTCTCTAAGTGAATACATCCAAGGTAAGTTGACAAACAGCTCTGGCAAAGCGCACTGCACGACTAGCGTAGGTGTGTGTGTTTTACGTTTATTTATCGTCGCTACCGGTTGCCCATATGAGCGACGCCTCCTGAAGAGATTAGTAATTTTAGATTGTTAGAGGATAGTGCAATGATACAGACAGAGACCCATTCCAGAGTCTACTCTGGTTATTTCACGTGCACGGTATAAAGCACCGACACGATACCTCGGTTTATAGTCCCATCTGAAAGACAGTTAATTGTATTAGGGTCAGACGGGGGATCGAACCTGCGATCCCTGGGTTATCAGTCCACTGGACTACATATCCGTCTGTAGCGTAGGTGTGATGCGTGACATACATTTACAGTTGTTTGTGCTCATAGTAGATTTTAGCCTGGGTTCCAGTCTGTTGATTTTTCACTTTTTAACTTCTGGCAAAATGACACATCATCAGAAACTCAATACGGCCCAATTAATAGTCTCGGTGTTAAAATATATTTATTTGACTGACCAGGCAAACCATATCGGCGTCTGTTGCCCATGCGCTAAATAGATGTGTGTACATTATGATCTGTTTTATTTAAGTTGATTTAACATCGGCAGTTTACCTAACAACACCTTTCCTGGGCAGGTTCCAGCGGTTAAGCAGTACTTTGGTGCACAAATCTCCGTAAGAAACTGTCAACTTTTTCATATAAATGAGACTCGGTCTGAGCGGAGCTCGAACCCGTGACCTTCAGTGATGATAGATTACAGTGGTATACAAGTCAGCCACCTTCACCACTCGACCATGGAGGCGGACAGTATGATATATATGATATACAGTATAACATGTAATGTCCAGTTGTTAACACATATTGGATTGCCAATCAAGGGATAACAGATTCGATCCCCTGTCTAACCATACTAGTATTAACAGTCACTCAGATGGGACTTTAAGCCGATGTATCTTGCACTATCCAAAACATAAAATGACTAGTATACTTCTTAAAACGTCGCCCCGATTAACCAGGGGGTGATAAATAAACAGTATATTGCGGAACAGAAGTAATGGTTGAGCAATTCTAGACTTCTCAAACTTAGGTGCAATAACGCTAGACATCTCAAACTTAGGGGCAATAACGCTAGACTTCACAAACGTTGGTGCAATAACGTTAGACTTCTCAAACGTCAGTGCAATAACGCTAGACATCTCAAACATCGGTACAATAACGCTAGACTTCTTCTCAAACTTAGGTGCAATAACGCTAGACATCTCAAACTTAGGTGCAATAACGCTAGACTTCACAAACGTTGGTGCAATAACGTTAGACTTTTCAAACTTCGGTGCAATAACGCTAGACTTCTTCTCAAACATCGGTGCAATAACGTTAGATTTCTCAAACTTCAGTATAATAACGTTAGATTTCTCAAACTTCAGTGCAATAACGTTAGACTTCTCAAACTTCAGTGCAATAACGTTAGACTTCTCAAACTTCAGTGCAATAACGTTAGATTTCTCAAACTTCAGTGCAATAACGTTAGATTTCTCAAACATCAGTGCAATAACGTTCGACTTCTCAAACTTCAGTGCAATAACGTTAGACTTCTCAAACATCAGTGCAATAACGTTAGACTTCTCAAACTTCAGTGCAATAACGTTAGACTTCTCAAACATCAGTGCAATAACGTTAGACTTCTCAAACTTCGGTGCAATAACGTTAGATTTCTCAAACATCAGTGCAATAACGTTAGACTTCTCAAACTTCAGTGCAATAACGTTAGACTGCTCAAACTTCAGTGCAATAACGTTAGACTTCTCAAACTTCAGTGCAATAACATTAGACTTCTCAAACTTCAGTGCAATAACGCTAGACATCTCAAACTTAGGTGCAATAACGCTAAACTTCTCAAACTTCGGTGCAATAACGTTAGACTTCTCAAACTTCAGTGCAATAACGTTAGACTTCTCAAACTTCAGTGCAATAACGCTAGACATCTCAAACGTCGGTGCAATAACGTTAGATTTCTCAAACGTCGGTGCAATAACGCTAGACATCTCAAACTTAGGTGCAATAACGCTAGACTTCTCAAACTTCAGTGCAATAACGCTAGACATCTCAAACTTAGGTGCAATAACGTTAGACTTCTCAAACGTCGGTGCAATAACGTTAGATTTCTCAAACATCGGTGCAATAACGCTAGACTTCACAAACGTCGGTGCAATAACGCTAGATTTCTAAAACGTCGGTGCAATAACACTAGACTTCTCAAACATCGGTGCAATAACGCTAGATTTCTCAAACTTCAGTGCAATAACGTTAGATTTCTCAAACATCAGTGCAATAACGTTAGATTTCTCAAACGTCGGTGCAATAACGCTAGACTCCTCAATCTAAGGTACAATAACACTAGACTTCTCAAACTTCAGTGCAACAACGCTAGACTTCTCAAACGTCGGTGCAATAACACTAGACTTCTCAAACGTCGGTGCAATAACGCTAGACTTCTCAAACGTCGATGCAATAACGCTAAACTTCACAATATTAGGTGCAATAATGGTAAACTTCTCAATCTTAGGTGCAATAATGGTAAACTTCTCAATATTAGGTGCAATAATGGTAAACTTCTCAATCTTAGGTGCAATAATGGTAAACTTCTCAATCTTAGGTATAATAACGCTGGACTTCTCAAACTTCGGTGCAATAATGGTAAACTTCTCAATCTTAGGTACAATAACGCTAGATTTCTCAATCTTATGTACAATAACGCTAGACTTCTCAAACTTCGGTGCAATAATGGTAAACTTCTCAATCTTAGGTACAATAACGCTAGACTTCTAAAACGTCGGTGCAATAACGCTAGATTTCTAAAACGTCGGTGAAATAACGTTAGATTTCTCAAACATCAGTGCAATAACGTTAGATTTCTCAAACATCAGTGCAATAACGTTAGATTGCTCAAACATCAGTGCAATAACGTTAGATTTCTGAAACATCAGTGCGATAACGTTAGATTTCTCAAAACGTCGGTGCAATAACGTTAGATTTCTCAAACATCGGTGCAATAACGCTAGATTTCTCAAACATCAGTGCAATAACGTTAGATTTCTCAAACATCAGTGCAATAACGTTAGATTTCTCAAACGTCGGTGCAATAACGTTAGATTTCTCAAACATCGGTGCAATAACGTTAGATTTCTCAAACATCAGTGCAATAATGTTAGATTTCTCAAACATCGGTGCAATAACGTTAGATTTCTCAAACATCAGTGCAATAACGTTAGATTTCTCAAACATCGGTGCAAAAGTTAGATTTCTCAAACATCAGTGCAATAACGTTAGATTTCTCAAACTTCAGTGCAATAACATTAGATTTCTCAAACTTCAGTGCAATAACGTTAGATTTCTCAAACATCGGTGCAATAACGTTAGATTTCTCAAACTTCGGTGCAATAACGTTAGATTTCTCAAACTTAGGTGCAATAACGCTAGACATCTCAAACTTAGGTGCAATAACGCTAGACTTCACAAACGTTGGTGCAATAACGTTAGACTTCTCAAACGTCGGTGCAATAACGCTAGACATCTCAAACATCGGTACAATAACGCTAGACTTCTTCTCAAACTTAGGTGCAATAACGCTAGACATCTCAAACTTAGGTGCAATAACGCTAGACTTCACAAACGTTGGTGCAATAACGTTAGACTTTTCAAACTTCGGTGCAATAACGCTAGACTTCTTCTCAAACGTCGGTGCAATAACGTTGGACTTCTCAAACTTCAGTGCAATAACGTTAGACTTCTCAAACTTCAGTGCAATAACGTTAGACTTCTCAAACTTCAGTGCAATAACGCTAGACATCTCAAACTTAGGTGCAATAACGCTAGACATCTCAAACGGCTGTGCAATAACGCTAGACATCTCAAACTTAGGTGCAATAACGCTAGACCTCTCAAACTTCAGTGCAATAACGCTAGACATCTCAAACTTCAGTGCAATAACGTTAGACTTCTGAAACGTCGGTGCAATAACGTTAGACTTCTCAAACGTTGGTGCAATTACGCTAGACTTCACAAACGTCGGTGCAATAACGCTAGATTTCTAAAACGTCGGTGCAATAACACTAGACTTCTCAAACATCGGTGCAATAACACTAGATTTCTCAAACTTCAGTGCAATAACGTTAGATTTCTCAAACATCAGTGCAATAACGTTAGACTTCTCAAACTTCAGTGCAATAACGTTAGACTTCTCAAACATCAGTGCAATAACGTTAGACTTCTCAAACTTCAGTGCAATAACGTTAGATTTCTCAAACTTCAGTGCAATAACGTTAGATTTCTCAAACATCAGTGCAATAACATTAGACTTCTCAAACTTCAGTGCAATAACGTTAGACTTCTCAAACATCAGTGCAATAACGTTAGACTTCTCAAACTTCAGTGCAATAACGTTAGACTTCTCAAACATCAGTGCAATAACGTTATACTTCTCAAACTTCGGTGCAATAACGTTAGATTTTTCAAACATCAGTGCAATAACGTTAGACTTCTCAAACTTCAGTGCAATAACGTTAGAATTCTCAAACTTCAGTGCAATAACGTTAGACTTCTCAAACTCCAGTGCAATAACGTTAGACTTCTCAAACCTCAGTGCAATAACGCTAGACATCTCAAACTTAGGTGCAATAACGCTAGACTTCTCAAACTTCGGTGCAATAACGTTAGACTTCTCAAACTTCAGTGCAATAACGTTATATTTCTCAAACTTCAGTGCAATAACGCTAGACATCTCAAACGTCGGTGCAATAACGTTAGACTTCTCAAACTTCAGTGCAATAACGCTAGATATCTCAAACTTAGGTGCAATAACGCTAGACATCTCAAACGTCGGTGCAATAACGTTAGACATCTCAAACTTAGGTGCAATAACGCTAGACATCTCAAACGGCTGTGCAATAACGCTAGACATCTCAAACTTAGGTGCAATAACGCTAGACTTCTCAAACTTCAGTGCAATAACGCTAGACATCTCAAACTTCAGTGCAATAACGTTAGACTTCTCAAACGTCGGTGCAATAACGTTAGACTTCTCAAACGTTGGTGCAATTACGCTAGACTTCACAAACGTCGGTGCAATAACGCTAGATTTCTAAAATGTCGGTGCAATAACACTAGACTTCTCAAACATCGGTGCAATAACACTAGATTTCTCAAACTTCAGTGCAATAACGTTAGATTTCTCAAACATCAGTGCAATAACGTTAGACTTCTCAAACTTCAGTGCAATAACGTTAGACTTCTCAAACATCAGTGCAATAACGTTAGACTTCTCAAACTTCAGTGCAATAACGTTAGATTTCTCAAACTTCAGTGCAATAACGTTAGATTTCTCAAACATCAGTGCAATAACATTAGACTTCTCAAACTTCAGTGCAATAACGTTAGACTTCTCAAACATCAGTGCAATAACGTTTGACTTCTCAAACTTCAGTGCAATAACGTTAGACTTCTCAAACATCAGTGCAATAACGTTATACTTCTCAAACTTCGGTGCAATAACGTTAGATTTTTCAAACATCAGTGCAATAACGTTAGACTTCTCAAACTTCAGTGCAATAACGTTAGAATTCTCAAACTTCAGTGCAATAACGTTAGACTTCTCAAACTCCAGTGCAATAACGTTAGACTTCTCAAACCTCAGTGCAATAACGCTAGACATCTCAAACTTAGGTGCAATAACGCTAGACTTCTCAAACTTCGGTGCAATAACGTTAGACTTCTCAAACTTCAGTGCAATAACGTTATATTTCTCAAACTTCAGTGCAATAACGCTAGACATCTCAAACGTCGGTGCAATAACGCTAGACATCTCAAACTTAGGTGCAATAACGCTAGACATCTCAAACGTCGGTGCAATAACGTTAGACATCTCAAACTTAGGTGCAATAACGCTAGACTTCACAAACGTCGGTGCAATAACGCTAGATTTCTAAAACGTCGGTGCAATAACACTAGACTTCTCAAACATCGGTGCAATAACGCTAGATTTCTCAAACTTCAGTGCAATAACGTTAGATTTCTCAAACATCGGTGCAATAACGTTAGATTTCTCAAACTTCAGTGCAATAACGTTAGCTTTCTCAAACATCAGTGCAATAACGTTAGATTTCTCAAACGTCGGTGCAATAACGCTAGACTCCTCAATCTAAGGTACAATAACACTAGACTTCTCAAACTTCAGTGCAACAACGCTAGACTTCTCAAACTTCGGTGCAATAACACTAGACTTCTCAAACGTCGGTGCAATAACGCTACACTTCTCAAACGTCGATGCAATAACGCTAAACTTCACAATATTAGGTGCAATAATGGTAAACTTCTCAATCTTAGGTGCAATAATGGTAAACTTCTCAATATTAGGTGCAATAATGGTAAACTTCTCAATCTTAGGTGCAATAATGGTAAACCTCTCAATCTTAGGTATAATAACGCTGGACTTCTCAAACTTCGGTGCAATAATGGTAAACTTCTCAATCTTAGGTACAATAACGCTAGATTTCTCAATCTTATGTACAATAACGCTAGACTTCTCAAACTTCGGTGCAATAATGGTAAACTTCTCAATCTTAGGTACAATAACGCTAGACTTCTAAAACGTCGGTGCAATAACGCTAGATTTCTCAAACATCAGTGCAATAACGTTAGATTTCTGAAACATCAGTGCGATAACGTTAGATTTCTCAAAACGTCGGTGCAATAACGTTAGATTTCTCAAACATCGGTGCAATAACGCTAGATTTCTCAAACATCAGTGCAATAACGTTAGATTTCTCAAACGTCGGTGCAATAACGCTAGACTTCTCAAACATCGGTGCAATAACGTTAGATTTCTCAAACATCAGTGCAATAACGTTAGATTTCTCAAACTTCAGTGCAATAACGTTTGATTTCTCAAACCTCAGTGCAATAACGTTAGATTTCTCAAACATCGGTGCAATAACGTTAGATTTCTCAAACTTCGGTGCAATAACGTTAGATTTCTCAAACTTAGGTGCAATAACGCTAGACATCTCAAACTTAGGTGCAATAACGCTAGACTTCACAAACGTTGGTGCAATAACGTTAGACTTCTCAAACGTCGGTGCAATAACGCTAGACATCTCAAAATCTGTACAATAACGCTAGACTTCTTCTCAAACTTAGGTGCAATAACGCTAGACATCTCAAACTTAGGTGCAATAACGCTAGACTTCACAAACGTTGGTGCAATAACGTTAGACTTTTCAAACTTCGGTGCAATAACGCTAGACTTCTTCTCAAACGTCGGTGCAATAACGTTAGACTTCTCAAACTTCAGTGCAATAACGTTAGACTTCTCAAACTTCAGTGCAATAACGTTAGATTTCTCAAACTTCAGTGCAATAACGCTAGACATCTCAAACTTAGGTGCAATAACGCTAGACATCTCAAACGGCTGTGCAATAACGCTAGACATCTCAAACTTAGGTGCAATAACGCTAGACTTCTCAAAATTCAGTGCAATAACGCTAGACATCTCAAACTTAGGTGCAATAACGTTAGACTTCTCAAACGTCGGTGCAATAACGTTAGACTTCTCAAACGTTGGTGCAATAACGCTAGACTTCACAAACGTCGGTGCAATAACGCTAGATTTCTAAAACGTCGGTGCAATAACACTAGACTTCTCAAACATCGGTGCAATAACGCTAGATTTCTCAAACTTCAGTGCAATAACGTTAGATTTCTCAAACATCGGTGCAATAATGTTAGATTTCTCAAACTTCAGTGCAATAACGTTAGATTTCTCAAACATCAGTGCAATAACGTTAGATTTCTCAAACGTCGGTGCAATAACGCTAGACTCCTCAATCTAAGGTACAATAACACTAGACTTCTCAAACTTCAGTGCAACAACGCTAGACTTCTCAAACGTCGGTGCAATAACACTAGACTTCTCAAACGTCGGTGCAATAACGCTAGACTTCTCAAACGTCGGTGCAATAACGCTAAACTTCACAATATTAGGTGCAATAATGGTAAACTTCTCAATCTTAGGTGCAATTATGGTAAACTTCTCAATATTAGGTGCAATAATGGTAAACTTCTCAATCTTAGGTGCAATAATGGTAAACTTCTTAATCTTAGGTATAATAACGCTGGACTTCTCAAACTTCGGTGCAATAATGGTAAACTTCTCAATCTTATGTACAATAACGTTAGACTTCTCAAACTTCGGTGCAATAATGGTAAACTTCTCAATCTTAGGTACAATAACGCTAGACTTCTAAAACGTCGGTGCAATAACGCTAGATTTCTAAAACGTCGGTGCAATAACGTTAGATTTCTCAAACATCAGTGCAATAACGTTAGATGTCTCAAACATCAGTGCAATAACGTTAGATTTCTCAAACATCAGTGCAATAACGTTAGATTTCTGAAACATCAGTGCGATAACGTTAGACTTCTCAAACGTCGGTGCAATAACGCTAGACATCTCAAACATCGGTACAATAACGCTAGACTTCTTCTCAAACTTAGGTGCTATAACGCTAGACATCTCAAACTTATGTGCAATAACGCTAGACTTCACAAACGTTGGTGCAATAACGTTAGACTTTTTAAACTTCGGTGCAATAACGCTAGACTTCTTCTCAAACGTCGGTGCAATAACGTTAGACTTCTCAAACTTCAGTGCAATAACATTAGACTTCTCAAACTTCAGTGCAATAACGTTAGACTTCTCAAACTTCAGTGCAATAACGCTAGACATCTCAAACTTCAGTGCAATAACGTTAGATTTCTCAAACATCAGTGCAATAACGTTAGATTTCTCAAACGTCGGTGCAATAACGCTAGACTCCTCAATCTAAGGTACAATAACACTAGACTTCTCAAACTTCAGTGCAACAACGCTAGACTTCTCAAACGTCGGTGCAATAACACTAGACTTCTCAAACGTCGGTGCAATAACGCTAGACATCTCAAACGTCGATGCAATAACGCTAAACTTCACAATATTAGGTGCAATAATGGTAAACTTCTCAATCTTAGGTGCAATAATGGTAAGCTTCTCAATATTAGGTGCAATAATGGTAAACTTCTCAATCTTAGGTGCAATAATGGTAAACTTCTTAATCTTAGGTATAATAACGCTGGACTTCTCAAACTTCGGTGCAATAATGGTAAACTTCTCAATCTTATGTACAATAACGCTAGACTTCTCAAACTTCGGTGCAATAATGGTAAACTTCTCAATCTTAGGTACAATAACGCTAGACTTCTAAAACGTCGGTGCAATAACGCTAGATTTCTAAAACGTCGGTGCAATAACGTTAGATTTCTCAAACATCAGTGCAATAACATTAGATTTCTCAAACATCAGTACAATAACGTTAGATTTCTCAAACATCAGTGCAATAACGTAAGATTTCTGAAACATCAGTGCGATAACATTAGACTTCTCAAACGTCGGTGCAATAACGCTAGACATCTCAAACATCGGTACAATAACGCTAGACTTCTTCTCAAACTTAGGTGCAATAACGCTAGACATCTCAAACTTATGTGCAATAACGCTAGACTTCACAAACGTTGGTGCAATAACGTTAGACTTTTCAAACTTCGGTGCAATAACGCTAGACTTCTTCTCAAACGTCGATGCAATAACGCTAAACTTCACAATATTAGGTGCAATAATGGTAAACTTCTCAATCTTAGGTGCAATAATGGTAAACTTCTCAATATTAGGTGCAATAATGGTAAACTTCTCAATCTTAGGTGCAATAATGGTAAACTTCTCAATCTTAGGTGCAATAATGGTAAACTTCTCAATATTAGGTGCAATAATGGTAACCTTCTCAAACTTCGGTGCAATAATGGTAAACTTCTCAATATTATGTACAATAACGCTAGACTTCTCAAACTTCGGTGCAATAATGGTAAACTTCTCAATCTTAGGTACAATAACGCTAGACTTCTAAAACGGCGGTGCAATAACGTTAGATTTCTCAAACATCAGTGCAATAACGTTAGATTTCTCAAACATCAGTGCAATAACGTTAGATTTCTGAAACATCAGTGCGATAACGTTAGATTTCTCAAAACGTCGGTGCAATAACGTTAGATTTCTCAAACATCGGTGCAATAACACTAGATGTCTCAAACATCAGTGCAATAACGTTAGATTTCTCAAACGTCGGTGCAATAACGTTAGATGTCTCAAACATCGGTGCAATAACGTTAGATTTCTCAAACATCAGTGCAATAATGTTAGATTTCTCAAACATCGGTGCAATAACGTTAGATTTCTCAAACTTCGGTGCAATAACGTTAGATTTCTCAAACATCGGTGCAATAACGTTAGATTTCTCAAACATCCGTGCAATAACGTTAGATTTCTCAAACTTCAGTGCAATAACTTTAGATTTCTCAAACTTCAGTGCAATAACGTTAGACTTCTCAAACTTCAGTGCAATAACGTTAGATTTCTCAAACTTCAGTGCAATAACGTTAGACTTCTCAAACTTCAGTGCAATAACGTTAGATTTCTCAAACATCGGTGCAATAACGTTAGATTTCTCAAACATCGGTGCAATAACGTTAGATTTCTCAAACTTCAGTGCAATAACGTTAGATTTCTCAAACATCGGTGCAATAACGTTAGATTTCTCAAACATCGGTGCAATAACGTTAGATTTCTCAAACTTCAGTGCAATAACGTTAGATTTCTCAAACATCGGTGCAATAACGTTAGATTTCTCAAACATCGGTGCAATAACGTTAGATTTCTCAAACTTCAGTGCAATAACGTTAGATTTCTCAAACATCGGTGCAATAACGTTAGATTTCTCAAACATCGGTGCAATAACGTTAGATTTCTCAAACTTCAGTGCAATAACGTTAGATTTCTCAAACATCGGTGCAATAACGTTAGATTTCTCAAACATCGGTGCAATAACGTTAGATTTCTCAAACTTCAGTGCAATAACGTTAGATTTCTCAAACATCGGTGCAATAACGTTAGATTTCTCAAACATCGGTGCAATAACGTTAGATTTCTCAAACTTCAGTGCAATAACGTTAGACTTCTCAAACTTCAGTGCAATAACGTTAGACTTCTCAAACATCGGTGCAATAACGTTAGATTTCTCAAACATCGGTGCAATAACGTTAGATTTCTCAAACATCAGTGCAATAACGTTAGATTTCTCAAACATCAGTGCAATAACGTTAGATTTCTCAAACATCGGTGCAATAACGTTAGATTTCTCAAACATCGGTGCAATAACGTTAGACTTCTCAAACTTCAGTGCAATAATGTTAGACTTCTCAAACTTCAGTGCAATAACGTTAGACTTCTCAAACTTCAGTGCAATAACGTTAGATTTCTCAAACTTCGGTGCAATAACGTTAGATTTCTCAAACATCGGTGCAATAACGTTAGACTTCTCAAACGTCGGTGCAATAACGCTAGACTTCTCAAACATCGGTGCAATAACGCTAGACTTCTCAAACATCAGTGCAATAACGTTAGATTTCTCAAATATCGGTGCAATAACGCTAGATTTCTCAAACGTTGGTGCAATAACGTTAGATTTCTCATACGTCGGCGCAATAACGTTAGATTTCTCAAAAATCGGTGCAATAACGTTAGATTTCTCAAACATCAGTGCAATAACGTTAGATTTCTCAAAGATCGGTGCAATAACGTTAGATTTCTCAAACATCGGTGCAATAACGTTAGATTTCTCAAACATCAGTGCAATAACATTAGATTTCTCAAACATCAGTGCAATAACTTTAGATTTCTCAAACATCGGTGCAATAACGCTAGATTTCTCAAACATCAGTGCAATAACGTTAGATTTCTCAAACGTCGGTGCAATAACGTTAGATTTCTCAAACTTCGGTGCAATAACGTTAGATTTCTCAAACATCAGTGCAATAACGTTAGATTTCTCAAACATCGGTGCAATAACGTTAGATTTCTCAAACATCAGTGCAATAACTTTAGATTTCTCAAACATCGGTGCAATAACGTTAGATTTCTCAAACATCAGTGCAATAACGTTAGATTTCTCAAACGTCGGTGCAATAACGCTAGACTTCTCAAACATCGGTGCAATAACGTTAGATTTCTCAAACATCGGTGCAATAACGTTAGATTTCTCAAACGTCGGCAATAATACTTCAAGTTGTCCATTATCCTATTATATCCGTATGAATAAAGTACATCTAGCTATAATCTAATATAAACACCTCAAAAGGTTTTACTGTCATATGGGGATGATCGCTGTGATGTCACACACCGTTTATCGTTATATTGCTGGTGTGCATTGCTATTATTAACAGACGGATCTGTAGTCCAGTGGTTAACACGCTGGACTGGTAATCCAGGGATCGCAGGTTCGATCCCACGTCTGATCCTAATAAAATTAACAGTCTTTTAGATAGGACGTTAAACCGAGGTCTCGTGTCGATGAACGTAAAAGAACCAGAGGAGACTCTGGACTGGGTCTCTGTCTGTATCATTGCACTATCCTCCAATAATCTAAAATGACTAATCTCTTCAGGAGGCGTCGCTCAAATGGGTAACCGTTAGCGACGATAAATAAACGTAAAACACACACACACATATTATTAACAGTAGACGAGCAGCATTTATAAATCTAAAATGACTAATCTCTTCATGAGGCGTTGCTCATATTGACAAATGGTAGCGACGATAAATACACTTATAAATAAATCATTTGTACGTTCAATATTCATCTCATCTTTCATACTATTAATTTGACAGTTATATCTCTCAGAAAGGTCTTTAGTTACATATGTTGTTGACGTATGTTCACGTATACATATATACTCACACGAACATGATACTGTGCACTTTGTTAGAGGGGAAATTTTATACTTATATATAGAAGCAATAAATAGGCAAATTTAGTATCAAAATGTGCAAAAATGTATTGGCTACACGATGTTGTACTTTTAATTGAAATTCCACGTTGCCTCTTCTCTCCCTCTTGTGACGATGGAGTCCACCAGGAATGAGGTATCGAGAGTGATTAATATAAGTTGTAAGAACTTGTTTCGTAATCGAGCTAAAATAAATTTGTATTAACTAAATATATATTAAAAATAACTGCTCTTGTCTGGATAACATTTATAAAGAGGCCCGTACCGTTATTACATACGTCGTGATAGCGCAGTGGATGGGCAGTGGATGCGCGTTCGCTTCAGGTGCCAACGGTCCGGAGTTCGAGCACCGCTGGAGCCGTTACGATTGTGCCCTTAGGCAGGGCATTTAATTTCCACATTGCCACTTCTCTCTCCTCCATGGCGACGTATTCCATCAGGAATGAGGTCTCGAGAGTGATTAATATAAGTTGAAAGAACTTGTTTCGCAATCGAGCTAAAATAAATGTGTATAAACTAAACATTAACGTACCGCTACAAAATCTATGGATCTTCTTATAATAATTGCTATAGGCTAAATCCATATTAGGTTATTTAAACGTCGTAGATAATTTAGTCACCTGATTTAATGCCTTTATGGGTTTTTCATACGACTTTAAACAAATTAATATACACAGAAATGATGTTCTAGTTTGACCTTTATTTCATTTTGATTTTGTTTGTTTTGTACAAATTTATTTTAGCTCAATTGCGATATAAGTTCTTACAACTTATATTAATCACTCTCGAGACCTCATTCCTGATGAAATCCATCGCCGCGATGGAGAGGCAACGTGGAATTAAAATGCCTTGCCTAAGGGCACACTCGTAGCGGCTCCAGCGGGGCTCGAACTTCAGATTGTTCGCGCCTGAAGCTAACGCGCTACCACAGCGCTATCATGACTGTTCAAATATGGTTTGAATGTTTGCACCTTATCATAATACTAGGACACTATAAAATTGCAATATCATACATACACCGTGACGAATGCCAATACTTGCACGTGGTGACTGGTATGGTTACATCAATCTGCACGAGAATTCCATGGTGGGTGCAAATAATCGACAGTCGTGTTAAACTTCAATGTTCTATTATGGAAACTACACAAAACACACAATCAGTTTAGGTTAGTATTGTTGTACCGCGTATGAATAAACAAGAGCGCGTTTGCCACTCACTGCTGTGGGTTCGAGTATCAGTCCTCCTTGTGCATCGGAGTTTCAAGTAAGGAAGCTTTCTAGCTTGCTTATGGTAGATCGGTGGTTCGACCGTATACAAATTTAATTTAGCTCGATTGCGAGACACGTTTCTTACAACTTATATTAATCACTCTCGAGACCTCATTCCTGATGGAATCCATCGCCACGAGGGAGAGAGAAGAGACAACGGGACTTGAACTCCCGGACCGTTCGCACCTGAAGCGAACGCGCTACTACTGCGCTATCACGACTTCCACTTATTATTACTATTATTAGTATTATTATGGTCGACCGTGTGCTAAAGTACTACTATTTAATTCATACTGAGTTTAGTCTGTGATTTTGAGTGACTTTTCGCATTGTTTGAATTTTATTTTATCTCATCTTGCGAAATTCATTTTGATAGCAGTGTTTTTATTTGTAATTTTTATTTTATTGTAGTTGAATTGAAATGAAATTTCGCCTACATAAACATTACTATTATTTACATATATATAATCCAAGCTTTAACCAAATCGATGAATAAATTGTGGGTAAATCGCTGGATTATCAACATGTATAGCTAGAATCTCCTTTCTGTGTACGTGTATATAGCAGTTAGTTTAAACAATATTGTGTTCAAGAATTGTACATAACACAGGAATAGTTGCAACAGCACAGTTAGGATTGAGGGGGGGGGGGGTTACATAGTACATAGTAACTTATTTAATTAATTGAATCATATTTTAAAAAATTTTTTTTATTGCAAATCAATAGTACATATGCCATACACATAAATATACAATGCATAGCATGAACATACAAATGGTTTGGGTCACAAGTTTTAACAACATTATACAACGGCCCCAGCCCGCACCAGTAAGTTATTCGAATCCCCATCCATATTGTGTAGCACATGTTAATGGTTTCCTTCCAAAACATAATAGGTCCATACCCGGTAGTTTAAGCATATTTTATTGTATATGTATACATATGCAGAATAACAATCATACAAGTATTACATGTGTACACAAGTTATAGGTTCTTCCCATTTTAGCAGATAAATAAAATAAAGTATTGTGTATGGAAAATGCTAATAAAAAACATTTAAAAAAAAAATATTTTGTATGGAAAAAAGTCCGCCTCTGTGGTCGAGTGGCTAAGGTCGCTGACTTGTATACCACTGTAACCTATCATCACTGATGGTCATGGGTTCGAGCCCCGCTCAGACCTTGTCTCTTTATATGAAAAAGTTGGCAGTTTCTTACGGAGGTTTGTGCACCAAGTACTGGTTAGCCGCTGGAGCCTGCCCAGGAAAGGTGTTGTTAGGTAAACTGCCCGTCGCTCAAATGGGAAACCGACGTTAAATAAACTTAAATATAAAACAAATGCCTGAAACTGTAGGAACATGTTCTAGAAGTGTGTTGAGTGATACTATAATGAAATTTACAGGATGCAATTAATGTTTTCCAGAGGGGAAAAACAAATGGACAAGTGTGTTCAGATGGCATCGCCCCACGTCATGTATTGGTAATCAGTTTCCTCCGCAGGTCAATGAAAACTAATGCTCAGCGTCTGTCTTCAATTTCCTGACCACAATCACATTGAGAGAATGACATTCGTAAAATGACATGTTCGTGTTTTGACTGTTTAGAAGCCTATGCTAAGTATAATTGGACCGGCCCCTTTTAGGGGTAATACACATACTCATAGCGCACTATACATACTGAACAAAATAAGTAACTTCCGCTGAGTGTGTGTGTGATTTACATTTTATTTATCGTCGCTACCGGTTGCCCATATGAGCGACGCCTCTTGAAGAGATTAGTCATTTTAGATTTTTGGAGGATAGTGCAATGATACAGAGAGAGACATATTCCAGAGTCATCGATGTGGATTCAGATCTGGGCTTTTGGCGAGCCAGTCATTAATAAATGCAATGTTATTCGTCATGAGGAAAGTCACACTATCTCTAGCTGTATGGCTTGTGGCATTATCCTGTTGAAATAGAGTGATATGGCATTATTTTGAAACAGTGGGGTGACGTGCCTCGCAAGAATTTCATCTCGGTAGCGTTGGGCATTCAAATTCCGATCGATCATGACGAGAGATGTGTGATAAAAATGCACAATGCATGCACAGACCAAAACGGAACCTCAAACCCCGAACCGATCTCGTTCAAGTACACGGCAGTCGGCATAACGTTCATTTCTTCTACGATATACTCGAACCTGCCATCACTTCGATGAATGGAAAATCTCGTCGCAGAAGAAAAGCTATTCCATTACTGCCTTAACCAGCGAGGATGTGTACGTGCGCAATTAACATGATTTACGCTGTGACGTCGCGTCATAGCACAGCCAACCTAAGGCGACGTCTACATAGATCAGCCTCGCGCAGATGATTGCTTACAAATTGGTCACCTATTCGGTTGTTATGTGGATTAGGGGTGTTAGCAGCAGTGGCAGTTTGGAAACGATTGCGTTGGTGGGTGTCCATTATATAACGGTCTTGTGTCGGCGTCGTGACGCGCGGACGTCCACTACGTGGTAAGTCTGCCGTACGCCCTGTTGCTTGAAAACGTCGCCTAGGGTATCAAATAGCACGACTAGAACTGCCAACATCCATAGCAACCTCATTCGTCGCCATGACTGCATTATGCATGCCAATGGCACGTTCACGTAAATGTAGTGGAATTCTAGGCATATCACAAAGAGCGAAAACTGAATAAATTTCAAATTATTTCAGAGTCTTTTTCTTACTGACAACAAAGTCTATAAAATGAGACTGAAAGTTTTGACTTTATAGACACGGATTATATTTGTCCGTGGATGCACGGGGAAATCGAGCTCTTCGTTGTTGTTTTTTGTGTAACGCGTACACTCCAGTTATATGGTTTTATTTGACACATAATATGCCATGTGTGTGTTTTACGTTTATTTATCGTCGCTACCGGCTGCCCATATGAGTGACGCCTTCTGAAGAGATTAGTCATTTTAGATGTTTGACCCATTCCAGAGTCTCCTCTGGTTCTTTTACACGCACGGTGTATAGTAAACCGACACGACACCTCGGTTTAAAGTCCTATCTGAAAGACTGTTAATTGTATTAGGGTCAGACTGGGGATCGAACCTGCAATCCCTGGAGTACCAGTCCAGCGTGTTATCACTGACTACAGATCCGTATATGCCTATAGTAGGCAATTTGACATGTTGATTTCTTTTTATAACATTTAATTTAACAAATTATGTATAGAAATCGGAAGTTTCTTTTTTATACAATCTGCCATGTGGTAAAGTACATACTGTAGAAACCAGTAACGGTTGAAGAGCGGTCAATTTCGTTCGATTAGTATTGTGTACGTTGAAAATTACCAACTCTTGTCTTTCTAGATAGGTAGTCTTTCTCCCAGGTACATTGATTATTTTGATTTTAATTTAGTTGATATAATGCACGCATGTTTGTCTTCGTTTAGTGGCGGTCTTGTACACGTATTTGACTTATCGGCTGGTCTCATGTATCCATCTGGTTTATATTTCCTCGATTAAGGTTATATTTATACATGGAAACATGAAATTATGTCTTGATAAGTGAAATATATGTACATGTGTATATTGTCTTATTTAAATTTGTTAGTGTTATGAACCAGAGTGCCGGTCCCTAAGTGAATTAACGAGGCTAAATTAAAACACATTTTAGCTAGATTGTGAAACAATGTCTTACACCAAGTTTGAATCGCATTGCTCTTGTTGCAAGTTGTCTTCACTTAAACATACACCACCTTGGTTCTAAACTGTTAAAGGTCTTTGAACTCGCAAACGTCTCGACGAAACCACATTACATTCGTATCTGGAAAATTGAAAGGATATCCATTATCACAATCGCATGAACGAATAGAGAAATTTCTTGACAAATTTGTGGTCAAAAAGTATGTCAATAATAACTGACAATATCCATATTTAAGTCTTCAAATGCAGCCAATCCACAACACACTTAAAATACATTTTGTCGCAATTCCGTTTGACAAAATGCTCAATTATTTCAGATAAAAAAGATGAGCAAGCATCGCGCGAAGGCCGTTATTACAAGTCAACGCAACTTGTGTTAACTCGTATATATATATATATTTACGCACTGTACATGTACAATTTAAAAGACATTTTGGTTTATGTAAATTTATCTTAGCTCGATTAGGAAACAAGTTCTTACAACTTATATTAATCACTCTCGAGACCTCATTCCTGATGGAATCCATCGCCATGAAGGTGAGAAAAGCAATGTGGAACTTAAATGCCTTGCCTAAGGGCACAATCGTAGCGGCTCAAGTGGGGCTCGAACTCCGGACCGTTGACACCTGAAGCGAACGCGCATCCACTGCGCTATCGCGACTTCCACGTTAAAAACATTTTTAAGACTTCTTTTTTCAATGTTTGACGAGTGTAATGATTGTAATCCGTGATGGATGGAGGGGCGTTTGTTGTGCATTAGTTTCCAGTGAGAAAAGTGAGATCTACCAATTTCATTGTCCATCAGCATTACAAGGTTAATCGTATGCAAAATCTAAAATGAGTAATAACAAATGTGTTTTAGGTTTATTTATCGTCGCTACCGGTTTCCCATATGAACAACGCCTCCTGAAGAGATTAGTAATTTTAGATTTGTTGAGGATAGTGCAATGATGGACAGACCCATTCCAGAATCTCCTTTGGTTCGTTTACGTGTACGGTGTAAAGCACCGACCCGAGACCTCGGTTTAAAGTACCATCTGAAAGACTGTTAATTTCATTAGGGTCAGACGTGGGATCGAACCTGCGATCCCTGGATAACCAGTCAAACGTGTTAACCACTGGACTACAGATCCGTCTGTAATAACTGAGTGACAATGCATGCTTTGAGATTTGGAAGTCGTTCCTTGTATGTCCTTATTTATAAGATATTGAAGATATTGGCCCAAAATAAATACACAGAAATTAAAACATTAATTTAAACAAACTAGTTATCACGCGTATTTTTTTTGTAATGTCTTTAACTGTCATGTAAAGAAATAAAAAGGTGACTAAACAAGATTAGTTCTCAAAGCGGTGTGAATTGGGAACAGTCAATGACATAGTCTTAGGGAACAGTCAATGAAGTAGTCAATCAACAATTCACCAATGACTGTGCGACATCAAGAATACTGTTACACAAATTGAAAAGATTAATACGCTTAAACTCTAAATAGGCTTGGAAAGAACTGTGCTTCACTGGCATTATAATTTTTAAATATATAGTTTTAGAAATGCATCATCTTTCAATAAAAACTAAACACGTGATGTAATGTAATGCATTGCCTGGTATATAGTATGCTCTATTGTTTTATTGCATATTTCGGACTAATGAATTTAATATTGGCTTTTTTTTATACAAATTGATTTTAGCTAGATTGCGAAACACGTTCTTACAACTTATATTAATCACTCTCGAGACCTCGTTCCTGATCGAATCCATCGCCACGAGGGAGAGGGAAGAGGCAACGTGGAAATTAAATGCCTTGACTAAGGGCACAGTTGTAACGGCTCCAGCGGGGCTCGAACTCCGGACCGTTCGTATCTGAAGCATCACTGCGCTATCACGACCTCCACTAATGTGTGCCTACAATGTATATGTAATTACTAGTTTGCGTATAGGCAGCTACGCGGACATTACAAGTTTGCGTATAGGCGGCTACGCGGACATTGCTAGTTTGCGTATAGGCGGCTACGCGGACATTACAAGTTTGCGTATAGGCGGCTACGCGGGCATTGCTAGTTTGCGTATAGGCGGCTACGCGGACATTACTAGTTTGCGTATAGGCGGCTACGCGGACATTGCTAGTTTGCGTATAGGCAGCTACGCGGACATTACTAGTTTGCGTATAGGCAGCTACGCGGACATTACTAGTTTGCGTATAGGCAGCTACGCGGACATTACAAGTTTGCATATAGGCGGCTACGCGGACATTACTAGTTTGCGTATAGGCGGCTACGTGGACATTACTAGTTTACGTATAGGCGGCTACGCGGACATTACAAGTTTGCGTATAAGTGGCTACGCGGACATTACTAGTTTGCGTATAGGCGGCTACGCGGACATTGCTAGTTTGCGTATAGGCGGCTACGCGGACATTAATGAGTATGTGAAACATATTCAATGAGATGATTTTAGTTTACACAAATATATTTTAAGCTCTATTGCGAAACATGTTTTCCAACATATCATTCGATCTGGAGACCTCGTTCCTGGTGGAATCCATCGCCACGAGGGTGAGAAGAGGAAATGTGGAATTTTAATTACCTTGCCTAAGGGCACACTCGTGACTGCTCCAGCTGGGCTCGATCTCCGTGCTTCTCACACTTGAGGCGAACGCGCCATCACTGCAATGTCCATTTTGAATAGATTTCGTTTAAAATAAATTTTAATATAGCATATCACGACATAATATTGCTACGTAAATATGTATTAAGCAATTCTAAGATTTCGTTTTGTAATATAACATATGAAATTATAATCTTGCTATGTAAATATTTATTTTTAAGCAACTCTTAAGGTTACTGCCAACTGATGTAAATTGTATTGATTTTTTTAAAGCATAAAAATAGAATAAACATATTGGATTGCTCAAAACAACATATTTTCAATGAATGCTGGAAACAGTTTAGTGTTTTAAGTAGATTTTTAGCATGCCTATAAAATATGTATAATATGTGTGTATATAAATATGGTGCGTGTATATAATATAATATAATATATATATGTATATAATATGGTGTGTGTATATATATATATATAAGGTTGTATATGTGTGTTTTTGTGTATAATAAATAATGTATATGTACACGCGTGTGTATACATACATTATAGGCAACTATCGCGGACGCCTTTCTATCTTACAGTAGATATAATCTTATAATCTTATTTTCTCCAAACTAAGAAATATCCTCTTTAATTTCACATCAGGATATCTGATAATACATAGCTGTCAATATGTTGTTTGTTTATGCAATTTCAGTTGATATGACTCGATACCAGTTTCTGGTTTGTACATTCTTAACACCTCCAGTGGGGCTCGAACTAGTGCACATTCTTAACGCCTCCAGTGGGGCTCGAACTAGTGCACATTCTTAACGCCTCCAGTGGGGCTCGAACTAGTTCACATTCTTAACGCCTCCAGTGGGGCTCGAACTAGTGCACATTCTTAACACCTCCAGTGGGGCTCGAACTAGTGCACATTCTTAACACCTCCAGTGGGGCTCGAACTAGTGCACATTCTTAACGCCTCCAGTGGGGCTCGAACTAGTGCACATTCTTAACACCTCCAATGGGGCTCGAACTAGTGCATATTCTTAACGCCTCCTGTGGGGCTCGAACTAGTGCACATTCTTAACGTCTCCAGTGGGGCTCGAACTAGTGCACATTCTTAACGCCTCCAATGGGGCTCGAACTAGTGCACATTCTTAACGCCTCCAATGGGGCTCGAACTAGTGCACATTCTTAACGCCTCCAGTGGAGCTTAAGTCCGGGCCGTTCGCACCTGAAGCGAACGCGCTCTGAATGCGCTATGAACGCGCTATGAACGCGCTCTGAATGCGCTATGAACGCGCTATGAATGCGCTATCACGATTTGCCCTTCTTGGGAGATAGTGGTCTTGGCACACACACATTGTTAAATAATTTAAAAGGTGTTAATTCATTAAAGTAGTATGTATGTTGAAACCCAAAATTAATTCATAATCTATCAAAATATTTGCATTTCGCTCTAAAGAAAGAGAACGAACAATTAATGAGCTCATATGAAATATTAATAGTTTTATGCTTTAAAGCTCATCATGTAGTTTTAATTATAATAGAAAACAAGGGAGAACATAATATTATTTAAACTTCTCTGTAAATTGTCTTTGCACTTTACATATTTGTTAATTTTGATGGCTATAGATGTGTTTTGTACCATTTAATGCCTAATAAAATATATGTTATGTTATGTTATGTTATGTTATGTTATGTTATGAAAGAGAAGAGAACTAAAATTTGACAATCTATGATGAAATAATAAATAATGACTCAAAACATAACTATCCAGGAAATGTGTGTAAATTAAAAATCTGATTGAATGTTTCACATACTCATTAATGTCCGCGTAGCCGCCTATACGCATACTCATTAATGTCCGCGTAGCTGCCTATACGCATACTCATTAATGTCCGCGTAGCTGCCTATACGCAAACAAGTAATGTCCGCGTAGCTGCCTATACGCATACTCATTAATGTCCGCGTAGCTGCCTATACGCATACTCATTAATGTCCGCGTAGCTGCCTATACGCATACTCATTAATGTCCGCGTAGCTGCCTATACGCAAACAAGTAATGTCCGCGTAGCTGCCTATACGCATACTCATTAATGTCCGCGTAGCTGCCTATACGCATACTCATTAATGTCCGCGTAGCCGCCTATACGCATACTCATTAATGTCCGCGTAGCTGCCTATACGCATACTCATTAATGTCCGCGTAGCTGCCTATACGCAAACAAGTAATGTCCGCGTAGCCGCCTATACGCAAACTAGTAATGTCCGCGTAGCCGCCTATACGCAAACTAGTAATGTCCGCGTAGCCGCCTATACGCAAACAAGTAATGTCTGCGTAGCCGCCTATACGCAAACAAGTAATGTCCGCGTAGCTGCCTATACGCATACTCATTAATGTCCGCGTAGCCGCCTATACACAAACTAGTAATGTCCGCGTAGCTGCCTATACGCAAACTTGTAATGTCCGCGTAGCTGCCTATACGCAAACAAGTAATGTCCACGTAGCTGCCTATACGCAAACAAGTAATGTCCGCATAGCTGCCTATACGCAAACAAGTAACGTCCGCGTAGCTGCCTATACGCAAACAAGTAATGTCCGCGTAGCCGCCTATACGCAAACAAGTAATGTCTGCGTAGCCGCCTATACGCAAACAAGTAATGTCCGCGTAGCTGCCTATACGCAAACAAGTAATGTCCACGTAGCCGCCTATACGCAAACTTGTAATGTCCGCGTCGCCGCCTATACGCAAACTAGTAATGTCCGCGTAGCTGCCTATACGCAAACAAGTAATGTCCGCGTAGCCGCCTATACGCAAACTAGTAATGTCCGCGTAGCTGCCTATACGTAAACAAGTAATGTCCGCGTAGCTGCCTATACGTAAACTAGTAATGTCCGCGTAGCTGCCTATGCGGAAATAAGTAATGTCCGCGTAGCTGCCTATACGCAAACTAGTAATGTCTGCGTAGATGCCTATACGTAAACAAGTAATGTCCGCATAGCCGCCTATACGCAAACAAGTAATGTCAGCGTAGCTGCCTATACGCAAACTTGTAATGTCCGCGTAGCCGCCTATACGCAAACTAGTAATGTCCGCGTAGCTGCCTATACGCAAACAAGTAATGTCCGCGTAGCTGCCTATACGCAAACTTGTAATGTCCGCGTAGCTGCCTATACGCAAACAAGTAATGTCCGCGTAGCCACCTATACGCAAACTTGTAATGTCCGCGTAGCTGCCTATACGCAAACTAGTAATTACATATACATTGTAGGCACACATTAGTGGAAGTCGTGATAGCGCAGTGGATGAGCATTTAAATTCCACGTTGCCTCTTCTCTCTCCATCGTGGCGATGGATTCCATCAGGAATGAGGTCTAGACAGTGATTAATATAAGTTGTAAGAACTTGTTTCGCAATCGAGCTAATATCAATGTGTATACAAAAAGCCAAACATTAAATTCATTAGTCCGAAATATGCAATAAAATAATAAGAGTATATAGGGGGGTAGATATACTATAAGCCAGGCAATGTATTGCATTACATCACGTGTTTAGTTTTTATTGAACAATGATGCATTATTAAATATATATATATTTAAAAATTACAATGCCAGTGAAGCACAGTTCTTTCGAAGCCTATTTAGAGTTTAAGCGTATTAATCTTTTCAATTTGAGTAACAGTATTCTTGATGTCGCACAGTCATTGGTGAATTGTTGATGGACTACTTCATTGACTGTGTTCCCTAATTGTGTCGCGCACGCAATTCACACCACTTTGGGAACTCATTTTGTTTAGTCGCCTTTTTATTTCTATACACGACAGTTAGACATTACATAAACGCGTGATGACTGGTTTATTTAAATTAATATTTTAATTTCAGGTGTATTTATTGTGGGCCAATATCGTCAATTGGTCTGTTTAAATTAATGTTTTAATTTCTGTGTATTTATTTTGGGCCAATATCTTCCAATATCTTCCAATATCTTATAAATAAGGACATACGAAGGAACTCGTTCCAAATCTCAAAAAGCATGCATTGTCACTCAGTTATTACAGACGGATCTGTAGTCCAGTGGTTAACACGTTTGACTGGTAATCCAGGGATCGCAGGTTCGATCCCACGTCTGACCCAAATGAAATTAACAGTCTTTCAGATGGTACTTTAAACCGAGGTCTCGGATCGGTGCTTTACATCGTGCACGTAAACGAACCAAAGGAGACTCTGGAATGGGTCTGTTTATCGTTGCACTAACCTCCAAAATCTGAAATGACTAAACTCTTCAGGAGGCGTTGTTCATATGGGAAACCGGTAGCGACGATAAATAAACGTAAAACACATTTGTTATTACATATTGTAGATTCTGCATACGATTAACCTGTAATGTTGATGGACAATGAAATTGGTAGATCTCACTTTTCTCACTGGAAACTATTGCACAACAAACGCCCCTCCATCCACCACTGATTACACTCGTCTTTCAGATGAGACTTTAAAACCGATATCTCGTTTCGGTGCTTTACACAGTGCACGTAAAAGAACCAAAGGAGACTCTGGATTGGGTATCTGTCTGTATCACTGCACTATCCTCCAACAATCTAAAACGACTGATCTCTTCAGGAGGCGTCGCTCATATAGGCAACTGGTAGCGACGATAAATAAACGTAGAACACACATTGCACATTGCTCTGCCGGACCAGTTTTTAGTTCGATGTATACAAACACAGTGCGTGTATCGATGTATACAAACATAGTGCGTGTATACTGCATACTAACTTAATATGACGTAATTGTGTCGATATTAAAGCATGTTCACTCGCTAGTATAGTTGTTGGACTATAGCAGTAATATACTTGTTTAGTTTAGTTTATTCAAACTTCATTTTTAGCTAGATTGCGAAACCAGTTGTTACCATATTATATTAATAGCTCTCGAATACAGTTTTTACTACATTATATTAATAGCTCTCGAATACAGTTTTTACTACATTATATTAATAGCTCTCGAATACAGTTTTTACTACATTATATTAATGAGTTGTAGACAAAACACCCCCCGGACTAAACACCCCCCGCTCATTTTTGTATAGGTGGACAAAACACCCCTCATCATTTTTACAAGGCGGACAAAACACCCCCTACGGTTTTTACAAGGCGGACAAAACACCCCCTACGGTTTTTACAAGGCGGACAAAACACCCCCTACGGTTTTTACAAGGCGGACAAAACACCCCCTACGGTTTTTACAAGGTGGACAAAACACCCCTATGGTTTCTTTTTTTCTGCTAATGTTAATTAGGAAGTTTTTTATTGTTGGAATTCCTTGATTAGCTGTTATCATGTATATCTGATATCATAGAATAATATGAATGGTTATTGCCAAACTGCACAAAATGTCTGTTATATAAAGATTAATAATTAATTAAGGTTGCCAATTGATATTGCAAACTGCAAACTGCAAACTGCAAAAAGATGCAAACTGCACAAAATGTATGTTATATAAAGATTAATAATTAATTAATCATGAGCAATTACTGCGTGCGGTCGGTCGTTCTCCGAAATCACCGAGTAAACAACGGAACCGGTACTCCTGTCATGAAATCTTCGTCTCGCGAGCGATCGCTAATTTTTATTAGTTTGGCATTCCCCTGTGTGACTAAGTTTTATTGTAAATAACCAAGATCTGATAGTTTTTTATACTTAAAATGTAATTTTAAAAGGCCCTACGAAGGTGACCGTTGTTTGTACGGAAGTGTATTTTACCACATTATTTTTAAACGTTGTCACTCAGGGGTTAAGCCGCCTTTTTTAGATGTAATTTTTATGATCCCAGTACACGGGGGTATATAGGGGGGGTATTATTTGTTTGGTACACATATCACACATTGTACAACCTACTATGGAATTAGTTTTATGTAAATATTTTTAGGGGCAAGCCATGATAGTTTAGTTTGGTGATACTTATATATGTTAAAAAAGTTGACCAAACATCATAGTAGGCTGATACCTCTAACGGTTTAGTCGTTTGTGATATGTGAAGTTCTCTATCCTGTTGACATTTTCCATAACTATGGAAGCTATTTTACTACCAGTTATATATCTGTATTACTGGTAGTAACTATATGTACTTGGGATCAATCAACTAAATGTCTTAGTACAGATACATATTAAGATAGTCCATGAATTTTAATCTTCGTAGCTACCTCGATACTGTTTGAATGCTACTTAGAATCAAATATTTGTACGGTTTTTATCTCACCAAGGACATACGGTATAAATCGGCTATAGAACGGACTAACAAACGATTTACTAACCAACTTATGTCTAAATCTTCTTAGAATTAGTAATTGCACCGGGTAATTTCTTCACCCGGTCTACCTCCGACCCCCGTTGGTACACAATAGTGTGCGAGCGGGAGTGGGAGATACGAAAACCGAACACACTCTGAGATTAATGCAACCGACTTAGCCTTCTAAACATCATAGTATTGTAATTTTAATTGTTTATTAACTATTTTTAGACCTCTTTAATCACCTTAGATAATTTAGTCGCCCAAATGCATTTATGCGGTGGCGACTTTAAATAAACTTATATAGATAGATAGATAAGGTTGCCAATTGATATTGCAAGAAACATATCTTCTGTTCCATCATTGCAACTGCAAATATGGAATTCATAACCAGTAATAAAGGCTCTAGAAAACTCTGCTATGCAGGGTATGCGTACACTAAGAAGAAAGAGTCGACCTTTAATTTGACAATCAGTTGAAAACTGATATCTTATTCTGTTATGTAAATCAATTTGACAATCAGTTGAAAACTGATATCTTATTCTGTTATGTAAATCCATTTGAATGTTTTATTTTCTGTGTAAATTAAACATGTGTAATAAAATAAAAAATAAAATATTGAAAAATATTTTGTCATTATTGTAACCTCATTATTAGGAGGTGTTTTAGTTAAGGGGTGTTTTGTCCACCTTGTAAAAACTGTAGGGGGTGTTTTGTCCGCCTTGTAAAAACCGTAGGGGGTGTTTTGTCCGCCTTGTAAAAACCGTAGGGGGTGTTTTGTCCACCTTGTAAAAATGATGAGGGGTGTTTTGTCCACCTATACAAAAATGAGCGGGGGGTGTTTAGTCCGGGGGTGTTTTGTCCGGCTCCCTATATTAATAGCTCTCGAATACAGTTTTTACTACATTATATTAATAGCTCTCGAATACAGTTTTTACTACATTATATTAATAGCTCTCGAATACAGTTTTTACTACATGATATCATAGGGATTCCGCACGTTTGGGGGTACTAGTATATATATTTAAGTACAGGGATTCTACTCTGTGGGATGTCAGATTTCGCATCGATCAGTAAAATGGCCCTATCTGAAACAAGTTTGTACAAATCTGTCCAAATATAACGCCTATCCCGAGCCTTTATATTGTTCTTCAAATAAAACACAACTTTAAGCTGCATGCATGTATACTTTGCAAACAATTGCCACAGACATTGGCCATAGCAGGTCACATTTCCATACTAGGACACGGGTTCTGTCAGCAACAAAAAAAAATCTTCGACGGGAGAGTTTTAACTGTGAATAACATTATCAATAAAATTAACGAAACAAAATTACTATGCATGAGGACATTCGATGCTTAAATCAAAATGGGGTTGGTGTGGGTACCACTCTAGTTATTAAATATTTAATAATTAGGGAAGTTAATATACAAGTTGTGTAGCTGTCAATGAATAATGTTACTAAATTAAGAGTAACCTTTAACATTTTTGCATGTAGTCACGCGAGAGCATTTAGGGCCCGGCACCTCATGCATGTAATATTCAGACAATTCGTTGCCAACACACCACCACCCATGGTGATGTGCTTTGTTATTGTGCATCAAGAGTTGCCCATGTCCGTACTAGTTCCATACGTCCATAGACGCAAGGTTGCGTGAATATTTTATATATTCTTGCAATTTACGTGATTGTGAGATCACTTGACATATGAAACGCGTCGCGCGCAGCACTGGGTTCAAGGTCAATGTCACTGTTGCTAAGAATATAGAAAACTGTTGTTCGCTCAACAACTTTGTCCGCATCCAATGACGGATCATGAAATAACTCCACAATTGGTCACTGGAGCATGTCAAACATGTCTAATGCTTCATACGAGATGAGGCTTAACGTTACTAACAATAAGATAATTCGTTTCCGCTCAAAACTTTTATTAGTTTATACAAATGTATTCAAGCTCTGATTACGAAACAAAGTTCTTGAAATTTATATTAATCACTCTTCCGAGACCTCATTCCTGGTGGAATCCATCGCCACGGGGGAGAGATAATGTGACATTTAAATGCCTTGCCTAAGTGCACAATACTAACGGCCCCGCTTGGCGCGAACTTTTGGTCTTTTTTCACACATGAAGCTGAAAACGTGTTGGCGCACATAATGTTAAATAACGATATGTCGCTTGAAAAATCGCCTCCTAGTTTTAACATAGGAACAGGGTTTCCACACAATAACTTGTAATACATTGATTATTAGCAATGTCATTAACTCAAAGCGCGAGAAACATGTCGCGTGCATCATTGTGCCACGTTCAGGGTCACAATCATAAAAAGGCATTATTTCCGCTAAATTTCCTAATATATGAAAGCATTTTGATATAACTTGACGCAACTATAGCATCATATCATTACGGACACCTCGCGTGCAATGTTGGTAAAGATCACGGTTACTAAGAATGAGTCCGCCGCCGTGGTCGAGTGGTTAAGGTCGCTGACTTGTATACCACTAACCTATCATCACTGATGGTCACTGGTTCGAGCCCCGCTCAGGCCGTGTCTCATTTATATGAACAAGTTGGCAGTTTCTTACGGAGGTTGGTGCACCCAAGTACTGGTTAACCGCTGGAGCCTTCACAGGAAAGGTGTTGTTAGGTAAACTGCCCGCCGGAGATATAGCCCAAAATGGTGCTGATGCAGGCGTAATACCCGAACATAACAATACTAAGAATGACTATAATTTCCGCTCAATAACTTGTCGTGCAAGAACGAATTTTTGAAATAACTTGGCACATGTGATCAGCATAGCATAGCAACATTGTGCATGCAACGCAGAGGTCAAGGTCGTGGTTATTGAAACGGATCGAGTAATTTATATATGATCGGAACGAAAGCGAGTAGGACATGTGTTTGTGGTAATTTGTCCACTTACTCGTGCAAGTAACGACTCATTCACTTACCCGTGCAAGTAACGATTCATTCACTTACCCGTGCAAGTAATGACTCATTCACTTACCCGTGCAAGTAATGACTCATTCACTTACCCATGCCATTCCAATCGCTATAAACCAGATGGTTAATGCTAACTTTATTATGTGTAAATGAGGACCTTGGGACATATGCAGGACACATTACCAGCCGTCATAACTTCTCCGACGGACACCGTGTCCTTAGAAATACCACTTCCTTCTATCTTTGTAATTTTGTAATTTGAATTAATGTTTGTAATTTGATGAACTATATTTCTCACTTATGCTTTCCCATATAAGTCACTCACTCTTTACAATTTGGTGGCGGGGAAAGTTGATGTTTGCTTGTCTCTGGTGTGTGGTTAATAGTCGCAACAACAGCTTTGGTTCTATGGCGACTCTCCAGGAAGGGTCCCTTGTGACCCCACTGAGCAGTATTTTAACAGACAACCATGTAGAACCACTGATCACCCGCAAGCCAACTGGATAGCTTCCGTACTTGAAATAATTGGACACCCACATTGGGATTCGAATCTACAGCGACCCATCCACATTGGGATTCGAATCTACAGCGACCCACCCACATTGGGATTCGAATCTACATTGGGATTCGAATCTACAGCGACCCATCCACATTGGGATTCGAATCTACAGCGACCCACACACATTGGGTTTCGAATCTACAGCGACCCACCCACATTGGGATTCGAATCTACAGCGACCCACCCACATTGGGTTTCGAATCTACAGCGACCCATCCACATTGGGATTAGAATCTACAGCGACCCATCCACATTGGGATTCGAATCTACAGCGACCCATCCACATTGGGATTCGAATCTACAGCGACCCACCCACATTGGATTCGAATCTACAGCGACCCATCCACATTGGGATTCGAATCTACAGCGACCCACCCACATTGGATTCGAATCTATAGCGACCCACCCACATTGGGATTCGAATCTACAGCGACCCACCCACATTGGGATTCGAATCTACAACGACCCACCCACATTGGGATTCGAATCTACAGCGACCCACCCACATTGGGATTCGAATCTACAGCGACCCACCCACATTGGGATTCGAATCTACAACGACCCACCCACATTGGATTCGAATCTACAGCGTCCCACCCACATTGGGATTCGAATCTACAACGACCCACCCACATTGGGATTCGAATCTACAGCGACCCACCCACATTGGGTTTCGAAGTCAACAACCTTAAAAACACTATACAACGGAGGATACAGAGGTCACAGGGTAAGGTTAGAGGATATGTCTCAAGGTCCTCACAAAAGCAATTCCAACACATCGCGGTAATCAGTAATATTGTTAGTGAAATATTTGTTTCATTTGTTAATTATGTTTAGCCGCTAGGACAGTGTGCACGCTGTTTATAACTGTGACGATGCCATTACTTGCTGGCGGCTCGGAACTACATACCACACCATACGTCTGTTATAACCCTTGCTTTACATTGCTACTGGCGGCTCGAACTATATACCACACCATACGTCTGTTGCAACCATGGCTTTACGTTGCTAATGGCAGCTCGAACGACATACCACACCATACGTCTGTTATAACCCTTGCTTTACATTGCTGCTGGCGGCTCGAACTACATACCACACCATACGTCTGTTACAACCATAGCTTTACATTGCTGCTGGCGGCTCGAACTACATACCACACCATACGTCTGTTACAACCATGGCTTTACATTGCTGCTGGCGGCTCGAACTACATACCACACCATACGTCTGTTACAACCATGGCTTTACATTGCTGCTGGCAGCTCGAACTATATACCACACCATACGTCTGTTATAACCCTTGCTTTACATTGCTGCTGGCGGCTCGAACTACACACCACACCATACGTCTGTTACAACCATGGCTTTACATTGCTGCTGGCAGCTCGAACTACATACCACACCATACGTCTGTTACAACCATGGCTTTACATTGCTGCTGGCGGCTCGAACTACATACCACACCATACGTCTGTTACAACCATGGCTTTACATTGCTGCTGGCAGCTCGGACTACATACCACACCATACGTCTGTTACAACCATGGTTTTACTCTGCTACTGGCAGCTCGAACTACATACCACACCATACGTCTGTTACAACCATGGCTTTACATTGCTGCTGGCAACTCGAACTACATACCACACCATACGTCTGATACAACCATGGTTTTACTCTGCTACTGGCAGCTCGAACTATATACCACACCATACGTCTGTTACAACCATGGCTTTACATTGCTGCTGGCAGCTCGAACTATATACCACACCATACGTCTGTTACAACCATGGCTTTACATTGCTGCTGGCAGCTCGAACTATATACCACACCATACGTCTGTTACAACCATGGCTTTACATTGCTGCTGGCAGCTCGAACTATATACCACACCATACATCTGTTACAACCATGGCTTTACATTGCTGTTGGCAGCTCGAACTACATACCACACCATACGTATGTTACAACCATGACTTTACGTTGCTACTGGCGGCTCGAACTATATACCACACCATACGTCTGCTACAACCATGGCTTTACATTGCTGCTGGCAGCTCGAACTACATACCACACCATACGTATGTTACAACCATGACTTTACGTTGCTACTGGCGGCTCGAACTATATACCACACCATACGTCTGTTACAACCATGGCTTTACATTGCTGCTGGCAGCTCGAACTACATACCACACCATACGTATGTTACAACCATGACTTTACGTTGCTACTGGCGGCTCGAACTATATACCACACCATACGTCTGTTACAACCATGGCTTTACATTGCTGCTGGCAGCTCGAACTACATACCACACCATACGTATGTTACAACCATGACTTTACGTTGCTACTGGCGGCTCGAACTATATACCACACCATACGTCTGTTACAACCATGGCTTTACATTGCTGCTGGCAGCTCGAACTACATACCACACCATACGTATGTTACAACCATGACTTTACGTTGCTACTGGCGGCTCGAACTATATACCACACCATACGTCTGTTACAACCATGGCTTTACATTGCTGCTGGCAGCTCGAACTACATACCACACCATACGTATGTTACAACCATGACTTTACGTTGCTACTGGCGGCTCGAACTATATACCACACCATACGTCTGTTACAACCATGGCTTTACATTGCTACCGGCGGCTCGAACTATATACCACACCATACGTCTGTTACAACCATGGCTATATACAGTTGCCTTGTGACTAGAACTATATACCACACCATACGTCTGTTACTAGCATGGCTATATGCAGTTGCCCTGTGACTAGAACTATATACCAATAATATGCTCAATTAGGAGGAATCTAAATGTATCCGGGAAAATGCTATTGGTATTGCTTTTAATAATCTTACAATTGAATCGATGTTCTATAAGCAGTTAAGTACTAAAAAATGAAGTACAGTCTACACATTTTGTCCAAAATGAAATGTGCCAAAATGTAGATCATCATAAACATTATTAAATATATTTTGAACAAAAGAACACAATTTGAATGATACTTAACCATGTTATATAATTATACTCATGTCGTACTTCAGGAAACTTTGTGTTTGACGACGTTCACATCTATATTGAATCTTGGCAACCTGTTTTTGCTGTTGAACCTTTTATTTTTTTCATTCATTAAATTTAAGGTTTATGTATTTTCATTAAATTTAAGGTTTATGGCAACTTTCATTAACTTTTAAGGTTTATGTCATTAACTTTTAAGGTTTCTGGCAACTATGTTATCAGCATATTTATTTATCAATGGCGTATGCAAGTGCATATATTAGCACAACTACAACATGTAATATTGTGTGCAACACAATTTAAAAATACGTTGAAGCAACGGTATTATTTCCTCTAAAATGAATAGGAAATTCCAGTTTCAACCAAACATGGGCTCAACATTAGCTACCAAATTTAAATGTGGATTCAATTAAATGTGGAAAGACTCGAATAAAGAATTAGTCTATAAGTTAATAGATTTAAATATTAACCCAGAGTTGCCGTCTTGATAAATACAGGTAAGTAACTTTGTATTTACTATTTGGATCGTGGCAGGAAGCATTGTTGTTTTGCAATGGAGGTAGTAGTGTGGGAATAGAATGGGGTTGTTGGAATACACATTTGAGTGGGATTAATGGAAATTTGATTTGATCAGAGATGTATTTTTATATATGGTAATATGATTGTTAAAGGCGTATTGGATACGTGCGTGTTTTAGAACTATGTATAGTTACATGCATTCAGTTGTCTCGTTATATATCGCACGTTTTTGAGTTTTGCCTTGGATCGCCACCTCGCCTCGACTCCACAATCAATACCACCGCCTACAGATACAGCGCATTATTGAGCTCCTGGGATTCTCAAGTTGTCCTGATACCGTAAGTTAACGTGTTTCTCTTTTATGTACGTGTAAGTTAACGTTTGTCTGTATGTTCCATCTCGGCTATGTAGCCGGGGGTGGATTGTTATCAACCTTATGTCCGTATACAACGGTTCTCCAGTTTGACTACCGTCTCTGCTATAGAGCCGGGTGTGGATTGTTATCAACCTTATGTCCGTATACAACGGTTCTCCAGTTTATGACCACCGTCTCTGCTATAGAGCCGGGGGTGGATTGTTATCAACCTTTTGTCCGTATACTCTGTCCGTATACAACGGTTCTCCAGTTTGACTACCATCTCTGCTATAGAGCCAGGGGTGGATTGTTATCAACCTTTTGTCCATATACAATACAACGGTTCTCCAGTTTATGACCACCGTCTCGGCTATAGAGCCGGGGGTGGATTGTTATCAACCTTCTGTCCGTATAGAACGGTTCTCCAGTTTATGACCACCGTTTCGGCTATAGAGCCGGGGGTGGATTGTTATCAACCTTCTGTCCGTATACAACGGTTCTCCAGTTTGACTACCGTCTCTCCTATAGAGCCAGAGTGGATTACAACGGTTCTCCAGTTTATGACCACCGTCTCGGCTATAGAGCCGGGGTGGATTGTTATCAACCTTCTGTCCATATACAACGGTTCTCCAGTTTATGACCACCGTCTCGGCTATAGAGCCGGGGGTGGACCCTTCGTCCGTATAAACGGTTCTCCATTTAGACCCCGTTTCGCTGGGGGGGATTGTTATCAACCTTCTGTCCGTATACAACGGTTCTCCATTTGACTACCGTCTCTCCTATAGAGCCAGAGTGGATTACTTCTCCAGTTTAGACCACCGTCTCGGCTATAGAGCCGGGGTGGATTGTTATCAACCTTCTGTCCATATACAACGGTTCTCCAGTTTATGACCACCGTCTCGGCTATAGAGCCGGGGGTGATTGTTATCAACCTTCTGTCCGTATACAACGGTTCTCCAGTTTATGACCACCGTTTCGGCTATAGAGCCGGGGGTGGATTGTTATCAACCTTCTGTCCATATACAACGGTTCTCCAGTTTATGACCACCGTTTCGGCTATAGAGCCGGGGATGGATTGTTATCAACCTTCTGTCCGCATACAACGGTTGTTCAGTTTATGACCACCGTCTCTGCTATAGAGCCGGAGGTGGATTGTTATCAACCTAATGTCCGTATATAACGGTTCACCAGCTTGTGACCACCGTCTCATCTCTGCTATAAAGCCGGGGATGGATTGTTATCAACCTTCTGTCCGCATACAACGGTTGTTCAGTTTATACCCACCGTCTCGGCTATAGAGCCGGGGGTGGATTGTTATCAACCTGCTCTCCGTATACAACGGTTCTCCAGTTTATGACCACCGTTTCGGCTATAGAGCCGGAGGTGGATTGTTATCAACCTAATGTCCGTATATAACGGTTCACCAGCTTGTGACCACCGTCTCATCTCTGCTATAAAGCCGGGGGTGGATTGTTATCAACCTACTGGCCGTATGTAACGGTTCACCAGCTTGTGACCACCGTTTCGTCTCTGCTATAAAGCCGGGGGTGGATTGTTATCAACCTACTGGCCGTATGTAACGGTTCATGAAAATGAATGATTTTAATATTCATTCATTCGTCATGGTATATCGAGCGTTTGTTTATTTTGGATTGCCATCTGGACTCCACGCTGAATACCACTGCCGCCTACATATACAGCACACTGTTGAGCTAGGATATTCACTTCGTCCCGGTACATGTAAGTTAAATAAGCTAATGGCAAATGTTTCAGGCCGAGAGGCAATACACGTTAATTAATACTCTTTACTGTTACTGCCAACTACACGTTAATACTCTTTACTGTTACTGCAAACTACACGTTAATACTCTTTACTGTTACTGCCAACTACACGTTAATACTCTTTACTGTTACTGCCAACTACACGTTAATACTCTTTACTGTTACTGCAAACTACACGTTAATACTCTTTACTGTTACTGCAAACTACACGTTAATACTCTTTACTGTTACTGCCAACTACACGTTAATACTCTTTACTGTGCCTGCCAACTACACGTTAATACTCTTTACTGTTACTGCCAACTACACGTTAATACTCTTTACTATTCCTGCCAACTACACGTTAATACTCTTTACTGTTCCTGCCAACTACACGTTAATACTCTTTACTGTTACTGCCAACTACACGTTAATACTCTTTACTGTGCCTGCCAACTACACGTTAATACTCTTTACTGTTACTGCCAACTACACGTTAATACTCTTTACTGTTAAGGCCAACTATACGTTAATACTCTTTACTGTTACGGCCAACTACACTAATATACTAATGGAGGTATTTGAGATAGCAACCGTTTGAAATGTCTCTTATAAATCCATCATTGCTTGCAATATGTGTTGTACATTGTTTATACTAATGTGTTATGCTTTATTATGTTGTATTGGCCCAAGTTAATGGTGTTTGTCTAACCGACGAGTCCCGCAAACACTGTATGGGTCCACTAAACCTAACTGGGACGAAACACACCCGACGGTCGCATTTCTTTATGAATATTTATAGACAACAATTTCAAAATGTAAGTGATCGGCCACGCGACAAAGCCCAGCATAGTGCTGATAAAGCACAAACTAAAGGACTAGTTGCTAATAATAGAAAGATAAAAACGTGCACCAAACTGTTGCTAATAGTCTGAATTATGCTATGTAACGTGATCGACCGTTTGTCATTTGAGACTTAGTTGTATTTCCGAATATTAGCTACAGCAACTGCTTAGTACCATGGTTATCTTTCCATCAATAGTAGTTGTTGAGTTATGTGTTCGCAGCACTGTGTGTTGTGTTGTGGAGCACATTTTCTGGTTTTGGCTCGACTTTGGGTCATTAATTCACTTAACATACTAGTGGTCGTGTGTTCGAGCAAGCATAGGGGTGTGTAACCTAGGTTATTGCATTCATGTTTCAGCGAGCGATGCATGGCCATTATGTCGTTTTGCTATAATAAAACGCGTCTTAAATCAATGTCCAGCTGCATGGACGATTTTGACTGTCGGGGTGTCTTAGAGATTTAATTTCCTAATCAGTGGGGAGACGTATTGTTGCCGTGTCGTCTGTCTATGCGTCAGTGCCTTGTCGTCTGTCTATCCGTCAGTGTGTCGGAGTTTGCCCTGTGCTCTTCATCTCCAAATATATTGCTGGATTTTCACAAAAGTGCAATTTAAAAAATGTGTGTCGTACCAAACCAGTATAGGTCGCTAGAACAGCACCAGTAGCAACAGCAGAAGCAGTATGCAACACGACCTAGTAGTAGTAGCCATTATAGTAGCCCTGCCCATGTCTGCAATGTTTCAGTGTCTATGTACGGTCTTAAGATTTATATACCAATTGTGAACTTATCAAATGCGCTGCTTGCTTGCTACAATCGCCCTTAAATAATAAAACGGTCTAATGCTCGTTTTTAGTGCAGGCCATTATATTGATAAATGGTAATTTGTGAACTTAAGACAGAATAGTCTGGTCATTCATATCCATTTTCCATAAAATGTGACGAAAGAAAGTTGTGCCAAAAACCCTCAGTAAATAAAAGCGTGATGCTTACAGTGTAGCGTCAGAAACATGCATATTAATGTTCCGAAATGTGGGGGAATGGCTGATCGACAGATGATAAATCTCTTCTAAAATCTATAATGGCTTGCAATATTTGTTACACTTATACTAACAATAGTTCATACTCGTTGTTTTATGATTAGTTATTGTTGTATTGGCCCAAGTTAATGGTGTTTATCTATGTGACGAGTCCCGGAAACACTGTATGGGTCCACTAACTTAACTGGGACGAAACACACCCGACGGTCGCCTTTATTTCTGAATATTTCTAGACGTATTTAAAATATTGTGATCGTGGGTATATACCAAATTTGGTAATATTTTCTGGATTTGACTCGGATGTGAGTCATGAAAACATACTCAGCGTTTAAAAGGAATATAGTGGATGATGTAACACACTAGTGGTCCTGTGTTCGAGCAAGCATAGGGGTGTGTAACCTAAGTTATTGCATCCATGTTTCAGCGAGCGACACATGGCCATTATGTCGTTTTGCTATAATAAAACATGTCGTATATCAATCGCCAGCTGCATGGAAGATTTAGACTGTCGGGGGTGTCTTGGAGATTTAATTTCCTAATCAGTGGGGAGACATATTGTTTGTTGTTGCCTTGTCGTCTGTCTATGCGTCAGTAGGTCAGTTTAGTTTATACAAATTTATTTAAGCTCGATTGCGAAACAAGTTCTTATAACTTATATTAATCACTCTCGAGACCTCATTCCTGATGGAATCCATCGCCACGAGGGAGAGAGAAGAGGCAACGTGGAAATTAAATGCCTTGCCTAAGGGCACAATCGTAACGGCTCCAGTGGGGCTCGAACTCCGGACCTTTCGCACCTGAAGCGAACGCGCATCCACTGCGCTATCACGACTTCCACAGTAGGTCAGTTTGCCTTGTGCTCTTCATCTCCAAAAATATTGCTGGATTTTCACAAAAATAGCAATTAAAACAAATTAAACCATCTGTTATATATTTAATATATATTAAATTTACAGCATTACGTATACTCTACATCCCGTTATGTCGACATAACCGAAGTTTGACTTAACGAAATTCGATATAAACGGAGCCAGTTATATGTACAATGATAGTGTCTCTAAACAGGACTTTGATCCTGCAGATTGCTACTGAAAAGAATAATCCTAATAGGCCAGTGGGGGTACTAGCACTTATGTATGCTATAGATTTAGACTAGCCTGAGAACAGGCGTCGATATAGTTTGCCTGGTCAAGTCAAATAAATTATATTTTAACACCGAGACTATTAATTGGGCCGTATTGAGCTTCTGATCATATCAACGCCTGGGGAAAAGTGGGGGATTGTCCGTGTAATTATTGACTCACATTAATCCTATTAATAGGCCTATTAGCACGTGACTAAATTAATGACGTACTTGAATCGAAAGCGAAGCACTGCAATGTTGATCAAACTTTATAATTGTTTACGGGTCAACGGAACGATAAATAGTTTTAAAAAGTACAATGTGCGTCTGATTTGACATATTTACTCAATATTTAAGTCGTCCTTAGTTCAATTACGCCGAATCTATCCATTACCATCTAAATGTAATATTTAAATTCCGCCATCTCGTCGATATAACACAGATACGGGACTTATATTTGCAATGTAAATGAGTCTACGAGAACATTAGTGTATATTCGGAAATGATCGTGCATAATCGTGCTTGTTCGGCTATTTCCGATAGAATAACGTTTCTATATTTAGTGATATTACCTTGTAGAGAAGAGTTGTCGTTCTTCAAATCTACACCCTCATAAAAGTGGGTGTAAGTAGATGGCGCTACGATCGGAAATCCAGTTTTCTCAGGCTGTCATTTTGCCAGAAGTGAAAAATCGAGACTGGAACCCAGGCTAGATTTAGACCAGCGGTCACGTATCTTGTGACGTGATCGAATTTATTTCGCTGTCCAATTAGCGCAGTGGTTAGCGCGCTCGCTTCTGACCAATGTAACCCGGGTTCGATCCTCGGACCGGGAAATGTGAGATTGTACGGTGGTCGCCAGATCGGACAGGTGGGTTTTCTCCGAGTACTCCGGTTTCCTCCCACGCGAATGACCACATTTACGCTTTCATCCGCACCAACTAGTGATTAATATTAAGTTGTTAAAACTTGCTTCGCAATCGTTGTAAAATAAATATAAATAAATAAATAAAGTTTAAACTTGTTTCTTAATACAAGTTCGACTATAATTGTTGTCTACTCGTCATTGTTGCTTTAATTTTAAGTCAGACACCGCTATTGCAATTTCCATAGGCCACAATTATAACACAATGCCGTTAGATTTCCCCAAAAATAGTTTGGCACAAAAGAGAGTAGTTTTCAACAGACTGGCCTTTGAGCCACAGGAAAATGTCAAATTTCAATGGGGTTGACAAATTGCGTTTCTTTTTATTTCCCACTAAAGGCACCAAATCCCAACGCTGAATGCAATTTGGTGGTGAATGTTGCACTGACAACTGCATTTATAATATGCTTAATATTTGTCACCAAATATTATGCAAATATTCTAAAATATTCCAAATTGCAGCATATATATTACTTGGTTTAATCAAATTAAGATTGAACCTTTTACCTACGACCAAATAACAATTTCTATGCGTATGAATATCCTTGGAACTATGTTCAGACTCCCAAACTATTTAAGCGATGGCACCATGCTTGTGCAATATTTTATCGATTCCACATACATTGAATGAGGTAGCCATTTTAATTGTTTTTATAAATTTTAATTTAATGCCCTTTAAATGCATTCAAAAGCCCGCCCCTCCCACCACAATATAGATACCGCTTTCTTTCGGTGTGTTATATATTTTCAGTTACGAGGACGAAGAAGTAGGTCCCCTAGATGTCATGGCTGAGTGATACAGTCCATCTGAAAGATGTCATACAGACAATACCGACTCTTATACATATGCTATAGTCTTTGTGTATAAACTCGGAAGTGGTTAAGAAATATTTAGAAGGAACTGGACATATTCAGAAGAGTCAACATATACTAGTGAAAACGAACAGGTGGACTAATAATGCGTATTATACCATAAATATATATATTGCTGCCGGTAACGGAGCAAATGATCACTTATATTATTAATATTCACATTCGTTTAAATGATATAATATTAATATATCACCAGCCATGGCCAATATTTGCCAATACAATAAAACTAAAATAAAATTAACGTTTATATATTTGTTGGGTTATTTGTCTCTAGGTAATGTATTTTAATATTTAGAAGTAATTTTCACTATTGGTGACAATACCTACTCAGCCAATTAGTTTATGTATCAATAACTCTTAAGGGCTTCCCTATACTTTTTCAACCAATCCCAGACCACTATTTCAATAATACCGGCTGAACTATACTAGGAATTTGTGGCCCAGCCCATTGGCTATTTATTTATATATTTCAATCGATGTATTAATGTTTACATGTATATAATGTTTACATGTATTAATGTTTACATGTATATAATGTTTACATGTATTAATGTTTACATGTATTAATGTTTACATGTATTAATGTTTACATGTATATAATGCAATAACATGTTATTAAACTAAACTCGTTCATGTATTCTAGAGGACATAGAAAACACGCACTTCGGATATATACTAGAGGACATAGAAAACACGCACTTCGGATATATACTAGAGGACATAGAAAACACGCACTTCGGATATATACTAGAGGACATAGAAAACACGCACTTCGGATATATACTAGAGGACATAGAAAACACGCACTTCGGATATATACTAGAGGACATAGAAAACACGCACTTCGGATATATACTAGAGGACATAGAAAACACGCACTTCGGATATATACTAGAGGACATAGAAAACACGCACTTCGGATATATACTAGAGGACATAGAAAACACGCACTTCGGATATATACTAGAGGACATAGAAAACACGCACTTCGGATATATACTAGAGGACATAGAAAACACGCACTTCGGATATATACTAGAGGACATAGAAAACACGCACTTCGGTATATACTAGAGGACATAGAAAACACGCACTTACATTATATACTAGAGGACATAGAAAACACGCACTTCAGTATATACTAGAGGACATAGAAAACACGCACTTCGGATTATTACTAGAGGACATAGAAAACACGCACTTACAGTATATACTAGAGGACATAGAAAACACGCACTTACAGTATATACTAGAGGACATAGAAAACACGCACTTACATATATACTAGAGGACATAGAAAACACGCACTTACAGTATATACTAGAGGACATAGAAAACACGCACTTACATTATATACTAGAGGACATAGAAAACACGCACTTACAGTATATACTAGAGGACATAGAAAACACGCACTTACATTATATACTAGAGGACATAGAAAACACGCACTTACAGTATATACTAGAGGACATAGAAAACACGCACTTACATTATATACTAGAGGACATAGAAAACACGCACTTACATTATATACTAGAGGACATAGAAAACACGCACTTACAGTATATACTAGAGGACATAGAAAACACGCACTTACATTATATACTAGAGGACATAGAAAACACGCACTTACAGTATATATTAGAGGACATAGAAAACACGCACTTACATTATATACTAGAGGACATAGAAAACACGCACTTACAGTATATACTAGAGGACATAGAAAACACGCACTTACATTATATACTAGAGGACATAGAAAACACGCACTTACATTATATACTAGAGGACATAGAAAACACGCACTTACATTATATACTAGAGGACATAGAAAACACGCACTTACATTATATACTAGAGGACATAGAAAACACGCACTTACATTATATACTAGAGGACATAGAAAACGCACACCTACATTATATTCTAGAGGACATAGAAAACACGCACTTACATTATATACTAGAGGACATAGAAAACACGCACTTACATTATATACTAGAGGACATAGAAAACACGCACTTACATTATATACTAGAGGACATAGAAAACACGCACTTACATTATATACTAGAGGACATAGAAAACACGCACTTCGGATAAGTATATAAATACATAGTTTTAAAACATGTTGGAACATTTTTAATTGTTCCGTTTGTGTTTTGCAATAAAGATATATATTTGATGGAATCCTTCGTATTTCGTTTACATGTAATAATAATCAAATAATGTATGTGTGCGTTTTCTATGTCCTCTAGTATATAATGTAGGTGTGCGTTTTCTATGTGCTCATGTATATAATGTACGTGTACGTTTTCTATGTCCTCATGTATATAATGTAGGTGTGCGTTTTCTATGTCCTCATGTATATAATGTAAGTGCGCGTTTTCTATGTCCTCTAGTATATAATATAGGTGTGCGTTGTCTATGCCCTCTAGTATATAATGTAGGTGTGCGTTTTCTATGTCCTCTAGTATATAATGTAAGTGCGCGTTTTCTCTGTCCTCTAGTATATAATGTAGGTGCGCGTTGTCTATGTCCTCTAGTATATAATGTAGGTGTGCGTTGTCTATGTCCTCTAGTATATAATGTAGGTGTGCGTGTTCTATGTCCTCTAGTATATAATGTAGGTGTGCGTCTTCTATGTCCTCTAGTATATAACGTAGGTGTGCGTGTTCTAACATAGAACTTCTATGTCCTCTAGTATATAACGTAGGTGTGCGTGTTCTATGTCCTCTAGTATATACTGTATGTGTGCGTGTTCTATGTCCTCTAGTATATAACGTAGGTGTGCGTGTTCTATGTCCTCTAGTATATACTGTAGGTGTGCGTGTTCTATGTCCTCTAGTATATAACGTAGGTGTGCGTCGTCTATGTCCTCTAGTGTATAATGTAGGTGTGCGTGTTCTATGTCCTCTAGTATATAATGTAGGTGTGCGTTGTCTATGTCCTCTAGTATATGTAAACACTCCCCCAGCTTGTAAAATGTGTTAACGTTATTTACATTAAGCTACTATTGATCATTAATTGTTATGTCCTATCGTAATTATAGAATAGCCTAGGGGAGTGATGGGGTAGATAGATAATCTCTGTAATGTCGCAAATCAACACAATACCAGTCATACCTTACCACAGGTACGAACGATCAGGTGGTAAAGAAACAAACTGTTGTGTTTATAAGGTTATTTATCGTCGCTACCGGTGGCCCATAAGAGACGCCCCCTGAAGATATTAGTAATTTTACATTATTGGAGGATAGTGCAATGATAAGAGACCCATTCCAGAGTCTCCTCTGGTTCTTTTACGTGCACGATATACAGAGACACGAGACCTCAATTTAAAGTCACATCTCAAAGGCTGTTACTTTTATTAGTGTCAGACGGGGGGGGGGTCGAACCTGCGATCACTGGATTACCAGTCCAGCGTGTTCACTGGCCTACAGATCCACCCACTGTTCACTAGTTACATCTTGTGGACAGTGGGTGGATCTGTACAAGATGTAACCAGTGGACAGTGGGTGGATCTGTGCAAGATGTAACTAGTGGACAGTGGTTGGATCTGTACAAGATGTAAATAGTGGACAGTGGGTGGATCTGTACAAGATGTATCTAGTGGACAGTGGGTGGGTCTGTACAAGATGTAACTAGTGGACAGTGGGTGGATCTGTACGAGATGTAACTAGTGGACAGTGGGTGGATCTGTACAAGATGTAACTAGTGGACAGTGGGTGGATCTGTACGAGATGTAACTTGTGGACAGTGGGTGGATCTGTACGAGTTATATCTTGTGGACAATGGGTGGATCTGTGCAAGATGTAACTAGTGGACAGTGGGTGGATCTGTACTAGATGTAACTAGTGGACAGTGGGTGTATCTGTACAATATGTAACTAGTGGACAGTGGGTGGATCTGTACAAGATGTAACTAGTGGACAGTGGGTGGATCTGTGCAAGATGTAACTAGTGGACAGTGGGTGGATTTGTGCAAGATGTAACTAGTGGACAGTGGGTGGATCTGTACAAGATGTAACTAGTGGACAGTGGGTGGATCTGTACAAGATGTAACTAGTGGACAGTGGGTGGATCTGTACAAGTGTAACTAGTGGACAGTGGGTGGATCTGTACAAGCTACATCTTGTCTACAAATATTTAAAGGATGGATTTGCATGGAGCCGTTATATGACAATTAGTCCATTTCCGTCATGCATTTTGCATTATCATAAATCTACATTCTCTTCAATTACGTGTAATATCAAATGCGAAATTACTGGCAACATGTTGCAGTCTGGTTATCCATTCATCAGCGCTATTGATCTGTCTTGACCCTTTCATCCGCCATCCATTCTCATTTTCTGCCAAGCCAGTATGTTAATTAAGTGTGGAACACAAGATTCGCCGTATCTCTCAGAGGCCTGATAATTTGATACTTTGACTGTCGTCCTATTGTTCGTAATTGAATGGAAAATTATGGGCCAATAGTCAGTCAAAGTGGTAATTTTGTCAACTTGATCTCTGTTGGCGTGTCGGATATTTAACGAAGTTTAACAAAGGCCTTTTGTGGTAGCCTGGACGATAACAGAAACAAATTTATACTCGGATAGGGCGGGTGCTTTTAAAAGTCGATTGTACGCAAAGGGGCGTGATCACAATGGAACATTACTGCCACCATTAAAACGAGGATGTTTACAAATTATTTCGTTCTGTTCAAATGACTTTCTGTTTTACGTTTCTGAAATCTGAAACGTTCAAGATGTTTCTATTTTTCCTATTCATCTGGGGTTTCAAAGTGTCGTTTGTTTAGCAAAGTTACATCAAATACATCGCATGATCTGTTAGATTAGGACGGAGCAAGTAATGCGTTCATTCCTGGACAACATCCAGCAATATAAATGAAACTTTTACGGACGAAAGCATCTTTTAAATTAGAGGTTTACAATGATGGAGTATTTTAAAATTACAAACACGTACTGTTAAATTGGTTGCCTTAGTTTTGAAGTCAATTTGGCATATTTGAAAATAATAATTAAACGAAATAAAACACTTCTTTCTTGATAAACCCGTATATCTTGTAAGTACGATAGAAGCAAAATAATATGCCAACTGTTTAATCGGGCGTGGGAGCTCTGTGGCAGAGATGTTATGGTCGTTAGCATCAAATAAACTCCCCCCACCTCCATTAACTGTCTGTTCGAATCGCACTGGGACTGTAGAATTGTTTCAAGCGAGGAAATGGTTTGCGGAGGGGCCGGTGGTTCTACCCGGATACCGGAAATAGTACCGGAAATAGTACCGGAAATAGTGCCGGAAATAGTACCGGAAATAGTGCCGGAAATAGTGCCGGAAATAGTACCGGAAATAGTGCTCGAAGGTGAACCATGGATCTTGTACCACCAATAATAATAATAATAATAAAGTGATGTACTCGGATGAACCGAGGAACTTGAAATTGTATCCATACGCCACCAAAAGGTCTCGTACCTCTATCCTAGGACCCCCCCCCCTATTAAAAAAAAGACGTATGGATAACATTTCAAGTTCCTGTGATACTACTTATGATTGCTGTCCTCATGCTACATGATAAATGATTGCTGTCCTCATGCTACATGATAAACTCACTTGTAACTATTCTAACTGGCTGTTATATGTGCAGTGTATATGTGGATGCCTCGCCAGATACAATTATAACATACCCTTTATTGGGGTTTATATAATATAACATATTGATCATCACAATTAATTGAGTATCGAAAAATGTGTGCCTGTGCCTCAATGCGTTACTAGTATCGACAGTAAAACCCATGCACCTGACTATAAAGTATGTACATAGTATAACGCACAATTGTCAACAGAGCGTTCATTTTTTAAATACTTTTTACAACGATTACGAAGCAAGTTTTAACAACTTATATTAATCACTCTCGTTGGCGCGGATGAAAGCGTATATGTTGTCATTCATGTGGGAGGAAACTTGAGTACCCGGAGAAAACCCACCTGTCCGATCTGGCGACCACCGTACCATCTCGCATACTTCCCTGTCCGAGAATCGAACCCGGGTCGCATTGGTGAGAAGTGAGCGCGCTAACCACTGCGCTAATCGGACAGCGAAGAGCGTTCATTGATTTGCTATGTTAAAAACTAATAAATTATATTCAAATTACATGTAATTCATAATCCACACTTTTCTCAAAATATAGGATGATGCATGTTAGCCGCTATGTTGTTTTATGGCGATGTACATGTACAAGTCTTAATAACATTTCTGTTCTGTTCTGGTCTGTTCTGTTCTGTTATATGTTTCTGCCAAGTAAAATATATTGAAATTGTTCACCTGCCAGACTTGTTCGTAATCTAGGTCGACCCAATGTCTTTAACGTGATAACTTCTTGGAACAATTGAAGTCGAGGATAAGACCCGTAAACATTTAACACATGAAGACATTGCAAATTTATGTGTGTAAATTATGTATATGTATAGTGTGTATATTATGTATATGTATAGTGTGTATATTATGTATATGTATAGTGTGTATATTATGTATAGTGTGTATATTATGTATAGTGTGTATATTATGTATATGTATAGTGTGTACATTATGTATATGTATAGTGTGTATATTATGTATATGTATAGTGTGTATATTATGTATATGCATAGTGTGTATATTATGTATATGTATAGTGTGTATATTATGTATATGTATAGTGTGTATATTATGTATATGCATAGTGTGTATATTATGTATATGTATAGTGTGTATATTATGTATATGCATAGTGTGTATATTATGTATAGTGTGTATATTATGTATATGTATAGTGTGTATATTATGTATATGTATATTATGTATATGTATAGTGTGTATATTATGTATATGTATAGTGTGTATATTATGTATAGTGTGTATATTATGTATATGTATAGTGTGTATATTATGTATATGTATAGTGTGTATATTATGTATATGTATAGTGTGTATATTATGTATAGTGTGTATATTATGTATAGTGTGTATATTATGTATATGTATAGTGTGTATATTATGTATATGTATAGTGTGTACATTATGTATATGTATAGTGTGTATATTATGTATATGTATAGTGTGTATATTATGTATATGTATAGTGTGTATATTATGTATAGTGTGTATATTATGTATATGTATAGTGTGTACATTATGTATATGTATAGTGTGTACATTATGTATAGTGTGTATATTATGTATAGTGTGTATATTATGTATAGTGTGTATATTATGTATATGTATAGTGTGTACATTATGTATATGTATAGTGTGTACATTATGTATATGTATAGTGTGTACATTATGTATAGTGTGTATATTATGTATATGTATAGTGTGTATATTATGACGAATAAATATGTTTAAACCAAACGTGAAATAGCACAATGAAACCTTTAGTTTATACAAATTTATTTTAGCTCGATTGCGAAACAAGTTATTTCAACTTATATTAATCGCTCTCGAGACCTCATTCCTGATGGAATCCATCGCCACGAGGGAGAGAGAAGAGGCAACGTGGAATTTAAATGCCTTGCCTAAGGGCACAATCTAACTCCGGACCTTTAGCACCGGAAGCGAACGCGCATCCACTGAGCTATCACGACTTCCATGACACCTTTAAACAATGACATTAGCAAGTATATAATATATTAATCGTGTGCGGTTTACGTTTATTTATCGTCGCTACCGGTTGCCCATGAGCGGCGCCTCCTGGAGAGATTACTCAATTAGATTTTTGGATGATAGTGCATTCCTGAATCTCCTCTGGTTCTTTTACGTGCACAATGTAAAGCACCGACACGAGGTTTAAAAGCCCATCTGAAAGACTGGCAACTGTATTAGGGTCCGACGTGAGATCGACCCTGCGATCCCTGAATTACCAGTCCAACGTGTTGACCACTGGATTTACAGATCCGTAAAGCTGCAATAACTAATATTTATATGCATGTATTCTTACAATAAATATATCAGTGTAGTATAAAGTTATATTGTACACCTGCTTACTGCCAGGAAAGCCACTATTGAATTAATTGATTTTCCAAAATTTGCATTTTACACATCGTACTAGAATAATACACTGCTCGCTGCTAGCCATACAGCAGTACACTGCTCACTGCCAGCCATACAGCAGTACAATGCTCACTGCCAGCCATACAGCAGTACAATGCTCACTGCCAGCCATACAGCAGTACAATGCTCACTGCCAGCCATACAGCAGTACAATGCTCACGGCCGGCCATACATCAGTACACTGCTCACTGCCAGCCATACAGCAGTACACTGCTCACTGCCAGCCATACGACAGTACACTGCTCACTGCCAGCCATGGCAGTACACTGCTCACTGCCAGCCATACAGCAGTACACTGCTCACTGCCGGCCATACATCAGTACACTGCTCACTGCCAGCCATACAGCAGTACACTGCTCACTGCCAGCCATACAGCAGTACAATGCTCACTGCAGGCCATACATCAGTACACTGCTCACTGCCAGCCATACATCAGTACACTACTCACTGCCAGCCATACAGCAGTATAATGCTCACTGCCAGCCATGCAGCAGTACAATGCTCACTGCCAGCCATACTGCAGTACAATGCTCACTGCCAGCCATACATCAGTACACTGCTCACTGCCAGCCATACATCAGTACACTGCTCACTGCCAGCCATACATCAGTACACTGCTCACTGCCAGCCATACATCAGTACACTGCTCACTGCCAGTCATACAGCAGTACACTGCTCACTACCAACCATACAGCAGTACACTGCTCACTGTCGGCCATATAGTACACTGCACACTGCCAGCAGTACATTGTCCACTACCACACATACAGCAGTACACTGCTCACTGTCGGCCAAACAGTACACTGCTCACTGCCAGCCATACAGCAGTACACTGCTCACTGCCAGCCATACAGCAATACACTGTTCACTGTCAGCTTTACAGCCGTACACTACTCACTGTCGGCCATACAGTCGTACACTGCTCACTGCCAGCCATACACTGCTCACTGCCAGCCATACAGCAGTACACTGCTCAGTGCCAGCCATACATCAGTACACTGCTCACTACCAACCATACAACAGTACACTGCTCACTACCAACCATACAAGAGTACACTGCTCACTACCAAGCATACAGCAGTACACTGCTCACTGTCGGCCATACAGCAGTACACTGCTCACTTTCGGCCATACAGTACACTGCTCACTGCCGTACACTGCTCACTGTCGGCCTTACAGCCGTACACTGCTCACTGTCGGCCTTACAGCCGAACACTGCTCACTACCAGCCATACAGCCGTACACTGCTCACTGTCGGCCTTACAGTCGTACACTGCTCACCGTCGGCCTTACAGCCGTACACTGCTCACTACCAGCCATACAGTAGTACACTGCTCACTGCCAGCCATACACTGCTCACTGCCAGCCATACAGCAATACACTGCTCACTGCCGGCCATACAGCAGTACACTGCTCACTGCCAGCCATACAGCCGTACACTGCTCACTGCCAGCCATACAGCCGTACACTGCTCACTGCCAGCCATACAGCCGTACACGGCTCACTGCCAGCCATACAGCAGTACACTGCTCATGCCAGCCATACAGCAGTACACTGCTCACTGCCAGCCATACAGCAGTACACTGCTCACTGCCAGCCATACAGCAGTACACTGCTCACTACCAGCCATACAGTAGTACACTGCTCACTGCCAGCCATACACTGCTCACTGCCAGTCATACAGCAGTACACTGCTCACTGCCAGCCATACAGCAGTACACTGCTCACTGCCAGCCATACAGCAGTACAATGCTCACTGCCAGCCATACAACAGTACAATGCTCATTGCCGGTCATACATCAGTACACTGCTCCCTTCCAGCCATACAGCAGTACACTGCTCACTGCCAGCCATACATCAGTACACTGCTCACTGCCAGCCATACATCAGTACACTGCTCACTGCCAGCCATACATTGCTCACTGCCAGCTATACATCAGTACACTGCTCACTACCAGCCATACAGCAGTACACTGCTCACTGCCAGCCATACAACAGTACAATGCTCACTGCCAGCCATACAACAGTACAATGCTCACTGCCGGCCATACATCAGTACACTGCTCCCTTCCAGCCATACAGCAGTACAATGCTCACTGCCATCCATACAACAGTACAATGCTCTCTGCCGGCCATACATCAGTACTCTGCTCACTGCCAACCATACAGCAGTACACTGCTCACTGCCAACCATACAGCAGTACACTGCTCACTGCCAGCCATACAGCAGTACACTGCTCACTGCCAGCCATACATCAGTACACTGCTCACATCCAGCCATACACTGCTCACTGCCAGCCATACATCAGTACACTGCTCACTGCCAGCCATACAGCAGTACACTGCTCACTGCCAGCCATACATCAGTACACTGCTCACTGCCAGCCATACATCAGTACACTGTTCACTGCCAGCTATACATCAGTACACTGCTCACTGCCAACCATACATCAGTACACTGCTCACTGCCAGTCATACAGCAGTACACTGCTCACTACCAACCATACAGCAGTACACTGCTCACTGTCGGCCATAGAGTACACTGCACACTGCCAGCAGTACATTGTCCACTACCACACATACAGCAGTACACTGCTCACTGTCGGCCAAACAGTACACTGCTCACTGTCAGCCATACAGTACACTGCTCACTGTCAGCCATACAGTACACTGCTCACTGTCAGCAGTACACTGCGCACTGCCAGCAGTACACTGCTCACTGCCAGCAGTACACTGCTCACTGCCAGCCATACAGCAGTACACTGCTCACTGCCAGCCATACAGCAGTACACTGTTCACTGTCGGCCTTACAGCCGAACACTGCTCACTACCAGCCATACAGCAGTACACTGCTCACTGCCAGCCATACAGCAGTACACTGCTCACTACCAGCCATACAGTAGTACACTGCTCACTGCCAGCCATACACTGCTCACTGCCAGCCATACAGCAGTACACTGCTCACTGCCAGCCATACAGCAGTACAATGCTCACTGCCAGCCATACAGCAGTACAATGCTCACTGCCAGCCATACACTGCTCACTGCCAGTCATACAGCAGTACACTGCTCACTGCTAGCCATACACTGCTCACTGCCAGCCATACAGCAGTACAATGCTCACTGCCAGCCGTACAGCAGTACAATGCTCACTGCCAGCCATACAACAGTACAATGCTCACTGCCGGCAAGACATCAGTACACTGCTCACTGCCAGCCATACAGCAGTACACTGCTCACTGCCAGCCATACATCAGTACACTGCTCACTGCCAGCCATACATCAGTACACTGCTCACTGCCAGCCATACACTGCTCACTGCCAGCTATACATCAGTACACTGCTCACTGCCAGCCATACAGCAGTACACTGCTCACTGCCAGCCATGCAGCAGTACAATGCTCACTGCCACTCATACAACAGTACAATGCTCACTGCCGGCCATACATCAGTACACTGCTCCCTTCCAGCCATACAGCAGTACACTGCTCACTGCCAGCCATACATCAGTACACTGATCACTGCCAGCCATACATCAGTACACTGCTCACTGCCAGCCATACACTGCTCACTGCCAGCTATACATCAGTACACTGCTCACTGCCAGCCATACAACAGTACACTGCTCACTGCCAGCCATACAGCAGTACAATGCTCACTGCCAGCCATACAACAGTACAATGCTCACTGCCGGCCATACATCAGTACACTGCTCCCTTCCAGCCATACAGCAGTACAATGCTCACTGCCAGCCATACAACAGTACAATGCTCACTGCCGGCCATACATCAGTACACTGCTCACTGCCAGCCATACAGCAGTACACTGCTTACTGCCAGCCATATATCAGTACAATGCTCACTGCCATCCATACAACAGTACAATGCTCACTGCCGGCCATACATCAGTACACTGCTCACTGCCAACCATACAGCAGTACACTGCTCGCTGCCAGCCATACAGCAGTACACTGCTCACTGCCAACCATACAGCAGTACACTGCTCACTGCCAGCCATACAGCAGTTCACTGCTCACTGCCAGCCATACAACACTGCTCACTGCCAGCCATACATCAGTACACTGCTCACATCCAGCCATACACTGCTCACTGCCAGCCATACATCAGTACACTGCTCACTACCAGCCATACAGTAGTACACTGCTCACTGCCAGCCATACACTGCTCACTGCCAGCCATACAGCAATACACTGCTCACTGCCGGCCATACAGCAGTACACTGCTCACTGCCAGCCATACAGCCGTACACTGCTCACTGCCAGCCATACAGCCGTACACTGCTCACTGCCAGCCATACAGCCGTACACGGCTCACTGCCAGCCATACAGCAGTACACTGCTCATGCCAGCCATACAGCAGTACACTGCTCACTGCCAGCCATACAGCAGTACACTGCTCACTGCCAGCCATACAGCAGTACACTGTTCACTACCAGCCATACAGTAGTACACTGCTCACTGCCAGCCATACACTGCTCACTGCCAGTCATACATCAGTACACTGTTCACTGCCAGCCATACATCAGTACACTGCTCACTGCCAGCCATACATCAGTACACTGCTCACTGCCAGCCATACATCAGTACACTGCTCACTGCCAGCCATACAGCAGTACACTGCTCACTGCCAGCCATACAGTCATACACTGCTCACTGCCGGCCATACAGCAGTACACTGCTCACTGCCAGCCATACAGCAGTACAATGCTCACTGCCAGCCGTACAGCAGTACAATGCTCACTGCCAGCCATACAGTTGTTGGAGTATAATGCTCATGCTGCAAGTCAGTACACTGCTCACTGCGTAAGCAGTACACTGCTCACTGCCAGCCATACATCAGTACACTGCTCACTGCCAGCCATACATCAGTACACTGCTCACTGCCAGCCATACACTGCTCACTGCCGGCTATACATCAGTACACTGCTCACTGCCAGCCATACAGCAGTACACTGCTCACTGCCAGCCATACAGCAGTACAATGCTCACTGCCAGCCATACAACAGTACAATGCTCATTGCCGGTCATACATCAGTACACTGCTCCCTTCCAGCCATACAGCAGTACACTGCTCACTGCCAGCCATACATCAGTACACTGCTCACTGCCAGCCATACATCAGTACACTGCTCACTGCCAGCCATACATTGCTCACTGCCAGCTATACATCAGTACACTGCTCACTGCCAGCCATACAGCAGTACACTGCTCACTGCCAGCCATACAGCAGTACAATGCTCACTGCCAGCCATACAACAGTACAATGCTCACTGCCGGCCATACATCAGTACACTGCTCCCTTCCAGCCATACAGCAGTACAATGCTCACTGCCATCCATACAACAGTACAATGCTCACTGCCGGCCATACATCAGTACACTGCTCACTGCCAACCATACAGCAGTACACTGCTCACTGCCAACCATACATCAGTACACTGCTCACTGCCAGCCATACAGCAGTACACTGCTCACTGCCAGCCATACATCAGTACACTGCTCACATCCAGCCATACACTGCTCACTGCCAGCCATACATCAGTACACTGCTCACTGCCAGCCATACAGCAGTACACTGCTCACTGCCAGCCATACATCAGTACACTGCTCACTGCCAGCCATACATCAGTACACTGTTCACTGCCAGCTATACATCAGTACACTGCTCACTGCCAACCATACATCAGTACACTGCTCACTGCCAGTCATACAGCGGTACACTGCTCACTACCAACCATACAGCAGTACACTGCTCACTGTCGGCCATAGAGTACACTGCACACTGCCAGCAGTACATTGTCCACTACCACACATACAGCAGTACACTGCTCACTGTCGGCCAAACAGTACACTGCTCACTGTCAGCCATACAGTACACTGCTCACTGTCAGCCATACAGTACACTGCTCACTGTCAGCAGTACACTGCGCACTGCCAGCAGTACACTGCTCACTGCCAGCAGTACACTGCTCACTGCCAGCCATACAGCAGTACACTGCTCACTGCCAGCCATACAGCAGTACACTGTTCACTGTCGGCCTTACAGCCGAACACTGCTCACTACCAGCCATACAGCAGTACACTGCTCACTGCCAGCCATACAGCAGTACACTGCTCACTACCAGCCATACAGTAGTACACTGCTCACTGCCAGCCATACACTGCTCACTGCCAGCCATACAGCAGTACACTGCTCACTGCCAGCCATACAGCAGTACAATGCTCACTGCCAGCCATACAGCAGTACAATGCTCACTGCCAGCCATACACTGCTCACTGCCAGTCATACAGCAGTACACTGCTCACTGCTAGCCATACACTGCTCACTGCCAGCCATACAGCAGTACAATGCTCACTGCCAGCCGTACAGCAGTACAATGCTCACTGCCAGCCATACAACAGTACAATGCTCACTGCCGGCAAGACATCAGTACACTGCTCACTGCCAGCCATACAGCAGTACACTGCTCACTGCCAGCCATACATCAGTACACTGTTCACTGCCAGCCATACATCAGTACACTGCTCACTGCCAGCCATACAACAGTACAATGCTCACTGCCGGCCATACATCAGTACACTGCTCCCTTCCAGCCATACAGCAGTACAATGCTCACTGCCATCCATACAACAGTACAATGCACACTGCTCACTACCAACCATACAGCAGTACACTGCTCACTGTCGGCCATAGAGTACACTGCACACTGCCAGCAGTACATTGTCCACTACCACACATACAGCAGTACACTGCTCACTGTCGGCCAAACAGTACACTGCTCACTGTCAGCCATACAGTACACTGCTCACTGTCAGCTATACAGTACACTGCTCACTGTCAGCAGTACACTGCTCACTGCCAGCAGTACACTGCTCACTGCCAGCAGTACACTGCTCACTGCCAGCCATACAGCAGTACACTGCTCACTGCCAGCCATACAGCAGTACACTGTTCACTGTCGGCCTTACAGCCGAACACTGCTCACTACCAGCCATACAGCAGTACACTGCTCACTGCCAGCCATACAGCAGTACACTGCTCACTACCAGCCATACAGTAGTACACTGCTCACTGCCAGCCATACACTGCTCACTGCCAGCCATACAGCAGTACACTGCTCACTGCCAGCCATACAGCAGTACAATGCTCACTGCCAGCCATACAGCAGTACAATGCTCACTGCCAGCCATACACTGCTCACTGCCAGTCATACAGCAGTACACTGCTCACTGCTAGCCATACACTGCTCACTGCCAGCCATACAGCAGTACAATGCTCACTGCCAGCCGTACAGCAGTACAATGCTCACTGCCAGCCATACAACAGTACAATGCTCA
>CM026399.1:16606813-16623332 GCA_014843695.1 Archivesica marissinica | reverse complement strand
GGGTGGTATATGTTGATCCTATATACCTGTATTTGGTGTTTCAGTACTAGACAATACTAGAATCTAGTTAGCATAGGTTGGGTGGTATATGTTGATCGTATATACCTGTATATGGTTTTTCAGTACTAGAATATAGTTAGCATAGTTTGGGTGGTATATGTTGATCGTATATACCTGTATATGGTGTTTCAGTACTAGAATCTAGTTAGCATAGTTTGGGTGGTATATGTTGATCGTATATACCTGTATTTGGTGTTTCAGTACTAGACAATACTAGAATCTAGTTAGCATAGTTTGGGTGGTATATTTTTATCGTATATATATGTATTTGGTGTTTCAGTACTAGACAATACTAGAATATAGTTAGCATAGTTTGGGTGGTATATTTTGAACGTATATACCTGTATTTGGTGTTTCAGTACTAGACAATTCTAGTATCTAGTTAGCATAGTTTGGGTGGTATATGTTGATCGTATATACCTGTATTTGGTGTTTCAGTACTAGAATCTAGTTAGCATAGTTTGGGTGGTATATTTTGAACGTATATACCTGTATTTGGTGTTTCAGTACTAGACAATACTAGAATCTAGTTCGCATAGCTTGGGTGGTATATGTTGATCGTATATACCTGTATTTGGTGTTTCAAGTACTAGACAATATAAATCTAGTTAGCATAGTTTGGGTGGTATATGTTGATCGTATATACCTGTATTTGGTGTTTCAGTACTAGAATCTAGAATCTAGTTAGCATAGTTTGGGTGGTATATGTTGATCGTATATACCTGTATTTGGTGTTTCAGTACTAGACAATATCTAGTTAGCATAGTTTGGGGTATATTTTGATTATATACCTGTATTGTGTTTCAGTACTAGACATACTAGAATTAGTTAGCATAGTTTGGGTGGTATATGTTTATCGTATATACCTGTATTTGGTGTTTCAGTACTAGACAATACTAGAATCTAGTTAGCATAGTTTGGGTGGTATATTTTGAACGTATATACCTGTATTTGGTTTTTCAGTACTAGACAATACTAGAATCTAGTTAGCATAGTTTGGGTGGTATATGTTGATCGTATATACCTGTATTTGGTGTTTCAGGACTAGAATCTAGTTAGCATAGTTTGGGTGGTATATGTTGATCGTATATACCTGTATTTGGTGTTTCAGTACTAGACAATACTAGAATCTAGTTAGCATAGTTTGGGTGGTATATGTTGAACGTATATACCTGTATTTGGTGTTTCAGTACTAGAATCTAGTTAGCATAGTTTGGGTGGTATATGTTGATCGTATATACCTGTATTTGGTGTTTCAGTACTAGAATCTAGTTAGCATAGTTTGGGTGGTATATGTTGATATGTTGATGTATATACCTGTATTTGGTGTTTCAGTACTAGACAATACTAGAATCTAGTTAGCATAGTTTGGGTGGTATATGTTGAACGTATATACCTGTATTTGGTGTTTCAATACTAGACAATACTAGAATCTAGTTAGCATAGTTTGGGTGGTATATGTTGAACGTATATACCTGTAGTTGGTGCTTCAGTACTATAATCTAGTTAGCATAGTTTGGGTGGTATATGTTGATTGTATAAACCTGTATTTGGTGTTTCAGTACTAGACAATACTAGAATCTAGTTAGCATAGTTTGGGTGGTATATGTTGATCCTATATACCTGTATTTGGTGTTTCAGTACTAGACAATACTAGAATCTAGTTAGCATAGGTTGGGTGGTATATGTTGATCGTATATACCTGTATATGGTTTTTCAGTACTCGAATATAGTTAGCATAGTTTGGGTGGTATATGTTGATCGTATATACCTGTATATGGTGTTTCAGTACTAGAATCTAGTTAGCATAGTTTGGGTGGTATTTGTTGATCGTATATACCTGTATTTGGTGTTTCAATACTAGACAATACTAGAATCTAGTTAGCATAGTTTGAGTGGTATATTTTGAACGTATATACCTGTATTTGGTGTTTCAATACTAGACAATACTAGAATATAGTTAGCATAGTTTGAGAGGTATATTTTGAACGTATATACCTGTATTTGGTGTTTCAATACTAGACAATACTAGTATCTAGTTAGCATAGTTTGGGTGGTATATGTTGAACGTATATACCTATATTTGGTATTTCAGTACTAGAATCTAGTTAGCATAGTTTGGGTGGTATATTTTGAACGTATATACCTGTATTTGGTGTTTCAGTACTAGACAATACTAGAATCTAGTTCGCATAGCTTGGGTGGTATATGTTGATCGTATATACCTGTATTTGGTGTTTCAGTACTAGACAATATTAGAATCTAGTTAGCACATTTTGGGTGGTATATGTTGATCGTATATACCTGTATTTGGTGTTTCAGTACTAGACAATACTATAATCTAGTTAGCATAGTTTGGGTGGTATATATTGATCGTATAAACCTGTATTTGGTGTTTCAGTACTAGACAATACTAGAATCTAGTTAGCATAGATTGGGTGGTATATTTTGAATGTATATACCTGTATTTGGTGTTTCAGTACTAGACAATACTAGAATCTAGTTAGCATAAATTGGGTGGTATATTTTGAACGTATATACCTGTATTTTGTGTTTCAGTACTAGAATCTAGTTAGCATAGTTTGGGTGGTATATTTTGAACGTATATACCTGTATTTGGTGTTTCAATACTAGAAAATACTAGAATATAGTTAGAATAGTTTGGGTGGTATATGTTGATCGTATATACCTGTATTTGGTGTTTCAGTACTAGACAATACTAGAATCTAGTTAGCATAGTTTGGGTGGTATATGTTGATTGTATATACCTGTATATGGTGTTTCAGTACTAGAAAATGGTTAGCATAGTTTGGGTGGTATATGTTGATCGTATATACCTGTATATGGTGTTTCAGTACTAGAATCTAGTTAGCAAAGTTTGGGTGGTATATGTTGATCGTATATACCTGTATTTGGTGTTTCAGTACTAGACAATACTAGAATCTAGTTAGCATAGTTTGGGTGGTATATGTTGAACGTATATACCTGTATTTGATTTTTCAGTACTAGAATCTAATTAGCATAGTTTGGGTGGTATATATTGATCGTATATACCTGTATTTGGTGTTTCAGTACTAGACAATACTAGAATGTAGTTAGCATAGTTTGGGTAGTATATGTTGATCGTATATACCTGTATTTGGTGTTTCAGTACTAGAAAATACTAGAATATAGTTAGCATAGTTTGGGTGGTATATGTTGATCGTATATACCTGTATTTGGTGTTTCAGTACTAGACAATACTAGAATGTAGTTAGCATAGTTTGGGAGGTATATGTTGATCGTATATACCTTTATTTGGTGTTTCAGTACTAGAATCTAGTTAGCATAGTTTGGGTGGTATATGTTGGTCGTATATAACTGTATTTGGTGTTTCAGTACTAGACAATACTAGAATCTAGTTAGCATAGTTTGGGTGGTATATGCTGATCGTATATACCTGTATTTGGTGTTTCAGTACTAGACAATACTAGAATCTAGTTAGCATAGTTTGGGTTGTATATTTTGAACGTATATACCTGTATTTGGTGTTTCAGTACTGGAAAATACTAGAATCTAGTTAGCATAGTTTGGGTGGTATATGTAGATCGTATATACCTGTATATGGTGTTTCAGTACTAGAATATAGATAGCATAGTTTGGGAGGTATATGTTGATCGTATATACCTGTATTTGGTGTATCAGTACTAGAATCTAGTTAGCATAGTTTGGGTGGTATATGTTGATCGTATATACCTGTATATGGTGTTTCAGTACTAGAATCTAGTTAGCAGAGTTTGAGTGGTATATTTTGAACGTATATACCTGTATTTGGTGTTTCAATACTAGACAATACTAGAATCTGGTAAGCATAGTTTGGGTGGTATATGTTGAACGTATATACCTGTATTTGGTGTTTCAGTACTAGAATCTAGTTAGCTTAGTTTGGGTGGTATATTTTGAACGTATATACCTGTATTTGGTGTTTCAATACTAGACAATACTAGAATCTAGTTAGCATAGTTTGGGTGGTATATGTTGATCGTATATACCTGTATTTGGTGTTTCAGTACTAGACAATATTAGAATCTAGTTAGCATAGTTTGGGTGGTATATGTTGATCGTATATACCTGTATTTGGTGTTTCAGTACTAGACAATACTAGAATCTAGTTAGCATAGTTTGGGTGGTATATGTTGATCGTATATACCTGTATTTGGTGTTTCAGTACTAGATAGAATCTAGTTAGCATAGTTTGGGTGGTATATGTTGATCGTATATACCTGTATTTGGTGTTTCAGTACTAGAATCTAGTTAGCATAGTTTGGGTGGTATATGTTGATCGTATATACCTGTATTTGGTGTTTCAGTACTAGACAATACTAGAATCTAGTTAGCATAGTTTGGGTGGTATATTTTGATCGTATATACCTGTATTTGGTGTTTCAGTACTAGACAATACTAGAATCTAGTTAGCATAGTTTGGGTGGTATATGTTGATCGTATATACCTGTATTTGGTGTTTCAGTACTAGATTAATCTAGTTAGCATAGTTTGGGTGGTATATGTTGATCGTATATACCTGTATTTGGTGTTTCAGTACTAGAATCTAGTTAGCATAGTTTGGGTGGTATATGTTGATCGTATATACCTGTATTTGGTGTTTCAGTACTAGACAATACTAGAATCTAGTTAGCATAGTTTGGGTGGTATATGTTGATCGTATATACCTGTATTTGGTGTTTCAGTACTAGACAATACTAGAATCTAGTTAGCATAGTTTGGGTGGTATATTTTGATCGTATATACCTGTATTTGGTGTTTCAGTACTAGACAATACTAGAATCTAGTTCGCATAGCTTGGGTGGTATATGTTGATCGTATATACCTGTATTTGGTGTTTCAGTACTAGACAATACTAGAATCTAGTTAGCATAGTTTGGGTGGTATATGTTGAACGTATATACCTGTATTTGGTGTTTCAATACTAGACAATACTAGAATCTAGTTAGCATAGTTTGGGTGGTATATGTTGATCGTATATACCTGTATTTGGTGTTTCAATACTAGACAATACTAGAATCTAGTTAGCATAGTTTGGGTGGTATATTTTGAACGTATATACCTGTATTTGGTGTTTCAGTACTAGACAATACTAGAATCTAGTTCGCATAGCTTGGGTGGTATATGTTGATCGTATATACCTGTATTTGGTGTTTCAGTACTAGACAATACTAGAATCTAGTTAGCATAGTTTGGGTGGTATATGTTGATCGTATATACCTGTATTTGGTGTTTCAGTACTAGAATACTAGAATCTAGTTAGCATAGTTTGGGTGGTATATGTTGATCGTATATACCTGTATTTGGTGTTTCATACTAGAATCTAGTTAGCATAGTTTGGGTGGTATATGTTGATCGTATATACCTGTATTTGGTGTTTCAGTACTAGAATCTAGTTAGCATAGTTTGGGTGGTATATGTTGATCGTATATACCTGTATTTGGTGTTTCAGTACTAGAAAATACTAGAATCTAGTTAGCATAGTTTGGGTGGTATATGTTGATCGTATATACCTGTATTTGGTGTTTCAGTACTAGAATCTAGTTAGCATAGTTTGGGTGGTATATGTTGATCGTATATACCTGTATTTTGGTGTTTCAGTACTAGAATCTAGTTAGCATAGTTTGGGTGGTATATGTTGATCGTATATACCTGTATTTGGTGTTTCAGTACTAGAATCTAGTTAGCATAGTTTGGGTGGTATATGTTGATCGTATATACCTGTATTTGGTGTTTCAGTACTAGAATCTAGTTAGCATAGTTTGGGTGGTATATGTTGATCGTATATACCTGTATTTGGTGTTTCAGTACTAGACAATACTAGAATCTAGTTAGCATAGTTTGGGTGGTATATTTTGAACGTATATACCTGTATTTGGTGTTTCAGTACTAGACAATACTAGAATCTAGTTAGCATAGTTTGGGTGGTATATGTTGAACGTATATACCTGTATTTGGTGTTTCAGTACTAGAATCTAGTTAGCATAGTTTGGGTGGTATATGTTGATCGTATATACCTGTATTTGGTGTTTCAGTACTAGAAATACTAGAATCTAGTTAGCATAGTTTGGGTGGTATATGTTGATCGTATATACCTGTATTTGGTGTTTCAGTACTAGAATATAGTTAGCATAGTTTGGGTGGTATATGTTGATCGTATATACCTGTATTTGGTGTTTCAGTACTAGAATCTAGTTAGCATAGTTTGGGTGGTATATGTTGATCGTATATACCTGTATTTGGTGTTTCAGTACTAGACAATACTAGAATCTAGTTAGCATAGTTTGGGTGGTATATGTTGATCGTATATACCTGTATTTGGTGTTTCAGTACTAGACAATACTAGAATCTAGTTAGCATAGTTTGGGTGGTATATTTTGATCGTATATACCTGTATTTGGTGTTTCAGTACTAGAATCTAGTTAGCATAGTTTGGGTGGTATATGTTGATCGTATATACCTGTATTTGGTGTTTCAGTACTAGAATCTAGTTAGCATAGTTTGGGTGGTATATGTTGATCGTATATACCTGTATTTGGTGTTTCAGTACTAGACAATACTAGAATCTAGTTAGCATAGTTTGGGTGGTATATGTTGAACGTATATACCTGTATTTGGTGTTTCAGTACTAGACAATACTAGAATCTAGTTAGCATAGTTTGGGTGGTATATGTTGATCGTATATACCTGTATTTGGTGTTTCAGTACTAGAATCTAGTTAGCATAGTTTGGGTGGTATATGTTGATCGTATATACCTGTATTTGGTGTTTCAGTACTAGAATCTAGTTAGCATAGTTTGGGTGGTATATGTTGATCGTATATACCTGTATTTGGTGTTTCAGTACTAGAATCTAGTTAGCATAGTTTGGGTGGTATATGTTGATCGTATATACCTGTATTTGGTGTTTCAGTACTAGAATCTAGTTAGCATAGTTTGGGTGGTATATGTTGATCGTATATACCTGTATTTGGTGTTTCAGTACTAGAATCTAGTTAGCATAGTTTGGGTGGTATATGTTGATCGTATATACCTGTATTTGGTGTTTCAGTACTAGACAATACTAGAATATAGTTAGCAAGGTTTGGGTGGTATATGTTGATAGTATATACCTGTATTTGGTGTTTCAGTACTAGACAATACTAGAATCTTGTTAGCATAGTTTGGGTGGTATATTTTGATCGTATATACCTGTATATGGTGTTTCAGTACTAGAATCTAGTTAGCATAGTTTGGTTGGTATATGTTGATCGTATATACCTGTATTTGGTGTTTCAGTACTAGACAATACTAGAATATAGTTAGCATAGTTTGGGTGGTATATGTTGATCGTATATACCTGTATTTGGTGTTTCAGTACTAGACCATACTAGAATCTAGTTAGCATATTTTGAGTGGTATATTTTGAACGTATATATCTGTATTTGGTGTTTCAATACTAGACAATACTAGAATCTAGTTAGCATAGTTTGGGTGGTATATGTTGAACGTATATACCTGTATTTGGTGTTTCAGTACTAGAATCTAGTTAGCATAGTTTGGGTGGTATATGTTGATCGTATATACCTGTATTTGGTGTTTCAATACTAGACAATACTAGAATCTAGTTAGCATAGTTTGGGTGGTATATTTTGAACGTATATACCTGTATTTGGTGTTTCAATACTAGAATCTAGTTAGCATAGTTTGGGTGGTATATGTTGATAGTGTATATACCTGTATTTGGTGTTTCAGTACTAGAATCTAGTTAGCATAGTTTGGGTGGTATATTTTGAACGTATATACCTGTATTTGGTGTTTCAATACTAGAATCTAGTTAGCATAGTTTGGGTGGTATATGTTGATCGTATATACCTGTATTTGGTGTTTCAGTACTAGACAATACTAGAATCTAGTTAGCATAGTTTGGGTGGTATATGTTGATCGTATATACCTGTATTTGGTGTTTCAGTACTAGACAATACTAGAATCTAGTTAGCATAGTTTGGGTGGTATATTTTGATCGTATATACCTGTATTTGGTGTTTCAGTACTAGACAATACTAGAATCTAGTTCGCATAGCTTGGGTGGTATATGTTGATCGTATATACCTGTATTTGGTGTTTCAGTACTAGACAATACTAGAATCTAGTTAGCATAGTTTGGGTGGTATATGTTGAACGTATATACCTGTATTTGGTGTTTCAGTACTAGAATCTAGTTAGCATAGTTTGGGTGGTATATGTTGATCGTATATACCTGTATTTGGTGTTTCATTACTAGACAATACTAGAATCTAGTTAGCATAGTTTGGGTGGTATATGTTGATCGTATATACCTGTATTTGGTGTTTCAGTACTAGACAATACTAGAATCTAGTTAGCATAGTTTGGGTGGTATATGTTGATCGTATATACCTGTATTTGGTGTTTCAGTACTAGACAATACTAGAATCTAGTTAGCATAGTTTGGGTGGTATATTTTGAACGTATATACCTGTATTTGGTGTTTCAGTACTAGACAATACTAGAATCTAGTTAGCATAGTTTGGGTGGTATATGTTGATCGTATATACCTGTATTTGGTGTTTCAGTACTAGAATCTAGTTAGCATAGTTTGGGTGGTATATGTTGATCGTATATACCTGTATTTGGTGTTTCAGTACTAGAAAATACTAGAATCTAGTTAGCATAGTTTGGGTGGTATATTTTGAACGTATATACCTGTATTTGGTGTTTCAGTACTAGACAATACTAGAATCTAGTTAGCATAGTTTGGGTGGTATATGTTGATCGTATATACCTGTATTTGGTGTTTCAGTACTAGAATCTAGTTAGCATAGTTTGGGTGGTATATGTTGATCGTATATACCTGTATTTGGTGTTTCAGTACTAGAATCTAGTTAGCATAGTTTGGGTGGTATATGTTGATCGTATATACCTGTATTTGGTGTTTCAGTACTAGAATCTAGTTAGCATAGTTTGGGTGGTATATGTTGATCGTATATACCTGTATTTGGTGTTTCAGTACTAGAATCTAGTTAGCATAGTTTGGGTGGTATATGTTGATCGTATATACCTGTATATGGTGTTTCAGTACTAGAATCTAGTTAGCATAGTTTGGGTGGTATATGTTGATCGTATATACCTGTATTTGGTGTTTCAGTACTAGACAATACTAGAATCTAGTTAGCATAGTTTGGGTGGTATATTTTGATCGTATATACCTGTATTTGGTGTTTCAGTACTAGAATCTAGTTAGCATAGTTTGGGTGGTATATGTTGATCGTATATACCTGTATTTGGTGTTTCAGTACTAGACAATACTAGAATCTAGTTAGCATAGTTTGGGTGGTATATGTTGATCGTATATACCTGTATTTGGTGTTTCAGTACTAGAATCTAGTTAGCATAGTTTGGGTGGTATATGTTGATCGTATATACCTGTATTTGGTGTTTCAGTACAAGAATCTAGTTAGCATAGTTTGGGTGGTATATGTTGATCGTATATACCTGTATTTGGTGTTTCAGTACTAGAATCTAGTTAGCATAGTTTGGGTGGTATATGTTGATAGTATATACCTGTATTTGGTGTTTCAGTACTAGAATCTAGTTAGCATAGTTTGGGTGGTATATGTTGAACGTATATACCTGTATTTGGTGTTTCAATACTAGAATCTAGTTAGCATAGTTTGGGTGGTATATGTTGATCGTATATACCTGTATTTGGTGTTTCAGTACTAGACAATACTAGAATCTAGTTAGCATAGTTTGGGTGGTATATGTTGATCGTATATACCTGTATTTGGTGTTTCAGTACTAGACAATACTAGAATCTAGTTAGCATAGTTTGGGTGGTATATTTTGATCGTATATACCTGTATTTGGTGTTTCAGTACTAGACAATACTAGAATCTAGTTAGCATAGTTTGGGTGGTATATGTTGATCGTATATACCTGTATTTGGTGTTTCAGTACTAGACAATACTAGAATCTAGTTAGCATAGTTTGGGTGGTATATGTTGAACGTATATACCTGTATTTGGTGTTTCAGTACTAGAATCTAGTTAGCATAGTTTGGGTGGTATATGTTGATCGTATATACCTGTATTTGGTGTTTCATTACTAGACAATACTAGAATCTAGTTAGCATAGTTTGGGTGGTATATGTTGATCGTATATACCTGTATTTGGTGTTTCAGTACTAGACAATACTAGAATCTAGTTAGCATAGTTTGGGTGGTATATGTTGATCGTATATACCTGTATTTGGTGTTTCAGTACTAGACAATACTAGAATCTAGTTAGCATAGTTTGGGTGGTATATTTTGAACGTATATACCTGTATTTGGTGTTTCAGTACTAGACAATACTAGAATCTAGTTAGCATAGTTTGGGTGGTATATGTTGATCGTATATACCTGTATTTTGTGTTTCAGTACTAGAATCTAGTTAGCATAGTTTGGGTGGTATATGTTGATCGTATATACCTGTATTTGGTGTTTCAGTACTAGAAAATACTAGAATATAGTTAGAATAGTTTGGGTGGTATATTTTGTACGTATATACCTGTATTTGGTGTTTCAGTACTAGACTATACTATAATCTAGTTAGCATAGTTTGGGTGGTATATGTTGATCGTATATACCTGTATTTGGTGTTTCAGTACTAGAATCTAGTTAGCATAGTTTGGGTGGTATATGTTGATCGTATATACCTCTATATGGTGTTTCAGTACTAGAATCTAGTTAGCATAGTTTGGGTGGTATATGTTGATCGTATATACCTGTATTTGGTGTTTCAGTACTAGAATCTAGTTAGCATAGTTTGGGTGGTATATGTTGATCGTATATACCTGTATTTGGTGTTTCAGTACTAGAATCTAGTTAGCATAGTTTGGGTGGTATATGTTGATCGTATATACCTGTATATGGTGTTTCAGTACTAGAATCTAGTTAGCATAGTTTGGGTGGTATATGTTGATCGTATATACCTGTATATGGTGTTTCAGTACTAGACAATACTAGAATATAGTTAGCATAGTTTGGGTGGTATATTTTGATCGTATATACCTGTATATGGTGTTTCAGTACTAGAATCTAGTTAGCATAGTTTGGGTGGTATATGTTGATCGTATATACCTGTATTTGGTGTTTCAGTACTAGACAATACTAGAATCTAGTTAGCATAGTTTGGGTGGTATATGTTGATCGTATATACCTGTATATGGTGTTTCAGTATTAGAATCTAGTTAGCATAGTTTGGGTGGTATATGTTGATCCTATATACCTGTATTTGGTGTTCCAGTACTAGAATCTAGTTAGCATAGTTTGAGTGGTATATGTTGATCGTATATACCTGTATTTGGTGTTTCAGTACTAGAATCTAGTTAGCATAGTTTGGGTGGTATATGTTGATCCTATATACCTGTATTTGGTGTTTCAGTACTAGAATCTAGTTAGCATAGTTTGGGTGGTATATGTTGATCGTATATACCTGTATTTGGTGTTTCAGTACTAGAATCTAGTTAGCATAGTTTGGGTGGTATATGTTGATCGTATATACCTGTATTTGGTGTTTCAGTACTAGAAAATACTAGAATATAGTTAGAATAGTTTGGGTGGTATATTTTGTACGTATATACCTGTATTTGGTGTTTCAGTACTAGAATATACTAGAATGTAGTTAGCATAGTTTGGGTGGTATATGTTGATCGTATATACCTGTATTTGATGTTTCAGTACTAGAATCTAGTTAGCATAGTTTTGGTAGTATATGTTGATCGTATATACCTGTATATTTGGTGTTTCAGTACTAGAATCTAGTTAGCATAGTTTGGGTGGTATATGATGATCGTATATACCTGTATAATTTGGTGTTTCAGTACTAGAATCTAGTTAGCATAGTTTGGGTGGTATATGATGATCGTATATACCTGTATAATTATGGTGTTTCAGTACTAGAATCTAGTTAGCATAGTTTGGGTGGTATATGTTGATCGTATATACCTGTATTTGGTGTTTCAGTACTAGAATCTAGTTAGCATAGTTTGGGTGGTATATTTTGAACGTATATACCTGTATTTGGTGTTTCAGTACTAGAATCTAGTTAGCATAGTTTGGGTGGTATATGTTGATCGTATATACCTGTATTTGGTGTTTCAGTACTAGAATCTAGTTAGCATAGTTTGGGTGGTATATGTTGATCGTATATACCTGTATTTGGTGTTTCAGTACTAGAATCTAGTTAGCATAGTTTGGGTGGTATATGTTGATCGTATATACCTGTATTTGGTGTTTCAGTACTAGAAATACTAGAATTAGTTAGCATAGTTTGGGTGGTATATGTTGATCGTATATACCTGTATTTGGTGTTTCAGCACTAGAATCTAGTTAGCATAGTTTGGGTGGTATATGTTGATCGTATATACCTGTATATGGTGTTTCAGTACTAGACAATACTAGAATCTAGTTAGCATAGTTTGGGTGGTATATGTTGATCGTATATACCTGTATTTGGTGTTTCAGTACTAGACAATACTAGAATCTAGTTAGCATAGTTTGGGTGGTATATTTTGATCGTATATACCTGTATATGGTGTTTCAGTACTAGAATCTAGTTAGCATAGTTTGGGTGGTATATGTTGATCGTATATACCTGTATTTGGTGTTTCAGTACTAGAATCTAGTTAGCATAGTTTGGGTGGTATATTTTGAACGTATATACCTGTATTTGGTGTTTCAATACTAGACAATACTAGAATCTAGTTAGCATAGTTTGGGTGGTATATGTTGATCGTATATACCTGTATTTGGTGTTTCAGTACTAGAAAATACTAGAATCTAGTTCGCATAGCTTGGGTGGTATATGTTGATCGTATATACCTGTATTTGGTGTTTCAGTACTAGACAATACTAGAATCTAGTTAGCATAGTTTGGGTGGTATATGTTGATCGTATATACCTGTATTTGGTGTTTCAGTACTAGACAATACTAGAATCTAGTTAGCATAGTTTGGGTGGTATATGTTGATCGTATATACCTGTATTTGGTGTTTCAGTACTAGACAATACTAGAATCTAGTTAGCATAGTTTGGGTGGTATATGTTGATCGTATATACCTGTATTTGGTGTTTCAGTACTAGACAATACTAGAATCTAGTTAGCATAGTTTGGGTGGTATATGTTGAACGTATATACCTGTATTTGGTGTTTCAGTACTAGACAATACTAGAATCTAGTTAGCATAGTTTGGGTGGTATATGTTGATCGTATATACCTGTATTTGGTGTTTCAGTACTAGAATCTAGTTAGCATAGTTTGGGTGGTATATGTTGATCGTATATACCTGTATTTGGTGTTTCAGTACTAGACAATACTAGAATCTAGTTAGCATAGTTTGGGTGGTATATGTTGATCGTATATACCTGTATTTGGTGTTTCAGTACTAGACAATACTAGAATCTAGTTAGCATAGTTTGGGTGGTATATGTTGAACGTATATACCTGTATTTGGTGTTTCAGTACTAGACAATACTAGAATCTAGTTAGCATAGTTTGGGTGGTATATGTTGATCGTATATACCTGTATTTGGTGTTTCAGTACTAGACAATACTAGAATCTAGTTAGCATAGTTTGGGTGGTATATGTTGATCGTATATACCTGTATTTGGTGTTTCAGTACTAGAAAATACTAGAATATAGTTAGCATAGTTTGGGTGGTATATGTTGATCCTATATACCTGTATTTGGTGTTTCAGTACTAGAATCTAGTTAGCATAGTTTGGGTGGTATATGTTGATCGTATATACCTGTATTTGGTGTTTCAGTACTAGAATCTAGTTAGCATAGTTTGGGTGGTATATGTTGATCGTATATACCTGTATTTGGTGTTTCAGTACTAGACAATACTAGAATATAGTTAGCATAGTTTGGGTGGTATATGTTGATCGTATATACCTGTATTTGGTGTTTCAGTACTAGAATATACTAGAATGTAGTTAGCATAGTTTGGGTGGTATATGTTGATCGTATATACCTGTATTTGGTGTTTCAGTACTAGAATCTAGTTAGCATAGTTTGGGTGGTATATGTTGATCGTATATACCTGTATTTGGTGTTTCAGTACTAGACAATACTAGAATCTAGTTAGCATAGTTTGGGTGGTATATGTTGATCGTATATACCTGTATTTGGTGTTTCAGTACTAGAATCTAGTTAGCATAGTTTGGGTGGTATATGTTGATCGTATATACCTGTATTTGGTGTTTCAGTACTAGACAATACTAGAATCTAGTTAGCATAGTTTGGGTGGTATATTTTGAACGTATATACCTGTATTTGGTGTTTCAGTACTAGACAATACTAGAATCTAGTTAGCATAGTTTGGGTGGTATATGTTGAACGTATATACCTGTATTTGGTGTTTCAGTACTAGAATCTAGTTAGCATAGTTTGGGTGGTATATGTTGATCGTATATACCTGTATTTGGTGTTCAGTACTGGAACTAGTTACATAGTTTGGGTGGTTATGTTGATCGTATATACCTGTATTTTGTGTTCAGTACTAGAATCTAGTTAGCATAGTTTGGGTTGTATATGTTGATCGTATATACCTGTATTTGGTGTTTCAGTACTAACAATACTAGAATCTAGTTAGCATAGTTTGGGTGGTATATGTTGATCGTATATACCTGTATTTGGTGTTTCAGTACTAGACAATACTAGAATATGTTAGCATAGTTTGGGTGGTATATTTTGATCGTATATACCTGTATTTGGTGTTTCAGTACTAGAATCTAGTTAGCATAGTTTGGGTGGTATATGTTGATCGTATATACCTGTATTTGGTGTTTCAGTACTAGAATCTAGTTAGCATAGTTTGGGTGGTATATTTTGATCGTATATACCTGTATTTGGTGTTTCAATACTAGACAATACTAGAATCTAGTTAGCATAGTTTGGGTGGTATATGTTGATCGTATATACCTGTATTTGGTGTTTCAGTACTAGAATCTAGTTAGCATAGTTTGGGTGGTATATGTTGATCGTATATACCTGTATTTGGTGTTTCAATACTAGACAATACTAGAATCTAGTTAGCATAGTTTGGTGGTATATGTTGATCGTATATACCTGTATTTGGTGTTTCAGTACTAGCATATAGAATCTAGTTAGCATAGTTTGGGTGGTATATGTTGATCGTATATACCTGTATTTGGTGTTTCAGTACTAGACAATACTAGAATCTAGTTAGCATAGTTTGGGTGGTATATGTTGATCGTATATACCTGTATTTGGTGTTTCAGTACTAGACAATACTAGAATCTAGTTAGCATAGTTTGGGTGGTATATGTTGATCGTATATACCTGTATTTGGTGTTTCAGTACTAGAATCTAGTTAGCATAGTTTGGGTGGTATATGTTGATCGTATATACCTGTATTTGGTGTTTCAGTACTAGACAATACTAGAATCTAGTTAGCATAGTTTGGGTGGTATATGTTGATCGTATATACCTGTATATGGTGTTTCAGTACTAGAATCTAGTTAGCATAGTTTGGGTGGTATATGTTGATCGTATATACCTGTATTTGGTGTTTCAGTACTAGACAATACTAGAATATAGTTAGCATAGTTTGGGTGTTATATGTTGAACGTATATACCTGTATTTGGTGTTTCAGTACTAGACAATACATGTACTAGAATCTAGTTAGCATAGTTTGGGTGGTATATGTTGATCGTATATACCTGTATTTGGTGTTTCAGTACTAGACAATACTAGAATCTAGTTAGCATAGTTTGAGTGGTATATTTTGAACGTATATACCTGTATTTGGTGTTTCAATACTAGACAATACTAGAATCTAGTTAGCATAGTTTGGGTGGTATATGTTGATCGTATATACCTGTATTTGGTGTTTCAGTACTAGATTGTTGTGTTTGGTGGTTTTTTGGTTTTGTTTTGTTTTCAATACTAGAATCTAGTTAGCATAGTTTGGGTGGTATATGTGACGTATATACCTGTATTTGGTGTTTCAGTACTAGAATCTAGTTAGCATAGTTTGGGTGGTATATGTTGATCGTATATACCTGTATTTGGTGTTTCAGTACTAGAATCTAGTTAGCATAGTTTGGGTGGTATATGTTGATCGTATATACCTGTATTTGGTGTTTCAGTACTAGACAATACTAGAATCTAGTTAGCATAGTTTGGGTGGTATATGTTGATCGTATATACCTGTATTTGGTGTTTCATTGATACTAGAATCTAGTTAGCATAGTTTGGGTGGTATATGTTGATCGTATATACCTGTATTTGGTGTTTCAGTACTAGACAATACTAGTATCTAGTTAGCATAGTTTGGGTGGTATATGTATATCGTATATATATGTATTTGGTGTTTCAGTACTAGACAATACTAGAATCTAGTTAGCA
>CM026399.1:16497681-16605813 GCA_014843695.1 Archivesica marissinica | reverse complement strand
CAATACATATATCTATACAATACATATATCTATACAATACATATATCTATACAATACATATATTATACAATACTATACAATACATATATCTATACAATACATATATCTATACAATACATATATCTATACAATACTATACAATACATATATCTATACAATACATATATCTATACAATACATATATCTATACAATACACATATCTATACATATATCTATACAATACATATATCTATACAATACATATATCTATACATCTATCTATACAATACACATATCTATACATATATCTATACAATACATATATCTATACAATACATATATCTATACAATACTATACAATACATATATCTATACAATACATATATCTATACAATACATATATCTATACAATACACATATCTATACATATATCTATACAATACATATATCTATACAATACACATATCTATACATTATCTATACAATACATATATCTATACATATATCTATACAATACATATATCTATACAATACATATATCTATACAATACATATATCTATACAATACATATATCTATACAATACATATATCTATACAATACATATATCTATACATATATCTATACAATACATCTATCTATACATATATCTATCCAATACATATATCTATACATATATCTATACAATACATATATCTATACATATATCTATACAATACATATATCTATACAATACACATATCTATACATATATCTATACAATACACATATCTATACAATACATATATCTATACAATACATATATCTATACAATACATATATCTATACAATACATATATCTATACAATACATATATCTATACAATACATATATCTATACATATATCTATCATATATCTATACATATATCTATACAATACACATATCTATACAATACATATATCTATACAATACATATATCTATACAATACACATATCTATACAATACATATATCTATACAATACATATATCTATACAATACATATCTATACATATATCTATACATATTTTTACATATATCTATACAATTATACTATATCTATACAATACATTATATCTTATATCTATCATATCTATACAATACATATATCTATACATTTCTATCATCATATATCTTACATTTTTTATATCATCATACACATATTATATATCTATACATATTTTACATACATATATATAACAATCTATATCTCTAATCATATATCTATACAATACACATATCTATACATATATCTATACAATACATATATCTATACATACATATATCTATACAATACATATATCTATACATATATCTATACAATACATATATCTATACATATTCTATACAATACATTATCTATACAATACATATATCTATACTATACATATATCTATACAATACATATATCTATACAATACATATATCTATACAATACATATATCTATACAATACATATATCTATACAATACATATATCTATACAATACATATATCTATACATATATCTATACAATACATATATCTATACAATACATATATCTATACAATACTATACAATACATATATCTATACAATACATATATCTATACAATACAATATCTATACATATATCTATACAATACATATATCTATACATATATTATATACATTATCTATACAATACATATATATATACATCTATTTTTTCTATACAATACATATATCTATACAATACATATATCTATACAATACATATATCTATACAATACATATATCTATACAATACTATTATACAATACATATATCTATACAATACATATATCTATACAATACATATATCTATACAATACACATATCTATACATATATCTATACAATACATATATCTATACAATACATATATCTATACATATCTATACAATACATATATCTATACAATACATATATCTATACATTATCTATACAATACATATATCTATACATACACATATTATCTATACTATACATATATCTATACATTATATCTATACATATACATTCTATCTATACTTATCTATACAATACATATATCTATACATATATCTATACAATACATATATCTATACATATATCTATACAATACATATCTATACAATACATATATCTATACATATATCTATACAATACACATATCTATACAATACATATATCTATACAATACATATATCTATACAATACATATATCTATACAATACATATATCTATACAATACATATATCTATACAATACACATATCTATACAATACATATATCTATACATATATCTATACATATTACATATATCTATACAATACACATATCTATACAATACATATATCTATACAATACATATATCTATACAATACATATATCTATACAATACACATATCTATACAATACATATATCTATACAATACATATATCTATACAATACATATATCTATACAATACATATATCTATACAATACACATATCTATACATATATCTATACAATACATATATCTATACAATACATATATCTATACAATACATCTATCTATACATATATCTATACAATACATCTATCTATACAATACATCTATCTATACAATACATCTATCTATACAATACATATATCTATACAATACATATATCTATACAATACATCTATCTATACAATACATATATCTATACAATACATATATCTATACAATACATCTATCTATACAATACATATATCTATACAATTCATATATCTATACAATACATCTATCTATACATATATCTATACAATACATCTATCTATACAATACATATATCTATACAATACTATACAATACAAATATCTATACAATACACATATCTATACAATACACATATCTATACAATACACCTATCTATAAAATACATATATCTATACAATACACTTATCTATACAATACATATATCTATACAATACACCTATCCATACAATACACCTATCTATACAATGCATATATATACAATACAAATATCTATACAATACACATATCTATACAATACATATATATACAATACACCTATCTATACAATACATATCTATACAATACATATATCTATGCAATACATATATCTATACAATACATATATCTATACAATACACATATCTATACATATATCTATGCAATACACATATCTATACAATACACATATCTATACATATATCTATACAATACATATATATACAATACACCTATCTATACAATACATATCTATACAATACATATATCTATGCAATACATCTATCTATACAATACATATATCTATACATCTATCTATACAATACATATATCTATACAATACATATATCTATACAATACATATATCTATACAATACACATATCCATACAATACACATATCTATACAATACATATATCCATACAATACACCTATCTATACAATACATATATCTATACAATACATATATCTATACATATATCTATACATCTATCTATACAATACATCTATCTATACAATACATATATCTATACATATATCTATACAATACATCTATCTATACAATACATATATCTATACATCTATCTATACAATACATATATCTATGCAATACACATATCCATACAATACACCTATCTATACAATACACCTATCTATACAATACATATATCTATACAATACACATATCTATACAATACACCTATCTATACAATACATATATCTATACAATACATATATCTATACAATACACATATCTATACAATACATATATCTATACAATACATCTATCTATACAATACATATATCTATACATCTATCTATACAATACATATATCTATACATCTATCTATACAATACATATATCTATACAATACACATATCTATACAATACACATATCTATACAATACACATATCTATACAATACATCTATCTATACAATACATATATCTATACAATACACATATCTATACAATACATATATCTATACATCTATCTATACAATACATCTATCTATACATATATCTATACAATACATATATCTATACAATACATATATCTATACAATACATATATCTATACAATACATATATCTATACAATACACATATCTATACAATACATATATCTATACAATACATATATCTATACAATACATATATCTATACAATACATATATCTATACAATACATATATCTATACAATACATATATCTATACAATACATATATCTATACAATACATATATCTATACAATACATATATCTATACAATACATATATCTATACAATACATATATCTATACAATACATATATCTATACAATACATATATCTATACAATACATATATCTATACAATACATATATCTATACAATACACATATCTATACAATACATATATCTATACAATACACATATCTATACAATACATATATCTATACATCTATCTATACAATACACATATCTATACAATACATATATCTATACATCTATCTATACAATACATATATCTATACATATATCTATACATCTATCTATACAATACATCTATCTATACAATACATATATCTATACATATATCTATACAATACATCTATCTATACAATACATATATCTATACATCTATCTATACAATACATATATCTATGCAATACACATATCCATACAATACACCTATCTATACAATACACCTATCTATACAATACACCTATCTATACAATACATATATCTATACAATACACATATCTATACAATACACATATCTATACAATACATATATCTATACAATACACATATCTATACAATACATATATCTATACAATACATATATATGTACAATACATATATCTATACAATACATATATATGTACAATACACATATCTATACAATACATATATATGTACAATACATATATCTATACAATACACATATCTATACAATACACCTATCTATACAATACAACTATATATACATATATCTAGTAATGCATGTAGTCCATCCCTGTTTATTTAATAGGTTACACGAAGGTTCACTCTGTTGCATGCAGGACCAATCGTTGTGGCTCCATGGTTACTGTCACAATTTGGGTTCTGCAAGGAACTGCTCCCTTATACATACAATAATTGTAAAACATGTTCAAAAGAGAAGGTACGGAACCAGATCACCAGATGTCATCAATGCCATTGTTCCAAAAAAACAAGAATTAACATCTAGAGTTGTAGTTGCACGGTGGTGGACTGCACTTGATAAAGAAGTGAAACAGATACAAAGTGAACATGTTTTCTGGAAATAAACTCAAAACACATTTGTTTAAGGAATTCTATGAGAACAAACAGTAACTTCTTTAAACTGTGAACGTTTTGTGTCTGGATTTAATTAATCGATTCATTTCGTATGTCATAGAAATCTGATCGTTTCATAATTTGATTACATATTTACTATGACAACGGATATATTGGTACTTCTTGTTTGCACAGTATTCCTTTAATTAATTTTTTTATATATAATTGGCATTATAATTTACGCGTAAACAAATAGTGTAATACTTTTTGCATTTGTATTTTTGGTGTATTTTACGTTTATTTATCGTCGCTACCGGTTGCCCATATGAGCGACGCCTCCTGAAGAGATTAGTCATTTTATATGTTGGATGATAGTGCAATGATACAGACGGAGAACCCATTCCAGAGTCTCCTCTGGTTGTTTTACGTGCACGGTGTAAAGCACCGACACGAGACCTCGGTTTAACGTCCCATCTGAAAGACTGTTCATTTTATTATTAACTTACAGTTTTGGTTCCGAAGTTATAGACACTGCATCGCAGCACTGCAAGTTCGCCCTTGTGAAAGGTAACATTGGAGGGGCTCGGTAGGAAATCTGGAACAGGTGTATGGTGCGAGTTGTAGTTCTGTGAATATTCACGATCTGAAATAGATGCATATACATGTTTAAAGTGGCGAAATATCACATAGAATGCTATAACACATTTATAATCCATGCATTCTACTAGTATATACAAGTACCGGTAAAATATCACATATAATGCTATAACACATTTATAATCCATGCATTATACTAGTATATACAAGTAGCGGTAAAATATCACATAGAATGCTGTAACACATTTATAATCCATGCATTATACTAGTATATACAAGTAGCGATAAAATATCACATAGAATGCTGTAACACATTTATAATCCATGCATTATACTAGTATATACAAGTACCGGTAAAATATCACATAGAATGATATAACACATTTATAATCCAGATCCGTCTGCATTTGTAGTTGTGTACACACTTAGTATAACTACTGAATCCTCTTTCTAATTATAATATGAGCATGTTGCAATGATACGATACCTAGGCCCGTGACCTCAAGGGTAAGGTCACACTGGTAGGTCAAACGTTAAATGGTACAATGTTTTGTATCCGGTCCCTACCTAGGTAAGCCATCTGCACAAATGCACATCCGGGTGAAGCGGTCCGCATCCGGGTGAAGCGATCCGTACATCCTATGCGGCCTACCTCTAAGCCCTAGTCTACCAGGTGCAAGGAGGGCTCGGTATGTTAGATAGATGGATTGATTTCGGCAAGGAATGCATACATGAACATCTAACATGTACAATCGATCTGTTGTATTCTGTGATATTCTTAATGGAAGTAAATACAGGTTTGATATATACATTATGAACATTGTTATGCTAGTATATTCTTGTGATTAATTTTTAAATTGAATAATAACATCGTTACAATGCATACTATGCCTTCTCCGCAAGATTTGTCTCCACTATTTGTTATGTTCGTGTTTGTAAATTGTTGTACCTCATGGGTCATATTGACCTATTGGATATGAAATATAGTTGATCATCATTATATAAAGAAAAATATCACATACATGAGAATAAATACACCATGGGATGCACACCAACACCGAGGATAACACAAAAAGAGAACACTCTTATTTCCATTGTTGTCCTCTGTGCTGGTGACATGATACAGTGTGGCAATTAAATTACGTCATTGAATTAACAATTTAACAATGATTACACAGAACATTATAAAAAATAAACATTTAGTTTTACATCCAAGTATCTTACACATTAAAAGTATAATTCTATTAAACATAGAGAGTACGAGTCCAGTCTGCTAACAAAGGTCGGCAGACTGGCACTCAACTCTATATAGCCTATGTCGGTAGACTGTTCCATAGCCTGATTGTTCAAAACTGAACCCGTTCTTGGTGTTTTGCCCGTTTATATCATGTTCTACTCGCATATAGTGTATATGACATAACTTCGGTTTCATTCTAATGATATGTTGTATAGTTATACATCGAGTTCAACTAATTATAAGCTATGAAATGTGTTTTAATTGGACATTTTCTTAAAGAAAACTGGTCTTTCCTCAAGAGTGACTGAATGTATGTCATGTTACAGTCGCATATATGTATAACGTTGTAATATTCTTCTAAATATATTGCACACAAAGCTGCAAAACATAATTGAACGTGTTCAATTGCCCATTAAGTAGGCTACTTTCTGCTCTTTTCTGTCCTTTTCCAGAAAATGGCCCTTTTCCTAGTTTAGTCATACCGCGTCGCAGACGTGCATACTAATTTGTTCCAATTCTGTATTAATTTAATAATTAGTACGCAGTTATACATAATATAGCTTACATTAAAATATGTTAGTTGAATATACCATGAAGTCCGCCTCCGTGGTCGAGTGGTTAAGGTCGCTGACTTGTATACCACTGTAACCTATCATCACTGATGGTCACGGGTTCGAGCCCCGCTCAGGCCGTGTCTCATTTATATGAGAAAGTTGGCAGTTTCTTACGGAGGTTGGTGCACCCAAGTACTGGTTAACCGCTGGAGCCTGCCCAGGAAAGGTATTGTTAGGTAAACTGCCCGCCGGCGATATAGCCCGAAATGGTGCTGATGCAGGCGTAAAACCCGAAATATAACAATAATGAATATACCATGCAGATGGTAAATTAAATTTGACTTCTACTGATTTCATTCCAAAACATTACATTCAGCCTTTCAATAGTCGTTGGGTTAGAAGCAATTGCTTTAGTTTTATTAATTTGACAAACCATCACGTGACAGAAAATATGGCCGAGAGAGACCCTCCCCCGATGGATGATGATAATTCGAATGACGATGACGATTTATTCGCTGATTCTACCGAAGTAATTAGCTGTTTATTTGTTTCAAATAATTATGTTTGTTCAATGAAAACCGAAATTTAATACAGACACTGGATAGAATTTGATTAAATACTCAACATTACTCACCGGTTTACCGATGAAAGTGGGTGGGGAAGGGAACTAGTTTGTCTCCGATATATAACATACGACTTGTGGTACATTATCACACCAATAATTCAAAATGTCGCACCAATAATAATAATGGTGGATTCGTCACCGTAACATTAATTTAGAGGAAGATAGTAAAACTCCTGGGTGTGTTTATATTCTGCAATGTCTCATTCAGTTATTGTGGACAAAACATTAATTACAGTGTTTTATAACTCGTTGTGAAAGGAAATGCTTCCTGAATTCACTTTTGTAGTGATGTTTGTGTACCCTGTTTGAAGAATGTCCAGTATTGTTGTATCAGAAAATATTTGTTCTATTGTGTTTTATTTGTCATAATAATAACCACAGGAACTTGAAATTTTATCCATAAGCCACCAAAGGTCTCGTACCTCTATTCTAGGACACCCCCCTCTATTAAAAAAAAGATAATAGAGGGGGGTGTCCTAGGATAGAGGTACGAGACCTTTGGTGGCTTATGGATAAAATTTCAAGTTCCTGTGTAGTAACACACCTCAGTTACAAATCATCACAATGAGCAATTCCAGCAAACATACAAGTATTGATTTGTACATGTTGTCTGATTAGCTCACTCGGGTTCGGCTCTCGGACTGGGAAGTATGTGAGATCGTACGGTTGTCGCTAGATCGGACAGGTGGTTTTCTCTGGGTACTCCGGTTTCCTACCACATAACTTGTGACATAAGTGATTTTCCGCTCCAGCTAGAGTGGTTAATAAGTTTATACAGCTTGTTTCACTTATTTGTTTTACATGTGTTGAATGAAATCTCTCAAAAATCAAGATCTGTTTAGCACTCAGGTTTTCATAGTCTTGTATTTAGTAAAATATTGTAGACCCAGTCCCACCACAGACTACTTAGGGGCCTCTGTGGCCGAGTTGTTATGGTCGTTTAGATTTGTCCCTCACCACTGTAGGTTTGAATCTCACTGTGAGGAAGCTAGCTTGCAGAGTTGCAGTATGTCGGTGGTTTTACACTGGTGTTCGTCCGTGCCAGCAATACTGCCCGGAGGGGCACCCAGGGTCTTTCCCCACCAATAAAAAAGAATAATAGCTGAATAGTCGTCATATGACCTAAGCTGTTTGTGCAACTCTAAACCCCAAAAACAAACAAAAAATAAAGACTCCAGTGACTGATCCAGGCCTGTATTAACCTTCCACCCAATATGTTGTTTTACTATACAGTTAAACGCTTTTAAGCAGCATCCTGTGGCAGCCCATTCTGTGATTCTCTTGGCTGGCTGCTTAAGACAGGTTTGACTGTAAATATCTGTTTTATTCTTCAGAAGCAAGATGAGCCATTGTTTGTGTCACACCCTGTAGAAGAGCCACCAAAGATTGAGAAAACACGCATTCCAGTTGATATCAACATTGACAGTGATAAAGATGATGATGATGACCTTTTTGCAGGTTTGCACTTCCATCTAGCTACTTCATGTGCTTCATATCTTGGGCAGAAATGGCACAGGCAGACATAACAGTGCTTTGATAGTATAATGCGTGCTGGAAACATAAAACAAAAATCGTTTATATTGAAGATTATTATTATTAATATGTGCTTTGATAGAAGAATTGGGCTAAAAATATTTTTTCAATTTGTTCACTTTTTTTGTTGTAAATGTGGGGGGGGGGCAATTATTCCTTTTTTTCAGCACTACCGTACCAAAGTACTGTTTCATCTGCCTGTGCTACAAGGAGGATTGGTATGGGAATGCAAAGCAAAGGAAAATCAATTGGTCCGTGTCAAACTTACCCTCCACCAGTCCTTTTAATATATTTACGTAATCCTCCTCTTCGACCAAACGGGGCCTCCGTGGCCAAGTTGTACAGGTCGTTGACATCAAATCACTTGATGTTTGTGAAATAAAGCATGCCATAAACTTACCATCTCTGGTATATATATTACAGATATGAAATTAGTGTATTGGGACTGATTGAATAGCATTTAGAACAGAAGTATGAAATATAGAATCTGGCAATCCTAATCAACTCGTTAAAATTATGGTTCTGTATTTGTTTCATCATCCGCTTTAACATGACGGGAAACCAGGGAAAATTCCTGTGCTAACATAAATTTATGAAACACGTATACATGTAGAGTTTAAATTCCACGATGTTGTATTTTTTTTCAATGTAATTGATTCTGAAACCTACGTGTATACTGGTATCCTGTTGATTTTCACTGATTTAACTTAAATTTGTATCCGTTCCATCTTGCCATCTGTTCCACATTGCATCCATCCCACCTTGAATCTCTTCCACCTTGCATCTCTTCCACTTTCAATCTCATCCACCTTGCTTCTCTTCTGCCTTGCATCTCTTCCACCTTGCATCAATTCCACCTTGTATCTCTTCCACTTTGCATTTTTCCACTTTTCATCTGTTCCACTTTTCATCTGTTCCACCTTGTATCTCTTCCACTTTGCAAGCCGAATTTGTTTTCTTCGACTATTGATCGATCTTTCGAGTATGTTTTGAAGGTTTTATGATGATTCTCTCAGTCTATTGTGGAATTATGTGTAAATAGTCTGCAACTCGACTCAAGTCACAATACGAAACTAGTTAGCATTTTTCATTCAGTTGTGCCATAGATATATCGTCATCTTATCTAAACTCAGTGGAGCATCTGTGGTGTAATTGATATAATGTTCAAACCTCGCCAGAACCACGGTGGTGATGTCCTTAGGCAAGTCTCTTAAATCCACATTCTCGGGGGGGGGAAAGTTATCTGTAGCGATTAAACTGATGTTGTAACAACTTGTTTCGTAATCAAGCTAAGCTGATTTTGTATAACTAAACTCGTGTAGTTTACTATGCTATGCATCCTACAGGTTCTGAGGTAAAGTTAGAATCGGATGAAGACGATGCCTCGGCAGAGGAGACTGCTAAGAAAGACTCCCCGGCACCCACCCTGACCATGGATGAGCCTGTACAGGAGATCAAACCTATGACTGCAGCTGAAGAACGTCCCAAACTGGATGTGTCCGAAACAACAACAACGGCACCTGTGAGAGTAGCAGCTACCCGTACATCCTCGAAGGGCGTGAAAGATGATGATGATGATAAGGTAACTATTGCTTCACCGTCCTATAAGTTCACTCCCCTACTGTTCATGTAAGATCAACAACCATTTTATTGCGACTCGCAAACATTGTTGTAATGTTACTCATCTCTGTAATACAGTCAAACCTGTGTCAGATCTTAAACCCGAGCTGAAGCAATTTGATTGGTCAATTGTGAGTTTTACTGTTGCCTGAACCAATCGGACACATGGGGTTGGAGATATGTTTTATAACCTCCAGGCTAGGTAAGGTACCGCTTATAAGCATGCAAAGTGGCGGCATGACAAACACACAGCAAGCAGTGTGTGAGAAGTCTGTTGTCTAATGACAGGAAACATTTATAAGAACATGTGTCTGTATTTTGCCATGTTGCTACCAGCAAGCAGTATAACCTAGAATCCAATTAGTGGTTTCTACCTAGAAATAGCGTTTTTGAGAATATTTCCCTGCCAGCCAAGGGTATTTACTGTTGGTTTAAACATATTTATTCGATAATAATGTAGATTACATATACATTGTATACAAAACGAAAATGGATTAAATCGGAAGCTTAAAGCTTAATGAGATTTTCTCCATGCTATTATGCATTTGCGTTGCACATCGATATATTAATATTTAGTGACCGAGTGGTTACTGTTGCTGGTCGATCACTACTGATCACTTGCCGTTCACCGCTGCCTGTGACGTAGTTATCCAGCTGGCATGTGGAATCTTGGTCGTTCTACCCGAGTCCATACCTGAAATACAGTTTGCAGGTGTATGCGGAGATCTTCTTCCACCATAACAGCTGGAGAATTGCCATCTGGCCTGGAGAATGGCCATCTGACCACCTGGAGCTTTGCCATCTGACCTGGAGAATTGCCATCTGACCGGGAGAATGGCCATCTGACATGGAGAATGGCCATCTGACCTGGAGAATTGCCATCTGACCTGGAGAATTGCCATCTGACCTGTGGAGAATGGCCATCTGACCTGGAGAATTGCCATCTGACCTGGAGAATTGCCATCTGACCTGGAGAATGGCCATCTGACCTGGAGAATGGCCATCTGACCTGGAGAATGACCACCTGGAGCTTTGCCATATGACCACCTGGAGCTTTGCCATCTGACCATCAGATTTCTCCGTAGCTACATTTCTCCGTAATTAATCATAATAGCAATGAAATGATTGCACGTAAAGCAATTTTGGGCATGTTTGATTAAATGTTCAGGCATGCTAAACAGTCCACTCGCATATACAGCATTATATTGTTATTAAGCATTAGATCTACCTAGCAGGAATTTGGACTAAAGGTAGCTACATTATATCTACCTAGTTTATTCATTCTGGATACCGTTCAAACAGTATTTGCAAAGAACATAGAGCTTGATCAACTGCCACGGAACGTTCTGTCTGATCAGGCTCTATGCTGTTTGCTATTCAGATGATCTTGCTAAGACACTTGGCTGTGTAGCAAACAACATGTTGTCTATGTTGTTTGCAAAAGCCTTTAAATGTATCCAGAATGAAATGGGTTAACTACGAATATGTTATGGTTTCCATTGTTTCTGTACTTTAGATAGAAGAGGATCCATACACGATCAACATAAAGGTTGTAGAGCCGCATAAAGTCGGTGATGGCATGGGTGCATATGTTGTTTACAAACTGATAACCAAGGTAGGTGAATACCGTAGCCAACTGGCGTGCGAAAGGCAGCACTAGAATAATTAAGCATGTAAATTTGACTAAGAATTTCTTGATATTTCTGTATAATTTATATAGCGTTTGTTGTTAAATTTATTCTGTTCAAATTTTGCTATATAATTAATCTGTGTAAATCTTAGGTTTATTCTAGAGTGGTAAAAAGGGCAGGGTGGGTCAGAAAAGGGGCAGGGTGGGCCAGAAAAGGGGCAGGGTGGATTTTTAGCCTCAAGAAGGCGCGGCGGAGCCGTCGCCCCACCCACACCGAGAAAACATTAAAACATGTATTTTATTATAACTACATTCTTTATTATGAGAGGCTGCTGATGCATATTTTAACAAGAGTTTTCAGATCAAACCTGATAGAAAGTTTGCTCAAGTGCTAAAGTAATTTGCTGTAAAACATCAAGTTTGAGTTGCCTAATGGCTACCGGTAAATTGAAAGCGTGTTTGAAAAGCACAATTCAGAACGAAATCAATATGATGAAGCTTGTATAAATAGTCCATTTCGGTATTTTGACTGCTTTTTTCCCGGATGACTTGTAACTGATTGTCTTTCTGCAGGGAACACAAAAACAAACCCTGTGTACGTCCGGTTTTTTCAACCATTTCTCATACTTTTGACGGATTCGTCGATTTCTTCCAACCATTCCCACCTCCACTTGTTCTTTACATCTTTTTCTAGCACTTTAACGTTGGTACCCTTGTCCAAAATTTTCATTTTCGGATCGTTTTTTTCCCAAATTCACCAAATAGAAAACTTAGCGTAAAGTGGTCGGTAAAAATCTTTATCTCAACCAGCCGATCAGAATATAGTATCAACCACGCATAACGTGCCTTCATCACTTGCTCCGCCCAGGGTTAGGGTCAAAACGCGTGGTTGATGTCATTATTCAGTTGGGTGGTTGAGAAAAAAGACCAAAGTGGTCTACGGTGAATGTCGCAAAATGAGTTGTTTCCCTTGTCAGTCTATTTTCCTTCGAAATAATTACAACTCTTCATCATCCTGCGCACGGTTCGTTCCGATCGTAAACGAGGTAACTTTCGTGACTTTTCGGAGCGTTTAGTTCAATTGACTAACGGAAAACGGCGGAAATGCGCGAAACCAGTTCTATTTTAAGTAACATGTCTTGCATCTACGTTTTGAATATGTCTACATTCAATGGTAATTAGGTTAAAACTAATTCTCGAAATACTAGGTGTTACAATCATAGGCCCTACTTCTTCTTTTTTTTAACAGTTGCAGTCATCCAATTATCACCAATTAATCCATTGATAAATCAATTTCTTACAGTATCGGCATAATTATGCCCCCAGCTGTTGTGTACAGTATATACTAATTATTGATAAATTAAACAGATCACACATATCGGCTAATATACGGTTGACCGTTAACCTACCTTACGATGATTGACAGCTAATTAAGCATGATCAAAGCGTCGTGGTTCTAGTTTGGGCAGCAGGGCGGAACAAATTGGGCAAAATGGCGGGCATAAAGGGCTAAGAGAAAACCCTAAAATCTGTCAAATCTGTTGCCATGGGAACAATGTTTCTATGGCTACCATTTAGCTGGAGATAGATTGTGACAGGAAATTGAGTGAAATGATGATAATGATTAAGGTGCAGATGATACATGTGAATGCAGATCTATGTGAACGGTAGGAATTTTGTATTTGCATATGTGCGTTTCTTGCATGAAACACATATACGATCTTACATGCGTGGTGATTTCATACCATATTTTATAAAGCAAGTTTTGGAATGTTGTTATTAAGCTAGTCTTTTGGCAAGCTTAATAAAAAAACTAAAAAAGACGAGTTTCATAAAATATTGTATAAATCACCACGAGTGTAAGATTCTCTTTATCACATTACCATATTGGGTTTTAATCATATTTTTCGCAAAATAATGTTGCTACTTTCATTTTGGCACCAAGTGTTAGCAAACTGGACAAACTTTTGTGTGAAAATTGTAAATAAAAAAATATTTTTTAGGGAGAAGTCGGGGTCCCAATGGGCGACTATTTCGCCCAAATCGCCCTCTAGAATGAGCCCTGAGTAATGCAGACGGTGTTCTCGATTTCACGTTAGCTTGCATATTATTCCTCGACTATTGGACCATACTGTTCTTGTTTTATACAGACTACCATTCCAGCGTTTAGACAAGCAGAATTAATTGTGATACGCAGATTCAGCGATTTCCTCGGCTTGTATGAAAAATTGCACGAGAGACATACACACTATGGTAGAATTGTCCCCCCTGCACCAGAGAAAAGTCTAGTTGGTGAGTATGTGATAAATGTGTCGAGGGTGGGGGTAAGTTGCAGTATCTCTTCCGAATTATTATAAGTAGGTGCCGTCATGCATGTATTTGTCCGTCAGTTCTTCTGGCCTCACTAATTGTGTCCATAACCGTCTCCGTGGCCCAGTGGTTAAGGCGTCCGCATACGGAGCGGGAGGTCGAAGGTTCGAATCTCGTCAGGGGTTCGTTCTGATATGGCCGGTTGGTGAGCCGCCAGCTAGTTAAATAATGGTTACCAATTGCCTACCAGCCTGGCGCCTGGCATACAAGCATAGGATTTGGGAAGTACTGATGTTCATAAAAAGAGGTGTCTCATAAGTCAGAAATGACTGGCCCTTTAACCCATTCAACACCAAGTAACTCACATGGACTGGTCCATGATATTCATAAACCAATAAATGAATCAGAAAATCACATTTGGACAAGTTCATTTATCAAAATGGGTAATTATGTCTAAAAATAGTCATATCACTGGCAAAAAGTGCAGATCCTGATGAGACGGCTCATCACGAGCCGGCTCATCTGGATCTACACTTTTTTGTAAGCCTATTTAGAGGTCTGTGGTGTTGAAAGGGTTAAATAGGGGTGACACTATAATAAACAAACACTTTACTTTACTTTTATAGGCAGGGTTCCTTCTGTCTGAATTTTTGTCTGCACCATTTCTGTTGCCAATTGAAAACAAATGGAGCCATTACATAATTTAACCAAGCCAATTATAAGTGGTGCTAAAAATGCTGAAAAATTAAAGTAGAAAAACTGTAAAATTCGAAAGTTCAAGAAATTAGTGAATATTCAAATGTCTTCAACGTGGCCAACGATATTCACAATATTTTCCGTATCAATATTATGTCTTTATCAACTTCAGGGATTTAACCCTTTCAACACCACAGACCTCTAAATAGGCACACAAAAAGTGTAGATCCAGATGAGCCGGCTTGTGACGAGCCGTCTCATCAGGATCTGCACTTTTTGCCAGTAATATTACTATTTTTAGACAAAATTACCCATTTTGATAAATGAACTGGTCCAAATGTAATTTTCTTATTAATTTATTGGTCTAAAAATATAGTGCACCAGTCCATGTCAGTTACTTGGTGTTGAATGGGTTAAACATAACTTGACATAACTTTTATGACATTTGAACGATATCGAGACATTCAGAGCAACTAATCGATGAGCCACATTGGTTCAAGTGCATGTTTTACATGTAGCTTGCATGCCAGTGGTCAATATAGGACATAGTATTTTGTGTCCAACCTATATCTCTCTTGGAGCGATTAAAATAGTGACCATATTGAGGCCTTGCAGAACTGTATCTTGGAACAGTTTCAGTACTTTCAAGCAGTTTTAAGTTCAAGTTCATCCGGTGTGGGGGGTATAGGGATATAGCAATGACCGTGTCACTCCCTCTCTATCTCCCCATCACTTTCTCCACTCTCTCCCCCTCTCTCTCCCCCCTCTATCTCCCCCCTCTCTCTCCCCTCTCTCTCTCCCCTCTCTCTCTCCCCTCTCTCTCTCCCCTATCTTCCCCTCTTCCTCTCCCCTCTCTCTCTCCCCACTCTCACTCTTTCCCCCTTCTCTCTCTCCCACTCTTCTCTCCCCACTCCACCCCACTCTCACTCTCTCCCCTCTCTCTCCCCTATCTCCCCACTATCTCTCCCCCCACTATCTCTCCCCCCTATCTCTCCCCTCTCTCGCTCTCTCCCCTCGCTCTCTTCCCCCTTTCTCTCCCCACTCTCTCTCTCCCCACTCTCACTCTCTCCCCACTCTCACTCTTCCCCACTCTCTCTCTCCTCACTCTCTCCCCTCTCTCTCTCCCCCCACTCTCTCCCCCTCTCTCCCCACTTACTCTCTCCCCCCTCTCTCCCCACTCTCACTCTCTCCCCTCTCTCTCCCCACTCTCTCTCCCCACTCTCTCTCCTCTCTCTCTCACTTTGTTTAATTTTGAAAACTAAACCAGTGTTGTTATCATTGCATGCTACGGAGAATTTTTATCTCGCCCATACACTGAACAACTTTTAAAACGCACCACTTTTGTCCGGGGTATAGTAAAGTGTTTGTTTATTATAGTGTCATCCCTATTTAAAGGGCCAGTCATTTCTGACTTATGAGACATCTCTTTTTATGAACATCAGTACTTCCTGAATCCTATGCTTGTATGCCGGGCGCCAGGCAATCGGTAACCATTATTTAACTAGCTGGCGGCTCACCAACCGGCCATATCAGAACGAACCCCTGACGAGATTCGAACCTTCGACTTTCCGCTCCGTAGGCAGACGCCTTAACCACTAGGCCACGGAGACAGTATATGCAACTGGGGTCACATACTTAGAAGGAACATGGTGTGTTTACCGTAAAGCGTATGGGAATACTTTTATAGGGACGCCAAGAGCAGTAATCTTAGTCTATGCCAAATTTATGAAATTCTGCGAAGTACAAAAGTGACCCTCATATAGGTGGTGCGTTATTAATGTTGTTCAATGTATGTTGCCCGTATGCTGTGAGAAATGTTCAGGAACAGGAATTTTCTGACAAAGATACATAGACTTCTGTGTGAGCACATGTGAAATATGTGTTTTCTTGTGCCCAAAGTACAAGTGAGTACGTTTTATGATTGAGTATATACGGTGTGTTCTAGCATAGAAATAGCCTGGGTTCCAGTCTGTCGATTTTTCACTTTTTAACTTTTGGCTAAATGATCAGAAACTCCCATGGCTCAATTAACGGTTTGTGTGTTAATTAAATATGTGTATATGACTAACATGGCAAAATATAACGACGCCTGTTCCTAGGTTACCATAGCAATGGTATTCTTCTGAATAGGGGCCTCCATGGCCGAGTGGTTACGGTTCAAATCACTTGCCCCTCACCGCTATATGATCGAATCCCACTGTGGGTGTCCAATTATTTCGTGTGAAGAAGCTATCAAGCTGGCTTGCGATAGTCGATGATTCTACCTGGGTGCCCATCTGTGCCTGCAATACTGCTCGGAGGGGCACCCGGGGGTCTTCCTTCCTCCACCAATAATAGCTGGGAAGTCGTGATAGCGCAGTGGATGCTGTTAGCTGGAGAGTCGCAGTATGACCTACGCTACGCTGTTCGGAGGGCCACCCGGGGGTCTTCCACCACCAATAATAATAGCTGGAGAGTCGCAGTATGACCTACGCTGTTGGTGCGACGTTGAACCTAAGTAACAATCAAACAAACTTCGTCATGAATGACGGTTCAACGTTGATGCATTATTGTTTTGTAGGTATGACGAAGGTCAAAATGTCCAAAGAGGAATCGGGTTCAGCAGATTTCCTGGAGAGAAGGCGGGCGTCATTAGAAAGGTTTGACAGGACTAAGTTCGTCTTCGCCCCTTAAATGGCAAACACAGTAAAAATTTTAATAGTGTGTTCTTCAACTAATGAAAGCATGTTTTAGCTAGGCAATTCGAAGAGTATTTGGAAATTCTCTAGATGCTCTGGGTTCTAATTAAGCTCCATTCCAATCTTTTAGTGAAACGGAAGCGGTCCAATATCAAAATAATTCGTCATAATGTGCCTTGCTTGTCCAGCTACTCAGAATTGTTCCAACTTCAGTGGATCCTCAAAAACATAATTTTATTTTACAGATGAAATTCATATCTTAATTTAATTTATACAAATTTATTTTAGCTCGATTGCGAAACAAGTTCTTATAACTTATACTAATCACTCTCGAGACCTCATTCCTGATGGAATCCATCGCCACGAGGGAGAGAGAAGAGGCATGTGGAATTTAAATGCCTTGCCTAAGGACACAATCGTAACGGCTCCAGCGGGGCTCGCACTCCGGGCCTTTCGCACGTGAAGCGAACGCGCTACCACATATCTTAAAGCGACACTACATTGTTAAAAATCAATTTTTTACAGATTGTATCAATTTTTCCAAATATATGCCACAGAATCTAATAAACTCAACTAATAAACAAATGATGTATACAATGTTTGCCGACATAACACATTTTATATAAACAAGTTCTACAATAATGTGTGACACGGCATGTGTATCATGAATAAAGATGTGCTGTCAATGAGGGGTTTGCACATTCACTGTGCTATCTCTCCTGTTGCACCTGCATATAATGACGTGATAGCGCAGTGTTAGCATGTTCGCTTCAGGTGCGAAATGCACTGAGTTCGAGCCCCACTGGAGCCGTTACGAGTGTGCCCTTAGGCAAGGCATTTAAATTCCACATTGCCTCTTCTCTCTCCCTAGTGGCGATGGATTACATCAGGAATGAGGTCTCGAGAGTGATTAATACAAGTTGTAAGAATTTGTTTCGCAATCTAAGCTGCAGTATCACGCAATTACCTCCAGTGTACAGTTATAAACAAATGTCCGGGCCGTGATAATCATTTCAGAAATTCCTACTTTCAATAAAGTTGCGAGTTTGTAGATCGCATAATGCTTGTATATTGTGACACTGAATTTTTTGAAATTATTTCGCATGAATGTGTAGTAGCAATGTTATTTTATATGTGAAAAAGTACATTTTTTGCGATGCAATGTCTCTTTAATCGCCCGTCGGACAGGTGTCAAACAAACTTTGGCAAAGCTCTGTGAAGACTGGCAGCTTGCAAAGTATTTGCACAAATTTGATTGGTTAAAATACTAGGCTACTAGATCAACTGTAAAGGGACCATCGTCGTCAATGTCTCGGGGTGAGCAATGTAGGGTGTATCGATTGATGCTCTTGGAAAACTATCCAATACCTTTTATCTTCTATACAATTTCAGATATTTAATTAGAACAGCAAGTCATCCGACACTCCGGATGGACCCAGATTTCCGTGAATTCCTGGAGAGAGACGGAGAGCTGCCCAAGTCAACCAGCACGTCGGCTCTAAGCGGTGCAGGCGTGAAGCGACTCCTCAGTAAAATGGGAGACGCTGTGGACAAGATTACGTTCAAAATGGACGAATCGGACGAGGTACTTAGTTTATTCATGCATTTCTTGTTTCTTCCACAATATAATATGTGCCTATGTAAGTTACCGTAATCGTTTATGTATAAGACGCACTTTTCCCCTCCAAAATAGTATCCAAAAGTCTAGTGCGTCTTATACTCCAGTTTAGAACTAAATTCCATTGTTTCAAAGACTCAAAACGACAAATGGCGTAATACAACAAAGGGAAATAAATGTTTCATACTAATTTTCTCTAATTCCTGTAACGTGCCATATTTGTTCCGGATTTCGTTCGAGTCTATATATCTATATCGTGTGGAAAATCAATCAAAGTTAAAAATGTTATTTAATTTATGATAAAAAATAGAAAATCTAGATAGAAAATAGATTATTAAAAAATATTAAAATCAACAAAAGCAACTTTTATTGAAGGAAAGTTAATGATGGTTCACATTTATCAAGTTATGCAAACAACCAATTACTGTATGTGCCGTTAATTATCATTGTTAGTGTAGAGATTTACTCACTCACTGACACATGTCAAACACGCTATTATACTGATTGTATAAATGAGGTCATGAGCAGATGATCGTACCCGGAGAATAAGAAGGTATCCGCCTACGTCGAAGCACATGGGTACACAGAGCCGTGCTCAGAGAGAATATGACATATTAATATTTAGTGGTCATACACCAGAGTCATTATCACGACTAGTAATGCTTACAAATCACATTTAGTGTTCATATATTTATTATTGGTTTTCGCGACATTTGGTCAATTTCTTCAAAGATGCGTTTTATACAGCAAATAAGTTTTTTCCCCTGGAATTTCTCAGTTTTTTAACTGCGTCTTATACTCCAGTGCGTTTTATATATAGACGATTACGGTAGTAATATTATTAAGTTTGCATAATTTTTAAGTTAATATTTATGGTTGAATGCAAAACAAGTTTTTACAGCATTGGTGTGATTACTCTCGAACGCTCATTCCTGATGAAACATCCATCTCCATGACGGAGAGAACAAGCAATATGAATTAATGTTCGGCAATCTAAAACAATGTCCACAGGGAAACCCGTGATCACTACCATAAGTGTCTGCATGAACAGCCAATTTAAGTACCGAAATATGTTTTTGCGGTCATTGGCTCCTAATCACTGCTGTAGGCCCGAATCCCACTTGGGGATAGCGGATTCTTTCAAAGTGATGAAACTATTCGGCTGGCATGCAGAATGTTTGTGGTTCTACATGGGCGTTTGTCTGTGCGTGAAATACTGCTGGGAGTGACACCGGGGTATTCTTCCACCAATGCTGGGCAGTCACCATATGATCTAAGCCGCTTATGTGAATTTAATAATAATAAAAAAATAAAATATCGTGAATTGATTTTTCAACGACTGGAACACACACACACATGGCACTCTAGTACAGCGATTTTAAATCACTCTTGTTGTTGTCAAAAATGAGTTTTTCAGACCTCTTGCACTTATATACCATGCCATTCCTCTATAAATATTGAACACATCTTAATTCACTGTGTAGATTTAGCACTCGTTCATCAAAAATATTTTACAGTTATAATAATAAAGGAGCTTTTCGACACAGTCGATTTTCAATACATATATTTATTAAATAATTGTTTTCACTCAGTTCATAAGCAACAGAAAAACTAGTTTGTAGTCTGACGCTAATAGTCCGGGAAATTATCCAAAGCTTGAATTAGTGACATTTTCGTGTCTTATTTTAGGCTTTACAGTAAATATATGATATGTGTGATCTTACGAGATATTACAAATTCTAATTGATGAAATGCTGCCGTATTTATGTTGTAGTTTACTTCGATCTACCTTTTACTTTTCTTCATATTCGTTTGTCTTACCTGCATGTCATCAATACATTCTCCCTGTGTCTAGCTCTGCATTGCTAGTGTCAGGTTGAACTATTGATATAGGTCGATCCTGCGTCTGTCTGTCCATCCGTCCATGTATCTGCAATTTGTCGTTGCTATGGCACTGTAGGCAGTCTTGGACCACACTTGACAGTTTATAGTTCAACCCATCAAAAAATAGTTCATGAAGTTAAAATTAAGAATTCTTTTGAGTGGTATCTCCTCAGAACTGGTCGTCGGATTATGATCAAACTTCATCTGCAGTATCGTGGCAATGATATTTACCAAGATTTATTGAGTTAGATCACCAGATCAAAAACACCAGATAGGTAATTAAAATAAACCGTGATCGGACATGTGTGAAACATCCTGCCATTAGCCTCTTGTTAGTTTTATTTAAAGTAGGTCAATCCATCAAAATATAGGTCACTAGATTAAAGCCAAAGCATGGGAAACATTATATCAACTCGTTGGTAATGAAATTGTACTCAAAACGTATTCAGTGTTAGAATCATGAACTCCTGTGAGCCTAGTCAGTTCCAACTTGCTTATGTTAAATTTACCGTTAATTGGAAATATGATGACCTTCAGAACTATGTGTGATTGCTTTACCATCATTTAAATGGCTGCTTAACTATTTTGTGTGACCTTGACATTGAATTCAGTGTTATGCCATTTAAAAATTGTGTGTACCTTTACTTTCAGTTATTCATGATTTTTTATTTTCTCAATCAATCCAATTGCATACTCGCTGTACTGGTACCCGGCCAGCGTAAGATTTGGTGGTCCACGCATCCGAATATGTATTTATCCAAAGAGACCCTGCCTTACCCCACCCGCTAATTTCTCGCATTAGCGGGCACACTCAGACTTCACGTTTGATCACCCAATCAGTAAAAACAATATATTATTAAATCTTGCCAACAACCAAATCTATCATTGGGAGTTGTACTGATATATTTACAAACAACAGTCAACATGTATCAATGTATATTGTGCATTCTATTCAAGCGATTGTTTTTCGATCATGTAACAGGGATCAGTTTAGAGAGCGATGTGGGCTAAATTGTCGCCCTAGGGACCCCTGACTTCGCCTTAAAAAAAAAGTTTGGGTTTTTAAGATTTTCAAACAAAATTTTGTCTAATAAGATACACTGATCCATTAAGCACTCCTTCTATTCAAATGTTGTATTTAATGGTTGTACTGTGCATTTTAACCCTATTTTGCAGAAGTATATTAAAGAACACCATTTAAGGAAGCGATCACGTGCTTCCTCACTTCTCCCAAAAATTCTGACCTAGAATGAACCCTGATGTAATATGATAATTTCGTTCCAAGAACATTTTCTTAGAGAGAAATGCATGCACACAATCTCTATTCGACGCCATTCAATGTTCGTATGCTGTATGCAACCTGCGGATTTTATTGGACTGTTAACTATTTTTAGATTGTAAAATCTTATCTATAATCGGTGATATAGCTATTGACAATTGTGACCTTCGATTTTGACATTTGTTTCATATATGATTTAGCTTTGACATATTTTATTCATCAATATTTATAACATATATGATTTGATAATTGGACATTTGTGAGTTGCATCTGTCGTATTTCTTGCTGAGCATGCCTCGTTAGTTAATAGAATAGGTAGGTCATCTGAAATCCAAAATGGCTGCCAAGATAGAAATTTTGAAAATTATTTTCGATTTCTCTTGTTAGCTTTGGTTTTTTTAAACATCATGTTAACCCATTTCATTCTGGATACATTTAAAGGCTTTTGCAAACAACGCTGCGGCTGATCTGGATCTATGTTGTTTGCTATATAGCCAAGTGTCTTAGCAAGATCATCTGAATAGCTAACAGCATAGAGCCTGATCAGACGGAACGTTCCGTGGCAGCTGATCTGGTTCTTTGTTCTTTGCAAATACTGTTTGAACGGTATCCAGAATGAAATGGGTTAAGTAGTAGATCAAGAATAGGTAAAATCGTTATGATCTGAAATCCACAATTCCTATCATGGCTGCCATCTTGAAGGTTGAAGAAGATGTAATTTCAACTAATACTGAACAACTTTGTCTATTTTGATGACACTTGGTGATTCGGAGAAACTAGTAGATAAAGAACAGCTACAATGATGCTATTTTGAAATACAAAATGCCAAATCCCCCCCCCCCACCTTCTCTCCCCCACCCTCTCCCCCTACCTCTTGAACATTTATTTTTTCCTTCTGAATCACTATTTAATGAAATTTGGTATGGAGCATAATAGCATATAGTAGAGCAACTGTTTAACTACAGCATCTAGATGAAAAGCTAGAGAATTGAAATTATGTTGCTACAAAATCCAAGAATGTAATTATGGCAGCCATTTTGAAGAATCTTGTTTTCAGCATCACCTTAAGAAAAATAACAGGTGAGCTCAGCAACAGCATATGTTATGGCCTACATCAGTATATGTTACAGCCTACAACAGTATATGGTTATACTTGCATTGTACGCATGTCACAGTTTACACCTCGCTCGTGAGTGTGAGTTACTGTCATGTTATAGTATAAAAACACCGTCAGAATAATTATAAACTCTAGACCTTTGTTCTTTCTCAGTCAAATAAGGTATGTATGCATTTGTAACACAGCATTCTGTAACTCGTAAAATGGCATGAACAATTTCCTATTACTAAATCTAACAGTTACATTCAAATTAACTAACAAATGCTTATGTTAATAGATGTAATGCCCTCTGCATATTAATATGAATAATTGCTACTTTGTCATTCTTGCTTTACTTTGAAGTGAGTTCTTAGCTTCTTACGTATGTCTGGAAATATACCGGTTCCTTATTTATCACTAATTGATCCTTATAGCTTATAACAAGGCACTAGTTGTATTTTCCAAAAACACAATGTCAACCAATTAAACTGAATGGAATTCGTTGCACGACACTACCAAACAGAATTTACAATATCTCAATGGAACGATTAAAAGATCATGCATATTTATAGGAAAGAGTCTTAGTTGTATTTTCCAAAAACACAATTAAACTGAATGGAATTCGTTGCACGATACTACCAAACAGAATTTATAATATTTAAATGGAACGATTAAAAGAATATGTATAGGAAATTGTCTGTGCATATCTTTATAGACGGGTCGGTGGTCTAGTGTTTAACACCCTGGATCGCAGGTTCGATCCTCTGTCTGACCCTAATAATATTGAGTCTTTCACTGTCTCGTGTAATGGTGCTGTACACCGGGCATGTAAAAGTACCGGGGATGCTTCTGGAATTGGAGCATCTTCTGTATTTTTTCACTATCGTCCAAAATATTAAAAAAATTACTCCAGATCCATTGTACCAGCGGGCGATAGTACATAGCTTCATAGACATATCCCTAGAAAAACAATCTCTGCGTCCCCTTGCCCGAATGAAATGTAATGTAGGACATTAGCCTGCCGGTAGAAATGTTGGCTAGTTGTTTTACTGATGCCATTGTAAATTTATAAAATACATTGAATAACTACATGCATTGAAGTTTTAAATGAGGCAATTTGAATTTGTAATCTGATCGTATATTAAATTAACAATTAGTCCAATTAAGTGAACAAATGGAACCAACAATTAGCCTAATTAACCCATTCAACACCAAGTAACTCACATGGACTGGTCCATGATATTCATAAACCAATAAATGAATCAGAAAATCACATTTGGACAAGTTCATTTATCAAAATGGGTAATTATGTCTAAAAATAGTCATATCACTGGCAAAAAGTGCAGATCCTGATGAGACGGCTCGTCATGAGCCGGCTCATCTGGATCTACACTTTTTGTAAGCCTATTTAGAGGTCTGTGGTGTTGAAAGGGTTAACTGAACAAATGGTTTCAATTGGATGGGAGGAGGGTTAATGATGTAGCCAACATTTCACTTTTTGGACTAATGTCCTATTATTTTGGCGGTTGCTTGCGGCTGTGGTGGTGGTGGTGTTAGTGCTCGGTAGTGAGTATGTTATTTTAAGCATAATATGTTCGTGATTGCCACTAGCCCAACAGTTCTAATAAGAAGTACCGGTAGGAAATGGGATACGTCGGTTAGAATAGAATTGTTTCATTTGATCAGACGTAGGGCAAGAAAATGCACTAGTAGTTGGACGTTGTGTTGTGATATGTCAATGTTGACATAGGATGAGTGTAGTTATTAGTTATTAGTTTGACCAGTGCGACGTGACATGCCAGTGGTGACATGGTGATCAGACGTCAGACATGTAATATAGTTATTAGTTGACCTGTGTGATCAGACATGTAATATAGTTACTAGTTGACCTGTGTGATCGGACATGTAATATAGTTATTAGTTGACCTGTGTGATCAGACATGTAATATAGTTATTAGTTGACCTGTGTGATCAGACATGTAATATAGTTATTAGTTGACCTGTGTGATCAGACATCGGACATGTAATATAGCTATTAGTTGACCTGTGTGATCAGACATCGGACATGTAATATAGTTATTAGTTGACCTGTGTGATCAGACATCGGACATGTAATATAGTTATTAGTTGACCTGTGTGATCGGACATGTAATATAGTTATTAGTTGACCTGTGTGATCAGACATCGGACATGTAATATAGTTATTAGTTGACCTGTGTAATCAGACATGTAATATAGTTATTAGTTGACCTGTGTGATCAGACATGTAATATAGTTATTAGTTGACCTGTGTGATCGGACATGTAATATAGCTATTAGTTGACCTGTGTGATCGGACATGTAATATAGTTACTAGTTGACCTGTGTGATCGGACATGTAATATAGTTACTAGTTGACCTGTGTGATCGGACATGTAGTATAGTTATTAGTTGACCTGTGTGATCAGACATGTAATATAGTTATTAGTTGACCTGTGTGATCAGACATCGGACATGTAATATAGTTATTAGTTGACCTGTGTGATCAGACATGTAATATAGTTATTAGTTGACCTGTGTGATCAGACATGTAATATAGTTATTAGTTGACCTGTGTGATCGGACATGTAATATAGTTATTAGTTGACCTGTGTGATCAGACATGTAATATAGTTATTAGTTTACCTGTGTGATCAGACATGTAATATAGTTATTAGTTGACCTGTGTGATCGGACATGTAATATAGTTATTAGTTGACCTGTGTGATCAGACATGTAATATAGTTATAAGTTGACCTGTGTGATCAGACATCGGACATGTAATATAGCTATTAGTTGACCTGTGTGATCAGACATGTAATATAGTTATTAGTTGACCTGTGTGATCAGACATCGGACATGTAATATAGTTATTAGTTGACCTGTGTGATCGGACATGTAATATAGTTACTAGTTGACCTGTGTGATCGGACATGTAGTATAGTTATTAGTTGACCTGTGTGATCAGACATGTAATATCGTTATTAGTTAACTGTGTGATCAGACATGTAATATAGTTATTAGTTGACCTGTGTGATCGGACATGTAATATAGTTATTAGTTGACCTGTGTGATCAGACATGTAATATAGTTATTAGTTGACCTGTGTGATCAGACATGGACATGTAATATAGTTATTAGTTGACCTGTGTGATCGGACATCGGACATGTAATATAGTTATTAGTTGACCTGTGTGATCGGACATGTAATATAGTTATTAGTTGACCTGTGTGATCAGACATGTAATATAGTTATTAGTTACTGTGTGATCAGACATGTAATATAGTTATTAGTTGACCTGTGTGATCAGACATGTAATATAGTTATTAGTTGACCTGTGTGATCAGACATGTAATATAGTTATAGTTGACCTGTGTGATCTAGTTGACCTGTGTGATCAGACATGTAATATAGTTATTAGTTGACCTGTGTGATCAGACATCGGACATGTAATATAGTTATTAGTTGACCTGTGTGATCGGACATCGGACATGTAATATAGTTACTAGTTGACCTGTGTGATCAGACATGTAATATAGTTATTAGTTGACCTGTGTGATCAGACATCGGACATGTAATATAGTTATTAGTTGACCTGTGTGATCGGACATCGGACATGTAATATAGTTACTAGTTGACCTGTGTGATCAGACATGTAATATAGTTATTAGTTGACCTGTGTGATCAGACATGGACATGTAATATAGTTATTAGTTGACCTGTGTGATCGGACATCGGACATGTAATATAGTTACTAGTTGACCTGTGTGATCAGACATGTAATATAGTTATTAGTTGACCAATGTGATCAGACATGTAATATAGTTATTAGTTGACCTGTGTGATCAGACATGTACTATAGTTATTAGTTGACCTGTGTGATCAGACATGTAATATAGTTATTAGTTGACCTGTGTGATCGGACATGTAATATAGTTACTAGTTGACCTGTGTGATCAGACATGTAATATAGTTATTAGTTGACCTGTGTGATCAGACATGTAATATAGTTATTAGTTGACCTGTGTGATCAGACATGTAATATAGTTATTAGTTGACCTGTGTGATCGGACATGTAATATAGTTATTAGTTGACCTGTGTGATCAGACATGTAATATAGTTATTAGTTGACCTGTGTGATCAGACATCGACATGTAATATAGTTATTAGTTGACCTGTGTGATCGGACATGTAATATAGTATTAGTTGACCTGTGTGATCGACATCGACATGTAATATAGTTACTAGTTGACCTGTGTGATCAGACATCGACATGTAATATAGTTATTAGTTGACCTGTGTGATCGGACATGTAATATAGTTATTAGTTGACCTGTGTGATCGGACATGTAATATAGTTATTAGTTGACCTGTGTGATCGGACATGTAATATAGTTATTAGTTGACCTGTGTGATCGGACATGTAATATAGTTATTAGTTGACCTGTGTGATCGGACATGTAATATAGTTATTAGTTGACCTGTGTGATCGGACATGTAATATAGTTATTAGTTGACCTGTGTGATCGGACATGTAATATAGTTATTAGTTGACCTGTGTGATCGGACATGTAATATAGTTATTAGTTGACCTGTGTGATCGGACATGTTTGTTTGTTGTGTGTGTCGGACATGTAATATAGTTATTAGTTGACCTGTGTGATCAGACATGTAATATAGCTATTAGTTGACCTGTGTGATCGGACATGTAGTATAGTTATTAGTTGACCTGTGTGATCAGACATGTAATATAGCTATTAGTTGACCTGTGTGATCGGACATGTAATATAGTTACTAGTTTACCTTGTGATACTATTCCTATTAAATGTGTTGTCAGTGGGTCGGTGTGTATGCTCTCTCATATATTTGCGCTACTCTTCCGCCCTCTGCAATGGAACAGTGGGACTATGACATGCAGGTAACTCTTGTTGTCTCTTCCTTCTTTACTAACCTGTAAGTTATGTAGTACCTAGAGCCTTTATTTCTACATCTAGTGTTTATTTCTGTTTATGCTATGCACTGTACATCTAGTGTTTATTTCTGTTCATGCTATGCACTCTACCTCTAGTGTTTACTTGTGTTTATGCTATGCACTGTACATCTAGCGTTTATGCTATGCACTGTACATCTAGTGTTTATGCTATGCACTGTACATCTAGTGTTTACTTGTGTTTATGCTATGCACTGTACATCTAGTGTTTACTTGTGTTTATGCTATGCACTGTATATCTAGTGTTTACTTGTGTTTATGCTATGCACCGTACATCTAGTGTTTACTTGTGTTTATGCTATGCACCGTACATCTAGTGTTTACTTGTGTTTATGCTATGCACTGTACATCTAGTGTTTACTTGTGTTTATGCTATGCACTGTACATCTAGTGTTTATGCTATGCACCGTACATCTAGTGTTTATGCTATGCACTGTACATCTAGTGTTTACTTGTGTTTATGCTATGCACCGTACATCTAGTGTTTACTTGTGTTTATACTATGCACTGTACATCTAGTGTTTATTTCTGTTTATGCTATGTACTGTACATCTAGTGTTTATTTCTGTTTATGCTATGCACTGTACGTCTAGTGTTTATTTCTGTTTATGCTATGCACTGTACATCTAGTGTTTACTTGTGTTTATACTATGCACTGTACATCTAGTGTTTATTTCTGTTTATGCTATGCACTGTACATCTAGTGTTTATTTCTGTTTATGCTATGCACTGTACATCTAGTGTTTATTTCTGTTTATGCTATGCACTGTACGTCTAGTGTTTATTTCTGTTTATGCTATGCACTGTACATCTAGTGTTTACTTGTGTTTATGCTATGCACTGTACATCTAGTGTTTACTTGTGTTTATGCTATGCACTGTACATCTAGTGTTTACTTGTGTTTATGCTATGCACCGTACATCTAGTGTTTACTTGTGTTTATGCTATGCACTGTACATCTAGTGTTTACTTGTGTTTATGCTATGCACTACACATCTAGTGTTTATTTCTGTTTATGCTATGCACTGTACATATAGTGTTTGTTTATGCTATGCACTGCACATCTAGTGTTTACTTGTGTTTATGCTATGCACTACACATCTAGTGTTTATTTCTGTTTATGCTATGCACTGTACATATAGTGTTTATTTATGCTATGCACTGTACATCTAGTGTTTATTTCTGTTTATGCTATGCACCGTACATCTAGTGTTTATTTCTGTTTATGCTATGCACTGTACATATAGTGTTTATTTCTGTTTATGCTATGCACTGTACATCTAGTGTTTATTTATACTATGCACTGTACATCTAGTGTTTATTTATAAAATACAATGTACATCTAGTGTTTATTTATACTATACAATGTACATCTAGTGTTTATTTATACTATGCATTGCACATCTAGTGTTTATACTACAGTCAAACCTGTGCTAGTGGTCACCTCCATTAAGCAGCCAACCTGTATTACGCAGTCAGTGTCCAGATTCCCAAATAGCTGTTTTATTATACATTTGACCTCTTGTGTTTATTTATGCTATACACTGTACATCTAGTGTTTATTTATGCTGTACACTGTACATCTAGTGTTTATTTATGCTATGAACTGTACATCTAGTGTTTATTTATACTATACACTGTACATGAGATCTATTGTTTGTTATTATTAATTTATTACCACCAATCTGTCTTTGCGGGGCTTTGTTGATTTCACTTTCCCAAACAAAAAATATTTTCATTATCTGAAAGTACTTCAGTACATGTATTTATTTTAATCTTCTATTCTGTTCGTCCAATAGGACCAACGGGCATAATCATTGAAAGTCGGGGTAGCAAGTAGATATAATGACTTGCATCAGTATTAGTTTTGGTGCAATAGAATGGTTTAACAGTATTGTGTTGGTAAAGAACAGGCTTTGGCAGTCTAGTTAGCACATTTAAACCAATTCAGCACAAAGTAACTGACATGGACTGGTGCATGATATTTTTAGACCAATAAATTAATAAGAAAATTACATTTGGACCAGTTCATTTATCAAAATGGGTAATTTTGTCTAAAAAATAGTCATATTACAATGTACTGGCAAAAAGTGCAGATCATCACGAGCAGGCTCATCTGGATCTACACTTTTTGTAAGCGTATTTAGAGGTCTGTAGTGTTGAAAGGGTTAATTATTACTTGTTGGTTAATGTTTTATACATGTTATACAACATATCTGTAAAGATTTAATATTATTGCTGGGTTCAAGCCTGCAATACTGTAGAGTGGGATTCAGTTGCAAGTTGTGAATTTTGTGAATCAGAGTATATCTCTTAACCCATTCAACACCAAGTAACCGACATGGACTGGTCCAGGATATTAACCCATTCAACACCAAGTAACTGACATGGACTGGTCCAGGATATTAACCCATTCAACACCAAGTAACTGACATGGACTGGTCCAAGATATTAACCCATTCAACACCAAGTAACTGACATGGACTGGTCCAGGATATTAACCCATTCAACACCAAGTAACTGACATGGACTGGTCCAGGATATTAACCCATTCAACACCAAGTAACTGACATGGACTGGTCCAGGATATTAACCCATTCAACACCAAGTAACTGACATGGACTGGTGCATGATATTTTTAGACCAATAAATTAATAAGAAAATTACATTTGGACCAGTTCATTTATCAAAATGGGTAATTTTGTCTAAATATAGTCATATTACAATGTACTGGCAAAAAGTGCAGATCGTCACGCGACGGCTCATCTGGATCTACATTTTTTGTAAGCCTATTTAGAGGGATGTGGTGTTGAAAGGGTTAAACATCCAACGAATGGAGTTATGACATTGGCTGCTTGGTCACGGTGGATGCTCAATAGAGGTTAACCTGTAGCACGTTGTAGACGAAATAAGCAGATAACAAAACTTAATGCAGTCCGCCTGACTTGTATACCACTGTAACCTATCATCACTGATGGTCACCGGTTCGAGCCCCGCTTAGGACGTGTGTCATTTATATGAAAAAGTTGGCAGATTCTTACGGAGGTTTGTGCACCCAAGTACTGGTTAACCGCTGAAGCCTGCCCAGGAAAGGTGTTGTTAGGTAAACTGCCCGCCGGCGATATAGCCCAAAATGGTGCTGATGCAGGCGTAAAACCCGAAATATAACATAATAAAAATTAATGCGTAATATCTTTTTTATTTTTCCTAGAAAATAATGCTCGACATTTCAATGAAATCGTCCAATCCGTGTACAGCGTGTTAAATGTTAATTGTTGAACATACTGCCACATTGTTGTATATGGCTGCTTAATACAGGTTGACTGTTTGTTTAATAGAGGTGACCACCAACATGAGTTTGACAGTACAGTCAAAACTGTGTTAGTGGTCACCACTATTAAGCAGCCAACCTATATTAAGCAACCAGTTTCCAGATTCCCAATATGTTGTTTTATTATATATTTGACCTCTATTAAGCAGCCACCTGTGCTAAGCAGCCACTTTCTGTGTTTCCCTTGGTTGGCTGCTTAAGACAGATTTAACTGTAGTTATTATTTAGAAAGTTGGTACAATTAAGTTATATATCATTTATTATATATTTGACCTCTATTAAGCAGCCACCTGTGCTAAGCAGCCACTTCCTATGATTCCCTTGGGTGGCTGCTTAAGACCGGTTTGACTATTTACAATGTATGACAGCACTTTCAGTATGTCTTCCATTTTCAATGGTTTTTTTGGGGCGGGGTGGGAACTCATCTGAGGCAGACCATCTTGTGTCTTGTGCCTGTCAATAATTACATTCATTCGACCTCTTCTTTATGAACCCCATTAATTTGTAGAAATGTTTCCAAATTTGGTATGTAGCTTCCTACGACACTGGTGTCAAAACTAGGTCACTAGGTCAACTTGAAGCAAAACAACTTTTCTCTATAGAGGAATTTGACAATAATACTTTTTTTGAGTCATGCTCTTATATTGACATCGATAAATATCGGATTAAAAAGAGGCCAACAGGATAAATGTTGTTAACTCTGCATGCTGGATAAAATAAAGGAAATAGATAGTTAAAATATTTGTAGCAGAGGACAATTCATTAATGTGTTTTTCTTACTTGTAACTGAAAACTTATGTTATGGAATTTCATTAGGAATTGTGTCGTTATGACAATTGTAATGAACTTACAGGGCTCATTCTAGAGGGTGACTTGTGCAAAATAGTTGCCCTAGCGACCCTGACTTGGCCCCTGCCTAGCGGCCCCCCACTTCTCACTAAAAAACAATAAGTAAAAAAGTTAAAATTGTTTTTTACAATTTTCATAAAACTGTTTTGTCCAATATATCTAGATACACTGCCCCTTATAAAGCACCTCATCCATTCATATGTTCTATTGGATGGTCATATTGTGTAATTTAACACTATTTTGTTGAAATATATTAACGCTTAACCTGCTGATCATAACTAAAGTCACGTTTGCAAACAGTATAGAACCAGATCAGAAGGAACACAACATGCCATCTGATCAGGCTCTATGCAGTTTGGTTTGCTAGTGGAGCTAAAACACTTATATGAATAGCAAATAACATAGATCCTGATCAGAGGCGGCGTTTCGCCGAGGTTGATCTGGATCTATGTTGTTTGCACATTCTGTTTAATTTATTCAGCAGGTTACGGGTTAAATAACGCCATTTAAGGACACAATTGAGCGCTTTCTCACTTCTCCTAAAAATGATGACCTAGAATGAGCCCTGAAATCCCTTGGATCTATTTGACTATTATTTGTACTGGTAGCGTGCAACGAGTTAACCCTTTCAACCCCACAGGCCTCTAAATAGGCTTATGAAAAGTGTAGATCCAGATGAGCCGGCTCGTAACGAGCCGTCTCATCAGGATCTGCACTTTTTTGCCAGTAATAATTATTACTATTTTTAGATAAAATTACCCATTTTGATAAATGAACTGGTCCAAAGGTAATTTTCTTATTAATTTATTGGTCTAAAAATAGCATGCACCAATCCATGTCAGTTACTTGGGGTTGAAAGAGTTAATTATGCATGTACGTACAACATAGCGTATTCTCATCCATGCCTGCCTATGTCTTGCAGTGGTTTGAGGAGAAACAACAACAGATAGACAACTTGGACCAGCAATTGAGAAAGTTACACAGTGCAATGGAGTCGTTGGTCAATCATAGAAGAGGTTTGTGTGTGTGTTTTACGTTTATTTATCGTCGCTACCGGTTGCCCATATGAGCGACGCCTCCTGAAGAGATTAGTCATTTTAGATTTTTTGGAGGATAGTGCAATGATACAGACAGAGACCCATTCCAGAGTCTCATCTAGTTCTTTTATGTGCACAGTGTAAAGCACCGACACGAGGCCTCGGTTTAACGTCCCATCTGAAAGACTGTTAATTTTATAAGGGTCAGACAGTGGTGTCGAACCTGCATCCCTGGATTACCAGCCCAGCGTGTTACCACTGGACTACAGATCCGTCTGTACCAAGTATTACTGGTCATTGTTTACATGTTTCATTGTGCTATTTGATATAAAAGGTCCGGAATTTTATTAGGGTCAGATAGGGGAAACTGTGTGGACACATTTTTTAGAAGTCCTTATATAGGTATATTTCTTTAACACGATATCATTACGGGGTAATAATGTAAGAAATGTGTTTTTATTATTTCAAATGGTTTTCTCTTGTCATAGATATAATACACAATGATGCGACTGACTTCAAATCACTTGCCCCTCACCGCTGTATGTTTGAATCCCACTCGGGCCTCGGGGTCTCAAATTCTTTTTTTGTGGTAGGTCGTTGATTCTACATGCGTGCCCGTCGTGTCTGAAATAGACCAGGACGAACCAGGGATCTTCCTCCATCAATAATTGCTGGAGAGTCGCCATATGACCTAAGATGTTGGTGCGACTTTAAACCCCAAACCAAACAAACAATGATGCGGTAACGAGAAACATCCAAAATGAGATTTTAGTGTCACGTCCGGATATGTTGGAGGATCTGTTTGTATCTAATTATGGTCGGTGGAATACCAGGCCTGTACAGACGGACATCGTCACTACAATTAGATATCTGTCCATTTTTCCCTCCGTCTGTGTCTGCAGCAAATTGCTAATGAACCACACTGTCCTATCATGAGCTCTGTCACTGTTGAATATTGACTTGTTAAATGACAGTGTGTTACTAAGAGTGCGGCCATGTTGGGTTTGATACTGGCGACTACATTACACTGTCACGTGTTCAGATACGGTGAATGTTGTGCATTTCAGATCTCGGCATATCAACAGCAGTATTTGCTAAGAGTGCGGCTATGTTGGGAGCGGCGGAAGAGCACACAGCGTTGTCACGTGCGCTGTCGCAGTTGGCGGAGACCGAGGAGAAGATTGAACAACTACACAAAGACCAGTCGGAACAAGACTTCTACGTTATGGCCGAGTTACTCAAAGATTACGTAGCGCTTCTTGGCTCAGTCAAGGTACATGTCTTAAACTCCAGTTTTAATTATATCACTGCATCCAAATGACTTTTAAAATGGAGCTGACATATTAAAATACCGTCAGCGTGGCCTAGTGGTTACGGCTTCTGCCTACAGAACTGGAGGTGGAAGGTTCGAACCTCGTTACGGGTTTATTCTGATATGGCCGGTTGGTGAGCCACCAGCTAGTTAAAATAATGGTTACTGATTGCGTATCAGCCACACGTTTGGCCTTCAAGGATAGGATACGGGAAGTACTGATGTCCATAAGAGGTGTCTCATAACTCAGAAATGGCTGGCCCTTTCAATAGTATACTGAATTATAAAGGTATGTAAGTAAATAGAGCAAATGCAATCATTGAAACAAAGCATACGAGTATAAACCAAGGGGCAAATGGAAAGCCCAGGTCGACCTCCACAACGTGCATATAGTGACCTTGACACGTCCCGCAGTAGCAGCTTATTCAAGATATGGCATGAGGGGAACAGCCCGGAAATGCCTTGATGTTACGAAGACCCTTGAAGAGGATATCCGAGACGGTATCTGCTACTGGAGCATGTGGCCCTAACAAGGACCTATTATTCGCAAGAAGCAAGCACCACACCAGGACATGTCACCAAAGACCAGAGGAAGATGCCATACTCCTGATGTCACCAGAAGCAACGTCGGAAATAGAAACGTCTTCGAGAAACCTGTCACCCACATGCCTCAGCGGAAGCGACTTTAAGCAAACCAACAAGATTGAAAGAAAGGCAAAAGCAATACCAGTCTATCAACTCTAGTATTTAGACCTGTAGGAATGTCCGACAGAGTATCAGAACATTTATCAATTTCATAAAATGTTCACAGTCGATTCAATTGATTAAGCAATTCTAAAACTTTTGCAGGAGGTTTTACACGAGAGAGTAAAGACTTATAAAACCTGGAAGGACGCTGAAACCACATTGACAAAGAAAAGAGAGGTGAAAGTCAAATTGGAACTGGCACACAAAACTGATAAGGTATCCCAGGCCCAGCAAGAAATAACTGATGTAAGTACGAACGATATAGTTTTCTTTATAGTCGCCTCCGCCGAGGCATTTGGGTGACTAGATTCTCTAAGAAGTTTACGTTGTCATCTAAGTTGCTTATGTTGACAACTGGAAAGGCATCTTCCGTTCTTCTCAGGGTGATAAATCCTGTATCCTCTCTTTCAAATGGGCCACATCCTCCACGATTTGTCAGCTCACAGCAGCAATAATGGTTCGTGTTTCTTTGCTGGGGTCCTCGTCCCACCATCTTCCTTGAAGGAGAACCGTCCCCTTGAAGGAACTGACTAAAAAACCCAGCTATCTGCGGTCGCCAGCACCGAGCGCTTTCTCGCCAAGTTAGTAGTGTGTTTATACTCTTATAGAGTCGCACAACTTCTACTGGTCCGATGGTGCGGCTTCCGTCAGCGAAGTCCTTGACCCATATTCCTGCTGTGAGCTGTGTCTAGGTCACGACGTGCACGTTGTGGAGGAGAGACCTGGGAGATGTAAGTACATAGCAACTGATGGAATTAGCCCTTTCACACTTAGTAGTGCCTCTCAACACAATTACCAATACCACATACATTGATACATTAGTACTTAACAAACATCCATAAATAAAGTTCTGAATAACATACGAGACAAAAGCCATAATCTCTACATAATGTGGGGTAGATAATTATCCAATCATTGAATGTGGGAAAGTGTTAATACCTGGGCCCAGCAATGAGAGCGAAACTTTACCAAGACCTCAAACTGTTTATGGAATACACTCGTCCGGCGTTATGATAAGTAGGCATTGTCTTAGTTTCTATAAATTTAGGTTAGCTCATTGCGAAAGTTGTTGCAAAAATTGTCCGCGATACCTCATTCCTGATGGAATGCAAAGAGAAGAGGCAATGTGGAATTTAAGTGCCTTGCTGCCTAACGACTATAGCTGGCATCGTCTCCAGATACAGTAGAACAATCTTTGCTGCTAGTTCAACAGAACGATTACCTTTTCACAGGCAGTATAATAAACAAATAATTTAGATCTTCCTTTTCTAAACTCAATAAGTTTGTTTATGCTAATGTATACTCCGCATCATTTGGGCTCTTCAATTATGACCTTGACAATTAGGATATGTAATCGAGGTGGCTGTGATGAAATCAAGACTACTAGTCATGAGTGATAACAATCTGTATGTATCAGCACAACCTGTATTATCATTGGTGATAACAACCCGTATAATGATGGGTGATAACAACCTGTATAACGATGGGTGATAACAACCCGTACAATGATGGGTGATAACAACCCGTACAATGATGGGTGATAACAACCCGTATAATGATGGGTGATAGCAACCCATACAATGATGGGTGATAACAACCCGTATAATGATGGGTGATAACAACCCGTATAATGATGAGTGATAAGGGTGATTTTTAAAAAAATGAAGCCAAAGTGTGAATTAGGTGTCAAAAACTATATTTTTAGATAGGCATTCAAAAAGTTGTCAAGCAATAAAATAATGATCTTCAAAATCATTAATAACATTATTTCTGTTAAATATAGGGCTATACTGAGAAATGCACAAAAGTTCAGATATGTAGATCACAGTTTTATTGTCGAATTGGTGATGTGAAAAAGTAATCAATTTCCACAAATTATCTTACACTCAGGACACGTTCTAAAGTGTCTTACTGGTTTTGTTAAAATTGCAAAATATTACTTTGTCGTAATGTTTAAAATTATTCCATTCATATTCAAAATGTTGTAGACTCAGTTTGGGCAATATTTAGATGTAGAATAACGTAAAATGCAGGAAAAACCAAAATATGCAGTTATAATATTAATTGAACATAGGTAGTTGCACACTGGAAGGAAACAAGGTTGTTAGTATGACTGTGGATTTGGTATTGATCTCAGTATTTCACTAACTGTAGACGATTGTTCAATGACTTTCATATTCACTACATCCCATTTGGCATCATAGTAATAAGATTATATAATACCACAGTCAAATCTTACGCTCGGGACACTTTTACGAAATTATCATTCCAATGTGTAACTTCACATGTAAATATGTTACAACAAAATACAAATCGTCTCAAACATTATCAGTTCATAAATGATTGTAGAAAAGCATTCAATCCAATTATTCTAACATCATAATATTGGAAATGTATTATGATAAACATTTAACAATTTAACTAAACATTAATTGATTTAATGCAACATTTAAACCCATAAGTTGAAACATTTTTAACAGTTTTTGTATTGTGGAGGTTGATTAAAAGATGTCTAAACTCACTAACCCCATTGGATATAATAGTAATAAATGATTTCATCCTGTCTAAACTCACTAACCCCATTGGATATAATAGTAATAAATGATTTCATCCTGTCTAAACTCACTAACCCCATTGGATATAATAGTAATAAATGATTTCATCCTGTCTAAACTCACTAACCCCATTGGATATAATAGTAATAAATGATTTCATCCTGTCTAAACTCACTAACCCCATTGGATATAATAGTAATAAATGATTTCATCCTGTCTAAACTCACTAACCCCATTGGATATAATAGTAATAAATGATTTCATCCTGTCTAAACTCACTAACCCCATTGGATATAATAGTAATAAATGATTTCATCCTGTCTAAACTCACTAACCCCATTGGATATAATAGTAATAAATGATTTCATCCTGTCTAAACTCACTAACCCCATTGGATATAATAGTAATAAATGATTTCATCCTGTCTAAACTCACTAACCCCATTGGATATAATAGTAATAAATGATTTCATCCTGTCTAAACTCACTAACCCCATTGGATATAATAGTAATAAATGATTTCATCATGTACATAGTCATGAATGATACAATGTGTTTTACGTTTATTTATCGTCGCTACCGGTTGCCCATATGAGCGACGCCTCCTGAAGAGATTAGTTATTTTAGATTTTGGAGGATAGTGCATGATACAAACAGAGACCCATTCCAGAATCTCCTCTGGTTCTTGTACGTGCACGGTGTAAAGCACCGACACGAGACCTCGGTTTAACGTCCCATCTGAAAGACTGTTAATTTTATTAGGGTCAGACGGGGGATCGAACCTGCGATCACTGGATTACCAGTCCAGCGTGTTACCACTGGACTACATATCCGTCTGTAAAAGTAAATCGTCATGATACAATCTTACACTTTGGACAATTATACCAACGTGTTAACATCACACAACACATATCAAAAACACCCTAACAATTTTCTTAAAAACAAACTCGATATTATTGAGAATGGATAATGACAACGCTGCAACCAGGGCCTGCTCTGGCTCTTAATTTGTTGTAGCCAAATCTGTGTTTCCTTTAGCCAATTCCGGGGCACGCCATTTTTCCCCAAACAGAGTATTTAGAGTATATTTATTATAATATATTTTAATTATCTTGCAATTGCCCACTTAAATGCTATATGCCCATAAACTACAATTAAGGTAAGGGTTACATTTGCAGTGATACATTACTTGACAATTTCGCCTTGACCCAAGTAATTTTTCACAAATAGGGAAATTTCCAATTTCGCATTTTCGCCAAACTGAGTTTTTATTAGCCAATTTTGGCATATTTTAGCCAATGCCCTGGCTGCAACAACTTAACTTTTAAATTGAACATGAAATAAAAGAAACACATCCATCACTGAAACAGTCAGTCCATTACATTATACATGTATTAATAATTCAGTTCATAGCTCAATTGCTGGCATTTACATATTTCATTCATGTCAAATTTTAATTTGATATCCCGTCCAGGAAGCAACTGGGGTGTTTTCAATTTCATCAACACATCTGTCTGCGGCTGCCAGGATATGTCCTCGGTTTCAGGCCAACAGTACGCCCCCCCAGATGCCGCATTGAGAAAACGCCAAGCGGACGAGACGTCAACTTCCAGAACCTAGAAAACAGCAAAATTCAAATACACAAATACTGGAGCTGTTAAGATTTTCATACACTTCAAAATCAAACCTGAATGTGTCTCTTTTAAAGTCAATACATGTACGTATCAATTAGTATTAATTTGACATACATACCTTCGCTATGAAGAGGTACCTCCGTCTGCGTTTGGAAAGGACAACTGCAACAAAATATTGGATTCACCCCTACAACAGTATATATTTCAGTACTTTCACTTGCCTCGATTGTCATTGACTTCAGTATTGATTTTCTCTTGTGTGTAGCATGTCTCATGACATGTTCAACTGTTTTGGTCCAAGCTTGGCACTCTTCGGGTAACACTTTTCGTACTCTTTCGTGTGTTTGCTGCTTTGCACAATTGGACAGGTGTTTTCTTTGGCTTCAGCTCTGCCTCATTTTGGGATTGATCTTTCTTGTTTTGTTCTGCTTTCCGTTGTCGATATTTCTTCTTTCTGATGCGTTCTTTAGCCTTTACCTCTTCGTCATACGAAGCATCTTGTTGCCGTAATACTTTTACTTGATCGCGTTGAACTTTATTTATAATTTTCTTCTTTGCTTTGATCTCTTCATACTTATTCCTGTAACTCGGATCATGTTTTAGCTTTTCTCTATGTTTCTTTACATATTCTCTCGATTTTTCCTTCTTTTCACTATCTCTTGATATCGTCTCCTGTTCATCATTATTTACCTCCTTATTTACATTTCTGCTCCTCAATTTTCCAGGGAAAGGAAACTTTACTATCAGTTTCTCCATGTTACAATGTCAGTTCATTGACCTACATGAATATGGATTGGAATATAATATTGGTATTTTGCAATAAATTCTGTAATGTTTCCCGAACGTAAGATTTGTGGTATTTAAAAATATATACTAGAAAATCAGTTATGGATGTATACAATTGTGATAAGAGTGATATATTCTTATAATGAGACAATTAAAATTGGTGTTTAACACCACACATTATAAGGTACATCATTTAGTAAATAAATATGGCTTATTTTAGATGAATACTACATTTTAATGTAATAATTTAACATCTACTTACTTAAATATATCTAAATCCATGATAAAAAGTGGTTTAAATGCAAAAGCAATATACATGTTTGCTAAACTGACACATTACAAATGTGTGGTGATTATTTAAGGACAATGGCAATGTGTCAATTTCACATGTCAAATAATCTTACACTGGGACATGAGATAAAACCATGCAGAAATTTGACAGGTGTCAGTTTTAAATAAATTCTACTTCATGTGAACATGCTCATCTGAAAAATACAGAATATTGAAAATTTATACATGGTATACAAATATGGTGTACATTTGAACACAAACCGAGATCTCGTGTCGGTGCTTTACACCTTGCGCATAAAAGAACCAGAGGAGACTTTGGAATGGGGGTCTCTGTCTATATCACTGCACTATCCTCCAAAATCTAAAATGACTAATATCTTCAGGAGGCGTCGCTCATATGTGCAACCGGTAGCGACGATAACTAAACGTAAAACACACACACAAAATCTTACACTCTGGACAATCCTGGTTCATGAAATACAAACAACTCAATAATGGAGTATGTTTATATTCAATTTTTCACAAACCAAAAACATTACTCTTTAATAAAATATAGTACTACACCCAATGTGTATCAATCACCATGGCGGAATACTGAGTGTGTACTTTAAAAATAAGCATTTTTTCATGCATAATTTTGTTTATGGGTAGTCAACTTGATTGTTAATTCATGCACACTATATATAAATAGACAATGCATAGTAAAAATGGAGTTAGGTCATAGCTGCAGTGTCAAGGTGTAAGTAGCATAACACATTAGTCTCCCCGGGGAATATGTTTTTGTTATATTTTAATTTAAAAATTGTGTTTTAGTGAAACTGTCACACTAAAATCTTACACTTGGGACATTTTTTAACACCATTTTTATCATAACTTTGTAACGAAATGTCCGATTAAGCTGAAACTGTGTGTGAATTGTAAGCACTATTAGACACAAATAATAAACCAACAGATTATTTATATGTCTAAAACTATTTTATTTATTCAGTATTAAACAAATGGCTTCATTTTTTTTTTTAAATCGCCCATAATGATGGGTGATAACAACCCGTATTATGATGGGTGATAACAACCCGTATAATGATGGGTGATAACAACCCATATAATGATGGGTGATAACAACCCATACAATGATGGGTGATAACAACCCATATAATGATGGGTGATAACAACCCATATAATGATGGGTGATAACAACCCATATAATGATGGGTGATAACAACCCGTATAATGATAGGTGATAACAACCCATATAATGATGGGTGATAACAACCCATACAATGATGGGTGATAACAACCCGTATAATGATGGGTGATAACAACCCCTATAATGATGGGTGATAACAACCCCTATAATAATGGGTGATAACAACCCCTATAATAATGGGTGATGATAGAGATGTCTCTCTCATTGGGAATGAAGATATTCAAACAAATTTGTCATTTTTAGTGGGTGCAGCGGGTAGAAAAGGGCCAAAGAGACTTTGAGGCAATATCAGCAACCGTGCGGAAGGAAGTGGCTAGATTTGACAAACTACGTGTAGCAGATTTTAAATCTAGTGTTGTACAATATCTACAATCTTTGATGGAAAAACAACAACAGGTGCGTAAGACAATTTATCACAAAATTTTGCTTATATTCAGTGGCATATAGCCATCACATAATTTCATGTATGTCTACACGTGTAATACAACCTGGACGGATTCTGATTGGTCGCGACATGATAAATTTACCATAATGCTTTCTTTGTTAAAAATCAATAAAATGTTAAATATGCACTAGCAGATTACAGTATTGTGTCGATTATTTGCGTGGAGATGTTTGATTAGTTTAAGCCCCGCTCAGACCGTGTCTCATTTATATGAAAAAGTTGGCAGTTTCTTACGGAGGTTGGTGCACCCAAGTACTGGTTAACCGCTGGAGCCTGCCCAGGAAAGGTGTTGTTAGGTAAACTGCCCGCCGGCGATATAGCCCAAAATGGTGCTGATGCAGGCGTAAAACCCGAAATATAACATAATTGATTAGTTTAAACATATTTTATTCGGATCAAATACATTTTTATACATTCGAACCGATATGGGTCGAGAAACAAGCTTAAAGCTTATATGAATCCCTTCCCATGATTGTTTGATTATCGGGGACTATTTACTAAAGTGTACGGATTGTTTGATTACCGGGACTATTAACTAAAGTGTACGGATTGTTTGATTACCGGGACTATTAACTAAAGTGTACGGATTGTTTGATTACCGGGACTATTAACTAAAGTGTACGGATTGTTTGATTACCGGGACTATTAACTAAAGTGTACGGATTGTTTGATTACCGGGACTATTAACTAAAGTGTACGGATTGTTTGATTACCGGGACTATTAACTAAAGTGTACGGATTGTTTGATTACGGGACTATTAACTAAAGTGTACGGATTGTTTGATTACCGGGACTATTAACTAAAGTGTACGGATTGTTTGATTACCGGGACTATTAACTAAAGTGTACGGATTGTTTGATTATCGGGACTATTAACTAAAGTGTACGGATTGTTTGATTACCGGGACTATTAACTAAAGTGTACGGATTGTTTGATTATCGGGGACTATTAACTAAAGTGTACGGATTGTTTGATTATCGGGGACTATTAACTAAAGTGTACGGATTGTTTGATTACCGGGACTATTTACTAAAGTGTACGGATTGTTTGATTACCGGGACTATTTATTAAAGTGTACGGATTGTTTGATTATCGGGTACTATTAACTAAAGTGTACGGATTGTTTGATTACCGGGGACTATTAACTAAAGTGTACGGATTGTTTGATTACCGGGACTATTTATTAAAGTGTACGGATTGTTTGATTACCGGGACTATTAACTAAAGTGTACGCACGGATTGTTTGATTACCGGGACTATTAACTAAAGTGTACGGATTGTTTGATTATCGGGGACTATTTATTAAAGTGTACGGATTGTTTGATTACCGGGACTATTAACTAAAGTGTACGGATTGTTTGATTATCGGGTACTATTAACTAAAGTGTACGGATTGTTTGATTACCGGGACTATTAACTAAAGTGTACGGATTGTTTGATTACCGGGGACTATTAACTAAAGTGTACGGATTGTTTGATTATCGGGGACTATTAACTAAAGTGTACGGATTGTTTGATTACCGGGACTATTAACTAAAGTGTACGGATTGTTTGATTATCGGGGACTATTAACTAAAGTGTACGGATTGTTTGATTATCGGGGACTATTAACTAAAGTGTACGGATTGTTTGATTACCGGGACTATTTACTAAAGTGTACGGATTGTTTGATTACCGGGACTATTTATTAAAGTGTACGGATTGTTTGATTATCGGGTACTATTAACTAAAGTGTACGGATTGTTTGATTACCGGGGACTATTAACTAAAGTGTACGGATTGTTTGATTACCGGGACTATTTATTAAAGTGTACGGATTGTTTGATTACCGGGACTATTAACTAAAGTGTACGCACGGATTGTTTGATTACCGGGACTATTAACTAAAGTGTACGGATTGTTTGATTATCGGGGACTATTTATTAAAGTGTACGGATTGTTTGATTACCGGGACTATTAACTAAAGTGTACGGATTGTTTGATTATCGGGTACTATTAACTAAAGTGTACGGATTGTTTGATTACCGGGACTATTAACTAAAGTGTACGGATTGTTTGATTACCGGGGACTATTAACTAAAGTGTACGGATTGTTTGATTACCGGGACTATTAACTAAAGTGTACGGATTGTTTGATTACCGGGACTATTAACTAAAGTGTACGGATTGTTTGATTATCGGGTACTATTTACTAAAGTGTACGGATTGTTTGATTATCGGGGACTATTAACTAAAGTGTACGCACGGATTGTTTGATTATCGGGGACTATTAACTAAAGTGTACGCACGGATTGTTTGATTACCGGGACTATTAACTAAAGTGTACGGATTGTTTGATTACCGGGACTATTAACTAAAGTGTACGGATTGTTTGATTACCGGGACTATTAACTAAAGTGTACGGATTGTTTGATTACCGGGACTATTAACTAAAGTGTACGGATTGTTTGATTACCGGGGACTATTAACTAAAGTGTACGGATTGTTTGATTATCAGGGACTATTTACTAAAGTGTACGGATTGTTTGATTACCGGGACTATTAACTAAAGTGTACGGATTGTTTGATTATCGGGGACTATTTACTAAAGTGTACGGATTGTTTGATTACCGGGACTATTTACTAAAGTGTACGGATTGTTTGATTACCGGGGACTATTAACTAAAGTGTACGGATTGTTTGATTACCGGGACTATTAACTAAAGTGTACGGATTGTTTGATTACCGGGACTATTAACTAAAGTGTACGGATTGTTTGATTACCGGGACTATTAACTAAAGTGTACGGATTGTTTGATTACTGGGACTATTAACTAAAGTGTACGGATTGTTTGATTACCGGGACTATTAACTAAAGTGTACGCACGGATTGTTTGATTATCGGGGACTATTTATTAAAGTGTACGGATGCACCTTACTGATTTACTTTAGATGTTAATACGGTAAATGCCCTCACACATTAATCTAATGTTAAGGGGTCAGCGTGGCCGAGTGGTTATGGTATTGGACTTGTAGGTTTGAATCCCATTGTGGTGTTGGATTCTCTCAAGTAAGGAAGCTATTCAGTTGGCTTGCGGTCAGCCTATGGCTGAAATACCTCTAGGAGTGGCACGCAGGGTCTTCCTCCACCAATAAAAGCTGTGATAGCGCAGTGGATGCGATGCGCGCATTCACTTCATGTGCGAAATGTCCGGAGTTTGAGTCCCGCTGGAGCCGTAACAGTTACGATTGTGCACTTTGGCAAGGCATTTAAATTCCACGTTGCCTCTTCTCTCTCCCTCGTGGCGATTGATTCCATCAGGAATGCGGTCTCGAGAGTGATTAATTAATATAAGTTGAAATAACTTGTTTCACTGGATAATCGTTATATGATCCTTGTTGTTTTATGTACATTACAGATGATCAAACATTGGGAACATTTTCTACCGGAAGCCAAGGCGATTGCATGAGAGTGGTTTAATTGTGTGATACATTACTCATTATATCATCTGTTATTTGTGTACACAACATGCAAGTAAATTATTTCTTCATTAGGTTTTTAAGCTCATTTTACCACTCGTCTTATACATGTATATTGTATATGGAAAACACAAAAATAACGACACCATAAAAACTGTGCACTTTTTATATGGAGCATTATTTTCTTCATTAGAAATTTTTCCGAACTATGGATTTTATTTATTTATAATTTAATTATTCACACATTACCCAATATTTAAGCGCGTAGATGTCCAAATTTGCCTCTATTTGTTTCTAAAAGGATATAAATTTTACCTCTAAGGCAAGTGCAGTTTCTTTTTGATGTCAGTATATTCATATATGGGGTAAAGCCAAACACAGTAAATTTTCAATTAGGAAATTTAAGCCAATAGTGATCGTAGCAAGTAAAATGGTATAACATTTTAATTTCTTTAACACCACTACAGACCTAAATAGGCTTACAAAAAGTGTAGATCCAGATGAGCCAGCTCATGTTGAGCCGTCTCATCTGCATTTTTTGCTAGTTTATTATTCTGAGAGTAATTAGACAAAATTACCCATTTTGATGAATGAACTGGTCGAAATGTAATTTTCTTTTTGGTCTAAAAATATCATGTCAGTTACTTGGTGTTGAATGGGTTAATTCCTCTTGGATTCCATCGTTTTGCACAATTTTATGGCTTGAACCCCATGCATGATGCATCGCGATGTAATTATTAGGAATCATGTCATCATCGTAGTTGGGTTTTCCCACTGTCGGCCGCAGTTTTCCCGCTGTCGGTCGCCAATTGGGACAGAGGAAACCGTGGATATTGTGCAAATACTAATTTTTCTTTTATTCATGATCAAGTTTTCTCAGTGGTTGCATATACTGTATATTTGTAAGAATGTTCTAATTGTGGTCGAGTGCCACCACCGAGACTACTTAAGGGCCTGTATGGTCGTATAGACTTCAAATCACTTGCCCCTCACTACTGTAGGTTCGTATCCTGCTCAGTCAAGTGTGGAAGCTATCCAGGTAGGTCGGTGGTTCTTCCCGTGCCTGCAGGGAGAGTGGCCATATGACCCTAAGCTGTCATATGTGAAATGAGGCTCCACGTAGGGGCGGTAAATATGAATAAATGTCGATACAAAATATATTTGGCCAAAAATCATTGTAAAAGAAAGATTTGTGCAAGATACCTTATAACCAAACTATTAATTTCGGTGAACACTCGACGAAATTAAAATCCAATCTTACACTAAGTCAATATTATCCTCTAAATTTTCTACACAGGGAGTTTGTTGAGAAGTGCAATATTTCGAATTAGAATTTGTGTAGCAAAGTTTTCCTTGAAGATGTTACACATGTTAAAAGTTGTCGGGTGTCATTACAATTTTGTGCCGCTTTTTAATCCATCGAAGGTTCGAGCATCGAAGGTTCGAGCCCCGCTCAGGCCGTGTCTCATTTATATGAATAAGTTGGCAGTTTCTTACGGAGGTTGGTGCACCCAAGTACTGGTTAACCGCTGGAGCCTGCCCAGGAAAGGTGTTGTTAGGCAACTGCCCGCCGGCGATATAGCCCAAAATGGTGCTGATGCAGGCGTAAACCCGAAATATAAAATTAATCCATCGAAGGCCGAGTGGTTGTCGACTTCAAATCACTTGTAGGTTCGGATTCTTTACGCGAGGAGATATCCAGATGGCTTGTGGAAGGTCGGTGGATCTACCCAGGGTCCGTCCATGCTCGGATGGGAACCCACTGTCTTCTTCCTCCACAAATTATAGCTGGTGGTTCTGCCGGCCGTGCTGCCTGCATTACAAATATGAGCTTGAGAGTCGTATGGGCATCCCAAGCATGGCTCTTCTTATGATATCCCATCACTAGCGCAGCATATACAGCCAGCGCATCACTAGCGCAGCATATACAGCCAGCGCATCACTAGCACAGCATATACAGCCACCTCATCACTAGCGCAGCATATACAGCCAGCTCATCGCTAGAGCAGCATATACAGCCAGCTCATCACTAGCGCAGCATATACAGCCAGCTCATCACTAGCGCAGCATATACAGCCAGCTCATCACTAGCGCAGCATATACAGCCAGCTCATCGCTAGTGCAGCATATACAGCCAGCTCATCGCTAGCACAGCATATACAGCCAGCGCAGCATATACAGCCAGCTCATCGCTAGCGCAGCATATACAGCCAGCGATGAGCTAGCGCAGCATATACAGCCAGCTCATCGCTAGCGCAGCATATACAGCCAGCTCATCGCTAGCGCAGCATATACAGCCAGAAGGGCAGTTGTTTATATATGGTAATTAAATTTTCTATTTTTATGATTGGTTCAATCGTGAACCCAAAAACAAATGTCATATACCCTATACAACTGTGTCCCGTATCATTGTTTGTATGTTTTTGTATGACGAGAAGTGCTGTTTAATAAAGTTATGGGATCAAATTTATAATTGTTATGATAAAACTTATTGTACGCTTTGTATTAAAGTAGAAAAAATGTGTGTTTTTGTTTGTTACAATCGGACCACAATCTGTGCTAAATTAGAGCATATCAGTTTAGAATCGAACCTCTCTTCACAGTACAGTCTACTGTACCAGTTTTATAATGGAAGTAGGGAAAGACGGTAAGGTAGGGAAAGAAGGGTAGGTATGTAGGGAAATAAGGTAAGGTAGGTAGGGAGAGATGGTAAGGTAGGTATGGAAAGAAGGTAATGTGTGTAGGTAGAGAAAGAAGGTACGGTAGGTAGGGAGAGATGGTAAGGTAGAGAAAGGTTAACGTAGTTATGGAAAGAAGGTAGGTAGGTAGGGAAAGAAGGTAATGTTGGTAGGTAGGTAGGGAAAGATTAGGTATGTAGGCAGAGATGGTAAGGTAGGGAGAGAAAGAAGGTAACGTAGGTAGGTAGGGAAAGAAGGTAAGGTAGGTAGGGAAAGATGGTAAGGTAGAAAGAAGGTATGGTACAGTCGATAGGTAGAGAAAGAAGGAAAGGTAGGTAGGTAGGGAAAGAGGGTAAGGTAGGGAAAGAAGGTAGGTAGGGAGAGATGGTACGGTATGTAGGTAGGTTAAGAAGGTAAGGTACGTAGGTAGGGAAAGAAGCTAAGGTAGATAGGGAAAGAAGAGGTAGGAGAAAAGGTACGGTAGGTAGAGAAAGAAGGTATGGTATGTAGGTAGGGAAAGAAGGTAAGGTAGGGAAAGAAGGTACGATATGTAGGTAGGGAAAGAAGATAAGGTAGATAGGGACAGAAGAGGTAAGGTAGGTAGGGAAAGAAGGTAAGGTAGGTAGGGAAAGAAGGTACGGTATGTAGGTAGGGAAAGAATGTAAGGTAGGTAGGTAGAGACAGAAGGTAAGGTAGAGAAAGCAGGTAGGTAGGGGGAAAGGTAAGGTAAGGTAGGTAGGGAGAGATGGTAAGGTAGGGAAAGAAGGTAAGGTAGGTAGGTAAAGCTGGTAATATAGAGAAAGAAGTTAAGGTAGGGAGAGATGGTAAGGTATGTAGGTAGGGAGAGATGGTAAGGTAGGGAAAGAAGGTATGATAGGTAGGTAGGGAAATAAGGTATGGTATGTAGGTAGGGAAAGAATGTAAGGTAGAGAAAGCAGGTAGGTAGGGGGAAGGTAAGGTATGTAGGGAGAGATGGTAAGGTAGGGAGGAAGAGATGGTAAGTAGAGAAAGAAGGTATGGTAGGTAGGTAGGGAAAGAAGGTAAGGTATATAGGGAAAGGTAAGGTAGATAGGGAAAGGTAAGGTAGGTAGGTAGGTAGGTAGGGAAAGAAGGTAGGGTAGGTAGGAATAGATGGTAAGTAGAGAAAGAAGGTACGGTAGGTAGGTAGAGAAAGAAGGTAGGTAGGTAGGAGGAAAACAAGGTAAGGTAGAGAAAGAAGGTACGGTAGGTAGGTAGGGAGAGATGGTACGGTATGTAGGTAGGTTACGAAGGTACGGTAGGGAAAGAAGAGGTAGGGAAAGAAGGTACGATATGTAGGTAGGTTAGGTAGGTAGAGAAAGAAGGTAGGGTAGGGTAGGGTAGGTAGGGGGAAAGGTAAGTAGGGAGAGAAAGAAGGTACGGTAGGTAGGGAGTGTTGGTAAGGTAGGTAGGTAGGTAGGGAAAGATGGTAATGTAGAGAAAGAAGTTAAGGTAGGGAAAGATGGTACGGTAGGTAGGAAAGCATGGTAAGGTAGTCGGAGAATCACTCTCTCTCAGTCAGTACCACTCACTCTCAGTCAGTCAGTATCTCAGTCAGCCACTCTCTCTCAGTCAATCTCTCCCAACCAGTCACACTCTCTCAGTCAGTCACACTCGCTCAGCCAGTCAGTCACTCTCGCTAAGCCAGTCAGTCTCTCTCTCAGTAAGTCAGTCACACTCTCAGTCTCTCTCATCTGTATACGTATTTTATATCAAGAATAATGAGTTGGATACATCCTAGACGAGTACACGTATTTTATATATGTTATGGTTCTACATGGATATAATGTGTCAGCTGTACTGCCTCGCTGTATAGTGTATCTCAGACAGAATGTGTCAGCTGTACTGCCTCGCTGTATAGTGTATCTCAGACAGAATGCGTCAGCTGTACTGCCTCGCTGTATAGTGTATCTCAGACAGAATGCGTCGGCTGTACTGCCTCGCTGTATAGTGTATCTCAGACAGAATGCGTCAGCTGTACTGCCTCGCTGTATAGTGTATCTCAGACATAATGCGTCAGCTGTACTGTATAGTGTATCTCAGACATAATGCGTCAGCTGTACTGCCTCGCTGTATAGTGTATCTCAGACAGAATGTGTCAGCTGTACTGCCTCGCTGTATAGTGTATCTCAGACAGAATGTGTCAGCTGTACTGCCTCGCTGTATAGTGTATCTCAGACAGAATGTGTCAGCTGTACTGCCTCGCTGTATAGTGTATCTCAGACATAATGTGTCAGCTGTACTGCCTCGCTGTATAGTGTATCTCAGACATAATGTGTCGGCTGTACTGCCTCGCTGTATAGTGTATCTCAGACAGAATGTGTCAGCTGTACTGCCTCGCTGTATAGTGTATCTCAGACAGAATGCGTCAGATGTACTGCCTCGCTGTATAGTGTATCTCAGACAGAATGTGTCAGCTGTACTGCCTCGCTGTATAGTGTATCTCAGACAGAATGCGTCAGCTGTACTACCTCGCTGTATAGTGTATCTCAGACAGAATGTGTCAGCTGTACTGCTCGCTGTATAGTGTATCTCAGACAGAATGTGTCAGCTGTACTGCCTCGCTGTATAGTGTATCTCAGACAGAATGTGTCAGCTGTACTGCCTCGCTGTATAGTGTATCTCAGACAGAATGTGTCAGCTGTACTGCCTCGCTGTATAGTGTATCTCAGACAGAATGTGTCAGCTGTACTGCCTCGCTGTATAGTGTATCTCAGACAGAATGTGTCAGCTGTACTGCCTCGCTGTATAGTGTATCTCAGACAGAATGTGTCAGCTGTACTGCCTCGCTGTATAGTGTATCTCAGACAGAATGTGTCAGCTGTACTGCCTCGCTGTATAGTGTATCTCAGACAGAATGTGTCAGCTGTACTGCCTCGCTGTATAGTGTATCTCAGACAGAATGTGTCAGCTGTACTGCCTCGCTGTATAGTGTATCTCAGACAGAATGTGTCAGCTGTACTGCCTCGCTGTATAGTGTATCTCAGACAGAGATGTCATTTCGTTCATCTGTGATTTGCTGCTTGACGATTGCAGCCTCTGATACAGCTTCTACAACACCGCATGAATCCTTCTGAAGCAGAAGAGATAGGCACACTAACGCTGCAAGTGCGTGTTCAATAGCAACGAGTGATATAATGAAGACAGACAGGCCATACTCATGCACAATGACGCCATTCGGGGGGGTAAGTTTTGCCTACATACTTGGAATACATTTGGAAATGAAACATTTGCATTTTAGCTTTAACATACACGATATTAAGTTGAACACAACATGTATATTTAGTCACAACTAGTTTAATGCAGCACTATATCGTAATAAAGGACGTGTTTTGGTAAAATATAAATACTGTGTTTACAAAAATCGAAATAGTCGCTCAGAAACGATAAAAATCCAATAAATATACACCGTCGTATACGCGAAGTGTTTATCAACAGACGAAATGTAAACACGCACAGCGCGCATGCGTGAAACAACAGCGGGTGGAGAAAACAACGCAAAAAAACACTTTACTAATTGAACATAATTATATAAGTATAATGTAAGAAGGTGCACCAGCATTGCTACCCATACGTAAACTTTGAATTTTTCAAATATCTTTTATTTCATAAGATATAGGGCTGCTTTAATAATTATAAGATACCATTAATTCGAACTAACTCGTGTACGGAAATATATCGTATTATTAGAGGTCGTTTTCAAGAAACGAACCGGTTGGATCAACAATTAAATATACAAAGAGCAAGAGGTATCGACATGCTATCTCGCGTAACAAGAAAGAAGAAACAAGTTTAGACTGTGCTCTGTCAGTATTAGATGACGAACGTTTAATTCTATCCGTAGACACAGACGGATCTGTAGCCCAGTGGTAAAACGCTGGACTGGTAATCCAGGGATCGCAGGTTCGATCCCCCGTCTGACCCTAATAAAATTAACAGTCTTTCAGATGGGACGTTAAACCGAGGTCTCGTGTCGGTTCTTTACACCGTGCACGTAAAAGAACCAGAGGAGACTCTGGAATGGGTCTCTGTCTGTATCATTGCACTATCCTCCACAAATCTAAAATGACTAATCTCTTCAGGAGGCGTCGCTCATATGGGCAACCGGTAGCGACGATAAATAAACGTAAAACACACTCTATCCGTAGAGAGAACGTAAACTATATATTGACATCATTACCCAGAAAGCGTCATTTTTTTAACACTAAACTGACCTGTATGCAAGTTTAGAATTATTAAATTTGATAGGTGAAAATTGTTTGCATTTCATATATTTGCAAGAAATGAAGAAGAGTACTTTTGGGACGAAAAATATAATATATTTCTTTCATTATTTCCCTGATATTTTCACAGTGCTCTATAATTAGTTGTTCGTTGCCATGTAATATAATCAATAAGAAACTACCATGACAACTTTGAGCAATATGTGACAAGAATTTACAACACAAATACATACAAATTCTCTTTTTATCCAAGAACCGTCATCCAATTGGAACCTGTTACCACTTGCCGCACATGAAGCAATAACAGTTGATGACTTTAAAGCACTCACCCCTGTTTCTGCCCTCCCAACCATGATCTAAAGCATTCATTCTATGTATAAAATCTTAAACAAGCACTGTAGTATATTTGTCTGTGGACATTCACTTATTTGTTATTTGTTAATTAATCATTGTAAATATCATCTCAAAATTCACCAGCGACGACACATAATCCTCAATATTGAGGGAGTGCCGAAATCACCAAGAAGAAGAAGAAACATTAAATTTTTAAAAAGTGCCTCGGCAACCAATCTAATTTTGTTATACATTTCTGCCCGTGAGTAATTTTTATCCCAATTTCCAAAATGCCTGATTTTTAACATTAAACTTGTCATTCTGTATGATATAAAATAATAAAATGCTTGTCATTAACAAAATTCTCAGAACACGATGGGAACTCGATATATATATGGGTTTACAAATTAGTGTGTTTATTTTTTTCGGCCGATTTCAATGCCGACTTTCATTATGTGATGCTTGTCAAGTAATAGTATCAATAACAAATTCGAGCCATATGCAAACAGTATATACAACACAAATTAAGTTTTTATGAAGTCACTAACACTGCCCCGTCCAATGTCAATGTTATTATATTTTTGAAGCAAAGAGGCTACGATTAAAATTACTGCATCGGCCATGACAATGCGCTAGTCATGCATTGCGGTATACTCGGCCCTGATAGTCTAGATAACACGTTTCCGAACATCAACACAAAACTGTGGAACAGTGGACAAGGACATATCTATTCAGTACTCCGAAATCGACAACATTCGCAAGAAATGCCGTCTGCAGTACTCGTGCCACTATAACTCTAAAGCTGTACTTGGTGACACTATAACTCTAAAGCTGTACTTGGTGCCACTATAACTCTAAAGCTGTACTTGGTGCCACTATAACTCTAAAGCTGCACTTGATGCCACTATAACACTAAAGCTGTACTTGGTTCCACTATAACTCTAAAGCTGTACTTGGTGACACTATAACTCTAAAGCTGTACTTGGTGCCACTATAACTCTAAAGCTGTACTTGGTGCCACTATAACTCTAAAGCTGCACTTGATGCCACTATAACACTAAAGCTGTACTTGGTTCCACTATAACTCTAAAGCTGTACTTGGTGACACTATAACTCTAAAGCTGTACTTGGTGCCACTATAACTCTAAAGCTGTACTTGGTGCCACTATAACTCTAAAGCTGCACTTGATGCCACTATAACACTAAAGCTGTACTTGGTGACACTATAACTCTAAAGCTGTACTTGGTGCCACTATAACTCTAAAGCTGTACTTGATGCCACTATAACTCTAAAGCTGTACTTGGTCCACTATTAAAGCTGTACTACTAACTCTAAAGCTGTACTTGGTACCACTATAACTCTAAAGCTGTACTTGGTGCCACTATTACTCTAAAGCTGTACTTGGTGCCACTATAACTCTAACGCTCTACTTGGTGCCACTATAACTCTAAAGCTGTACTTGGTGCCACTATAACTCTAAAGCTGTACTTGGTGCCACTATAACTCTAAAGCTGTACTCGTGCCACTATAACTCTAAAGCTGTACGTGGTGCCACTATAATTTTAAAGCTGTACTTGGTGCCACTATAACTCTAAAGCTGTACTTGGTACCACTATAACTCTAAAGCTGTACTTGGTGCCACTATAACTCTAAAGCTGTACTTGATGCCACTATAACTCTAAAGCTGTACTTGGTGCCACTATAACTCTAAAGCTGTACTTGGTGCCACTATAACTCTAAAGCTGTACTTGATGCCACTATAACTCTAAAGCTGTACTTGGTACCACTATAACTCTAAAGCTGTACTTGATGCCACTATAACACTAAAGCTGTACTTGGTGCCACTATAACTCTAAAGCTGTACTTGGTGCCACTATAACTCTAAAGCTGTACTTGATGCCACTATAACTCTAAAGCTGTACATGGTGCCACTATAACACTAAAGCTATACGTGGTGCCACTATAACTCTAAAGCTGTACTTGGTGCCACTATAACTCTAAAGCTGTACTTGGTACCACTATAACTCTAAAGCTGTACTTGGTGCCACTATAACTCTAAAGCTGTACTTGGTGCCACTATAACTCTAAAGCTGTACTTGGTGCCACTATAACTCTAAAGCTGTACTTGGTGCCACTATAACTCTAAAGCCGTACTTGGTGCCACTATAACTCTAAAGCTGTACTCGTGCCACTATAACTCTAACGCTCTACTTGGTGCCACTATAACTCTAAAGCTGTACTTGGTGCCACTATAACTCTAAAGCTGTACTTGGTGCCACTATAACTCTAAAGCTGTACTCGTGCCACTATAACTCTAAAGCTGTACGTGGTGCCACTATAATTTTAAAGCTGTACTTGGTGCCACTATAACTCTAAAGCTGTACTTGGTACCACTATAACTCTAAAGCTGTACTTGGTGCCACTATCATTCTCAAGCTGTACTTGGTGCCACTATAACTCTAAAGCTGTACTTGATGCCACTATAACTCTAAAGCTGTACTTGGTGCCACTATAACTCTAAAGCTGTACTTGATGCCACTATAAGCTGTACTTGGTGCCACTATAACTCTAAAGCTGTACTTGGTGCCACTATAACTCTAAAGCTGTACTTGGTGCCACTATAACTCTAAAGCTGTACTTGGTGCCACTATAACTCTAAAGCTGTACTTGGTGCCACTATAACTCTAAAGCTGTACTTGGTGCCACTATAACTCTAAAGCTGTACTTGGTGCCACTATAACTCTAAAGCTGTACTTGGTGCCACTATAACTCTAAAGCTGTACTTGGTGCCACTATAACTCTAAAGCTGTACTGGTGCCACTATAATCTAAAGCTGTACTTGGTGCCACTATAACTCTAAAGCTGTACTTGGTGCCTTTCTAAAGCTGTACTTGGTGCCACTATAACTCTAAAGCGTGGTGCCACTATAACTCTAAAGCTGTACTTGGTGCCACTATAACTCTAAAGCTGTACTTGGTACCACTATAACTCTAAAGCTGTACTTGGTGCCACTATAACTCTAAAGCTGTACTTGATACCACTATAACTCTAAAGCTGTACTTGGTGCCACTATAATTCTAAAGCTGTACTTGGTGCCACTATAACTCTAAAGCTGTACTTGGTGCCACTATATTCTAAAGCTGTACTTGGTGCCACTATATCTAAAGCTGTACTTGGTGCCACTATAACTCTAAAGCTGTACTTGGTTCCACTATAACTCTAAAGCTGTACGTGGTGCCACTATAATTCTAAAGCTGTACTTGGTGCCACTATAACTCTAAAGCTGTACTTGGGCCACTATAACTCTAAAGCTGTACTTGGTGCCACTATAACTCTAAAGCTGTACTTGGTGCCACTATAACTCTAAAGCTGTACTTGGTGCCACTATAACTCTAAAGCTGTACTTGGTGCCACTATAACTCTAAAGCTGTACTTGGTGCCACTATATTTTGTGCCACTATAACTCTAAAGCTGTACTTGGTGCCACTATAATTCTAAAGCTGTACTGTGCCACTATAACTCTAAAGCTGTACTTGGTGCCACTATATCTCAAGCTTTGTTTCTCTAAAGCTGTACTGGTGCCACTATAATCTAAAGCTGTACTTGGTGCCACTATAACTCTAAAGCTGTACTTGGTGCCTTGTGTACTGGTGCCACTATTGTTACTGGTGCCACTATAACTCTAAAGCTGTACTTGGTTTGTTTTGTTTTTGTGTTGTTTTTCTGTACTTGGTGCCACTATAACTCTAAAGCCGTACTTGGTGCCACTATAACTCTAAAGCTGTACTTGGTGCCACTATAATTCTAAAGCTGTACTCGTGCCACTATAACTCTAAAGCTGTACTTGGTGCCACTATATCTCTAAAGCTGTACTTGGTTCCACTATAACTCTAAAGCTGTACGTGGTGCCACTATAATTCTAAAGCTGTACTTGGTGCCACTATAACTCTAAAGCTGTACTTGGTTCCACTATAACTCTAAAGCTGTACGTGGTGCCACTATAATTCTAAAGCTGTACTTGGTGCCACTATAACTCTAAAGCTGTACTTGGTGCCACTATAATTCTAAAGCTGTACTCGTGCCACTATAACTCTAAAGCTGTACTTGGTGCCACTATATCTCTAAAGCTGTACTTGGTTCCACTATAACTCTAAAGCTGTACGTGGTGCCACTATAATTCTAAAGCTGTACTTGGTGCCACTATAACTCTAAAGCTGTACTTGGTTCCACTATAACTCTAAAGCTGTACGTGGTGCCACTATAATTCTAAAGCTGTACTTGGTGCCACTATAACTCTAAAGCTGTACTTGGTGCCACTATAATTCTAAAGCTGTACTCGTGCCACTATAACTCTAAAGCTGTACTTGGTGCCACTATATCTCTAAAGCTGTACTTGGTTCCACTATAACTCTAAAGCTGTACTTGGTTCCACTATAACTCTAAAGCTGTACTTGGCGCCACTATATCTCTAAAGCTGTACGTGGTGCCACTATAACACTAAAGCTGTACTTGGTGCCACTATAACTCTAAAGCTGTACTTGGTACCACTATAACTCTAAAGCTGTACTTGGCGCCACTATATCTCTAAAGCTGTACTTGATACCACTATAACTCTAAAGCTGTACTTGGTGCCACTATCATTCTAAAGCTGTACTTGGTGCCACTATCATTCTAAAGCTGTACTTGGTGCCACTATAACTCTAAAGCTGTACTCGTGCCACTATAACTCTAAAGCTGTACTTGATGCCACCATAACTCTAAAGCTGTACTTGATGCCACTATAACTCTAAAGCTGTACTTGGTGCCACTATTACTCTAAAGCTGTACTTGGTGCCACTATAACTCTAAAGCTGTACTTGGTGCCACTATTACTCTAAAGCCGTACTTGGTGCCACTATAACTCTAAAGCTGTACTTGGTGCCACTATAACTCTAAAGCTGTACTTGGTGCCACTATAACTCTAAAGCTGTACTTGGTGCCACTATAACTCTAAAGCTGTACTTGATGCCACTATAACTATAAAGCTGTACTTGATGCCACTATTACTATAAAGCTGTACTTGGTGCCACTATAACTCTAAAGCTGTACTTGGTGCCACTATAACTATAAAGCTGTACTTGGTGCCACTATAACTCTAAAGCTGTACTTGGTGCCACTATAACTCTAAAGCCGTACTTGGTGCCACTATAACTCTAAAGCTGTACGTGGTGCCACTATCATTCTAAAGCTGTACTTGGTGCCACTATAACTCTAAAGCTGTACTTGGTGCCACTATAACTCTAAAGCTGTACTTGGTGCCACTATCATTCTAAAGCTGTACTTGGTGCCACTATAACTCTAAAGCTGTACTTGGTGCCACTATCATTCTAAAGCTGTACTTGGTACCACTATAACTCTAAAGCTGTACGTGGTGCCACTATAATTCTAAAGCTGTACTTGGTGCCACTATAACTCTAAAGCTGTACTTGGTGCCACTATAACTCTAAAGCTGTACTTGGTGCCACTATAACTCTAAAGCCGTACTTGGTGCCACTATAACTCTAAAGCTGTACTTGGTGCCACTATAATTCTAAAGCTGTACTCGTGCCACTATAACTCTAAAGCTGTACTTGGTGCCACTATATCTCTAAAGCTGTACTTGGTTCCACTATAACTCTAAAGCTGTACGTGGTGCCACTATAATTCTAAAGCTGTACTTGGTGCCACTATAACACTAAAGCTGTACTTGGTGCCACTATAACTCTAAAGCTGTACTTGGCGCCACTATATCTCTAAAGCTGTACGTGGTGCCACTATAACACTAAAGCTGTACTTGGTGCCACTATAACTCTAAAGCTGTACTTGGTACCACTATAACTCTAAAGCTGTACTTGGCGCCACTATATCTCTAAAGCTGTACTTGATACCACTATAACTCTAAAGCTGTACTTGATGCCACCATAACTCTAAAGCTGTACTTGATGCCACTATAACTCTAAAGCTGTACTTGGTGCCACTATTACTCTAAAGCTGTACTTGGTGCCACTATAACTCTAAAGCTGTAATTGATGCCACTATTACTCTAAAGCTGTACTTGGCGCCACTATAACTCTAAAGCTGTACTTGGTGCCACTATAACACTAAAGCTATACGTGGTGCCACTATAACTCTAAAGCTGTAATTGATGCCACTATTACTCTAAAGCTGTACTTGGCGCCACTATAACTCTAAAGCTGTACTTGGTGCCACTATAACACTAAAGCTATACGTGGCGCCACTATAACTCTAAAGCTGTACTTGGTGCCACTATAACACTAAAGCTATACGTGGTGCCACTATAACTCTAAAGCTGTAATTGATGCCACTATTACTCTAAAGCTGTACTTGGCGCCACTATAACTCTAAAGCTGTACTTGGTGCCACTATAACACTAAAGCTATACGTGGTGCCACTATAACTCTAAAGCTGTACTTGATGCCACTATAACTCTAAAGCTGTACTTGGTGCCACTATAACTCTAAAGCTGTACTTGGTGCCACTATAACTCTAAAGCTGTACTTGGTGCCACTATAACTCTAAAGCTGTACTTGGCGCCACTATATCTCTAAAGCTGTACTTGATACCACTATAACTCTAAAGCTGTACTTGGTGCCACTATCATTTTAAAGCTGTACTTGGTGCCACTATCATTCTAAAGCTGTACTTGGTGCCACTATTACTCTAAGGCTGTACTTGGTGCCACTATAACTCTAAAGCTGTACTTGGTTCCACTATAACTCTAAAGCTGTACTTGGTGCCACTATATCTCTAAAGCTGTACTTGGTGCCACTATAACTCTAAAGCTGTACTTGGTGCCACTATAACTCTAAAGCTGTAATTGATGCCACTATAACTCTAAAGCTGTACTTGGTGCCACTATAACTCTAAAGCTGTACTTGATGCCACTATAACTCTAACGCTGTACTTGGTTCCTTCAAGCTGTTTTATGGAAGCAGGAATACCCGTGTAACTCTGGCTAACAGGCTCAACCTTTATCCGGTATTAGCCAAGGACAGGGTTTCGATGTGGAAGACTCGCGTTTAAAGAACACTTACCGTGCACACATGCTTCTCGGTATGCTTCACGCCACAGACTCCACACCGAGTGTACGTACAGCGTTGCACTACTCTACTCCAAGCGGCTGATTGATCCAATGCCGGAATGTGTAGCAGTGTCAGAGATATAGCATCATTGATTCTGCTGAAAACATATAATATACCTCATCTAAGCAGATACGCAAGATAAACAAATTAACAATGCATACATTTGTACAATGCCATACAGTTGGTCACGAGGAATTTGTTCATGCTCACATTTTGCAAAGTCATTTATTCATGCCATATCAGGCTGTACTGTACATATGTAAATATATGCTTTTAAACATGTGTGCTCACACGCATACCGGATAAATAAATAACAGGAATTTAAACAATCAGAGTTTCGCCATTCAAGAATGTTCGAAGCATTACACTTGTCCATGCCGCTGTCGCTCAGCGTTTACATGTTAGGCTCTAAATCCACATTACAACACAGGTGATGAGAGAGACATGGAGGTCTGACAGAATTGGTAATCTAAATCCATTTGCAAGATCAGCTGATGTACAAGTGCACATAATACATGTCTGTTGAATTTGAGTCCGCTGTGTGTTTCTGGTTTCTGAACAACTTTTACAACCCTTTCTTGTCAATCTATCTGGAATTTAAGCTCTATTCGGTTTATAATGGACCATTGCACTCCGGTATAGCCATTATCAACAGATAGTAGACAGTTCTGTAGACGACACAATGTCGGTGACATGAACCAAGATTTCATTATAGGCTGTAATACAACAAATAAAGTGCCTATTAAATATATAGTAAAAATATACAGTCTGTTCATTTATATTTCCAATCTTTCATTTCTTCTGATACCACATCCATGCACTGTGAAGAGGTATTCAAATCAACCTGAAAAACAGCAAACTTATTACAAATGCAATGGAAAGCATTGACACTGTGTGTGTTTTTACGTTTATTTATCGTCGCTACCGGTTGCCGATATGAGCGACGCCTCCTGAAGAGATTAGTTATTTCAGATTTTTGGAGGATAGTGCAATGATACAGACACAGACCCATTCCAGAATCTCCTCTGGTTCTTTTACGTGCACGGTGTAAAGCACCGACACTAGACCTCGGTTTAATGTCCCATCTGAAAGACTGTTAATTTTATTAGGGTCAGACGGGGGATCGAACCTGCGATCCCTGGATTACCAGTCCAGCGTGTTACCACTGGACTACATATCCGCATTGACACTGGTTACCTGTGAATGACGTCACTGTATTTACAACTGTATTCTTCCGACAATATTACAATATACCCCACCTTCAGTTTGCAACTGCCGGACTTCTAGTCCGACGTATTCATTAGACTAAGAATAATACAAGGAATTCCCGTTGACAGTTAAAATAATGTTGTTCATTTAGTGTGGCGTCCGTGGTCCAATGGTAGAGCGTCGGATTTGGAATCGAACGGTTCCGGGTTCGATACTCACTCAGTCAGACCACATATGTAGTGTCATTGAGCAAGGCACCTCACACACACTGCTTAATACTGGTTAACCGCTATGGTCGGCTAAGCATGCCCATGAAAACATGTATAGGTCCAATTCATGCATACATTGTATTCGTGTATATAGCCTACATATGTTTGTATGACGACAGTCCCAAGGGCATTTTAGTGGAATGAAATGGGTTTCGTCGTGTTTTACGATATATATCAGCTCATTGATCCTCAAATCTATGTAATATTTTGGTATATGCAAATAATCGTTCGACTGATCTCCCCTTATCTATCGTGATCGTAAAAGCTTTACAAAGCGGGGTAACTGCACCGGCCTTGTCACGTCAACCATACGAAATATGCATTCGGACGACGATTGCTACTATTTGCAAGAGTTGAATAAAACATTGAGTACGGCGATTGGTCATGTCCTGGTCTATAACCGAATAGAGAAATTGTAGAATTAAGTTGCATGTGTTATCAACAATATCTATTATTACCAGTAACTCTTGAAAACTCCAAAATATACAGCTAGTTCTAAATTGACAGCATTTGTGTAGGCCCGTACGTGACGTGTAGCATGCTTTCGCATGTGTAAACTACACACGTATTATATCATGTTGTATCTGTGCACGCAGCAGGACATATATAACAAACATGTGTTTGACTTGTTTCTCAGGTTCTGTTACAGTTAGCGCGGCGACCTATATTTCCGCCGAGAAAACAAGACGCCATTTTGGAATGAAACAACTGTTTCACCAATACAAATCAACGGACCAATCAAATTGCAGATTTCTCTTATGGTGCGTTTTGATTGGACGGAGAAACAAGCCGTCTGCGCTATCAAAGTAAACGAGACGAATAAGTTATAACAGAGGTCATGAATAATCTTTTCTACAGTCTATAAAACTTGTATTTGATATCAAACCAAGAAAGGTTTTACGTGTGAAAGAAATAAACACAATATCGAATCAATTCCGGAGTTGTTTTATTCTATATTTCCGAGGCAGCAGACGCGGATACAGAGACATTGATGAATGTCACCATGTCTATGAAAATTGCACTTGAATTTGATTATTATGGTAATTGATATATTCCGGCGAATAACGTACATAACAGAACCGGATTCATTACGTTCTTGGTGAAACCAAACACAGCCACATGCTATATACTATAATGTCATCAATATGTACGTCTAGTAACACAGCCACATGCTATATAATATAATGTCATCAATATGTACGTCTATTAACACAGCCACATGCTATATAATATAATGTCATCAATATGTACGTCTAGTAACACAGCCACATGCTATATAATATAATGTCATCAATATGTACGTCTAGTAACACAGCCACATGCTATATAATATAATGTCATCAATATGTACGTCTAGTAACACAGCCACATGCTATATAATATAATGTCATCAATATGTACGTCTAGTAACACAGCCACATGCTATATAATATAATGTCATCAATATGTACGTCTAGTAACACAGCCACATGCTATATAATATAATGTCATCAATATGTACGTCTAGTAACACAGCCACATGCTATATAATATAATGTCATCAATATGTACGTCTAGTAACATTGCCAATTCCATTGCATGTGAAGTCCAGTCAACATAGTGATTGGTATTTTGTACTGTCCATTCCAGTCAAGATAGTGATTGGTATTTTGTACTGTCCATTCCAGTCAAGATAGTGATTGGTATTTTGTACTGTCCATTCCAGTCAACATAGTGATTGGTATTTTGTACTGTCCATTCCAGTCAACATAGTGATTGGTAGTTTGTATTGTCCATTCCAGTCAACATAGTGATTGATATTTTGTATTGTCCATTCCAGTCAACATAGTGATAGGTATTTTGTATTGTCCATTCCAGTCAACATAGTGATTGGTATTTTGTATTGTCCATTCCAGTCAACATAGTGATTGGTAGTTTGTATTGTCCATTCCCGTCAACATAGCGATTGGTAGTTTGTATTGTCCATTCCCGTCAACATAGCGATTGGTAGTTTGTATTGTCCATTCCCGTCAACATAGCGATTGGTAGTTTGTATTGTCCATTCCCGTCAACATAGCGATTGGTAGTTTGTATTGTCCATTCCCGTCAACATAGCGATTGGTAGTTTGTATTGTCCATTCCCGTCAACATAGCGATTGGTAGTTTGTATTGTCCATTCCCGTCAACATAGCGATTGGTAGTTTGTATTGTCCATTCCCGTCAACATAGCGATTGGTAGTTTGTATTGTCCATTCCCGTCAACATAGCGATTGGTAGTTTGTATTGTCCATTCCCGTCAACATAGCGATTGGTAGTTTGTATTGTCCATTCCCGTCAACATAGCGATTGGTAGTTTGTATTGTCCATTCCCGTCAACATAGCGATTGGTAGTTTGTATTGTCCATTCCCGTCAACATAGTGATTGGTAGTTTGCGTTGTCCATTCCAGTCAAAGTGGGGATATGTATTTCCATTGTTCCTTCAATAAAACGGAATTTCGAATTGTTATGTTATATTTCGGGTTTTACGCCTGCATCAGCACCATTTTGGGCTATATCGCCGGCGGGCAGTTTACCTAACAATACCTTTCCTGGGCAGGCTCCAGCGGTTAACCAGTGCACCAACCACCGTAAGAAAATGCCAACTTTTTCATATAAATGAGACACGGTCTGAGCGGGGCTCGAACCCGTGACCATCAGTGATGATAGGTTACAGTGGTATACAAGTTAGCGACCTTAACCACTCAACAACGGAGGCAGACATATTTCGAATTATCCGGCTTGCCTCGTCTAGCTTTTCATCGGCTATTCCATGCAATACAAGTGTATTTAATTTCCGAATACAGATTACTGAAAATTTGTAATATCCATTGCAACAAACTACGCTGTACATTGTCCATTTCCGCAAATGACATATAGTGTATTTCCGGCGTCATTATATTATACGATATCTTATTTTTCTCAATGAAATATGTAATGAATATGGTGTAAAGGAGCAAGACACGCAGAGAAAATATGAAATACCAATCCTTAGAATAGAGTTCCCTGTCCATTGCAATAAAACTGACGTATTGACATATCGTAGTCTGTCCACTATTATGATATATTGTCACTTCTGTCCATTGCGAATGGGATATGGGCGGGGCTTTGTTCACATTCAACCAATGCGGCTTTTCCTTTTCTGATTTCTTGTCGGTTTTTCCAAGCATGTTCAAATAGCTTCATGACGTCTTACAAGTGCATACTTGGTATTGACGTCTTACATGTGCATACTTAGCATTGACGTCTTACATGTGCATACTTAGCATTGACGTCTTACATGTGCATGATTGGTATTGACGTCTTACATGTGCATGCTTGGTATTGACGTCTTACAAGTGCATGCTTGGTATTGACGTCTTACATGTGCATGCTTGGTATTGACGTCTTACATGTGCATGCTTGGTATTGACGTCTTACATGTGCATACTTGGCATTGACGTCTTACATGTGCATGCTTGGTATTGACGTCTTACATGTGCATGCTTGGTATTGACGTCTTACATGTGCATGCTTGGTATTGACGTCTTACAAGTGCATACTTGGTATTGACGTCTTACATGTGCATACTTAGTATTGACGTATTACATGTGCATGCTTGGTATTGACGTCTTGCATGTGCATACTTAGTATTGACGTCTTACATGTGTATGCTTAGCATTGACGTCTTACATGTGCATACTTAGCATTGACGTCTTACATGTGCATGCTTGGTATTGACGTCTTACATGTGCATGCTTGGTATTGACGTCTTACACGTGCATACTTAGCATTGACGTCTTACATGTGCATACTTAGCATTGACGTCTTACATGTGCATACTTAGTATTGACGTCTTACATGTGCATGCTTAGCATTGACGTCTTACATGTGCATGCTTAGCATTGACGTCTTACATGTGCATGCTTAGCATTGACGTCTTACAAGTGCATACTTGGCATTGACGTCTTACATGTGCATGCTTAGCATTGACGTCTTACATGTGCATGCTTAGTATTGACGTCTTACATATGCATGCTTAGTATTGACGTCTTACATGTGCATACTTGGTATTGACGTCTTACATGTGCATACTTGGTATTGACGTCTTACATGTGCATACGTGGTATTGACGTCTTACATGTGCATACTTGGCATTGACGTCTTACATGTGCATACGTGGTATTGACGTCTTACATGTGCATACTTGGCATTGACGTCTTACATGTGCATACGTGGTATTGACGTCTTACATGTGCATACTTGGCATTGACGTCTTACATGTGCATACTTGGCATTGACGTCTTACATGTGCATGCTTAGTATTGACGTCTTACATATGCATATTTGGCATTGACGTCTTACATGTGCATACTTAGCATTGTACAGACAACGACACTTTTCACTGTCCAACATTGCACTGTCCAGCATTGTACTGTCCAACATTGCAAAGAGATATTCAATTCATTGTCAGACCTAAGCGCTATATTGGCTATTGCCAGACTATAGCGCTTTATTCTTTACGCTGCCAGAAAATGACGCCTTGCATTGACCATTGCCAGACAATAGTGCTTTATTCTGTACGCTGCCAGAAAACGACGCCTTGCTGTACCCATCCATTGCCAGACAATGACACTTGGCTGTACACATCCATTACCAGACAATGACACCTTGCTGTACCCATCCATTGTCAGATAATGACACTTTGTTGTACCCATCCATTGTCAGACAATGGCACTTTGCTGTACCCATCCATTGTCAGACAATGGCACTTTGCTGTACCCATCCATTGCCAGACAATGGCACTTTGCTGTACCCATCCATTGTCAGACAATGGCACTTTGCTGTACCCATCCATTGTCAGACAATGGCACTTTGCTGTACACATCCATTGCCAGACAATGACACTTTGCTGTACCCACCCATTGCCAGACAATGACACTTTGCTGTACCCATCCATTGCCAGACAATGGCACTTTGCTGTACCCATCCATTGTCAGACAATGGCACTTTGCTGTACACATCCATTGCCAGACAATGACACTTTGCTGTACCCACCCATTGCCAGACAATGACACTTTGCTGTACCCACCCATTGCCAGACAATGACACTTTGCTGTACCCATCCACTGTCAGACAATGACACTTTGCTGTACCCACCCATTGCCAGACAATGACACTTTGCTGTACCCATCCAGTGTCAGACAATAACACTTTGCTGTACCCATCCATTACCAGACAATGACACTGTGTTGTACCCATCCATTGCCAGACAATGACACTTTAATGTACCCATCCATTGTCAGACAATAACACTTTGCTGTACCCATCCATTGCCAGACAATGACACTTTAATGTACCCATCCATTGTCAGACAATAACACTTTGCTGTACCCACCCATTGCCAGACAATGACATATATTTTTCATTGTCAGACGATGACGCTTTATATTTTCCATTGTCAGACAATGATGTTGATAATATGTTCTGCTTATTGCCAGACAGTAGCATTTCTGCCCTTTCCATTGCCAGACTAAATACTTGTTGATTTGTCCATTACCGGTTGTACATCGATAGCAAATGAGCCTGCGTTTCCCATTGCCAGCTCTGTACCGTACAATTCAAATATCATTTATCGGCGTGCCCTTCAAATCAATAATGAATTCAGCGGATGTGTGTGTGTCTATGTTTAATTATCGTCGCTACCGTAGCGGTTGCCCATATGAGCGACGCCTCCTGAAGTGATATTTGGAGGATAGTGCAATGATACTGACAGACCCATTCCAGAATCTTCTCTGGTTCTATTACGTGCACGGTGTAAAGCACCGACACGAGACCTCGGTTTAAAGTCCCACCTGAAAACTGTTAATTTCATTCGGGTCAGACGGGGGATCGAACCTGTGATCCCTGGATCGAACATTTCGTAACTATATTTTGCTACACGTCTTAGTAGATTATTATTTGCTATTAATATGATGCAGTCACAGACGGACACATGTTTTCGCGTTCACAATCACAAAACTAAAAAACATTTTTTAAGAACACTATGATGCACACACTATAGGCTTGACACTATACATACAATTTGTTTAGGCCATTCCAAGAAAGTTTAACACCCCATTAATATCCAGACTATATACTGAAATACAACTATATCGCAAATGTAAACAAACCGCGTGCTACACATTCAACAGCCGTGTGTGTGTTTTACGTTTATTTATCGTCGCTACCGGTTGCCCATATGAGCGACGCCTCCTGAAGAGATTAGTCATTTTAGATTTTGGAGGATAGTGCAATGATACAGACAGAGACCCATTCCAGAGTCTCCTCTGGTTCTTTTACGTGCACGGTGTAAAGCACCGACACGAGACCTCGGTTTAACGTCCCATCTGAAAGACTGTTAATTTTATTAGGGTCAGACGGGGGATCGAACCTGCGATCCCTGGATTACCAGTCCAACGTGTTACCACTGGACTACAGTAATATGCATATGTAATATGTTTTAGTTATCCGCAGCAATCATTTGTCTATCAAACGATGGTGGTCTGGACGTCTACCTTCGCCTGTTTACCCTCCAAATTTGGCTAGAACGTGTGGCCCGACCCGTTTGCCTTTATTTAAAGCGGAATTACATCGGTGAAAACGCAAATTTCTACAGAACATATTTCCCTATTATATTGTATAAATGTTTTCTGAATATTTGCCCGAGTATTTCAACTAATAAACTAACATCGTATACGACATTTGTTGACCTAACAAACTAATGTAAACAAGGTCAACATCGATGCGTAATGCAATTAGTGTATCCTGAATAACGCGATTTATGGTACAGATTTACCGTTATATCTCACTAGTTGTGCATGTGCATATTTATTTTTAGACTAATACCATTTAGCATATCTCTAAACGACAGTATCAATCGTGTGATATAGACAAACATCAATTCAGGAGCGTAGCTGACAGTTATATGAAATCCTACTTTAACGTGTTTATATACCACAAAACAATGTTTATGCATAGAAAGCTAGATTTCGAATTAATTCGAAAGAATTTGTATTAGCAATGCTATTTATACGTAAATATGCATTTTTGGGGCATTTTGCAATGTAATGTCGCTTTAATGTGTCATGTTTTGTATTCACAGTCATGTATATGTAAAACGATTCGAGCAATATAATATGATTAAACTAAATCTCCAAATTTTGAAAATATAAACAAATTTCAGCGATTTCGCATCTTGGCCATCCAACTATCAGCGTTTAGACATAACATTATGGCTAAACACTCACTCGAATATAGTATGTAATAATACCGTATTGGATTTCATATACATGTATATACAGCTTCTAAGACTAACGTACTCTGCTATGTTTCTTAACATGCTATGCTGTACCATCTTGGTCCACGGCCTCCGTGGCCGATTGGTTAATGCCGTTGACTTCAAATCACTTGACCCTCACCTCTGCGGATTCGAATCCCAATAGGAGAAAGCCAATCAGCGGAGTGTGGAAGGTCGGTGGTTCTACTCGGGTGCCCGTCCGTGCCTGAAATACTGCTCTAAGGAATCCCCGGGTTCTTCCTCCGCAAAGAGAGCTGGCGAACCGCCAATATCACATAACCTATGCTGTTGGGGGCGACCTTAGACCCAAAAATAAACAAACAATATCCATCTTAGCGTTGAATATAAAAGACAAACTGAAAAACCAACACCGCAGATGTGATTTGTGTATCAATTACATTTTACTGCACGTTAAATATGTGACATTTGGATAAGATGAATGGATTTCATGACACGCTGGATTGTTGTAAATTCACGTTGACAAATATAAACCATGGTGCGGTTTCACAGTGGGAGGGGACGGCGCCACCCCCACCCCACCCACCCCCTCAACTAGGAAGTTACCTACAGTGTTACGTGAAGAGTCGATAATAACTTGGGTAGTGGTACTATTTCGAAATTAATTAGAAAATGACATTTTCGGTTACATAAACGTTTCACGAAGCGCGACCTGACCTGGCAAAATGACAAACACTATCTTATGCCCGCTCTAATAAGAAATCCTGGATACGGCCCTGTATGTCAATAGTATGTATACATGTCCTAGCACCATTAGCCTGGGAACAGACGTTGATATATTTTGCCGGGCCAGTCATATAAATATATTTTTTAACACAGAGACCATTAATTAATTGGGCCGTATTGAGTTTCTTATAATAATGTCTGTCATTGTGCCGGAAGTAATCGAGTGAAACACCGGCAGACTAGAATCGAGGCTATACCGTTGGTGCACACAGGTGATATGCTAATAATTAGTATTCATGAACACGTTGATAGGTAATGGGTGGCGGGGGTGGACAGTGGCTGGGGTGAGGGTAAAGGGGGGTGTTGGTTTGGATATGACGCTGTGGCGGTGAAGGTAGCATATTTCTGGAATGCGTGTTAAAAACATTGCTAAAACAGCTCATTAAGTTTAACGGCAAGATGTGAACATTGTTGAAATATTTGTTGTCATAAAGACTACGTATTGACCTAGCCCATCAATGTAGATGTAAAATATATAATCAGGTGTGTTCCAACATTGTTTGCAGGTACACGCCAACCAGCTACGCCCATGGGTTATGAACTCGAACACCACATCTTATGGTAGGGCAACTGGTATAGTTCGTGTCCGTGCTGTAGCTCAGTCATGCATGGGTGAATTTTCAAATAACTACGCACACAAATGCCCCCCCCCCGCCCCACCCCACCCCCACAGCAACATGACGTGTGCCGTCCAAGAACCGTGACCCGATCTCAAAGGTCAAGGTCATACTTTAGATGGTAACGGTCAACTATTGGTATAATAGATCGCGTCCGTTCTGTAACTTTGTCATGGATATTTTCGCCATATGAACAGGGTGTGTCGCGTCCATACTTCAAGGTCACGCTTAGAGGTTGAAGGTCACGCGTTTCTATCAATATTTCAGGCACGGACTGCCTACATGGGTAGAACCACAACCCGTCCACAAGCCAGCTATATAGCTTCCTCACATGAAATAATCCGACACCCACAGTGGGAATCGAACCTACAGCGGTGATGGGCAAGTGTTGTGACGTCAATGACCTTATCCACTCGACCACGGAGGCACCATCCCCCTATCTGAGAAGACATAAGTGTGATACGGTATTCTTGCCTAGCTTGCCCATGTAATATGTCGTAATTTCGTCTTACAATAATGACTCTAGAACTATAGTCTTACTGTGCATGATAACAATTTATTGGAACGTTAAACACCGAGATTCTGAGGAGTTTCTTGGAAATAATACAGCAGATAAAGATAGGCATATCACGCGATCCAATCTATCAAGTAGAGCTGCGCGTTGTTTATCGTAGCTGATACAGGCAACATAATACTCGCAACACGGAAACACACTTATATCTCATCACTGCACGGAGATAGCGTTATATCCACGTGCATCATACAATTTCCTCTTTATTCTGTCGGATATATTATTCATATGTAATGAGCATAATTATCTGCATGTAACGACTTAATTGACGACTTTCACGATGTATATAACGACATTCACGATGTAAACGACGATTTCCGCTATATAAATGACGACTTCTACGATATCAATGACGACTACCACGATATAAATGAAGACTTATGTTGTATAAATGACGAATTTCGCTATGTAAATGACGACTTCCTCGACTTAAATTACAACTTCCGCGGTGCAAACGAAAATGTCCACGATATAAATGACGAATTCCGCAAGAAGACATCAGTGTCCACAAGCACTCGCAACCAACATGTCAGCGGGCGAGTAATTCTGCTGAATATGTATATGTGTTTGTGATGTTGAATGAAAGTATTGCCATTCTTCATATTGTATGTGTTAATGGCCATAGCAGTACCGTAGCCAGAGGCAATTTAGGGGGTCCGGGGGCATGTGCCCCCTTCAAATTGTTGGGGTATAGAAGCGAGTTCCTGCGTTTTCTGATTTAATGAGTTTAGACGTATAATTATGTACTGACCTTTCATCTCTCTAGCAATCATCATTTTATACACCAAAGGTATATTTTTGGCATTTTATTTATTTAATTTTTCAATTTTAAATTTGTTGCTTTGGACATTTTAACCGAGGCTGCTGCCTCAGTGTGGCTACGGGCCTGTATATGCAAATTGCATTTTGCTGATTATGCCAATAAACTTCAAATTGAATCGAAATTATACGAGTTTGTATGGACATTGATTCTATGCATTTAATTATTTTAGGAATAATTTTTAATTGAAAAAGAAAACAGAAAAAACTGCCTTTGTGCGTGAATAATAACAACTACGGTAGTTCGTCATTGGGCAACCAGTTGTGGCATTCTATAAGGAATCCCTGAATGTAATAACTATTTCCTCAATGCGAAGTGTATACATTATCGTCTACGCAATTTCCAGGAAACTTCTCCAATTATGCGGGGCTCAGTGCACTTGTCTTGGACACGTCTCCTATAGTACGTATCTATTTGAGTGTCTACATTTGCAATACATGTACATATTGTAATTGACATGTCTTACTCTGTATTCGAGTACCACGTGGTACAAAATGTAATAAAAATATTATATTATGAAAATCCGCTTTTCATGTTACGTCTAGCTGCCATCCTGGTTGCCACGACAATGGTGCATGAGTAATGGTCTTTTAGCAATAGTTTCCATAGATAACTAGAATGAATGTGTATGTGACCATGTATTAAAGATGCAATAATGAAAGTTTTTTCGTTGTTGTTGTTGTTGTTGTTTCTTTTAACACAAGTTTATGTAACGTCGCTACCGGTTGCTCATTGAGTGATGGGCAGTTTACCTAACAACACCTTTCCTGGGCAGGTTAACCTGTACTTGGTACACCCACCTCCGTAAGAAACAGCCAACCTGTTCATATAAAGGTCTGAGCGAGGCTCGACCCAGTGACCATCAATCATGATAGATTACAGTGGTCAGCGAAAGACAGCGACCTTAACCACTCGACCATGGAGGCGGGCTATCATGAAGATGAATCATGTCATTAGTTGCTGAACATCATCACATGGTACACAATGATGATAACCAATTAACAACCGTAATTATATATAACCAATTAACAACCGTAATTATCTATATATATTATATATTTCGGGTTTTACGCCTGCATCAGCACCATTTTGGGCTATATCGCCGGCGGGCAGTTTACTTAACAACACCTTTCCTGGGCAGGCTCCAGCGGTTAACCAGTACTTGGGTGCACCAACCTCCGTAAGAAACTGCCAACTTTTTCATATAAATGAGACACGGCCTGAGCGGGGCTCGAACCCGTGACCATCAGTGATGATAGGTTACAGTGGTATACAAGTCAGCGACCTTAACCACTCGACCACGGAGGCGGACTCGTAATTATCTTAATTATAAAACAATATCTCAAATCGAGTTCAATCGATCTGATAGGTTGATTCATAGATATAGACTCTGATTACATAATTAGAAAAGCTCAGACGGATCTGTAGTCCCGTGGTAACACGCTGGACTGGTAATCCAGGGATCGCAGGTTCGATCCCCCGTCTGACCCTAATAAAATTAACAGTCTTTCAGATGGGACGTTAAACCGAGGTCTCGTGTCGGTGCTTTACACCATGCACGTAAAAGAACCAGAGGAGACTCTGGAATGGGTCTCTGTCTGTATCATGCACTATCCTCCAAAATCTAAAATGACTAATATCTTCAGGAGGCGTCGCTCATATGGGCAACCGGTAGCGACGATATATAAATGTAAAACACACAATAGAAACGCTCTAACGTAAATTTTAGAGTTTGAGAGAGAGAGAGAACGCGGATAACCCGCAGGACATGACTTGCGTTCTTCTCAGCGAAATGCTGTGTATCTGTCTTCACTAAAGCGCTTTACAAGATTCGTCATTGGTTAATGATTTATTCAGACGCCGCTGACGTTTAATCGATGAGATTTTCCACATGGAAATCTCTTTTATGCGCCTGTGATTATTGTAAAGTCGATACGCCATCATTGGCAAGCATCAATCTGCTAAGTCCCCAGTAATACCCTACTTATACGTGTACGCATGTAATACTATATCATCCAGTATGCGACATACAGTGTGTCTTGTTTGGAGATCAAATATGATTTTATAGACTGGCTTCAATTTGCAAAATCAATGGATTGCAGATATTATATGTGAAACTTACATGATGATGAGACGAAACGTATTCTGTTTGCTCTCTGTAAATTAGATTTGCTATGTACCGCTGTTTAAACCCGTATTACTATATATATACCTCATGTTTGTATCATGTATGATGCACTGAGTGAATAAATTTGATTTGATTTGATTTGAAGAAGACGAAGGTTTTATTTGCAAATTGCAAATTTCACAAATATTGTACATGCATACAGCTGTGTGGTAAATATGGCGAGATCGCATGGTTTTTTGTTGTTCACACGCACGCACCACACACACAACTACACAGCACAACATGCCACACTACACCACACCACAACACACCACAATACACACCACAACATGCCACACTACACCACACCACACCACACCACAATACACACCACAACACACCACAATACACACCACAACATACCACACAACAACACACCACACCACAACACACCACAATACACAACACAACATACCACACCACAACACACCACACCACAACACAACACACCACAATACACACCACAACATACCACACCACAACACACCACACCACAACACACCACAACACACCAACACACCACACCACAACACACCACACCACAACACACCACAACCCACCACAATACACAACACAACATACCACACCATGCCACACTACACCACACCCACCACAATACACACCACACCACAATACACACCACACACATACACACCACAACACACAACATACCACACCACAACACATCACACCAGAACACACCACATACACACCACAATACACACCACAATACAACACACCACAACACCACAATACACACCACAACACACCACAACACACCACAACACACCACACCACAACACAACACAACACAATACACAACACACCACAACACACCACAATACACCCACAACACACCACACACACAACAACACAATACACACCACAATACACACCACAATACACACCACAAACAACCACACACAAACACAACACAATACACAACACACCAAACACACCACATACACACAACACCACAATACACACCACAACACACCACACCACAACACAACACAATACACAACACACCACAATACACATCACAGCACACCACAACACACCACAACACACCACACCACAACACAACACAATACACAACACACCACAACACAACACAACACACCACAATACACACCACCACACACACCACAACACACCACAATACACACCACAACATACCACACTACACCACACCACAAACACACCACAATACACACCACAACACTCCACAACACACCACAATACACACCCACACACACCACAAAACACCACAATACACACCACATCACACCACAACACACCACAATACACACCACAACATACCACAACATACCACACCACACTACACCACACTACACCACAATACACCACAACATACCACACCACACTACACCACAACACACCACAATACACAACACAACATGCCACACTACACCACACCATACCACAACATACCACACCACACTACACCACACCACACCACACCACAACATGCCACACTACACCACACCACAACACACCACAATACACAACACAACATACCACACACATACACCACAACCATACACCACAACATACCACACCACACTACACCACAACACACCACATACACACACAACATGCCACACTACACCACACCACAACACACCACACCATACCACACACACACATTCATGCTGGAAGCAAATCGACAATAATGGCATACAATATCTCTCAATGCCACATGATACAAAACGCGATGTAACGAAGCAATTATTTTACACATTCAGTTAATTTTGAGCTTAAACTTTATTTATTTTACAAGGATTGCGAAGCAAGTTTAAACAACTTATATTAATCACTCTCGTTGGCGCGGATGAAAGCGTAATATATATGTATTAGCAACAACAGCATTTACATTCCATTGCTCCATGTGTTGTCGTATTAACTCTTCACAATGGAACATGTGTGGTATCGAATATTGCATTATTTGTTGATTTTTGTGGTGGTGGGATGGTGGTGGTGATTGTGGTGGCGGTTGCGGTGGCTGGCGAAGAATGCGTTCTGGAGGTTTCCATAATGCTTACATCTTATATACCACCATTATTATCATCATTATTATTTATTTATTTGTTTTATTTTTTATATTTATTATTATTATTATTAATTTTATTATATTTATTATTATTGAGTTAAATGGGGTTAATTACATTATTACTATCACTGGGAAATAATAAATCATATTAAATAAATGTGTCATACCTGTGGTATAGACCATGCTGTTTTTTATGAAAAGTGGAAAGTGTTTATAAATTATGTTATGTTAAATTGACATGTGGTTTATGTAAGCTAGTCTGCTTGCAGTACTTTACTCAACCAACATGGTTTATTGTGCGGCATTCTAATACAATATTTTATCTTTACGGGCATGAGAAACTTCAAAAGAACTTAATTTTATTTATTACGGTACATCCATACAACGCAATCCATGCTATATGGCATCAGACAATATTACATCTATTTACATCTGAAATAAAATCACGAAGTAGGCAATCAAATATTAGCGTTGAACTAAGTGCTTATATCTATTACTGCCGAGATGTTACGATCATCGGCGTTATTGGAGTTTCCACAATGCTTACATCTTATATATATATATACATCGATATCATATATACATGTATGTGGCTTTGTGTCATCGTCATATATATGGCTTTATGTCGTCGTCATATATATGGCTTATGTCGGCGTCATATATGTGGCTTTATGTCGTCGTCATCATATATATGGCTTTATGTCGTCGTCATATATATATGGCTTTATGTCGTCGTCATATATATGGCTTTATGTCGTCGTCATCATATATATGGCTTTATGTCGGCGTCATCATATATATGGCTTTATGTCGTCGTCATATATATATGGTTTTATGTCGTCGTCATCATATATATGGTTTTATGTCGTCGTCATATATATCTGGCTTTATGTCGTCATCTTATATATATGGTTTTATGTCGTCACCATACATATATGGCTTTATGTCGTGTGTGTGTGTGTGTGTGTGTGTCGTGTGCGTGCGTGTGTGGCTGTGTGGCGTTGCGTGTGCGCGTGCGCGTGCGCGTGCGCGTGCGTGTGCGTGTGTGTGTGTGTGTGTTCCTTTAATGTCAAACCCCTCGCGGGGACTTAGACATGTTTTCCTGGGCAGGCTCAGCCGACCTAAGCGATTAACCAATACTAAGCAATGTGTGTGAGGTGCCTTGCTCAATGACACTACATACCGAATATCGAACCCGGGACCGTTCGATTCCAAATCCGACGCTCTACCACTGGACCACGGACGCCACACTGTTCGATATGACGCTCAATAAATAATCTATTGAGATGCATTAATTCACCATACATTTTCAAAGTCAAGTTTCTATTTCTAAACATCGTAGTTGGGCCAATATGTAATACAGTACAACAATAATGAGCGTGGGGACAGTAATAATAATAATAATAATAAAGACTTTATTTAACGAGAGTACTCATTTAACAAAAGTTAATCTACCATGAGGCCCTCAACATATATACAATCAAATGCAATCAAAAGATAGCACTATAAGTGAGAACTGCACGTGATTGTTTATTTTCAAAGTTGTTGTTTTGGGTCAATATTTAGCACATTTCAGAATGTATAGCCCCTTAACATACTCAAAATATATCTCGTGCTGATTATATTGTTCAATATTGTTAAATTCGTAATACTTGGAAGTCGTGATAGCGCCGTGGGTGCGTTCGTTTCAGGTGCGAAAGGTCTGGAGTTCGAGCCCCGTTGGAGCCGTTACGATTGTGCCCTTAGGCAAGGCATTTAAATTCCATGTTGCCTCCTCTCTCCCTCGTGGCGATGGATTCCATCAGGAATGAGGTCTGGGGAGTTATTAATATAAGTTGTAAGAACTTGTTTCGCAATCGAGCTAAAATAAAATTGTATTCACTATAATGTTTATACGTATCTTTCAATGTAAGCAGTAAGCATGTCGTTGCTCTCTGTTCGTCAGTCGTGTTGGTACTTTGCTGTGCAATGGTCATACTTTCTGCAGCACTGGTCTAGGGAGGTTGCCAAGCTGGGTCACCATTGTATCTCAGGTGTGACTGTAGCCTGGGAACAGGCGTCGATATATTTTGCCTGGTCAGTCAAATAAATATATTTTAACACCAAGACTATTAATTAGGCCAAATTGTCATTTGGCTAGAAGCTAAAAAGCGAAAAATCGACAGACTGGAACCCAGGCTAGTGTGACTGGACGAAAAGTGGCTTGTTGTGGTTGTGTAGCATGTGTCCATTGTACGGGTATCTTGTAGCGTCCCACATTCAAGCTTGTCCTCTATGCGTTTTATGTATGCATATTAACAGCTCCGAACTGCAATCCAACAGTCCCTAGTAGACCGCGGGCTTCAACACTATAACAGTATAACTGTAACCGGCTTCTCGGCCGGCCAGTCGCGAGTAACAGCTGAGTAAAAATCCCATTTTTTAAATTCACTGAATTTGGCATTCAACTATGATTTATGTTGTCCAGCTGTTCTGTCACGTTGTCCCTTGTAATTGAATTCGCTTTGCACTGGTTATAAAGTTTTGCTAAATAATACGTCTATAACAGTTACTGTATAATGGATTGACTGCGACACATCTAATGATAGGTTCACCCTGAGCAAACACTAAAACCTCGTGCATTTTACCACTTTATTCGATACCGTACGTGACTCATGTTCAACACACCATCGTCCCTGTATATGGTCAGTATAAACATACACGTCACGCTTGATCACATTAATAAATACATTTATTTATTGGCAGTGCAGATTGACCTGTTGCGCGCAGAGGTCACGCGCAGAGGTCACGCGAATATTCACAAGTTGAAAATGAGTACACTGGTGAGTAACTGTCAGTTTATTGTACTCAGTTTCAGGTACATAAACAATTGTTTCTATTCCTATTATACAACAGACGGATCTGTAGTCCAGTGGTAACACGCTGGACTGGTAATCCAGTGATCGCAGGTTCGATCCCCGGTCTGACCCTAATAAAATTAACAGTCTTTCAGATAGGACGTTAAACTGAGGTATCGTGTCGGTGCTGTACACCGTGCACGTAAAAGAACCAGAGTATACTCTGGAATGGGTCTCTGTCTGTAGCATTGCACTATCCTCCACAAATCTAAAATGACTAATCTCTTCAGGAGGCGTCGCTCATATGGGCAACCGGTAGCGACGATAAATAAAAGTAAAACACACGGGTCATACGGATATTAATAAGAACTATTATGTTACCTTCTAATGAGTGATAGCGTAGTGGTAGCGCCTTCGTTTCAGGTGTGAGGGGCCTGGAATTCACGCCCAGCTGTAGCCGTTACGAGAGTGCCCTTAGCCACTTACATTCCACATTGCCTCTTCTCTCTTACCTCGTGGCGATGGAGATTCCATTAGGAATGAGGTCTCGAGAGCGATTAATCTAACGTTGTAAAAACTTGTTTCGCAATCGATCACAATTAAATATATAAAAAAATTAATTTGCATAAAGTAACACCAATGTACTGTTGAGCATGTGTAACAGTCGTGCACGCGGTTTCGAGGACAAAAACACGCGTTTATTATTTAGATATGTACAAGGTACTTTAAATCGGATTTCATATTTTCGTATTTATATACCTAAGCAACCTGTATTGAATGCAATATCTGAAAATAATGAGACTGTTAATTATAATGTTTTATATCATTTATATATATAGTAGGTATTGTCAATAAGGTATATTGAAGTCGTGGAAGTCGTGATAGCGCAGTGGATGCGCGTTCACTTCAGGTGCGAAAGGTCCGGAGTTCGAGCCCCGCTGGAGCCGTTACGATTGTGCCCTTAGGCAAGGCATTTAAATTCCACGTTGCCTCTTCTTTCTCCCTCGTGGCGATGGATTCCATCAGGAATGAGGTCTCGAGAGTGATTTATATAAGTTGAAATAACTTGTTTCGCAATCGAGCTAAAATAAATTTGTATAAACTAAACTAATAAGGTATATAATTTTCTGATATTGACATAATTTTCACGTGAATGATTTTATGTATATATATGTTGTACAATGATGAACTTTAGTTCAAATTGGAAAATAAAATTTCTTCTTCTCTTCTCTATAATACTAGAATCAATAGTTGTGAAATCCGCGTCAAATAATCTGCCAATTTAAAAGCAACAAAGCCAGTGCGTTTCTCATTTATTCAATTATGTCATATTCAATTATGAAACAAGTTCTTAGTATAAGTGCTCTCGAGACCCCTTTCCTGATGGAATACATCGCCAAAAGGCAATGTGGATCATAGTGTAGTTGTCAAGTACACCATCACTGTGGTTCTGATGCGGTTTAAACTCACATCCCTCGGTTCCGAGGTGGAAACCGTATCCAGTTCACCGATAAGGACACACCACTATGGTTCTGGTGGGGTTTGAACTCACATCCCTCGGTTCCGAGGTGGACACCGTATCCATTTCACCGATAAGGACACACCACTATGGTTCTGGTGGGGTTCAAACTCACATCCCTCGGTTCCGAGGTGGAGACTGTGTGGACATGACAACTTTGGTTCTGGCTTCAATACAAGAAATCAGTTTACTAACTTACGTATAGATTTTCGATTACAAATCGCATAATTAAATAATTTCAAGTGATCGATAAAACAAATACATTAGAACTAATGACCACAATCGTCATATATGCCTACTGGTTTATTTGATTATCTCGAAGTAATTCATTCGAGGATCAGTTAATCAAAGTATTAAAGTTGATTTATCTTCGCTTGTGTAGGCTGTTCAATTATTTGTTTTTATTTTGTTTTTTTACGTTTATTTATCGTCGCTACCGGTTACCCATATGAGCGACGATTTCTGAAGAGATTAGTTATTTTTAGATTTTGGAGGATAGTGCATGATACAGACAGAGACCCATTCCAGAATCTCCTCTGGTTCTTTTACGTGCATGGTGTAAAGCACCGACACGAGACCTCGGTTTAACGTCCCATCTGAAAGACTGTTAATTTTATTAGGGTCAGACGGGGGATCGAACCTGCGATCCCTGGATTACCAGTCCAGCGTGGTACCACTGGACTACAGATCCGTCTGTAGGCTGTTCAGTAAATCTAACAACCGCTTTTATAAAAGAGTATCAATACAGTTTTGGATAGACATGCGCGCGCAGGTCTCTGAATAATACAATTATGTAGTTTTAACGTATCGTTAATTTGTTTATAGAAATAACTTCCCAAGCTAGCATGTGAGCTAGTGGTCATTAAAGAGGTGATGAAGTGGGAATTAAAGCGGTGAGCAAGTGGACATTAAAGCGGTGAGCAAGTGGGCATTAAAGCGGTGAGCAAGTGAACATTAATGTGGTGGGCAAGTGGGCAGTAAAGCGGAGAGCAAGTGGACATTAAAGCGGAGAGCAAGTGGGCATTAAAGCGGTGAGCAAGTGGGCATTAAAGCGGTGAGCAAGTGAACATTAATGTGGTGGGCAAGTGGGCAGTAAAGCGGAGAGCAAGTGGACATTAAAGCGGAGAGCAAGTGGGCAGTAAAGCGGAGAGCAAGTGGACATTAAACCGGTGAGCAAGTGAACATTAATGTGGTGGGCAAGTGGGCAGTAAAGCGGAGAGCAAGTGGACATTAAACCGGTGAGCAAGTGGGCAGTAAAGCGTTGAGCAAGTGGGCAGTAAAGCGGCGAGCAACTGGGCAGTAAAGCGTAGAGCAAGTGGGCATTAAAGCGGCGAGCAACTGGGCAGTAAAGCGTTGAGCAAGTGGGCAGTAAAGCGGCGAGCAACTGGGCATTAAAGCGGTGAGCAAGTGGGCATTAAACCGGTGAGCAATGGTGCATTAAAGCGGTGAGCAAGTGGGCATAAAAGCGGTGAGCAAGTGGACATTAAAGCGGAGAGCAAGTGGGCAATAAAGCGGTGAGCAAGTGGGCATAAAGCGGTGAGCAAGTGGACATTAAAGCGGAGAGCAAATGGGCATTAAGCGGTGATCAGTGGGCATTAAAGTGGTGAGCAGTGGGTATTAAAGCGGAGAGCAAGTGGGCATTAAAGCGAGAACAAGTGGGCATTAAAGCGGAGAGCAATGGGCATTAAAGCGGAGAGCAAGTGGGCATTAAGCGGTGAGCAAGTGGGCATTAAAGCGAGATCAGGTGGGCATTAACGCGGAGATCAAGTGGGCATTAAAGCGGAGAGCAAGTGGGCATTAAAGCGGTGAGCAAGTGGGCATTAAAGCGGAGAGCAATGGGCATTAAGCCGAGAACAAGTGGGCATTAAAGCGGAGAGCAAGTGGGCATTAAAGCGGAGAGCAAGTGGGCATTAAAGCGGTGAGCAATGGGACATTAAGCGGTGAGCACGTGGGCATTAAAGCGTGCAAGTGGGATTAAAGCGGTGAGCAAGTGGGCATTAAAGCGGTGAGCAGGTGGCATTAAAGCGGAAGCAAGTGGGCATTAAAGCGAGAGCAAGTGGGCATTAAAACGGAGAGCAAGTGGCATTAAGCGTAGAGCAAGTGGCATAAAGCGTAGAGCAAGTGGGCATTATAACGGAGAGCAAGTGGGCATTAAAGCGGTGAGCAAGTGGGCATTAAAGCGGAGAGCAAGTGGGCATTAAAGCGGAAAGCAAGTGGGCATTAAAGCGGAGAGCAAGTGGGCATTAAAGCGGAAAGCAAGTGGGCATTAAAGCGGAGAGCAAGTGGGCATTAAGGCGGTGAGCAGGTGGGCATTAAAGCGGTGAGCAAGTGGGCATTGAAGCGGTGAGCAGGTGGGCATTAAAGCGGTGAGCAGGTGGGCATTAAAGCGGTGAGCAAGTGGGCATTAAAGCGGAGAGCAACTGTGCATATTATGAGCGACATTAAAGCTGTGTACATGTTACATTAAAGTGTGCGAGTGGATATTAGACATATGAGAATGAATTCATAATTTTGCAATCTCACAGTATAAACCTAGAAAGCATGACCCATGATAAACGAGATGCGCTAATATGTTTGCTACATTTGCATAATTCAATTACGTAATGCTAAACATTGATATATTTCATATAAGTTTATATCACATCAAAAATAATATAAATCATTTGATATCGCCAGTGAAGTTGGACTTGTCCTTTTCATGAGTCATGTAAATATATTAATACGGCAATGTTTGTTGATTTCTTCCACGTGTTTTACGTTTATTTATCGTCGCTACCGGTTGCCCATATGAGCGACGCCTCCTGAAGAGATTAGTCATTTTAGATTTTTGGAGGATAGTGCAATAAGACAGAGGCCCATTCCAGAGTCTCCTCTGGTTCTTTTACGTGCACGGTGACACGAGACCTCGATTTAAAGTCCCATCTGAAAGACTGTTAAGTTTATTAGGGTCAGACGGGGGATCGAACCTGATTTCTTCCACTCAATGTCGGGTACATTTAAAACTTATAATGAAATAATACCATTGTCAATAACGTAATAATAATAATAATAATAAAGACTTTATTATACCAGAGAACTCATTTTAAAAACAATTAATTTACCATGAGGCCCTCAACATAATATACAAATCAAATGGTAGGACTATTATAGTCTATGAATGAATGGTGTTTTACGGCGCATCGACATCTAAGGTCATGTAGCGCGCATTATTATAGTCTATATGTGAAAACTGCACATTGGAATAAAATAGTAATGTTAAAGTTGAAAAGTAGAGACTCTATTTATTTATTTATATATGATATGCTATGCAATATGATGATATATGGAATTGTCTCTAACATAGTAGAAAATGGGGGTATGATACAGACAAGACAGTAAGTACAGACAGTTATATCCCAACCACCATGGACAGGTCATTGGTCCACCTATCGCAGATTCGATCCCCACAGTCGAGCCCTTGTCTAAAACACTAATAATAGTATTTTTAACAATATTTCAGATGGTCTATAAACCGCGGTATCATGTATTGGTGCTATACACCGGACATGTAAGGTAACCATGGATGTGTCTGGAATGGGAGCCTATTATGTACCTTACACTAACCGCATAGAAAAATAAAATGACATATATACCTCAGAAGGCGTCGTCACCCCGATTAACAAGGGGGTGTCGATAAATAAGCGAATAAAAAAAACCCGTTTTTTTTTTAGTTTACGTTTATTTATCGTCGCTACCGGTTGCCCATATGAGCGACGCCTCCTGAAGAGATTAGTTATTTTAGATGTTGGAGGATAGTGCATGATACAGACAGAGACCCATTCCAGAATCTCCTCTGGTTCTTTTACGTGCGATGTAAAGCACCGACACGAGACCTCGGTTTAACGTCCCATCTGAAAGACTGTTAATTTTATTAGGGTCAGACGGGGGATCGAACCTGCGATCCCTGGATTACCAGTCCAGCGTGTTACCACTGGACTACATATCCGTCTGTAAAAGTAAATCGTCATGATACAATCTTACACTTTGGACAATTATACCAACGTGTTAACATCACACAACACATATCAAAAACACCCTAACAATTTTCTTAAAAACAAACTCGATATTATTGAGAATGGATAATGACAACACTGCAACCAGCAAAAAAACCCGTAAACACATAATAGTATATTTATATAACCACATGACCTCGGTCTACTGGGCTAATGGTTTCCTGCCATGGTATTTAATGATATATTATTTACCATAATATTTAAACTAGATTACTGTAATCCACTCGCAAATTATATATAGATTAGTTTGGTCTACAATTAGGAAAGCCATTACGAAATGCTTAGAAATCGCATTACCGCACAAGATAAGATCAATTCGTGATCGTGTAATTTAACCCATTCAACACCAAGTAACTCACATGGACTGGTCCATGATATTCATAAACCAATAAATGAATCAGAAAATCACATTTGGACAAGTTCATTTATCAAAATGGGTAATTATGTCTAAAAATAGTCATATCACTGGCAAAAAGTGCAGATCCTGATGAGACGGCTCGTCACGAGCCGGCTCATCTGGATCTACACTTTTTGTAAGCCTATTTAGAGGTATGTGGTGTTGAAAGGGTTAAGAATCATGAAGTTATGGTGACAGTGCTGTCGTTGTTTTTGTTTTGTGGTCAAAATCTACCACATCCAGGAAGTCACAACCCCTTAATGTATATAGTAATGCATGATGACAAGATAGGATGGGCTGTGTGGTGTCCGTGGTCCAGTTGTATAGTCGGCTTTGTTACAAGGGGCGTACTCAGCGGAATCAAGCCTCACCGGTGAGCGCCCTACTTTTATATATATGTCCCCATCGAAAGCACGTGTAAGTGAGAAGGCAAATGTTGCTCATCCTTCGACACGGACAGTCACCCGGGTACACCCACCGACCGACCACACGCTAACTAGATAGCTTCCTCACGCGAATAAATTCGACCCCCACCTCCATGTGCTTCGAACCTACAGCGGTGATGGGCTATGCATTTAACTACTCGGCCAGAACAAGAAGCCATCATTAACATTTGACCACTTCCGGTATATAAGTACCAGCCTTACACAATACACTCGCCCACATGGTTCGCCGGAGGCGAGGGTAAATAAACTCAATCATCATCATCTTACACAATACGCTAAGAAGTACTGGTTACCCGCTGGAGCCTGTCCGCCGGGAAAGGTGTTGTTAGGTAAACTAAACTGTCCTTCGCTCAAATGTACAACCGGTAGCGACGATAAATAAACTTAAATTAAAAAAAAAATACACAATAACATTAGCACACACAAAACTGCCATTCAAACGACGAATTAATTAGTAAGTAAATAGAATAAATCATTCACTGCGGTACTGTTACCGGTGCACTGATCTCCAACTCTAATGTGGATCGTCCTAATATTATTCTGCTTTGAAACGAGCCGAATAATTACGCGTATGGCCGCCAGTATTTTATTCTAAACATTGCAAGTGTGCTTTATCGCGAACAAAAAGCGATATTGGATATTTTCTATTTCGTATTATAAGCCCGCAGTGTCCCTACAATAGTTCCCCGACATTTCATGCCAATAAATGCTTCTTATAAATATTTATAGGCGGACTGTATTTAGTTTTGCTGAAATAAATCAATGCAATACTTTAGACTGGTAATAAAATTTCTCATGGCTTTAATGGGCGAGGTTATTAAAGCGTCTCTGGCGAACCACAGTGAATACAGGGCTCGGTGGAGTATGAACACATCGAACATATACGAAATAATCACAGAAAGCACTGAATTTCATTTGTATACAAGTATAATTGAACGATTGATCATGAAAGGAGAGAGTCGGAACACGGTTTTCAATCTGTTTTTATCACAACAGATCAAGAAAATATGAGAAGCACCGAAGCATGTGAAGCTCTCATTGACGGGGGTCGTTAAAGAGCTATTTTCTCAGAGGCTGCCAACTGAGTGGGTATTGGAGAGAGTGCGCTAATAACCTCGGTGTGTGAGGAGTGAGAGCAGGTGCTTGAGCGCAGACTGTAGTGCGGTGTTATTATCATCACATATTTCGCTTATTATCCCGTCTGCACAGGATGTGGAAACTAAAATATGAGGGGAAGAAGAAAGAGAAATTATGTTTGTACGGACGGGGGGGGGGGGGTAACATCTTATTAATGAAATATGTTTCTGTTTTAACAAAATACCAGCAATGACATGCACGCACGCACGCACATGAACGCACGCGTGTTGTTTATTATTCAAGTATTTTTCTTCTTCAATTGGAAAAATACCAAGTATGGTCCGTATGCAATTCTATTTTAATAATAATAATAATAATACAGTCAAACCTAGTGGTTAGTGGTCACCTCTATTAAGCAGCCCACCTGTATTAAGCAGCCAGTTTTTATATTCCCATTATGTTGTTTTATTATATAGTTGGCCTCTATTAAGCAGCCACCTGTGGTAAGCAGCCTTTTCAGCCGAGATTCCATTGGCTGGCTGCCTAAGACAGGTTTGACTGTAATACTAATAAAGACTTCATTTAACAAAAGTTAATCTACCATGAGGCCCTCAACATATATGTAATCAAAAGATAAGTGAAAACTGCACATTGGAATTATATAGTAATGTAAAAGCTGAAAAGTAGAGAAACTATATTTAATATGATATGGAATATGATGACATGCAATTGTCTAGTAGAGTAGAAAAGGGAATGAGACAATTAATGACAATACATCTATATAACAATGTGCATATATATATATATATATATATATATATATATATGACAAATAGGGGTATCTTGAAAATAAGTATGAAATCAGCTTAAAGACAGCCTTTCACAGAATTTGGTAAACATTTTCGTGCTATCTTTTCAAAAGCACAATATACAAAGGTTATTGCTGTTGTTTGTAAATAGATATCCGTAATCGGGTGTAACATACACATAAGAATGTCGTCACAAAAACTAGTCCATTTCTGGGCAGATCTACAAACGTGTGCTTAAAACCTCGAGAAATGATTGTTGAAACCTGGAAATATTAGATGCAATCATGATGTGTATTCATTCATTCCTTAGAATTCCTTTGTGTGTGTAGTACATTCTACGAAACAAGCACTAATTAACTTTAAGCATTACTGTTCGTTATGGTGTATATTTACAACTCCGAACACACATGTCTTGCTAGCCTGGGAACAGGCGTCGATATATGTTGCCTGGTCAGGCAAATAAATATATTTTAACACCGATACTATTAATTGGGCCGTATTGAGTTTATGATAATATCAACGCCTGGGGAAACTCGACGGGTTTTCTGTGTACTTATTGATTATCATTAATCCTATTAATAGGTCTATTAGCTCGTGACTTAATTAATGACGTACTTGAATCGAAAGCGAGGCACTGCAATGTTGATAAAACTTTATAATTGGCCACCATTGTTTACGGGTCAATACCTTAGTTTTAATTACTATATTTTATCAATCACGAAATCATACAGTAATCAAGTGGATATCTGTAAGGAACTCCATGCCATATCGTGCCATATGTGCATGTGTGCTTGACATCGGATATTTCCGGAACATTAAATACCTGTATGTCGGGACATTCCGGAACAGTTGGTACATGTATGTCGGGTATTTCCGGAACACTAATTAATTAATATACTTCCTTCATGGCACAAAAAAAACATTTAATTTACTTAATATTATCGGACATGATACCAAACATAACATGTCTTCACAATGTTCACCATCCCCTCGCCCCCGCCCCCCCGGATAGGCCTACTTGTACGCATAGGCATACGAAACAATAAAGCAAGATAACGACTCTCGCCAACTTATAAGAAAAAGAAATATGTGACACGTAGTCAAATAACATAAATTCGGATTAGCCATTCCTTTCCATCAGTCTGTCGGGACATAGCTGTTTATCTGGGGAAACAGGCATGTGGTAAAGATGTAATGATGATACGAGAGAGGGGGGAAGTGCTGCCAAAATGACTGTAAAACGTATTAGATCTCCTGAGATAAAGAACGTGGGATATCTATAATAGAGGTGAAGTGGTAGATAATATACGGAAGCAACTCGAAACAATAACCACTTTGTAACGACCTCCGTTATACTTGGTGATTTCAATCCAAATAATGTGTTCATAATAATAATATTAGCTGTCCGATTAGCGCATTGGTTAAGGCGCTCGCTTCTCACCAATGCAACCTGGGTTCGATCCTCGGACCTGGAAGTATATGAGATGGTACGGTGGTCGCCAGATCGGACGGTGGGTTTTCTCCGGGTACTCCGGTTTCCTCCCACACGAATTATTACATTTACGATTTCATCCACGCTAACGAAAGTGGTAGTAAGTGAGAGTAATATAAGTTGTTAGAACTTGCTTCGCAATCGTTGTAAAATAAATAAAGTTTAAACTTTAATGCGTTTATTTGTCGTTGGATTAATAATAGATATGTAGGGAAATGTACATTTATTAGCAACGTGACAATACACTTGTGTGTTTTACCATTCAATTAGTGACAATAAGCGCATATACGTTTCCATCCGCGCCAATGAGTGTGATTCTCTAGACAATAGCCGTCGTCGAACAATTAACCTACTTATTCATATAATAGCATATTATCAGATTTACAGCAGGAAGCCGGATATAGGTCAAGCGTGTTATAGTAGCATTGTGTAGCTGGAAACATATACTTATATAAGATAGTACACGTGACACGCATACTAACATGATTATATATAGTATATATATAAAACATCTGTTAGAAATTTGGAGCTTCCGTTGTGAAATGGTTGTAAGTTCGAACCTAGCCAGAACCACCGCGGAGTCCTTGGTTTAAACATATTTATTCGTCATAATATACACACTATACATATACATAATTTACACAAATATATTTGTAATGACTAGTGGTTAAGTAACACTCTTAAGTCCGCGCTGTCTCTTCTCTCTTCCTCGTGGCGGTATATTCCAATCAGGAATGAGCTCTCGAGATCGTTTAACTTATTGCTTCCTCAATATTCAACTTAGTGCTACAAGAACGTGTTTGGTTTACGCGTAGTTTCATAGTTTATTGCTTCCTCAGTAATCATACAAATAACAGACAAAATATTTAGGTCATTAGTGCAAATAGGTCATTAGTGCAAATAACATAACTTGCTTTTTTGCTATTCAGTAATTATTGGTGGATTGCAAGATTGACACCATATATACATATATGTAAGACAGACCGCCTCCGTGGTCGAGTGGTTACCTATCATCTCTGATGGGCACGGGTTCGAGCCCCGCTCAGACCGTGTCTCATTTATATGAAAAAGTTGGCAGTTTCTTACGGTGGTTGGTGTACCAAGTACTGGTTAACCGCTGGAGCCTGCCCAGGAAAGGTGTTGTTAGGTAAACTGCCCGTCGCTCAAATGGGAAACCAATAGCGACGTTATATAAACTTAAATAAAAAAATATGTAAGACAGGTTTCACCGCATTGTGAAACAACCATTGTCATTCTTCAGACGACAATGGTTGGAAACGATGTGCCACATGGCCAGCTCTTTGTACAATATCTGTAGGCATGCGTGTAGCTAGAGAATCTAATTCACTTACGCCTATGAAATTCGATTTTATAATGTGCGTTTATTTAAAACTAGTGAAAATAAGTCGTAATTATAACAGCTGGATGCATTTTGCCCACGGACCAACCGGCTGTTAAATAATAGTTGTACAACGTTTGTATTACACTTGCTGTTTAGTGGAAACTACTCAATTGCGTTGATGCAATTTTATGAGAGACATGGTGGTGTTTCTATAACTCCCTAGACAGATAAAGTTCGATTTATCCCGAAATGTGTATTAGTAGTTTCAGTTGGAACCCTTTGTTTTTACTGTTGTTATCTAACCAGACGGTGCTGTAGGTTAAGTGTAATTTTATCAAAATCATGTTAATTAATTGATAACACATGTTCACAGTGAAGCATCGAATAAATATATCTGTCGAGATTTAATAATTTAATAATTATGAGATGATGAGAAAACGGATGAATGGAAATGGAGAGCATGTTGTGCAAAGGTAACAATGATAAAAAAAGTGAAGAAAGCAATTAAGAGAACCATACTACTTTCAGGAGTATTCACGGGCAGTAACTGATTAATGCCTCTCATTTGTCAACCATGCCAAGTCAACATACATATGCGGTAGAAGAGCTCAGTTTACATGACATTGTATCTCGTCCATTGCATTTCAGTTTGTAGGGGGGGAAAACTAAAGCACATGTAATCTTCGTAATGCGCATGCTTAAAACTGTCTTCAAATGAAGAAAAACGTGTACAGTGAAAGCTGTGTTAATGGAATCATAGAAAGTGGCTGCCTAGCACAGGTGGCCGATTAATATAGGTCAAATGTATCATATAACAAACAATTGGGAATCTGGAAACTGGCTTCTTATTACATGTTGGCTGATTAATGGAGGTGATCATTAACACAGGTTCCACTGTATACATATAATTACTACAATAAACTGATACTATACAATTAAACATGAATATAAGTATTAGTTATTGCAGCTTGTATCTTATTTCCTATGAAAGTTTGACTGATTACTGTTTCATTATGCTATTTCATGTTTTAATTTGTTGAGGGCCTCATGGTAGATTGACTTAATTGTTCAAATGAGTTCTCTCGTTAAATAAAGTCTTTATTATTATTATTGTTGCTGCTACTGCTACTACTACTACTACTACTACTACTACTACTACTAATACTACAACACGTGTAGCTATACATATATCGTCTGCTTTCCAGTTATGCAAAGTTTCTGAAATTTCTGCAGGTTCTCTCGTTAAATAAAGTCTTTATTATTATTATTGTTGCTATTGTTACTGCTACAAGTGTAGCTATACATATATCATCTGCTTTCCAGTTATGCAAAGTTTCTGAAATTTCTGTAGGTAAACATTTAATCCGTATGCCCCACAGAGTCATGGAAACGTAGCTTGGGTTCCAGTTTGTCCATATTTCCCTTTTTTACTTCTGGCAAAACGACATTATATGATATTATTAGAAACCCAATACGGCTCAATTAACTGTTTGCTTTAGATTAAATCCATTTTCATTATGTATACAATATATATGTACTGTACAATATGAATGAATAAATATGTTTAAACCAAACCAACTGTTTGGGTGTTAAATAAATATGTATACATGTATATGACGGACAAGGCAAAATAGATCACGTTTTTAGCTATACCTATTCCCAGGCTAGATATAGCGTTCTGTATCCCAAGTATGTCGTCTGCTTTCGAGTTCTGAAAAGTTGCTGAAATTCTGCAGGTAAACGTTTTATTTTTATTCCCCAAAATTCATAGAAACCCTAAACGTACCAATTCTGTATTCCAATTACGTCGTCTGCTTTCGCGTTAGGAAAAGTTGCTGAAATTCTGCAGGTAAACTTTTAATCTTTATTCCCCAAGAGTCATAGAAACGGTGTAAAACAATAAAACTGTAGTCTTAACGTAAATGAATGAGACATTCTCAGCAAAGAGCGCCATAAATTGGTTTATTACCTCATTAGAAAGTGATACATCTAATGCATTCCTGCACCAGGCACGAAGGCTTGATATCGATTGTACAGATGTAATTATTGTAACAGACGCTCTGGAAATGTTATGTTAAGATGATAGCAATACAATGTAAATAAGCCTATCGGAGCGTCTTCCAATAAAACTTGTATAGAGCCGTAGCGGGAAGATAAAGTAGTACGCTGGAATAATTGGCTCTTGTCAGAACTGAAATTGATTGTTGATAAGCTCCTAAAATAAATTACATGTTATGAATATTGCCTAGCAGTCTATTTTGCAATAAAAATAAGGGTATGAAGAAATTAAAGTGTGAGATGTTTTTAACTCGGGTTTTCGCCACATGGTAAGATTGAGAATTCGTCTCTATAACGCACATGTGGGAAGGGCTTCCGTGGCTGAGTGGCTACGATCGTTTACTTCAAGTTACTAACCCCTCGCCGCTGTATGTTCGAATCCCACTGGGCCCATCTAATTATTTTAAGTGACGAAGCAATCCGTGGTGGGTTTACGTTTATTTATCGTCGCTACCGGTTGCCCATATGAGCGACGCCTCCTGAAGAGATTAATCAGTTTAGATTTGTGTAGGATAGTGCAATGATACAGACAGAGACCCATTCCAGAATCTCCTCTGGTTCTTTTACGTGCACGGTGTAAAGCTTCTTTGTGGTAGGTGTATGGTTCAACCAGGATCTTCCGTCCTTGCAATATTACTCAGAGGGGCACCTGGGGGTCTGGGGTCATCCTTCAAACAAACACACGTGTGTGAAGTGGCTTTCTAAGCACATCAAACATTACATGAATAATATCGCAATGAAAGCACATGGGATTGGCAAGTGGATCATAAACCAGTATCGTGAACTCCTGTAAGATGTCCTGTATGTTCTGTGTTGTACCGTGTCTGATTACCAAAGATAGACCCTCGCAAGACGGATACAAACACTTTATTGGGCATGACATATTTACAACAATGTTTATAGCCCTCAAATACATATACAATGCAGTGAGAACATAATGTTCTGATAAATTTCAGAAGAGCAATATCTGCTCTACCGTTACGCTGAACACAGCCTTGCTATATTGCAGACGACTATCAAAGTGCGATAAGAACGAGATAGCGTCTATTTTTAGTAACAACAACTCGGAACATTATTCGATATTAGATCGTTTCCAAGTAATATTTGTATATAGCGGCGGCAACGATTCAAGCGTAAAGAATGGGGTTTTTTATGTTATGCGGTCATGCTACGGTGTACTGTAGAACGACGAATTTGAGATCGGTGAACTACTCTGTTTCTGCAGGAATATAGTGTGCATGAGCAAGACAAGTGTGCATGAGCAAGACAAGTGTACATGAGCATGACAAGTGTCCATGAGATGAGCAAGACAAGTGTACACGAGCGTTACTAGTGTATATGAGCAAGACAAGTGTCCATGAGCAAGACAAGTGTACATGGGCAAGACTAGTGTGCATGAGCAAGACAATTGTCCATGAGCAAGACAAGTGTACATGAGCATGACAAGTGTCCATGAGCAAGACAAGTGTACATGAGCATGACAAGTGTCCATGAGCAAGAAAAGTGTACATGAGCATGACAAGTGTCCATGAGCAAGACAAGTGTACATGGGCAAGACTAGTGTATATGAGCAAGACAAGTGTAGCAAGACAATTGTCCATGAGCAAGACAAGTGTCCATGAGATGAGCAAGACAAGTGTCCATGAGCAAGACAAGTGTCCATGAGATGAGCAAGACAAGTGTCCATGAGCAAGACAAGTGTAGCAAGACAAGTGTCCATGAGATGAACAAGACAAATGTACATGAGCAAGACAAGTGGCCATGAGCAAGACAAGTGTCCATGATCAAGACAAGTGTCCATGAGATGAGCAAGACAAGTGTGTCCATGAGCAAGACAAGTGTAGCAAGACAAATGTACATGAGCAAGACAAGTGTCCATGAGCAAGACAAGTGTCCATGAGCAAGACAAGTGTCCATGAGCAAGACAAGTGTCCATGAGATGAGTAAGACAAGTGTGTCCATGAGCAAGACAAGTGTAGCAAGACAAATGTACATGAGCAAGACAAGTGTCCATGAGCACGACAAGTGTCCATGAGCAAGACAAGTGTCCATGAGCAAGACAAGTGTAGCAAGACAAATGTACATGAGCAAGACAAGTGTCCATGAGCAAGATAAGTGTCCATGAGCAAGACAAGTGTAGCAAGACAAGTGTCCATGAGCAAGACAAGTGTCCATGAGCAAGACAAGTGTCCATGAGCACGACATTGGCACATATTGCTTAGAATATGACTGTTGAAACGCCATCATTATCATAAACATCATCTCTAATGATTGACTCACTAGTTCAATGGTATATTCGCCGGGGGAAACATGCATAGATCTCTGCAAGGCGTTTGACATGAGCAACAATAGACAAAAAGTCCCGATATATGTTGTTCAATTCAATATATGTATTGCACTAAATGTAACAACCTAATTTAGAGCAAACAACATATTATAGAAACAACGTAAATAAAAAAAGTACAAGAGAACGATGGTTGGTTGTAGTCTTGTGAAGAATGTTGTTAATTTCTTGCTAAAATTTGAGTACTATATAAATTTGCATATGTTTTGAACACTTCCTATTATTCTCTGTTGCTAAAGTAATAACATTTTGTTTAGTATGCCAACTGTATACTAGCGTTTGGGGTCGTTTATTCTGATATCTCTAAATTTAGTGTAAACATATTTATTTACCATAATAATTACGCGTATATCAATCATATCGCCAGGAACAGCTCAATTACTGATGGCTATCGCCACGAGATAACATATAACAGGTGTCTATTTTAGTATCGACAAGCATATTGTTTGCATTATACCCGCAAGGTAGACACCACTAGTCAATGTATGATCGTTTACGTATAAGTAATACGTGCAATGCATTGTGTGACGCCCCGAGAGCAAGGCTCAAGTACCAAGTATATAGTGCGTGCAGTATCCATAGTTGGAATCCTTTGTTTTTACTGTTGTTCCCTAAACAGATGTTGTGGTATGATAAATGTGATTCTATGAATATCATGTTTATTAATGTATCACAATTTTTGACAGTAAAATATCCATTGTGTATACAGTAGGTCATAGGTCAAGATTTAATCATTATAAGATGAGAAAACGGATTAAAATTATTTTTTACGTTTTACGCCTGAATCAGCACCATTTTGGGTCATATAGCCGGTGTGCAGTTTACATAGCAAGACCTTCCCTTGGCAGACTACAGCGGTTAACCAGTACTTGGTGCACCAACCTCCGTAAGAAACTGCCAACTTTTCCATATAAATGAGACACGGCCTAGGCGGGGCTCAAACACGTGACCATCAGTGATGAAAGGTTACAGTGATATACAAGTAGTCAGCGACCACGAAGGCGGACGGAAACCAGTTTAAAAGATGTATCCTCCCTCCTTAGAGACTATTCGGTGGGCAGCACTATCTATAAGTGTACCAACTAATATGTAACACAGGCAATCTGTCTATATACATACGACATACAGTTAAACCTGTGTTAGTGGTCACCTCCATTAACCAGCCAACATGTATTAAGCAGCCGGTTTCCAGATTCCCAGTATGTTGTTTTATTATAAGCTTAACCTCTATTAAGCAGCCACTTTCTGTGTTTCCCTTGGTTGGCTGCTTAAGATAGATTTGACTGTAGTCATTATTTAGAAAGTTGGTACAATTAAGTTATATATCATAATGAGTACCGTTATTGAATATATTAACAAGAAACAACTACCGAGAGGCGTCGAATTATGGAATCTTTACAACAGATAAAACATGGATATTTTCATCGAAACTGACATGCGCTATAATTATATCTGCCCGAACGCCCAACACTACAAATAAACACTTCTGGTTGTCTGATCCTAGTCAGTATGTTGTTCCAGGCAGACGAGATAAAGCTGTTGATTAGTTACATGTGTGATCGCCAATAATGAAACACTGCGCAGCAACCGGAAATCAATTTACGATACAGGCCATTAACCGTAATGGATGTTTAAACACCACAATCCAATTATAATAGTAACGACAAGCACCAGATTACAAGGAGTCAAGATCTTTTATAACTTCCTTTTGCAGTCCCATTTGTTTTGATTAGCATATTCACATATAAGTACAAAGCAATGAACAGTATTATATTCGGGAACCGATTATACTTGAAACTAAAAAGTAGATTGCTTTTACGAACCTTCAAACAATTAATCATAATTATATATAATCAACCACTTGATGCATATGTGTTATGGTTCTTGGGCCCTTACAAGATAATCTGCATCTGTTTCCCTCCTTATGGGAGTTATTCTGTTTGCTTTGTTTGTTGGGGGGGGGGGTAACGCCGCACCAACAGCATAAGTAAAACCACAGACCTTTCACCCGCCAGCTGGATAGCGTCTTTAAGTGGAATAATTCGAAACCCCAGTGGGAATCGAACCAGCAACGGTAGGAAGGGCTTAATGTAATGTTGTTAGAACTTGTTGCCCAACCTATTTGCTTTTGTTGTGTTGTATTATTAGTGTGTAACTACATGCACGAATATAGGCTATAAGATATGTGGTTTTTTTGTTGATTTTTTAAAATTTATTTTAGCTCGATTGCGAAACAAGTTATTTCAACTTATATAAATCACTCTCGAGACCTCATTCCTGATGGAATCCATCGCCACGAGGGAGAGAGAAGAGGCAATGTGGAATTTAAATGCCTTGCCTAAGGGCACAATCGTAACGGCTCCAGTGGGGCTCGAACTCCGGACCTTTCGCACCTGAAGCGAACGCGCATCCACTGCGTCATATCATAAGATATGGTTAAAATAACCAGCAGCGGCGAGGGACAAGCGGTTTGGAGTCAACGACCGTAGCAACTTTGCCACGGAGGCCCTTCCAATGTGATGTCATTGTATGCCATGCCAACCGTATATATGGAATCGAACGGGAATATACATATACAGTCTACATCCGTTGTGTCCAAGTCGGTTATGTCGAATTCTCCGGTTATCTCGAAGTCGGATCAAATTCCCGTTTAAGACACTATCATTTTACATATAACTGGCTCCGTTTATATAGAATTTCGTTACGTCAAACTTCGGTTATGTCGAAGTATTTTATTCGGTCCGACGGAATTCGACATAACGGCTGTATACTGTACATGTGTATATAGTATACATAATATACTCACACTATCTGGAAATCTATTTATGATCAAATGAGAAACTGAAATTCGTACGTGTTATTCTCATATGCAGTTTATTTGATGAATTAAGAGTTATCCCATTTCAGCATGCACTAAATTGCATGCATAATTTGTTAAACCTAACTGACAGAGAAAACATGATTGCTTTATTCATCAATCTAATGTTGATAAGTAGCTGTGCCAAAACCTGGTGCAATATTTAGATAGAAGAATGTTTTATCTTTCGGTAAGTAATATGTTTGATTGCGTTATAAGGTTCACCTTCCTTCCATTTGTTCTAAGAAGTAATAGTTAATCAGCCCATCTACTATCTGATCGGGGCAATATCTTATCCTTTAAGCTACTTTTTATTTACGAGATTGTCTAATCCTACTGGGGGTATCGTATTATTTCATATGGGGAAGCGATCCAGCTGGTCTGCTGACGGTCGGTGGTTCTACGCAGTGCCCGTCCGCGTCTGCACTACTGCTAGGAAATGCCACCTGGGATATTCCACCATCAATGATACACCACGTAAAAACATACAAACTGTAGGCGATATCCAAGCACTTTAAAAATGCACCCCGTCACTATCAAAGCCATAAAGTTGTAACACGTGCTTGGCTATCGTCTAAATGTTGTATGTGTAATGTCAAGCCTATGGTGTTTTACTTTTATTTATCGTCGCTACCGGTTGCCCACCCATATGAGCGACGCCTCCTGAAGATATTAGTCATTTTAGATGTTGGAGGATAGTGCAATGATACAGACAGAGACCCGTGCCAGAGTCTCCTCTGGTTCTTGTACGTGCACGGTGTAAAGCACCGACACGAGACCTCGGTTTAACGTCCCATCTGAAAGACTGTTAATTGTATTATGGTCAGACGGGGGATTGAACCTGTGGAGTATCATAATGTCCTTAAAAATAAAAAAATGACTATTTCGGGGACAGACCGCCCACCAAGCGCCAGTGCATTACACATGAATACCAGTAAAAAACGAACACCGATTTATTAGCCTCTCGTCCAATTTCTAATGCTGGTTGAATTGGTTGCTTATTGTGTTACCAATCTGCTACACTATCTATATACAACGGTGCACAGCGCCTCCCAGAGGTTACGTAACACAATTAATCGTCTGGCGCTTTGTGTCTTCCGATAAAGACATTATGTAGCATAGACCGCAAACTATCATACGGATAATATTCCGAAATCTTACAGAGAACGAACTATCTTCTATTAACAAGTGGTATTCACCGCCAACTCCGTAATTACATTGTGCGCATTAATGCTGGTCGCTGAGCCTCTTTGTGAAATGGATACGGAGTCAGCTTCGTTATCGAGAGCGTGAGTGTTCAAACACCCACCAGAACCGCGGTAGTGATGCCCGGTAAGAGATCTACATCCACATTATATATGGGCACATATATCCCCCCTCTCTCTTATGGCGATGTATTCCATCGTGATTGAGGTCTCGAGAGCGATTTGTACATAATATACATGGCATACGAAACCAAATGTAATATACATATATATGTATAAACTATGTAATTTGGACAATGAATATAACACAACTGAATGTAACTTTTCTCGTATGGCGGCATTTCTCAATATCTGAACTGCAATGTGACCTGCTTCACCTTGCTGCAGTTCAACAGCGCTGTTACAGTGTGAACTTTATGAGTAATCGAGGTCACATGTCTATCATATTTAGCTAACGTGCGCTCTTGTTTTACGTTTATTTATCGTCGCTACCGGTTGCCCATTTGAGTGACGCCTCCTGAAGAGGTTAGTCATTTTAGATTTCGGAGGTAAGTGCAATGATACAGACAGAGACCCATTCCAGAGTCTTCTCAGTTTCTTTTACGTGCACGGTGTAAAGCACCGACACAAGACCCGGGTTTAAAGTCCCATCTGAAATACTGTTAATAGTATTAGGGTTAGAAGGGGGCGATCTCTGAATTCGCAGTCCAATGTGTTAACCACTGATCCGTCTGTCCGTCTGTACGTGTGCTTTATGTGGCATTCTGTCGTACATAGCTGCTAGCATCGTGTTCTTTATGTGGGGCGTTGAAAACCACCGCATAATAAAGATCCAAGTTGTGCTAAATGCGGCACGTGCTATATGCGGAGGCACAACCATGTCTGATCAATTAGTCTACATCTGGAAATGTCAGTCGGCAACATGATGATAAATCAACACGCTAAGGAATAACCTTTCAAAAATGTCGTTTACCATGATGAAAATAATACGTACACAGTATTTCCTGATACTATACTAGACAATTAAAGTTTGGCACAAAAACGAAGCATGGAATCTGGTGTCATGGTCTTGTTTGTAATGCAAGGCTTACGCAACACAGTGAGCAGCTTTACTGCCGTTTCAATAGTGTTCTATAAACAATTCCTGCTGTGTGAAATACTTGAATTCCTGGAATCAGGAAATAAAATTTTGATATCAAGTAATAGTATGTTTCACGAAGTAATTTCTGAAATCAAACTGCAACATTTCTTTGTGTAAAAACATCGATTTTTTATCATAAAAAATAAACCGTATATTCTGATATATACAATCGAATTCCTGATCAAGTTCTGATATCCAATATCGATTCACTGATATGCGAAAGTATTGATGCTGTTTCATTTTTATGCCAAAACTATTTTACAGATAAAGAACTTGATGCTTTATTGTCTGACAATGCACGACTTGAATTCCAATTTCAAATTCCAATAGCAATTTCTCCAATTTCTCCATTTGGATTGTTTATTGTTGAAACACCATAGAAACACCATAGAAACACAACAATGATTAGTACAGTTTACATACATGTCTCTTAGCTCGATTGCGGAACAAGTTCTTAGTTGAAATCGTGATAACGTATTGATAGCGCGTTTGCTTCAGGCACGAACGGTCCGGGGTTCGCGCCCAGCTGTAGCAGGTTATGAGTGGCAATGCATTTAAATTCCACATTACTTCTCTCTGCCTCGTGACGATGGGTTCCATCACGAATGATAGAGCGATTAATATAAGTTAGCCTAAATCGCTCTCGAGACCTCATTGCTGATGGAATCTATCGTCACAAGGAGGTGAGAAACGAAGAAATGTGTATTTACGTGGCTTGCCTAAGGATACAACCAACGTGGGCCTGGCTGATCTCGAACTCGCAACCCTTCCGTTGCGATGTCGACACCGTATCCATTGCAGCATGGATACTTGAACTCACAGGCCGTCCGTTACAACGCGTACCGTACCCAATTCACCCCAGGGGCTCCACAAGTGCCTGTGAAAACACAACCTCTCACATCACATCTAAAGTTCTACCAACTAGCTCATGGAACATTATATATCCCCGTAGTGTATGCCTCATAGAACACTATATATCCCCGTAGTGTATGCCTCATAGAATACTATATAGCCCCCGTAGTGTATGCCTCATAGAACACTCTATAACCCCCATAGTGTATGCCTCATAGAACACTATATATCCCCCGTCGTGTATGCCTCATAGAACACTATATATCCCCCGTAGTGTATGCCTCATAGAACACTATATATCCCCCGTAGTGTATGCCTCATAGAACACTATATAGCCCCCGTAGTGTATGCCTCATAGAACACTATATAGCCCTAGTGTATGCTCATAGAACACTATATAACCCCCGTAGTGTATGCCTCATAGAACACTATATAGCCCCCGTAATGTATGCCTCATAGAACACTATATAGCCCATAGTGTATGTCTCATAGAACACTATATAACCCCCGTAGTGTATGCCGCATAGAACACTATATAGCCCCGTAGTGTCATTGAACACTATATAGCCCCGTAGTGTATGCCTCATATAACACTATATATCCCCCGTAGTGTATGCCTCATAGAACACTATATATCCCCCGTAGTGTATGCCTCATAGAACACTATATATCCCCGTAGTGTCATAGAACACTATATAGCCCCGTAGTGTCATAGAACACTATATAGCCCCCGTCGTGTATGCCTCATAGAACACTATATAGCCCCTGTAGTGTCATAGAACACTATATATCCCCGTAGTGTCATAGAACACTATATATCCCCGTAGTGTCATAGAACACTATATAGCCCCCGTCGTGTATGCCTCATAGAACACTATATATCCCCCGTAGTGTATGCCTAATAGAACACTATATATCCCCGTAGTGTCATAGAACACTATATAGCCCCGTAGTGTATGTCTCTTAGAACATTATATAGCCCCCGTAGTGTATGCCTCATAGAACACTATATAGCCCCGTAGTGTATGTCTCATAGAACACTATATAGCCCCGTAGTGTATGCCTCATAGAACACTATATAGCCCCCGTCGTGTATGTCTCATAGAACACTATATAGCCCCGTAGTGTATGTCTCATAGAACACTATATAGCCCCGTAGTGTATGTCTCATAGAACACTATATATCCCCGTAGTGTATGCCTCATAGAACACTATATAGCCCCCGTAGTGTATGCCTCATAGAACACTATATAACCCCCGTAGTGTATGCCTCATAGAACACTATATAGCCCCTTCGTGTATGCCTCATAGAACACTATATAGCCCCCGTAGTGTATGCCTCATAGAACACTATATATCCCCCGTAGTGTATGCCTCATAGAACACTATATATCCCCGTAGTGTCATAGAACACTATATAGCACCGTAGTGTATGTCTCATAGAACATTATATAGCCCCCGTAGTGTATGCCTCATAGAACACTATATAGCCCCGTAGTGTATGCCTCATAGAACACTATATAGCCCCGTAGTGTATGCCTCATAGAACACTATATAACCCCCGTAGTGTATGTCTCATAGAACACTATATAGCCCCGTAGTGTATGTCTCATAGAACACTATATATCCCCGTAGTGTATGCCTCATAGAACACTATATAGCCCCCGTAGTGTATGCCTCATAGAACACTATATAACCCCCGTAGTGTATGCCTCATAGAACACTATATATCCCCGTAGTGTATGCCTCATAGAACACTATATATCCCCGTAGTGTCATAGAACACTATATACCCGTAGTGTATGCCTCATAGAACACTATATAGCCCCCGTAGTGTATGCCTCATAGAACACTATATAGCCCCGTAGTGTATGCCTCATAGAACACTATATAGCCCCCGTAGTGTATGCCTCATAGAACACTATATATCCCCCGTAGTGTATGCCTCATAGAACACTATATACCCCCGTAGTGCATGCCTCATAGAACACTATATAGCCCCGTAGTGTATGCCCCATAGAACACTATGTAGCCCCGTAGTGTATGCCTCATAGAACACTATATATCCCCCGTAGTGTATGCCTCATAGAACACTATATAGCCCCGTAGTGTATGCCCCATAGAACACTATGTAGCCCCGTAGTGTATGCCTCATAAAACACTATATAACCCCCGTAGTGTATGCCTCATAGAACACTATATATCCCCGTAGTGTATGCCTCATATAACACTATATATCCCCCGTAGTGTATGCCTCATAGAACACTATATAGCCCCGTAGTGTATGCCTCATAGAACACTATATATCCCCCGTAGTGTATGCCTCATAGAACACTATATATCCCCGTAGTGTATGCCTCATAGAACACTATATAGCCCCCGTAGTGTATGCCTCATAGAACACTATATATCCCCCGTAGTGTATGCCTCATAGAACACTATATATCCCCGTAGTGTATGCCTCATAGAACACTATATAGCCCGTAGTGTATGCCCCATAGAACACTATGTAGCCCCGTAGTGTATGCCTCATAGAACACTATATATCCCCCGTAGTGTATGCCTCATAGAACACTATATAGCCCCGTAGTGTATGCCATAGAACACTATGTAGCCCCGTAGTGTATGCCTCATAGAACACTATATATCCCGTAGTGTATGCCTCATAGAACACTATATATCCCCGTAGTGTATGCCCCATAGAACACTAGTAGCCCCGTAGTGTATGCCTCATAGAACACTATATAGCCCCCGTAGTGTATGCCTCATAGAACACTATATAACCCCGTAGTGTATGCCTCATAGAACACTATATAGCCCCGTAGTGTATGTCATAGAACACTATATAGCCCCGTAGTGTATGTCTCATAGAACACTATATAGCCCCGTAGTGTATGTCTCATAGAACACTATATATCCCCGTAGTGTATGCCTCATAGAACACTATATAGCCCCCGTAGTGTATGCCTCATAGAACACTATATAGCCCCCGTAGTGTATGCCTCATAGAACACTATATATCCCCCGTAGTGTATGCCTCATAGAACACTATATATCCCCGTAGTGTCATAGAACACTATATAGCACCGTAGTGTATGTCTCATAGAACATTATATAGCCCCCGTAGTGTATGCCTCATAGAACACTATATAGCCCCGTAGTGTATGCCTCATAGAACACTATATAGCCCCGTAGTGTATGCCTCATAGAACACTATATAACCCCCGTAGTGTATGTCTCATAGAACACTATATAGCCCCGTAGTGTATGTCTCATAGAACACTATATATCCCCGTAGTGTATGCCTCATAGAACACTATATAGCCCCCGTAGTGTATGCCTCATAGAACACTATATATCCCCGTAGTGTATGCCTCATAGAACACTATATATCCCCCGTAGTGTATGCCTCATAGAACACTATATCCCCGTAGTGTATGCCTCATAGAACACTATATACCCGTAGTGTATGCCTCATAGAACACTATATAGCCCCCGTAGTGTATGCCTCATAGAACACTATATATCCCCCGTAGTGTATGCCTCATAGAACACTATATACCCCCGTAGTGCATGCCTCATAGAACACTATATAGCCCCGTAGTGTATGCCCCATAGAACACTATGTAGCCCCGTAGTGTATGCCTCATAGAACACTATATATCCCCCGTAGTGTATGCCTCATAGAACACTATATAGCCCCGTAGTGTATGCCCCATAGAACACTATGTAGCCCCGTAGTGTATGCCTCATAAAACACTATATAACCCCCGTAGTGTATGCCTCATAGAACACTATATATCCCCGTAGTGTATGCCTCATATAACACTATATATCCCCCGTAGTGTATGCCTCATAGAACACTATATAGCCCCGTAGTGTATGCCTCATAGAACACTATATATCCCCCGTAGTGTATGCCTCATAGAACACTATATATCCCCGTAGTGTATGCCTCATAGAACACTATATAGCCCCCGTAGTGTATGCCTCATAGAACACTATATATCCCCCGTAGTGTATGCCTCATAGAACACTATATACCCCCGTAGTGTATGCCTCATAGAACACTATATAGCCCGTAGTGTATGCCCCATAGAACACTATGTAGCCCCGTAGTGTATGCCTCATAGAACACTATATATCCCCCGTAGTGTATACCTCATAGAACACTATATAGCCCCGTAGTGTATGCCCCATAGAACACTATGTAGCCCCGTAGTGTATGCCTCATAGAACACTATATATCCCCGTAGTGTATGCCTCATAGAACACTATATATCCCCGTAGTGTATGCCCCATAGAACACTATGTAGCCCCCGTAGTGTATGCCTCATAGAACACTATATAGCCCCCGTAGTGTATGCCTCATAGAACACTATATAACCCCCGTAGTGTATGCCTCATAGAACACTATATAGCCCCGTCGTGTATGCCTCATAGAACACTATATAGCCCCCGTAGTGTATGCCTCATAGAACACTATATATCCCCCGTAGTGTATGCCTCATAGAACACTGTATATCCCCGTAGTGTCATAGAACACTATATAGCCCCGTAGTGTATGTCTCATAGAACATTATATAGCCCCCGTAGTGTATGCCTCATAGAACACTATATAGCCCCGTAGTGTATGCCTCATAGAACACTATATAGCCCCGTAGTGTATGCCTCATAGAACACTATATAACCCCCGTAGTGTATGTCTCATAGAACACTATATAGCCCCGTAGTGTATGTCTCATAGAACACTATATATCCCCGTAGTGTATGCCTCATAGAACACTATATAGCCCCCGTAGTGTATGCCTCATAGAACACTATATAACCCCCGTAGTGTATGCCTCATAGGACACTATATATCCCCGTAGTGTATGCCTCATAGAACACTATATATCCCCCGTAGTGTATGCCTCATAGAACACTATATATCCCGTAGTGTATGCCTCATAGAACACTACATAGCCCCCGTAGTGTATGCCTCATAGAACACTATATATCCTCCGTAGTGTATGCCTCATAGAACACTATATACCCCCGTAGTGCATGCCTCATATAACACTATATAGCCCCGTAGTGTATGCCCCATAGAACACTATGTAGCCCCGTAGTGTATGCCTCATAGAACACTATATATCCCCCGTAGTGTATGCCTCATAGAACACTATATAGCCCCCGTAGTGTATGCCTCATAGAACACTATATATCCCCCGTAGTGTATGCCTCATAGAACACTATATAGCCCCCGTAATGTATGCCTCATAGAACACTATATAGCCCATAGTGTATGTCTCATAGAACACTATATAACCCCCGTAGTGTATGCCGCATAGAACACTATATAGCCCCGTAGTGTATGCCTCATTGAACACTATATAGCCCCCGTAGTGTATGCCTCATATAACACTATATATCCCCCGTAGTGTATGCCTCATAGAACACTATATATCCCCCGTAGTGTATGCCTCATAGAACACTATATATCCCCGTAGTGTCATAGAACACTATATAGCCCCGTAGTGTCATAGAACACTATATAGCCCCCGTCGTGTATGCCTCATAGAACACTATATAGCCCCTGTAGTGTCATAGAACACTATATATCCCCGTAGTGTCATAGAACACTATATATCCCCGTAGTGTCATAGAACACTATATAGCCCCCGTCGTGTATGCCTCATAGAACACTATATATCCCCCGTAGTGTATGCCTAATAGAACACTATATATCCCCGTAGTGTCATAGAACACTATATAGCCCCGTAGTGTATGTCTCTTAGAACATTATATAGCCCCCGTAGTGTATGCCTCATAGAACACTATATAGCCCCGTAGTGTATGTCTCATAGAACACTATATAGCCCCGTAGTGTATGCCTCATAGAACACTATATAGCCCCCGTCGTGTATGTCTCATAGAACACTATATAGCCCCGTAGTGTATGTCTCATAGAACACTATATAGCCCCGTAGTGTATGTCTCATAGAACACTATATATCCCCGTAGTGTATGCCTCATAGAACACTATATAGCCCCCGTAGTGTATGCCTCATAGAACACTATATAACCCCCGTAGTGTATGCCTCATAGAACACTATATAGCCCCTTCGTGTATGCCTCATAGAACACTATATAGCCCCCGTAGTGTATGCCTCATAGAACACTATATATCCCCCGTAGTGTATGCCTCATAGAACACTATATATCCCCGTAGTGTCATAGAACACTATATAGCACCGTAGTGTATGTCTC